>JAHXMQ010000807.1:31809671-31937789 GCA_020466415.1 Ammodramus savannarum pratensis
TGACATCCGGGGAAATCTCGGAGGCACGGCTCATTTGGACCTCAGTTTATACTATTTTTAGTTGGGGGAAGGGGAATGAATTTCAGAAACGAAACAAAGGACTTCAGGGGGAAAGAGTAGGGGTACACAAAGTCGAGCCAGGCAGCAAGCAAGAACCATTGTTTCCACGGCCCAGTGCTCACACCTGGCCTTGCTCTGGGCAGCTTTCCTCCCGCCACTACACACCTCCCCTGAGTTGGGGGGTTTCAGTCCCAGTCTCTGGAAGAAGGTGAGAGGGGGCCTTCTTGCACAGGGGTTTCTTGTCTTGGTTCCTTGATGAAGAGGCCTACATCTCTACTTTTCTACGGTTGAGGACGGGCGAGAGGGGTCTTCTCTTGGAAGAGGGACCACCCCAAAGCTCAAACCAGCCAGACCGGGAGGTTCCAGGACCATTTTCAGAAAAAGGCCGGGTGCCCCTTCAAGTTCAGTGTCGCGTATAGCAAACAACACCTGTGGAAACAGTGAGCTAGGAGGGACATGATTTGCCCCACACTGGTTCAGCAGTTTTTAATTTTTCGGTGCTCTCTTTTCTTGGCAATCATGAGGCAGAAATGAAGGATATTTTGGACAGACTCTCACACCATGTTCACAGGCTATGGTCTGCAAAAAACAAAATTAAAAATCCCAAATATTGATATCATAAATACAGAGCTGATTTATTTTCTCATCATTCCCACATGTGGGAACTCACACACATAATGCCCAAAGAAGCATCTTGAAAACTTACTATATGGAAGCATTATATTCTGAGTCCTGCATGCAGAACTCAGTACCTCTGGAAACCAGAATGTTTCAAAAAAATAAGTGTTAAAATGACAGAACAAAGAAGAAATTAGACTGAAGAACCCACCTTGACAGGTTAATTCTTTGTGCCTTTGCAGTCATTGAGCAAACTGTGTTATGCAAACCAGGAAATGCTCTTTTCACTCAGTCATGTTTTGAAATAATTATTGACTTTTGTCCTTGCTGACATTTAGGTGGAGACTCTATTTTCTGTACTGTGTGGTGCTGTATTTCCATGGTGTATAAGCTGTTTTCCTAAAAAATCAGTCAGCATCTTTAGTGCTGTGAAGACAGAAGCCCAATCTATCGGTGGCACCAGCTTTGAATAAATAGTTCATTCATTTGGATGGAATATCAAAATGTACAGTAACCTATACATCCACCTGCATTACCGGAATGCATTTCACATGCCCATTGGGTGCATCACACAGCACTGAAGTGATCAGAGTGACAACCACTGGCTATATTACTTGTACTACTGTCACATGAACGTGCTCAGATAATTGAATAATTTGGTTTTGGGGTTCAGATAACATATAAGAGTAAATGATCATGCTGTAGAAAGTACTCATGCTATGGAAGGTGTTTACTAAAAGGTATTGTTATGCCCCTTTTAGGTAGCATTGTTGTTAATTTAAGTAATTTAAGTAAATTTAAGAAAACTCTATGTTGTCTCAATGTTTTATCATGAATTTTATGGGTGCCAGCAGTACCAAAGGTTTATATGGTTCTTGCATAACTAGTCAGGGAGCGGCATTTGGGATTTTTGCAGGAGTGAAGTCCTGGCTGGCTGCCCAGCCTTGCCTCTCTTTTCCTGGGGGTTGGAACTGTCAGGGGATTCCCCAATAACAATCAATGACCTGCTGGCTCTTCTGGCAGCATGCCATCAAGTTGTGAAACTGCTGAGAATTACATGTCCTGATTCACCCTCACATATGCCAGGGAGCTTCCAGCCAGGAGAATATTCTAACCTGTTAAACAAAGATAATGCATATATTCTATGTCTAGTCAACCATTTTCCCCCCCTTATTAACACAGGACAAAATATGGCTTTTGTCTGTTGGACTTCTGTGCAAACACATCCTGAAATCTCTTTTTATGTTAGGTTTTAGTGATTCAATAGGGGTTTTGAGTAATATCTTTCACATCATTTTTTTCCCTTTAATTTTCACATGAATACCAAGAAAATCTAAATGCATACTCCAGGTTTTTAGGTTTGTGTTATTGCTAAACAGTTCTTAACACATTTTAATTAAAGGTGATGATAATGATAACATCTATTTCACCTAAACGTTCATTTCTCATTTTACTTATTGCCTTCAACGATCTTCTGGCTACAAATGTCAGAGTGCTCCACTTTGCATGCAGCACATTTTTGCATTTAATTTTAAGGCTACTTTTTGCAGTGAAATATTGGTTTAAATGATGACTATCTTGTACTTACCTATCTTTTTTTTTTTTCGAAGAAATTTAATTTACCTTGGATTACAACAACTCTGTGCAATGCTACAGGCTGGGCAGATTGGCTGGCAGGCTGCCCAGCGGAAAAGGACATGGGGGTGCTGGTCAGCAGCCGGCTGAACCTGAGCCAGCGTGTGCCCAGGTGGCCAAGAAGGTCAATGGCATCCTGGCCTGCATCAGAAATAACGTGGCCAGCAGGAGCAGGGCAGTGATTCAGTGATTGTCCCCTTGTACTTGTCACTGGTGGGGACACACCTGGAATCCTGAGTCCAATTCTGGGCCCCCCCTCACTGCAAGAAAGTAATTGAGATGCTGTAGCGAGTCCAGAGAAGGGCAGTGAAGCTGGTGAAGGGTCTGGAGCAGATGTTTTATGAGGCGTGGCTGAGGGAGATGGAGTTGTTTAGCCTGGAGAAAAGGACGTTCAAGGGGAGGCCTTTTCACTCTCTGCAACCACCTGAGAGGAGCTTGTAGCAAGGTGGGGGTCAGTCTCTTCTCCAGGCAAACAGGAAGACCAGCATTGTCCTGGGGTGAATCAGGCACAGCGTCACCAGCCTTCCACAAGGGAGGTGATTACTCCACTGTACTCTGCACTGTGTGCAGTTCTGGGCAGCACAATATAAAAAATATTGAAAGCTATTAGAGGTTTAAATATTTTTTAAAACTTTTTTTTCCAAAACAGAGCTATGAAGATGGTGAAGTGTCTAGAGGGGAAACCATACAGTGAGCAGCTGAGTTCACTTGATCTGCTCAGCCTGGAGAAGAGGAGACTGAGGGGACACCTCACTGCAGTTGCAACTTCCTTGTGAGGAAAAGAGGAGTGGCAGACACTGATCTCTTCTCTGTGGTGATCAGTGACATGAGGGAATGGGCTGAAGATGTGTTGGGGAGGTTTAGGTTGGATATCAAGAAAAGAATTTTTACCCTGGGGGTATTTGGGCACTGGAACAGGCTCCCCAGGGAAATGGACACGGAACAAAGCCTGATAGAGTTCAAGAAACATTTGTACAGTGCTTTCAGGCACATGAGTGATTCGTGGTGTGCCTCAGGATATTCTATGTTTCTGTAAACTAACAACAGAGCAAGAGGAAATGGCCTCAAGCTGTGGCAGGGGATGTTCTGGCTGGACATCAGGAAGAATTTTTTCACTATAAGGGTGGTTAAGCATTGGAATGGACTGCCCAGGATGGTGGTGGAGTCACCATCTCTGGAAGTGTTCAAGAAATGACTGGGCATGTCACTTAGTGGCATGGCTTAGTTGGCATGGTGATGTTCAGTTAAGGTTGGACTTGATGATCTTGGAGATCTTTTCCAACCGTAATGCTTCTATAATTTTATGATCCTATGGTTTTACTGGGAACAAGACTAAGATTCCTGTAAGTCCAGTTGTGAAGCTCTAACATGGCATTACGTTCTGTGGAAGCATTCTAAGAGAGTACTGAGTATAAGAATTCATAGAGATTTCATGACATTCTTTGCTGCTAAAGTTAATATAGTGACTTGGACTTAATAGTTTCTTGTCCTTCAGGGCCTTGTTAGGTACTATTTTAGGGCTCTAAAAGATTTTCCCTGCTGATATATTTTAGTTTCCAGAAACAAAATATAGAAAACTTTGAGTCCTTTTAGGTGTAGTAGTCATAGATATAGAAGGACATAATGTATTAGTGGATCAATTACTCCTATATAGTCAGTTACACATATCTCCTGCTATTTTCAACTTTTAAGAACAAATGATTCTGCGAACAATTGCATGAACCTTGCCAAATAATTTATTGTAAAATCCCTTAGAATGCAAATTCTCCAGAGATTTCTAGCATATATTTTATTATGGCTTCATTTCTGGTACAATGTTGGAGTTTAATGCAAATGGATTTTAATGGTTTGAATTTTTATGGCTTTTTAAATTAATGCCAACTCAAAAAATCTTTCAGAATCACATCTAAAGTAGTTACTGACTTATAAAATATCAATGTACCACATTTTACAACATGCATTTAAAAACTCATCTAACAGTATGCAACAGGTTACCTTACACTTTTGTTGTATTAAACATGGTTCACTGTGAAATTATTTTGAGCCTCTCTAGATAAGAAACTACCTACAGATAGGATGAACAAGATATGTTTGTGTGATCACATTTCCTTCTTCTGAACATGCAGAATGATCCCCTTAAATAAAAGACAAGATTAAAGGTAAAATTTGTTCAAGGTAACTCTTAATCAAAGTGACCACTTTTATTATATTTACTTACTCACAAATGAAAAATTTTGGAAAAACACAAACTAAAATGTAAAAAAACCGCAAGCTGTGTTTCTAAGTGGTGATTAAAATAGTAGGTATGGATTCTGAAAGGAGTTTCCTTCAAAGCCTTCCAGTCTCATTATGCTAGATTTTGGCCAGCCACATAGTGAAACTGCAGGATTGTAAAGTCCGAAGCTTTTCTGACTTTGTGAGTCATGTTGCAGATGTCGACTGTGTCTTGAGAACAGGAGGAAGAGCAAATAGTGCACTCTGCACCATGTGTTTTCCCACTGGCATATACCTTTTTCCACCTAGAGGTGTTTGTCTCCAAGTAAAGGTCTGTGATTTCATCCTCCAAATGGCAGAGTTGACCAAAATTGTACAGCAATGGGCCTTCACAAATTGCAAGCCTTTTTTCCCTGTGTTCATGCATAGCTGGACAGGGAATTGTGACTCCTTTGGGTCAAACCTTGTTTCTGGTACAGTTCCTCACATCCAAACCTGCCTTAGGTAATCTCACATTGGAAGATTCATTGAATAAATGTTCTTAAAGACACCAATTAATGCAGGAGAGCAAGTGGCCTCTACCGTTTTTATTTTATTATTATTCTGGCAAACACTCTCACACAAGTGAAATTCATGTTTGAATTGAGATATCTGCTTTGAGAACAAAGAAAATTGTTAAGACCAACTTGCAACATACTGAAAAGAAAAACTTTAATGAAAACCCTGAACTACTTTAATGTACTGTGACACACATTATGTTGGAATAATTGTGTGTGTGAACAAACTGAATGCAACTGTACTGCTGTCTTGCTATCACTAACAAGAGATGGCATTAAATACCTCAGCAGCTTTACACATTTCATCTCTGTTACTAATACTAATGATACCTAGATGGCAACTCAGAAGCATAATTACTTTGCCATCACCACTCCCATTATACTATATGTGAAAGAAAAATGAGACCCTAGCTTTTCTACATTCCAAGCATCACAATACCATGAACATGAAGCATAACTGTGGAACTGAGAAAACATATTGAACAGAATACCAATCAAGAGCTCAATGACATGAACACAGCTCCTTCATGTGCCGATGAGGATGTCCTCTGTGATGACTTGCACAAGCTGAACAAAATGCACTTTTATTTTCAAATGTGCTTTGACCAGTAACACAGACACGAATGAAGCTGACTGTGATAATTTTCAGGTATGAAGTATTTAGTACTGCCCATCCAGCTTGGAAAAAATTTAATATTTTTAAAACATCTACCCTAGTACATGTATTAACTGCAGGTCATATTACTCTGAAAATGTGCTATTACCTATTGCAAAAGCACTTGCATGCCTTGTAGCAAACATCCCAAGTCACACAGCAAGGCTGAGTAAATGTTATAATGCTAGGGCACACACTTTGTTGTTTACAACCAAACATGTAATTTTTCTTGACCTCACTGGGCACTCTGTATGCATGACACTTGATGTAACTTTTCCTGCCGTGGTAAAAGATCATATTTGCCGTTCAGTAATAACATCTTTGCACTTTGTGTTTGTGTCTGTGAGCATGACACACAATCTGCCTCAAGACTCCAATTGAGAGTTTTCTTTTCTGCACAGGAGATAATATAGGTTCAAAACAACATAATACAGCATATAGCATAGCATGCTTTTCATGCAGAATTTACTATCAGCCATCTTAGAGAAACTATTTTATTCCTCCCTATTTTCTTTTTAAGGAGAAAATAAATAGTATTTCTGGTCCAGCTAACGCAGTGGCCAGGACTGTCGAGCTGCATTTCCTCAGTTATGGTGAGCCCAGGTGTTAAACATGGCACATGACACCAGCACGCACCATGCAGCGAGGCAGGGGCATTGTGTGCTGACAGAGAATCAATGATGAAGTGGAAAAGACAATGACACTCTATGGCATTGTCTCTCTTACTGACAGATCTGTTCAGCCCCAAAAGTATTAATTCAATTGCTTCCGTAGCATCAGATTCTGATTTCATTCAGAAATCAGCACTCATGAGGAGACTGAGTAGCATCTATCATGCATAAATATATTTCATGTTCCTTCCATTTTAGGTACTTAGTTATACAAATTGCTGTTACTCCTGATGAAGCCACAGTCTTTTCTTCTCAATGATAACCTTTTCTGTAGCAGAAATTCAATTTTAAGTCAAAGCTACCCTTGGCTTGACTCCATACTTGGATATTTTAGGGAGAATCTAGGGACAAATTTAGTTAAAAGTTAATTAATTCAGTTTAGACAACAGATCTATGTTACTAGTAGCTATATAGCAACAGAGTAAGTTGCATATGTTCATTCTTCTCTCTACTCTCTCTATTCTCTGTAATGACCACTGGGAATGTACAACGCTTTCTACTTTTTGTTCACAAGTACACTCATACTCAACATTAGTTTACCTCTATGTCCTCATTTCTCCCAAAATGATGGCACCTATGTTCTGAGAAGTCTCAATCAACAGATCAAAACTGGGGAAGATCTGAGTAATATGTTTGTAAAAGACATCTGAAACATATAGGCTGGAAAAGCTTAGACAGTGTCTGCAAACAATATTTTCTTTACAGACATAAACAATATTTTTTTCTATAGATAAATAGACTACTTGATTGTATTCTTTTTTAGCTTGCACAAATTTCACAAATGAATGTTACTTAAATTTTAGATCAAAGTACCTAAATTGCATTTGATTTTTATTCATTGAGTTTTCGATAGTTGTCATGGACATGGCATCCTTTCAGAATTTTTTTCTTTTTTCAAATTAAACTTTTCACACAGGTTACTCAATCTTTATTTGGGTGTCTTAGGCCTCTATTTTTGTGGGGGTTTGAGCAGAGAAATCAGAATGGTGAATTTAGACTACTTTCAGATCTGTTGGCACTTGTGTAATCACTGTGGGCTTCAGCTCCACCATTTGTCCTCATGGTTCAGTTTCCATAGGAGGCCATACCAGAGACATATAGCATCATTCCCACACTAGGAAGTAAAAATTACCAGTACTGGATTTGCATTTTAGGATGTGTACTCAATGTGTACACAAATACTTTAAGAAATAATCTGGAATGTAAACACAATTTGTGATAGTGAATCACACAGGGCATTCATAATCTTTACCTGATATTTTGTTTTATATTTATCTAAATTCTGATGGCCAAAGTTGATGAAAAGGTGTATAAAACCAGCATACAGCTATCAGTACAAAATAAATCTGAAAAATGTTGTTGAATCGAGATCTGCTGAAAAATCCAGGAAGGGACTGTGAGTTTTAGACAGTCATAGAGACTTTAAACAAAGCTAAAAGGACACACTGAGGTTCTGAAGGCAAGTTAAGATCCTGTCTAATTGCTATTTTAATTTTAATTGAGTATACTTACTTTCTGGGCTGAATGTATATTCTACTGCGGAAAGTGAATATCCACAGAGTGACCTGCTTGGAAATAGTATTTCTATTAAAGTTGTTATGGATTTTTGTCTGAGTGAAACTGCCTTAATATAACCTTATTCTATAAGAATTCAGAGATTTTAAAACCTGTAATTCTTCCTCATGCTAAACCAGGAACCCTGTAAGATGTGCCCAAGTAAGATATCAATGAAACAGGATTATGAGAAGTTGATGTTTGCATGATTTTGTGAACATAACTCTATATAATGGAGGAAAACCAGATCATTTTTCAAATTAGTAACTCCTTTAAAAAAAAAATTATTCTGCCTTCATTTTCTTTAAAAGGAGCCTCAAAAAAGCCTATAGCTTTGATCTACTGATCTACTGATAGGAAAAATTAAGATCACACTGGAGAGAGGAAAAGAGAGAGAAAGGAAGCAGGGAAGAAAGGTGAGCTGCTATAATTTTCTTCTTGAATAGGTATTTCTTTTTGCAATCTGTGTTCATATCTGTGACGTGTAAACTACTGAAAATGTGAAGCCACCTTAGGAGCATGCATGTGCAATCTTGATTTTTGTATTAGAGAAATAAATATTTCTTACAGCATTCGAAGGCTGGTTGTGCTGCATAGAGCCTCATGTTACTCTAAGGCTTCCATGTCAAACTGGGGAAATTATATTGTCCCAGATTTTCTCCAACAAGACATCACAGTAGATTATCTGGCTGCCACCACTCATCAGGCTGCAGCTGTTACCCTGCTCTGCTTGCCTGAACCAGCTCCCTGCATCTCTGCTGAAGTCAAATGGGATGCAGACCATGCTTGAAAGCAGGTTGGATTAGCAATAATAAGGAGGCAGACTGTGAAGCCAGTAAAGAGTCAGACATGACTGGTGGTGCAAATCCAGGCTCACCCAGACTTTTGTTTGGTGCTTTGGTCCAAGGGCTAGTGGGGTTTATCCATCACAGCATTAAAAATAAAAGAGTACATTGACGGTCTTGACCTTAACATTATCCCTTTGATTTAATGTCGACCTCGTAATTTTGCACCAAAAGGATGAGGTACTGCTAAAACATGTCAAGAATTGAGAATGTGGGGAGTACAAACAGGAATGTTGTGGTAATGTGTAGAAGCAGTGTACTGCTGAAGACTCTCTCTACTTCAAAAGGTTTCGTAATTCTGCAGCTGTATACAAATGATCCATTTTGTTAATCTGGATTCCTGGGGTCATTAAAATTTTTTTCTTTCCTCTCCGAAGTAGTTTATTACTTTGAGAGAAAAAAATCAGTTTAAAGCCAGGTAAGGGAGGAAAGCTGACAAAAACATAAATTAGAGGAAGAACTTAATTTAAAAAGTGTCAAAAAGGATAGATAGTCTTAGTTCAATAATAAAGCCTGGTTCAAGAGCCTTCTATCTTAAAATAAAGCATTCGAGCACTCTATTACCTGTATACAACCAATCTTTGATTTCCAATCTATGCCTATTTTTGCTTCTCATGTGATTAGCATACAAATGTAACAAAAAAAAATGTGGCTACTCTGATGACACCTAGGATGGGTTTTTGACTTTCATGTCAGTTTTAGTGAGAGATTCTGTATAATTCTGAAGGTAAAGTGTTTAATTAAAACCTCTTGTTTTTCTTGAATCTAAATATCATCACTACTGAGTCAAGTTATGTCTACACTTCCTGGAATATTTCATGCTGTGCCTTGTTCTGCTTTATGGAGATGAAGAATGCCAAAGAATTTTTATTTTTTATTTAAGGGATTTGACTTTTTCTGAGCTACTATGCTGTGTTTCTGAATGTGAATACCTATTGAAGTCACACAAGGAATTGTACTTGGAGAATAGAAACACCATCCAGAGTCGCATAAGCAACTCTTGCTTTCCCTGGGATTTAATGCTTGCTGGAGTTCTCCTTGATAGGAAATCCCTCAGGATAGTCCCTTTGAGCTACAGTCATTAGGGTACTCTTTTTTCAAGATATTATATGCAAGTATAATCAAAGCAAGATGCCACAAACTTGAGGAGAGTGCTGCACTTCGCATTATTTTCTTATAAATATTTTGCTTCTTCTTATATCATAGACCAAGCCTCAATTTTTCTCCCAAGCCAAATATCAGCAGCAACCTGTACAACCAGTTATCATAACTTCTGTGTCGAGACAAATCTCGGGTGACTCTGTTGGACCCAGTTGATTTTCCTTGAATATATATTGATTTCCAGTGATGTTACAGAGTAAAGTCATCATATTCAGAATAAGAGATGTAATCCTATTTGTAATTCCCCAACTTGGTGTAAAGGGACCACTAACAAATCAACCAAACCAGTCAGTGCAAATAGTCAGAACTGTGAATTCCTTCCTACTGATCCATGCCATCAGCTTGCTTTTTTAGTGGCACCAATTGTAAGAGGAGATGTGTATAATTACATCTCCGTGGTTTCCTTTGGCTTTTTGCTGAGACTGGGAACAAAGATACCTGTTATGATGGTGAGATTTGTGAGGTCTGTCATACTTTGTTTCCACTGGCCTAAGATAATAAGTATATTTCATGTAGTTCATGCATTGAAATTATTTCTTTCTTAGTGCTGAGAGCAGTGAGGTCTGAGGAGTTTGCAAATAACTCTAATTTTCAAATCTCTCTCTCAAAAAAAAAAAAAAATCAAACCTAAAATTAAAGTTGTTGGCTATTTGGTTATTTAATTATCTTTATAGCAACAGCTGCATCATTTGCAAACACTCAAATCTGATTAAAATTAAAGATACTGAATTTACTAGCCAAATATTTCAGTCTAATGATCACTGAAATGGCAGTGAGCCAAAATATTTAACAATTTAATTTCTGGTAGTGCATACTGCTTGAGTTCTTTAATATGCACTGTCTCATTAATATTTCATTTGTGATGAGTTTCAGAAGTTCTTTGTAGCTAAGTTGCACCACCATGAAGCTGGTTACTCTACATTTTTTCTCATAAAGGAAATAGTCTCCTGGGGGATGATAATTGACTGGTTGGGATGGTCTCTGATGATATTAAAGGTCTTCACAAGTGCCATTTTTATCTGTAATTTTTGGTCTTCTAAGACAAGCTGAGTGTCCAAATGGACCTGCACTCTTAAATTGCTCAGCTGCAGTGAGGTGACAGCTCTCTTGAGGGAATGCTGAAACCCACTCTTGTGAAATACACCTTTTGGTAGGGAGGCACTTCCTCTCTTTGTCTCTAGACCATCTCAGTAGGAAACATAACTGAGAATGTGATTGCCTTCTACAAATGCCTAGGTCAGAGTAGCTTGCAAGAGTTCCACCTAAGTTTTATTTAGGTGGCTATATTATTGCTACTGTCTGCCTTTGTTTTGCTTCATCATTTTCTTTGGCACAGTTTTGTTCTTTCCCTTGCTTGACTCCCTCTTATTTACTCAGGTCAGGAAATTTGTTATTTTTCTCTATATTATAGAAAGGTTCACTGACATTATAAATGTTCTCAGGAAGAGACAAATAGATGTTATCAATATAGAAGTCTAAATAATTGTCTTTTTTCATTATGTCATACAGTATTTAATTTCTCACATAGCTGCATTTTCAGATATTGTGACTTTTAACACCATTACTTTCTTCCATTTGTGCTGTGGTGCACTGGGATAATTGTTCTTTTCAGCGTAGATTTTTTTTTTGCTTTATTTCTTCTCTTTTTTTTTTTGTTTGTTTATTTTTTTGTTTTTTCATTTCCTAAGATTTTGGTTATGGTGGTAAATGTTACCACTTTCCTGGCAAATTGTTTGAAATGGATGGAAAATAGCTGATTTATAGAGTACTTGGGTGATGACAATACTTTTGCTCTGCTCTAATCTTAGTCAGTTTACAGTGAGATTTATGCTTACTCTTTGCAATTGCACTAGGTGTTTTTAGGGGCTGGGAAGAAGTGTTTCCCTCCCTGATGAACTTGTAGATGAGTCTGCACTCTGTAAGGTTTAGCTGTGTAAATGATGAAGTTATTCAGAATATTGGGTGGCAATGACTGGCAGAGATGCTTGATCCTCTCCATATTGCTTTATTAAAAAAACCAAAACCAAAAACAAAACAAAACAAAAAAAAAAAACCAAACCAAAACAAAAAACCCCAAAAACTAAAACAGTGAAAAAACACACAAAAACATAGCAAACCTTCCCTGCAGCACCAGCTCATGGGGCATTAGGTGCTATAGCAGCCACCTAGCTGTGTATTTCATGCCTTCCACCCAACCATACCAACCTGCAGAACTAACTCAGAAATTCCTCTCTCTCCAGTATCTCATAAAACAAGTCCATAAGTCAAATGTACTGTGAGAAGACTGGTAAAAGAAATACGGTCTTGGAGGGTACAGATGACACCTGGGAGGCTTTCACAGGTGTTTTACTAAATTTATGGTTTCAGTAAGCCACATTCCTGGCATCTGAGGTGCTGCATGGTCAGGCTTCCTGTTGCTCCTGTCTTGTAGGAAACTGTGTTGTTTGTGCAAACACCACCTCTTTTTACTGCACAGTAGCTTCAAATTTATACTAATTCAAAATTAAAAATAAACATGTCCATGTTCTTTGTAATGAAATATTTTAAGGAGAATAAGATCCTACTTTAAGTCTGAATAGTTAAATTTTGTACTGAATGCATAGTTAATTATAGCAATTTCTACATTTGCAGTAAACAAGGAAGTCTGTAAATGTAATAACTCACTGCATGAATACAATGCTACCATGAATAGAAGGTAGAACAGAAAAGAGGGTTAATAAGGCAGACATTATAATAAGTATATTTTTATGTGTAAATCAAAAGATCTAAAATGTAAAATATTACCATGCATGAGAATTGGCAGTAGAAACAACAGAGCTTTAATCTAAAGTACACTAATGCAGCTCAAGTATAATCAGGGTTGAATAAATATTCATCACCTGTATTATACTGTACTCTGAAGAGGAAGATACAGAAAAAAGTACAGGTCCATATTAAAATTCAGTTTTTGGCTTTGCAAGCTTGTTCAAGTCATTAATTTATGTGCAGCTTTATAGCTAAGGGCTCACCGGTGTTGCTGCTCAGAGCATGTGCAGTTCTGTCAAAGTCAAAATGTGGCACTGAAGTGGCCAGTTTTGCATGAATTCTGTTTGAAAAGGGAAGGTGTGGGGGGAAATCCATTTCCATCACAACAAAAAAGGTTAAAACATTAACTTGAAGCTGATTTTTCTTGTTGACATTTGGTATTGTGCCTTAATACAAAATAACACAGTTGCTACTGAATAATCAAAAAAATATATTTAAGGTTTTTGTTGTATTAGCCTTTGCTTTGGTTTGGAAAAGAGCTATGCTTAGAGTCTTAAGTTTGTTTACATATTTTGCAGTCCTTTTTAGATTAAAATAAATATACATCTGACCCTTCAAGGATGAAACTGCACTCTTTCTCAAGTCCTGAGAAACAATTTCTGTTATTTTTAATATTTTATAACAACATTGCCCTTTTCTTAATTCTGGTTTCCTGCTGTGGTTGCAGTATCCTGCTTTGGCTAAGAGCCGATATCTTGTACCTTTTGAGTTTGCTTTCTGCTCAGGAGCAGAGAACATAGACAATAAATTGAACTGGTTGAAGAGAATCAGGTAAAGACCCTTTATAAAATTCACCTAGAGCTGTGCCCTGGAAAGTCTTTCTAGTTAACAGTCTGGCTAATAATAATTAGAAACAAAGCTCAGAGAGAAGATCTGAGTTCTGCTCATCTAGGGTGCAGTTACTGACAGCTTTCCAAGCCCCTACCAAGGCTCTACTAAAAGCACATTGCATCTTCCAAGGACTGGTGTTTTCTCATAGATAAGGACATTGGGAATTTGACTTTTCCAGTACTCTGAGATTCCTGACGAAAGGGATTTATTCATCACTCTGCAATGGTTAAGTGAACTTGAAGACTGCATTAATCACCAGTTGCAGATGGTTTCCACAGTTTTACAGTTTACTTCCAACCACTTTGGTTTCATACATTCCAGGCAGATCATTTTTTAAGGTGAAAAGCAACATCAACAACTGCTAAAGTTATTCACACTTAATCATTGATTTCACTCACTGGTGAAAGATCACCTCATAGGAACCCTTGAGGAAGCTGAAGTGAGATACCTTCTAAGAATATTGTTTCTTTCAAGTATTCCATTCTTCTGAGCCTCAGTTAATTATACCCATGTTACTACATTGGCCTAACTCAAAGGTGCTTACTTAGTTATGCACTCCACTATGAATAAAGCTCATAGCTCCACCTTAAGTAGAAGTAATTAGCTCAGAAACAAGTAATTTTCAGCTAAGGAGGTAAAAATCCTGTGAAAATAATTGATGATAGGACTAGGAGAAGAAAACAGGTCATCTAGTTCTTGGTCCTGTACCTAAAATGAGATTATTCTTCCTTCTGTGCTTTGAAATGTCATTCCATTCATCAAGTTAAATATACAGTGGATTAATGATACCAGTGTGTTCTAGCCAAATTATTTCCCTTTTGAGATTCTGTCATTGTAAATGACAATATTATTTCAGTAAGCTCTCATATTCTTTGTAACAATAACAAAAATTTTGGACAATATTACAGATATTAATCAGATCCTTTTAATGTAGATCTGATTTGCAAATTGTTTGTTTCCTTTCTTCTGTACTAGATGAATATGTTATTGAGGAATAAATGTTTCCATTATTCAATTAGCTGTATAGATAGTCAAATAATGCTTAATTTTCTGACCTATTCTCATTTTTCCATCAATTGATACTAAAATACAAGTAATTATTTTCATTATTCAACCAGCTTTTTAAATGATCAAATAATATCATTAAGTTAAACTCAATTATTATCAGCAAATGAAGAGTATAGAGTATTGTTTTTCATTATTTCCTTCAATGCACTTGCCTATGCCATGAACCTGCTTTGGGATGTTTCCTGTAAAAGTAAAATCTTTTGTAAACTCACATGTACCATTAATTTAACCTCAGAGTGAGGAGTAAACCTAATGGACTGGAAGAGAAGTACTGGAGATCTCACTTCTCCACTGCTGGTAGGGTGGTTGACCATTTCCTTTCAACTGTGCTTCTGTCAGTAGTTTAGTATGTGATTTTTTTTTTCTATCATATGAGGAACCATAGACTGCTATTTCAATAAATACAATATTTACATTTAGTGATTTTAATATTGTTAGTTGAAATTCATTGTTAAGCCTGGAAGCAGATTTGTTTGCAAGTTACAGGCTTCTTTCTTTCTTTCCAAGCCAGTTTTGGATTTTTACACCACTTATTTTTATTTGGTATATTTTAAATTCAGTCTAATATGGTGTTCAAAAACCACTGGTATAAGCATGAAGGAATGTTAGTGTAGGCACAAGAACACTGCAGTGCACTTGACAGATGGAAAAAGTTTACAGTGATTGTATCATTGCCCTATGATGGAGAACAACACTGTTCATGGATTAATGTTCATTTTATTACAGTCATATCTTAGCATCAATCTGTGTGTAAAACTCTCTGTGAAGTTGTTGTTGTGATCTGTGTGCATCAATCAAGGGTAGTATGTGACATTTAGGACCGTATTTTCAAATGTCGGCTCTTGGCATCTGGAAATCCTCTATCTTATATGTCCAAAGTACTTATTTATACATGCAAATATTAGTGGTTTCAGAATGCTTTTTTCAGTGAGACAGTGAACCTGAAGTGTTTGAAAAATTCACTAATTTAGATTTACCTAAAATTGAGTTAAATTGAGCCATAAGCTTAAACCAGGTGGGCTCAATGAAGCCAGTTCCACAAAATTTCCATTCACAATGGCATTAATGTAATTTTCACCTGCCTGTACGACAGTGCAATCCCCTTGCCATGTAGCTCAAGATGATATCTATTAATTTGATTATTAAATCTGTTAAATGTGGGTCATAGACCCAGAAAGCAATGCCACATTTCTGAACAAAGACTTTGGGCCTTATGGAGGCCTATAGTTAACAAATATTTCAAGAGTTTTGCATGATTTGAGAACCTGCATTGTTTACATGTAAGCAACTTCTTTATGTTACCATTTCAGAGATCTCAGACCTCAGATAACAGAAGTAAAAATGTGATCCCTGAAAAAAGTCAGGGATAATCTCTACTTTTAGCATACAGGCAAATGGAGAAATAGTTTTGTCCACACTTGCTCAGTGTGACCTCTACATTTTGTGAAATCAGCAATGACATAGGATTGTATTCTTCTAAACTGATATTATTAGAAAAGTCCTCTAACTGTTGAGATTTGAGAGGAATAATTTACCGTCAATATAATTTCCTGTGTCTCCCTTTGTGATGCTCTAATGAAGTTATTATAGTTTGGCCCTTCAGCCTATGACAGATTGAATTTTCCATGACTTGATGATGTGACAAAGTCATTGCTCAAAGGCAAATATACTTTGTAACTGATAAACTAATGCAAATTAATTTATACTTCAAGTAAAGTTTTTTAAAAAGGCATCCAATTTTATTTTCAAGCTCAAATTAAAATCCAAGCACTATCATAATTTAGCAGTCTCAAGAAAGCAATAAGTGCTTATTGTGATACAATCTGTGATGTGAAAAGAAGTATTACTACAGGATTAGGAAAGTTTCAGAACTTTAATCTTTTATTTTCCATACTGTTCGGCTATGATGATGACCAATGTCCTTTTAAAAAACTTCAGCTGTATCATAGGCTGATTTAGGACAGAATGAAGAACTGGATGCAAAAGTAATTTTCAC
Source organism: Ammodramus savannarum pratensis (assembly GCA_020466415.1). Lineage (NCBI taxonomy): Eukaryota > Metazoa > Chordata > Aves > Passeriformes > Passerellidae > Ammodramus > Ammodramus savannarum. Next base: position 31,826,342 of record JAHXMQ010000807.1, read on the forward strand.
TTGTCATGTTCATGCAAAGAATATGTGAATTATTATTCCCAACAACAAAAGCTTTACCCAGATTGTCAATTCACTTATTTCATTGCCTTTAGGCCAGAACACTGGACAAGGGTTTGGTGCTGTCACATATCCTTTTCCATCTCATTTAAGTGATCTGGCCTCTGTTTTGGGAACACATTTTTATTGTGCTGTTAAGCCCAGTGTCCCTCACATGAATATTTCATATCTCTACTAAGTGCTTTCACTGAATATATTAGACCCTGGGTTTTTTGTTGAAGTTTTTTTGTTTTTTTCATGCCTGTTGCCACAAATAAGATGGTAAGCATACCCTAAATACACAGGAATAATGCTTTATGTGATGGGAATTTTCAGATGCCAATAATAGCTACTTTGTCAGGTTCTGGATAGACTATTGAAAATGTTTAAGCATAATCTATCCGTCATACTACGTAAGCATTTTTCTATTTATATCTGCTTTACCAGTCCACAACAAACATAATGAGCAATAAATGAAGCAGTGGCCAAAAGACACGTTTATGACTCATGCAGATGCCAAGGGACCATCCTAATATGGGCACTGCTTGGCATTTCTGCTAGAGACAGACCAGAGTGTAACTCTTATTTGACAGTAGTTTTTGAGTTTACAGTCAAAGCCCCCAGACCTTACTCACATTAATGTAAATTTTTTAATGCTAAAGTTACAACTGACTTATTCTGCTTAATATGAGAGACACCAAGGGCAGGAAACACTTGCAGTTTAAAGCAATATTTTGCATCCAAACACAGTACAAACAAGAAAAAAATTTGTTCTGTACTGTGGTAAAATGTCAACATGGAAGTGTGCCCATTTGATACTCTTCAGACAGAGCTAAACTAAATTAACACTGGAATTTGGCTTCACCTATTTTCTAAGAAATAAGCTTGGCTGTGGTAATGGCAAAGATTTATAACCTCATTTCAGCCATTCTTGTGATGACCAGAATATTTCCCAACAATGAATCTCCTGGTAGTTTATGCAGATTGCATCTACAGAGCTGAAAATGTATGTGCACTTCCCATGACTGATTTCAAGATGCAGATGAAAATGGAGCAAAGAATGAGTTAATAAAAGGACAAGAAGGATACCTTACATTATGTTAGAGAGCTATGATCCATGTTTTCGGCCTATGTAGAAACTTCCTTGCATGCTATTCTAACCTAAGGTTTAAAAATAATGTCTTAGGGGACTTTCAACCCTTCTGTTTCTCCCACTTGCACACTGGAGTCATGAGCCAAATGTACCAGAGCTCCAGGAGATGTTCTTGGGGCTGCCTGGCTGTGGAGCACCTAACAGATGAACTTTTTATCTTTTCCTATACATAAACTTTCTATCCTGTAAAACATTTCTTATTTACTGAGCATATTTATGTGTCCTTTTCCCGTGGAAACAGGGCCCCTTGTTATCTTCAGAAGGCGCTGCAGAAGCCACTTTGCTATGGTTTAAAATCATGGTTGCCTTTCCCTGCAAAATGCAAGCTGTACATGCAAGGCTTAGGAGTGATACAATGACCCTGCCCACGTGCAGCTCTGAAATAGTCTGTTTCCTGGCTACACAGGAGAAAGACATGTTAACATCCTGAGTCCTTCTCCATTGGTGTAGAACAGCTTCAGAAGTCAGCTATATTGTAATATTTCTGTCTGACAGATGAAGTGCTTTTCATAAAGTCCACTTCTGCTGATACAAACTGCTTGGTTGATTCCCTGTACTTCCAATGAGACCAATCTCCTTTATTCTACATGAAAAACTAATTCATCAAGAAGTGTACGTGAAGCTGTACAGTAGGATGCAACTTTTGTTAGACAGGGAGTCAAGGAAGCAGTGTTATTACCCAAAGAAGAGGAGCCCACATATTTACCACCATGCAGGTTTGGCATTATTGACATCTCTGCTTCAGACTGGAGTCTTGCCACCAGTTTACACTAAAAGCTTGAAGCATGCTGAGTTCAATGGAAGCTTTTTGCATTAAAACCTGAGTGCTGTGTCTCAAGCTCTAGGTGCCAATTTGTTGACTTTTCAGAAATAAACATGTTAAAAACCCTTCCTAAGCATTAGAAGAGGCTCCACATCACCAAATGAATTTTTTATCTATATGTTTTATTTTGTATTTATTTTTAAATCATCTCCATATTAACATCTGATTAGCAGCCGCTTGTTTAAGAGAGCATATCAGGTTATCTGGCTGGAGATAACAAAGCATGTTTTCCATAGAGGCTTCCAGACTAGAGGCTACACAGATGTGCCTGAGTTAAAAGGATCTCACTGTGTACTTTGAGAAGTGTAGATGGCTTCTGTATTTAGAGAAAACTCATCTGAAGCATCATAAAATAAAATGTACGGAAAATATAATATTCCATAATTAAGATTTTTAATGAATTGCCTTGTTAATCCATACAGTGTATGCATGTTGCAAAATTTTCCTGGCTTAATTAGTGCACTTGCTGATTATGTTTATTTCCTGATGTACACACTGATTAAGCATTGTCCATACACTGAGGCTTGAAGCGGGATCAGTCTACAAAATAGTACCTAGTCATTTAACTGGAGACTCAGAATGCAAATAGATCAACTTATGTAAAATTAAATTAGTTCTAATAGAACCCATTTTGACTGAGCAGCTGGTGATACATTATAAACAGAATTCTCTTGTTATGTGAAATAAAGGGCTTCTGCTAACAGATGCTTATATACTTTTAAGCCACAAAAATAATATTGTACTATGTTTAAGGTTTAAAGTTAATGAAAGAAGATAATTTCTGAGCTTGCTATGTAACACTTTGCACTGGATCTCAGCATTCCTACTTGAATACTGTATAAGGTCAGGTAGCCCTTTGCAAGGCTCCATGTAGGAAGCTAATAGTGAGTAATCACTAAATCATAAGTCTCACAGCACATTGAACCTGCTCTATTTAACAAAGGAGTGTCTCCCAGCTGATTTTTGAGACACAGTGTTAAGATTTAGTACTGTCCCTTAAATCATAATTATTTTGTTCTTTTAATAGAAATGACTATTTTTTGTTTGACTTTCTTTTTGCAACATAATTTCAGACTTGTTATAACACTCAAACTAGCCATTACAAAGCAGTTGTGTGCTGTTCCTAATCCACATTTCACGATGAACTGCAATTTTTTCCTAAGAATGTTGTCAGACATCCTGAAATGTGTAAAGCCCCTGTGACAGGAATTTTTCTTGGTGACAGAACGTTTAGTGTTCTGTATGAATGAGTCTGGTATGTTTAAACTCCTGGATGTACTACTTATTTATGGTAAATTTCACCATTCAAGAAACAGAACAAAATAACTTCAACAGAAATAAGTAATTAAGCAAGTGAGTAAAACATTAAAGGTCTAAATTTGTATTTTATGGGTGTAATATATTTAACTCTGATCGTGGATTTAAGATAACCTTTTGTGAAGAAGGCATTATACTTACAGACTCCTTGATTTTTGTTCTGTGTTTAACAGTGCTTACCCTAGAAAAATTTCTCTCCTTAACTGACATACAGAAGCACACAAATTAAGGCATATGGATGCTTTAAAATATTGTAAAATTAGCCATATCTTTAGTAAGTTAATTAGGAAAACAATCAAATGCTTCTTTTTTTTCCATTCCTGGCAAATTTGTGATTGCCTTTTGTTTTTTAGTCAGTGGCATCAACTAAGTTGAATTAAAAATATTGGTTGATCCATTCACACTCTGGTAGTTATTCTGGCTTTACAAAGTTTTAATTTAATATCAATGTATTCTATGGAGTTAGAGGTCCACAGAGTTTATACCCCAGTATTTTAACCAAAATAGATTAAAACAGATTAAAATAGATATACGGGCTGAACCTAGATGAGTAAAGACAGATGAAAGTCACAGCAATTTAAATATCTACTTCTTACTATCATTTGAAAAAAAGGGGAAAAATTTTGGCTCAAAGGATTGCATTTGTATTCTTATTGCAAGAATTGCATTTATTTTCTTAATGCAATGTTGAACTATGAAAACGTGGATTTCAGTGGGCAAGAAACTTGTACTACATTTGTTGCTTCTTTTTGACAACGTGGAAGATACACTAGCTTCACATTTGAATAAAATCATCTGAATGATTTTAAAATATTTTAAACTTTTTGTCTTAATTTTTTTATCTAAGGGACTTAATTTTTTTATCCTTATCATGTGGGTCACTGTTTCTGTGGGGAAATGGGAATTCAGTGTGGTACAAATGCAATCAAACATTGATATTATAATATATACAAAAATTTATGGTTTAGATACGTTATAAAAAGTACTGAAGCATTCTACAATTAGAACTGATTTTAAAACAAAATTATAATGTTTTCCATGTATGGTTTGATGCTTTATGACTAGTGTTTCCCATGTTTATTCACATGGCTATTAATACATGGGCTTGAAGAAGAAAAAAGTCTTACTGATTCTTCAAGACTTGATAATTCTTTTTTTTTTTTTGCACTTAGAGTGCCTAAACTGGAAAGGAAGGGGTATTGGGTATTCTTGGATACTCAAAAAGGCATGGTTCCAGTTTTCCCTGCTTGTAATGTAATAATACCCTTTTCAAGTGTGAAATGCCACACTTTTGTGTTTTGAATAAGACTTTTCAAAAACAATACTGCTGTTTTCATTAATATTTGCAAAGGAAAATTTTAACATTAAAGCCTACTCTTTAGAGTATTCTAGGGAAAGAATACACAAAAAAATATGTTTTATATACTTGGGCAGTAATTTTAGGAGACATTTTGTAAATGTCAAATGTAAATTTTGTCTTTAAATATAGTTCTTTATTCCATCATTTCAATTAATAAATGTGTGTGAGAATTAAATTTTTAAACTAATTTCCTCCATAGTCACTTAGGATTTTAATACTGCAAAAAAGATCTTAAAGGCATGAATCTTTTAGCAACCCTCACTGGTACATTATAGTTCTGCTCCAGAGTTTCCAAACTATGCCTTTTGTAAAAGTGAAGTTTTTTTGCCTGCTGTCTCCAAAAAGGAGTTGTGTTTTTAAGTGTGGTAGGCCCATAATCTGCATGCAAAGCTCTTTTAGTTGGAAGGATGTTCTCACCTGTCATTGTTGTGCAAAAATTTAAAAGTGTTAGGTTCCCTAATCATACACATAACACAAAATCTAGCTCCATGGCTTTTTGCAGAGATAGAAGCAATGGAGCAACAGATAGACTGGACTTAAATCTACACCAAAGTTTTGGAGACCATATATCTGAATTTATATGCAAATAATCTTTCCTCCAAGGGTGTCCATTTCATGTCTCATCCCCTCTGTATTCTCTTGAGGACCCAGAGAAAAAAACCCACACCAATATGATTTATGATTATTTGAAAACAATCCCAATTTAAATTTGCATAATCTCATTCTTTTACTTGCTCTTTGTTGTTTGTCAGCAGCCTTTAGTGGTGATAAAACATCCAGATGACTGAAAAACATTTACTGCTGGTCAAACCTTTGTGCAATAGAAGCTGAGGCTAATAATATCATACCTGGGCACTGGTTATTATGGTCACAGTTTACATTCCTGACACTGTCTCTGTGGTCTCACCCATTTTATGCCCAGAAAAAAGAAAGACAGCCAGCATGCATTCCAGACTGAAATTTAAACAGCCAAAAATCATTCTGCCATTAAGCAAGAAAACAATAAGAAGCAAGCAAACTAAATCCAAATATGTTTAAATTTCTGCTTTAGCCTGCATGGCCTTTTCGTATGATTCACACAAATGAAAACAAAACCAAGCCACCCCCAAAACCCCCCCAAAAAAGAACACAAAACCCCCAAAAACCACTAACCCCAAACTAATTTGGGATCACAGCTCTGAAAAAGTATAAAGCTTCATAATTTTCCCTGTTTCTAATACATATCAACTGCAAAATGCCAGTGTGCTAGGATCAGAATTAAAACCACATGAAGTGCAATATCAAACTTTATGCTCAGAAAAAACTAAGAAAGTTCCCGAGACACAACCTTAATTTAAAGAAGCAAAATTACAAGAAGTCATGCAGAGCAGTATTCTCCTCCCCTCCTTGGAAATGTGCAGCTCTTTATTATGGAAAGGCAGTAGCCCCTCTATAGTTAGGGTTGCAATCAACTTCCATTATAAAGCCCTATTTTAGCCCCCTGTAACTTTGGCTTGAAAAAATTGGAATACAAATTGCCATATTTTCTCCAAAAGCAAAGAAGAATAGTTGAGGATTTTTTTTGTTTATTTAGTAGGGTAGACGAGTGTGATGATTAGGTTTTATTTTAAGCTTTTTTTTTTTTTTTTAATTGAGGACAAATTGTTTAACTGTGAAAAAGTTTAAGCGAGTAAGGAAAAAAATAGCACATTTAAATTTTTAGGTTTTTTGGAGTTTTTGTACACTTGCTGCCATATCTGTCTTTATTAGTTCCTTATTAGTTGAAATTATTTTCAAATAATATAGTAGACAAAACATTGGTTTTTCTCTAGTAGGAGGGATGGGCCTGATTTTTCTGCTGCTGCTGACAGTAATAATATTTTGCTGGTGACTTGTATGGACATAGGAGTAGGCAATCTGATCAGTATTTTCAAAAGCAAGTCATGTTTGGGAGCGTGGTGTATCTCTCACAGCGGAGCATAATTCATGTGTTGATCTACCTGGAGTTTTTGAGCAAGTGATTAGTTTCTGGGGCTCTCTGCATATTCTTGGTTGACATTTCCAACACAGAGGGAATGACTGAGCTTTAAATTAAAAGACTGCTTTTAGAAATGCCAGAAGAAAACATATACTTAGTTACTGAGGGCTAGTGACTAATGACACAGTGGTTTACACTAGCCACTCCCAGCATTCAGCCTTATTTATCACGCTTGGCTCATTTCCTAGGATTAGGTCCAGAATAGCCTCTGGCCATGTAGGCTGCTCAACAAAGTGTGTAAGAAACCAAGTCTAGTCCATGGAAACATAGTTCCCCCTTTTTTCAGATGGTTGTTATCCCTTTCTGGATTTAAGCTTTTTAAATACTTCATGATTAAAGACCAGGCATTCTTGTAGATCTCATTGATTCACAGAGGAAAAAAAAAGACAAAAAAAGCCTCAGATAGCTCCCCTTTACTTTTATGCAAACTGTTTAGAAAAAGTTTATAGTACTATTATTCTATTAAAATTGTCTCTTCAGTGTTAGAAAGATTTTTTTGCCCTGAAGGTTTAATTAAATTATGCCTAAAATTTACACATATATATTTATAAGTTTATATGAAGTACATATTTGTATATCGATACTGGAAAGCAGAGATTAATTTACATATGCCTATTTATAGTGGTTTGGACAGCCAAAGTTTGCACACACTGTGTTATAACATTAAGTGTTGTAATTGTTTATTGCATTAAAATGGTATTTTTAAATCCTAACGAGGTGCATAAAATGCAAATTTAAATCCAGTTGTGGTCATATATTCAAAATATTGCACACACAGATTTTGGATCATTTTCATGCAATGTTTAAGATTTCCTTGTGAGATTTCTGTGTCTTGTGGAGTAACTTTCTGAATACATTCCAGTAAAGTTATTCAATATTACTTTAATGTTATTAGAAAAAACCCCAATAATACAAATTTAGAAATTTTAACAGTGAAATCTGACAAGGTTTTAAAAATATAATAGAATTTTGTGTACTAGGAAGATGGTTCTACTGAAGAAGTCAGATTGGTTTTAGTAGGATATATCTATAAAATAGATCCTAAAAATGTAGAAGCAGAAGGAAAATCCTGTGCCAAAATCCTGGTGAGTTAAAGAAGGAAGAGGATGCCAATATTTTCTGTCTTTATATCCACAAAAGATATGTTTAAAAATACTTCTTTCAACTGGCTCCTTTCATCGTGATAATTAATGTTGAGACCCCTTTGAATTTTGGTTCACCGCGTAGAATTTTTATACCCTAGGAACACTAAGATCACTGTTTCCACAGTGTCATTAGGCTTTTCTTTGGAGAATAAGGATGCACAAGCAGAAAGGAGAAAGGAAAATGATGTGCAGGATTTCCCTGGAGGAAGCAGCTGTCAAGGATCAGGTAAGACACTGCTGGCAATAAGTGTTGAAGTTTTGTGTATGTAGCTGAGACAGCAGCAGAAAAGGTTGCCTTGGCACTCTCCCAAGGCATGGCTATCAACTACAAAATTCTGAAGAACCACAGCTGGAAGCCAAGTGAAATATGAGGACAGGAACTTAGACTGCAAGACAGATGGGTGTTTACCTGTTGAATTCCCTAATCTGGAAAACTGTGGAATGTGGGCAACAAAAACACAGCAAGCAGACACGCTTGCCTGCAGACAAGTCGAAATCAGAGAAAGAATTCTTCCCAAACAGAAATTGGAATGCTCCCAGTTGTCATTGGTAGGCTTTAATAAAATACACATAATGAAAAATACAAAGGGAATTAAGGGAAAGGCGCAGTTGTCAGAGATCAGGATATTTACACAACTGTGTTGAGCTTTGTACTTCTCAGGACTATTTAGATTAGGTGAGCTTCGCGTTAACATTTTCAGGGCTCATTTGCTCTGGTAGAAATAATTATATTCCCAGAGTCAGATGCTGCAGATACTCATGATGAAGTTTTTTGAGGTTAACAGTAGAAGTTAAAGGTATCACACCCCTATTTTCTTACAAAATTTGTGACAGTGTGTGAAAGGTACAAATGGCACATACAGTTACAAGTCCTTAAGATAGGCAGCAAAGAGATCAATAATTTAGAAGTCAAAAGTTCTCTATATAAGGTTTACATAAATGTAACAATTTTACTTTTTGAGTAAAAAATTTACTAATTTATTACAAGACCCAACAGTGTGACTAAAAATAATTTTTCCAATTGATCAGCTATCTAAAATGCAAATGAAAATCTGATAGTATCTAGCATAGAAAGTTACTACAATAGCAATATGATTATTGTTTTATAATTTATGCATTTAATAATACAGTGATTAGGAGAAATATATGTTTGAGAGCTTTTTTTAATTAGCAGCAAGTGCTGAGAAAATTTGTTACTATTTAGCCTTATTATGAGAGTTTTTGAAAGGCTTAATCCATATTTGACATCACCTACACCTAATTTTCAGTGAATACTGAATAACTGCTTTCAGTTATTTATTAAGGCTATATATTAAAGTAAATAAGACTGCAAAAAGACAATTTCCTCCCCCCCCCCAGTTTTAGATCTGCCTGAATTTCATGAAACTGCAACTGTAACCAGCAATATTCTAATCTCGCTTTCAGCGAGGTACAATCCCAACAACAAGCCCCATGAAGAATACTTTTTTACATCCTTTGCTTGGAGAGTTTTCCATAGTACTTTGAGCATTTTAATAGAGAGCTGAAGAGAATTGGGTGCATGCCTGCGCTAGGAGACTTCAAGAAAACTCACCTGAAATGTCTGTTTCCAGCATTCTGTGGTATAATTTATTGGCAGGAAAGGAGTACTTCAAAATTTGCTGGCTTTCTCTAGGGCAATATTGAGCAAACATTTAAGAAAGAAATTGGCTAGAGAGAAGATGAAATCTCTCTGTTATTTCAGTGAATAGAATATTTCACAGAAAACATGCTGAAAATCTCTACATTCCTGAGAGCCAATATATAATTTTAACTGGATAATTTTTTCCCTGGTAATATTAGTTCAGGTATCTTTTTTCCTTCCTCCTTTCTGTTCCTCTGAATGGAAACTTTGAAGTAATATGTTGTACAAACATAGTTAGTGCATTTTCTAAATGTCATTTCAAAGTTGAATGCTTAGTGATTTGTAGTTTTTATGCTATGTATATATCTGCCAGCTTTCCTCAGCATAAGCTGGCTAAAATAACTCACTCCAGGTTGATTTATTATTTTTATTCAACCAGGTGCTTCACGGGTTTGGCAACTTTGGCAATGTTATTGTCTATAATGACTCTGCACTTGGTGCTTGATGATGTCAACGCGTGCAATGAATTTACTGGCATCAGGAGAGAATATTTCATTCCCTTATCTCTTTGTGAAGCAGCAAGCTTCATCTCCCATATTGCTTGTTTTTCAATACGTCTCATGTAATCTCTCTGATTTCTTTGATACGTCTCCCTTTCAAGAGTGTTTAGTTATGATTCTGCTGCGCTAATAACTGTTCACAGAAGTAGAAATACATTTGTTATGTTGAAGTTTCTTTATAATTATTGTCACTATTTTTTTGTCTCATGATGCCTCTTAGGCATCCCTGTTTTGTTTGGAAGATAGTATAAACAAGTTTTTCTCTTTTAAGTAGATCTGGAATATTATTTGGTAAGATGTGGGGATACAGAGAGTACATCTATTTCTCCAGAGTGCATCTATTTCTACATCTCTTTCTACCTTTTTTCACTGTAATAATCTCTTCTTCATAATTGGAAGATAAACTAAATTCAGGTGAAAACACTGAATTTTTTTAGTACTATTTTATACAATATTCATGGTACTTATTTAAAGTTCTGTGCAGTTTTTGAAATTTTCCCTGAATTTGAATAGCAGTCTGAACTGCTGTACAGTCTACAAGGAAATTTTCTTTGTCAGTCTGGTTTATCTGATGTATTACCACCATTAATTTATAATTTTATCTATGGTGTTTGAGGAGTATTTTATTTATCAGTTGAAGGTTATGAAGTCTTGTACCTGACCATGAATGCAAAATTTCTTAACACAGCACAGTAACTACTGCATATTGCAATGCACATTTGCTTCATTTGTGTTTCTGCAACAAGCCGTCACTCTCTATTATATTTCACGTTTGCCTAAGTAGCAGTTTGAGGGATAATTTCGCTTGTTTTCCTTTTCCTCATTAGTCTTAATTAGTCTTAAACTTGAAAGTTGAGAACCTCCTATCACTTAGAGGATTAAAACAGTATGACTGTTGCAACCTAAAGTTTTGCTAAGTTTTAAGCACTTACATCCTAAGTACATTTTTTTACATGGATGCTAAATAGAATCCAATCTGCCAGTTTCCCATTACTTATGGGACTGAAAACCATGCAAAATGCAAAGTTGTGTTAAATCTGAACTTTAATTAGGATTGATTTAATGACAAAGATTCTATCTCTCTTACTTAGGTGTCTCAGTGGAATAGATAACAAAGGTAACAAATGCCTTTAAAATGCCTTTTTAGGATGTAGTTTTCAATATGCATGGCACTACCACTGCAACTATATAGATATCACACAGGGAAAAGTAATCTGTATGTATAAATGTTACTACTCATCCTCTCAGTTGCATATTCCTCCCATGTTCAAGAGGATCAAGAATATCTCTGCTAAGTGAGCTGCATCTTTAGGGTAAATGAGGTGCTTATACTTGACCCTGGAGAAAATAAAGACAGTGACCTAATTGCCAATCCCTATGATCAATTAAGGCCATGTACAACAGATCACAAAAAAAAAAAAAAAAGAAAAAAAAAGGCTAGAAAAGAGGCTCCATCTGGTTCAGAAGACAGTGGCCAGTTCCATAAATAACACAAGCTGTCAGGAAAGCATCATTCCTGAAGTACTCTCTGAATTGGCTTTCTGTCCAACTACTGCTCCACTACAAGGAGCTCCAGAGCTTTACATAGGCTTGGACCAAACCTATCTCTTCATCTCACCTCAGTTCCTCATTCATGAGTTATTTCAAATTAGCAAGGTGGAGAATGAAATGTACAGAAATAAAGAACACAGACATATGCAATTCTAGAATCCAATTGCACATGTGCACATACATGGACACACACAGAGACACAAAAAGCCCATGTACACATTAAAAACAAAAAAAAAAGTCTGGGTTTTCATTTCAGCTGAGCTTTACTGAGACAGGAATACAAAACTCAACTGCAAAATTACGTTTGGAAAATGTAATGGCAAACTCCATATGAAAGTGAGAGGTAAAGATGAACAAAAAGGTATACATTATATTTATTTGTTTTTCAAATCATTTTCTTGGGAGCTAATGAAATTTGTACTCCAGTAGTATCTATTACTAGGTCTGAAGGTGAGAGTGCTGGGTGATGTACAATTGTAAGTAAATAAATAAATAAATGTTCAGGAAGTTTATGACATTGGTGCGCAATAGAAATATGCCTGTCTTGGTGTTTTTTTTTAGTTGGAAGACAGGTTTCATAAAAAATGGAAATGCTAACAAAGAACATGCATAGTGCTGAGATGGTGCTGAGCCCTGACACAGCTGGAAAAGATTCCACAGTCCCAGCACTACCTCTGTAGCTTTCTATCACTCACTTCTGAAAGCATCTGGTATCTCAATTTTCCTTCAGATGCCACTCGCTATCTCCTCTCTGGTGTTAGGTTTAGGGCTCAGGGTATGTGGGCTACTAGGAGAGCATTGAAAATTGCTTTCAACAATCTTACCAATTTTGAGGAATTGTCTCATGTAAGGGGTAGCAAGCTTCCTTGACTCAATTCTGCACTAAATCTCTGACACATGATGGAGCCACACCTTTCCCAGAATATTTTATCAGTTTTACTTAAACATCCTGCCCCCTACTGCAGAGGGAGACAAAGGATTCTCCATTTTCATAAGGTCTTCCCTGGGGAACAGAACAAAGACAAATAGTTTCTTTAAGTATATTTTCTTAGTTAAACATACAGTTTATAGCTGAACTGTATTTCTTAGGAATCAAATCGTTACTCCCACACCCAAAGTATTAAAGTATGTAAAAGTTGTGGCATGAACAGGGTGAAGAGACACTGTGGGGATTTCGCTTGCTTAGGGGTAAAATGGAGCTCGGTACTCCTGCCTGTTAATCTGTTGATGATAAATAGCAAACTTCTGCATTTACTTCTCCTTCCTGGTCTGCATTCAGAAGAGAACACACAGAAAATTCACTTTGAAACATTTTCTTAAAGGTGCATGATCAATCCCTAGGGAGGAATTCACAGCCCGGAGAGAGCTGGGGTTCGATAGTGACAGATAGCAATGGAATACGGTACTCAGTGCTCCGAACTAAGAGACCATTATGTGTGCAACTCACAGTGAGACCATGGCAGAATAAAGCTTCCCCCAGCCCCACCCAGAAGTGTGGCTGCCTTTGTAATTTTAATTGGTCTGTGTTTGTGGAGTGGGGCCTCTATTTACTTATGGCTTGGGGCTTGTGTTTACCAAGCCTGGTGGAGGCCAAGTGTCATATCACTGAAGCTTAGTTCCTGCAAGCTCTCCTGCTATATCTTGAGGCACTTTTCTTTTCAGTATCTGTGCCTGTCTAATTCACGAGCTTCTGTGAAACAAGCACAGGAGGGTACAAGGCCTACAGGGAGGAATTACACCTAATTACTCAAATAATTGCTAGGCTGTTGCCTTCTTAGTCACTGAAAATAATTTCCAGGTCCCTGGCTTTTATAGATAGTCTTCTAGAGGCAGGAGGACACAGCCCCCTTTTTAACTCAGCCCATTCACTCACAAAATCAGAACACTCGAGCCTGCAAAATTAATAAGCACCACTTCCATTACATATATTTTAGGTTGTTGTTGCCGTGGCGATAAAGTCAGGGACATTGAATCTCCTCTGTTGAGCCATTGTTATCATCCCTGGCCATCTGCTGCAGAGGAGTGATATTCCATCTCATTTGCATGATGACTGATATATGGGAGGTTTGGAAGGACATATGCCACAGCAATCATGTGATGAAAATTAAAGTGAAAGTTTTGGGCCCAGAGCCGAAAAAAATCTGTGTATGCGCATGAGGCTGTTGATGTGCAAATGTGAATCATATTGAGAAGGTTTGAATAGGGAGGTGTGACGTAAAGAGGGGACACAAACGCAGGTGCTTATCTCTAGGCAGTCAAAGGCGCTGGATGTCATATCATGGGAACTACCTTTCAAAGACACAGCTTTAGTGCACAGTTCAGCACACAAGGGAGGAGAAACATATAAGTTTTGGAAACAAAAATAAAGTAAGTTTAACAACTTTTTCACACTATGATCCCATTGACTTTAAGCAACTTGTACTGTTAGTAACTTTCTGTCTTTTTTTTGTTGTTGTTTGTGCTCTAAGCTTGTGAAAAGAAAAAAATCCTGTCCATTTATTGATGTTAAAATCTTGAGAGATTTGTGTTAAGAAGTTTGAGGGGTTTTAAAATGCTCTCTGCAAACTTTTCTTTTTTTTTTTTTTTTTTAATGACACTAATGTTGTTTCTTCCACAATGTATGCTTGGTCATTATCTTAAATGCTATTTTGGGCCTCAGTTAAAAAATAGCTACTTGTAACTGCTTTGAGACAGCTTTCTGAATAAAATGTCATGGTGTAATTGCATTTATACTGCCTCAGTAAAGCCTTTGTTCATATACATTTTACAATTGTGCAAATTTGCAGCTCTAGCTATTTGATTTGAGGAAATGATCACAAGGACTCTTTTTCTCTCATTTTGAAAAGTTACTGAACTTAAATACTGGCTTTTTAAAAAAGAGAGATAAAAAAATGAGATGGGAGAGGGAGAGTGGGACCAGTGTATTTGTAGGAACTGTTCGATAGATGCAGGTTCATTTGCAGTTCTGTATTACAGACCAGAAAGCTTTCTCAGGATGTTTTAGAAAGCTTTAAAATCATGTGTAATGCTTTTGAAATGAAAATTGTTGATCAATATGCTTATTAACTTTACTCAAAGGGGAAAAGAATCTTTCAAAGCATGGCATTTCTGTCCTTTAAATTATTTGGGATTCAGAGAGTGAATTGAGAGCTTCTGATTAAAAAAGCGAATACTGTACTTCAGAATGAATGTATGTGTCAGGAAAATCTTTAGAAAGTTAAATGACAGTAATATCAGGCAAGGTTGAAGAATGAAATGGTCCTTCTGGGACAACGTTTTGCAGGAGGATAATTTTTATGAAATAGCGTTTGATGCTAGAGAAAGTCTGTTTAACACTCTGATCAGCAATAGCTCTCTCTCTCTCTCTGACTTTCTTTTGTCTTTAACAAAGCACTTAGTTCAGATGTTTGTCTTCCTTCATATGTAAATAGCAAGACAATTTTGTGCAAGGTGCTGTGAATTTTTCATTTAAGAGATTATAAAAGCACAAATCCCAGATTTTATCCTTAAACTGTAAAACTGTATGGGGTGAACTTTGTTAGTTAAGGATCTTTGTGGGATTCAAAATGACCATTTACTACCTCTTTTGTCAATTAAATTAGTTAAGTTAATTGCGTAGATGTGTCCTCTTTGGTTTGGCTGTGCAGTGGTTTTGTAATTCTTAAGGAAAATTACAGCATTTGTGATGAAAGCTTTCTCTGAGACAATAATATATTTCTGCTCTAAGGTGACTAACTAATAATACAGATTTGGAATCAGGAATTTCTAAAAATAGGCTTTGCCTCTTAACTTCCCAGTTTGGAGCATTTTATTGTTACTTGTAAATATCATCTTTGTGTTATAGTAATTTCATGCCTGCAGGCTAAGATTACCAGTCTTCCTTTTTTTCCTCCTCCTTCTAAATATTCAATTACTCAATGGTAATTATTATTATGTGGCCTTCTTGGCTTACTGCATTATTAGATTAATATAGATTTCTTGTGCCAAATTAGCGGAAATCACTGTTATATACAACAACGGATCACTTTTTTTTTAAAGTTTTATTTACTTTGTTGAATAACAGGAAGACTTTGGCATCATGATGTTTTATTCTTAAGACTTTTAATATAATATGTCTTTGAAAGCTGAGCGGGAGAGGGTGCCTTTTTGTTTTACTTTTTCTCTTGTAGGTTTCTAATAGAAATTTTGGTTAAATTATAACTTAAATTTTTTCAGCGATCTATGAATAGGGATCTTTGTGAACGAAATTGCAGTTCAAGCCCCCTGATCTCTGATTCTCGTGACAGAGGTGTTTAGCAGAGGTGAGAAAACTGAAAACGAAAGAAGAGGAGCTGTCCAGGGTACTGCAGCTGACTAGTATTTCCTGCTACTGCACAGAAAAACATCTTTACTGAAGTGTTTACAAAACTGCCACTATTTGTTACTTTTTATTTTCCCCCTCAGAAATAGAAAAAAACCACCCACCTTACAATGAAGTCAACTATAAAAACGATGCATATGAAAAAATGAACTCAGGAGCATGTCATCTTTCTGTGAATAGCAAATACACCCTCACATCACAGTAACTTTCAAAAATTGCTTAGTAAGATTAAATTTTTGTGCAAAGTTTTTTGTCAAAGTTACAGACAATAAACTTTACCAGTCTAAATTAATCTATGAGTACAACACAAATGGTTTCTATGGTAGTGCTGTAATGTAAACAAAACAAAAGGAAAAAAAAAAAAACATGCAGATCCCAATCTTGCATTACTTGATTGCTTTTGAAATGAATTCTTGTCCTTATGTGACCTGAAATGTGTGGTTATAAAGCTATAGAAATCCAAACGATCATATTTGTTTGATATGAAATGAAAAAAAAAATAGTTAAATTGAAAGTTTAACATCATGAAATTCAAAATCCCAAGCGGTATATAAACATTAAAAGAAACTTTGGACTGCTAATCCTAGGAAATGAGTTTTATGGATTGAATTCAACAAGGCTTCAGAAATGGTTCCATCTGCTGCCTAGCAGCTGGTGAAAGGATAAATTTAATTCATTAATTCATTTGGAAAAAAGGATCCAAATAGTAAAGAGTTCATTGCTCATAATGCACATAGGTGAAAATCAAAACTGAAATTAGGTCCAGTTGATCATCTTTGATAGTGAGAAAGATTTTCTTTGTAATTGTTATAATTATCTTGATCAGTCAGTTGACACTAAATTTATTGACTATTAACAGCTAATGGGTATTTTTATGTCTTAAAAAGTTGAGAATAGTTCTCAACTCTCTCGTCTTCCAGAAGGAATATCCCTACTTTGAGAGTTACAGATTTTGTATGTTTTAAAAGTTAGGTTGTTTCAGTGAAACAATATTGGTGTCTTTCTATGAATATTTGCAGACTGTCTCTTATTAAGTCAATTTAAGAATCCAAAATAAGGGATCACTGAAATTAGAAAATAGACTTATGCATAGTTAAATCACTGTAATAATCCAAACCCATAACATCAAATGCAGAGTTTATTACTTTACTTTCCTGTTAGTCACAAGTTTTCTATTAGAGTCACAAGCTTAATCTTTTTTTTCTTGTCTTCACCCGTCTGAATTTCATGTTAAGTGCTACAAACATTGAGTGTGAGTGAAAAATTTAAGTTAACAACAGAGAAAGGGTGATATTTAAAAATTCAGCATTTTAAAGGCAAAATTAATTGGACAAATGCTTAAATAATAAAATGACATTCAGGTTCTAGTTATGAAGTTTTCCAAATTACCAAAATCTCCAGATAAAGATTTTTTTAAAGTGGTTGCCTCTAATTTAATCTAAATCTCAATCAGTGAGTGCCAAGTTAGCCAAGGCTTTCAAACGGTAAGATGGCCAAGTAGAAAAATCTCATACCAGGCACACAGGTGAACCTGTGCCTCATTACATGCTGGGGAATACAGAGAACTGATGAACCTGTTATCCTGAAACTAGCTAAATATCTTCCAATGCCTATTTTCAATGTTTCTGCTTGAGATGGTGATTTCATGAATGATATTTGGCTTTTCCCATTTCCTCTGCAGCCCATAGCTCACTGTGGTGGGTTTGTTGGATTTACTATAAAGGTTCTGTTCGCACCCTGTGGGTTGGGTTAAGAATTAGGATTTATGCATTTACTTCTACTGTTGCTTTGTTTATACAGCTTTGGTTTAGTTTTGATCCCTTTTTTTTTGCCTTTGAGGCTCTTCCACAGTGTCAGCTGCTGACTGATAGTAGGAGAACGGCCTCGTGGTGTGAATGAAAGGGACCTAGCGGTTGGTAAACAGAGATAAGGAATAAATAGAGCACAGGCAAAAGGAGATAGTTCTGTGGGAGCCCAGATTGCCGCCAGTCTGTTCAAGTGAGATGCAGTGCCTGTCCTTTTCCCAGATTAAATTAGTGTGCGAAATCTCCAGTGACCTCCTCCCCTTCTCCCCATACTCTTTAGCCAAGCTGAACAGCCTCTGCTGTAAAGTATTCATTTTATCCAGGGACAAGTTGGACAATAGAACTCTCCCTGTTACTTATGGACAGCTGTCGTGATTCATGGGGCTTTTCAGCATTTCATTTTTCATTAGAGTTAAAAGGGTTTTACCTTGTAACTGACGAGAGGTTAGAAATGCAAAGATGCCAGCCCTGAGGTTGCCTGTAGTAAGGAAGTTAATAAATAAATATCACACACACACACAAACACATCCCCTCCCCAATGTGCGAAAGGCTGTGGTTTTTTGTTAGTGCTGCTCTTCTTATTTAAAGGGGTTTAATTGTGATAACATGATTACACTGAAGCATGAACTGCATGGAGAAATTAACAAGCAGAGACATAGCGATATGCAGGGCCCCCAAGGTTCCCTAAATTAAAGGTGACCAATGCAAACCTAGTGAGTGCCCTTTTCCCTTCTTTGCCCTTGCTTTTGCCTACAACTCCTATCAGTTTATTACCTGCAAATAACTCCCAGGAAAGAGTAAACACTCATGAGATACCTCTGTGGTCCCGTTTTTTTTTTTTTTTTTTTTGTGATTTACTGCAAATATATTCAGCATTTTGACTGATTAAATAGACCTTCGGCAACCTTGAGGGTCACTGTGTAGAGTATGTACATAGAAAATGCATCAGCCCATTGTACCCTGGCAGCTAATGAGATTGGTCGTTAAGTAAATGACACAAAGCCTACAAAAAAAGCTTAGCAGCTCACTAGAGTATCACAGAGTGTCCCTGCACACCACACAACGACACAAACAGTGGACTAACCTAGCCCACCCCTGCTTTATTCTACATCACTGCTTCCCTGATGTCAGCGTGAGAGGCAGAACAAAGGCTAAAAGGCACACGGTAAGTCAGTCTGACAATTATGCCCTAGGGAGAAAGTAGAGCAAATCTTAGCCTAACCATGGGGTTGAAAGTCCGTTTCTAGACAAGTAGGTCATAATGAAGGGATTTTTTTTCCCCCCCTGTCACTTCATGAAGGGGAGAAAAAATGTCTCTGGAATCATGGTTGGGTTTGTTTCTTGTTTGTTTGTTTCCTTTTCTTTCTGTCTGATTTGTCAGCCTACAAAAGTTTCTGGGATTCCGAAAGTAACGTGAAACAGTATGTTTTGTGAACTGGATATTTCAATTATAGCCTAATGAATTAAATATTACTTGTAGGAACTGCCACACAGTAATCATTGCCTCAGATGTACATTACATCTGATGAACTTTACAGACAGAAAGTTTCTTTTTACTTCTCTGTAAAAATCTGCTGAAATTGTGTTATATATATATGACTGCAAATTTCAATCCACTAGACAGCTACTTACACCCCTAAATCCTTGGTACAGTTTTTACAAATATGCAGATATAAATGAAGTTGCTATTATAATTTTGGGAATTTTAGAAAAGATTTGTATATGATGTCTTTCTCTGTGTTGTCTTTTACATGAGCTGAAATTAGAGTTCAAGATTCCTGTTTAACAGTTGCACAGTCATTACTGATTTTCTTGCACAGCAGCAAAATATTCAGCTGATATCTTATAATAGCAGGTGCCTGCCTGTGTAACCAATGATAAAATCTTTTCTAGTAGTGTTTCAGTGTAGTACCTCCGGACCCTTTATTTTGCTGAAAAATGGCAACAGGAAGTTGCCAGAAAGTCTTGTTTGCATTACTAAAATGTTTCTGTCTGCTTTGCACTTTGGAGGCTCAGGGGATGTTAGCTTCAAAACAACATGATCTTATTGCAAGATGCCTGTGTGCATTAAGTAATGCTTCTTCTCTCTTCCCTGCAAAACCACTGCAAAACATATGCTTTAAGAATTGTTTATCAAATACAGACAGTTAAAGAAGTGGCGTTTAGATGCCAGTCTGCATTACAATTGATCTTTTGTTGGGTTCTTGGGGTTTAGTTCTTTGTTTTGTTTGTTTTGGTTTTGTTTGTTTATTTTTTTCAATTTGTTTTGCTTTGCTTTTCTTTGCTTTGCTTGACTTATTTAATTTAGGAAAAAAACTTGTCAATATACGTGTATTTAGACATATCAGGATAACCTGCTCACTTAATTAAAACTCTTCACAGGTCACAGGAGTCAGTTCGTTATGATATTTCGCTTACCCAGGAACATCCTTTTTACTGCATGGGCAACAGAATTATCACCACAGCTTACAGACTCTAAGACAAGATGTCAGATTCTAACACAAACATTTGATGATTCCTTGCAAAGGAGAATGAGCATATGAATATATACAATTACATGCATGCATACTAATTAAAAAAGTTCACATATGCAAAAAAACTATATTTACCTATACATTAGGTATATCTGCAGTTATATCTGCTTTTGTGTTTCCCAGTAATTCCAGCTTAGAAAATATAACAAGAAAGTAACCAAACTGAAGTAAATTTGTGTATCCCATTTTACTTTCCATATTTTTAAAAGTTGTGTACATCTCAGCAATGCCTTCCCTGTGTTACCTTAGCAAATATGAGAATTCGGGCATCAGAAAGCAAGGTTTTAAGTCCTATAATTCAAACCTAGATCAACAGAGATTTAGCAAGCTTCAGTCTTGCAACAGTTTTGCTTTAAAATATGCTAACTGATATTAAGTTTCAGTTTATTTTAACAGAAAATATTCCAAGATATTTGATGTTCAAGTGCATCCCCACAGCTTTTAAAAATTAGCATATCCCTGTGACACAGTCATGTATCCTTTTTACATACCTACACCAACAAGAGTAAAGAGTATTTCATATTTCAGCATTCACTTTATTAATAAGTCCAGCTATTTATACTGTTAAAAGCAAAGAATGGTTTCATAGGGGTAATGCACTTGCAGCAGCGTTACAGAAATCATACTGCTGTAATCAGAGAGTTGCACTCTGTAATCCGACAGGTTGAGCCTCAGTAAGTTTCAGTAGTTTTTCACAGCTTCATTTTTTTCCTCATCTTTGTCATTTCTTTACTACACCTAAGAAAAAAGACATAGAAAACTTGATTTGTGATTATTAATGTCATTCATCTAATCTGCCTGATAAAACTATGAAACTCCAGATTTTTAGAAACCGCTTTTCACTCGACTTTTTGGAATTTACAATCCAGTATGAGGCCTCTACCTTTATCTTAGCACGCAGTTCCAGAGTGTGAGCTGTGCATGTGGATCTGAAAAACTTTATGGTATTATGCAGTTGATTTGAACAATTCTAATTCAGGTTTTTTGCATGTTTATAGTCTCTCAAGCCAGTAATCTCAAAATATCTGATATTACTGACAAGCAAGTATCTCCAAAGTCACTGACAATCCTCATAAAGGCCTGATGCTGTCGCTCCAAAATAAAATATAGAAGATAACATGCAGAATAAACTTAATATTCTACTATATCCACAAATATATAGAGAGAATCTAGACCAAAGTCTTTTACTGAATGGATTGATTTTGGAAGTGTACATAAACACCTGGGTTCTGGTCACTTTATAGTTGTTGTGCGCATAGTTGTGGATTATTGAAAACTACATAAGCAAAGTCAGTGTTTCTGGATTTTAATTATCTTGAAGTACTTAAGATTACAGATGCTGTTTAATTAATAATAATAAAAAAATTTCCTCTTAAATTTTTTAGTACTTACATCAAATTTCTTTGGAGTAGAGGAGAATTGCTCTCTTTCATGTTTATGTAAGACTTTTGATGATACTAGCCACTCTTGCCTTTCTAAGGAACAGATTTTTGATTCAAGAAAAGGTGATAACCCAACAGCAGAAGTTACTTATGAATGAAAAGGGTTTGCCTTCTTGGGTAGGTGAACACTGACAAAAACCTTCATACACGTGAATGATTCCACTGAGGTGAGGTCCATGGCTCACTTTAATACAGTAAAGCAGGTGTGAAAGCATTTTGAAGATGAGGGTTTTATTGATTTGCTTAAGAGATTCAAATAACATTTGCTACCAAATATTTCAGGTTTGGTTTCATACTTGAACTTTTCCCTTCACTAAGGAACATTGGTGAAAAAGAGCTAGATTTTTCATTTAAAGGCATGTATCTGAACTCTGCTCTGTTCGGTTTTAAATTTAAAACTATGCATTAGAACTCTTCCAAAATGTTGGTTAAAATGAGGACCGGAGTTCCCAATTTCTTCTAAACAGTGGTCTTCTTTTTCCAGTGGTAGAGTCACTAGGTCAGTTCCCTAAATCTCAAGAGAAATTTTGACACTTTCGCTGCCCCTCCTGCCCCCAAGTTGAAGCACATGTACAGCATCTGGATTGGCACAGAAAAGTAGTAATGGCTCCAAAGGCACTGTTATGGACTATCAGGTCAATAATCCTTATGTTAAGAAGGATTTACATGGTACAGAGTAATGGCACTGTCATTTCTGAAGTAAAAATCCACTTTTTAATGAGCATGAAAATATTGTTTTGCACTCTTCTCATCAGAGATACAGGGGGAGCTAAAAAGACAAAAATATATAACTTCCTGAAATTAAAGCTCTCATTTTAATATTTGAATCAAATAAATGTTAACATACTGTAGGTAGACAGCTACCGTGTGCCAAATAGTGACTTTTTTGGAAATGTATTTATTGCTCTCAAATTTTTTCTTCCTTATTATATTAGAAGAATTCAAGGATGTGCATATCATGTTGTCAAATAGAATTTTTATGGGGCAGTTCATAAATAAATTTGGCTTAGGATTTTGTTTTGTTTTGTTTAATTTTTTCTACGGTGTGATTTTCTCCTCCTTAAGGCAGAGGTTTGACACAGTCTAACATACATGATCTTGTTACAAAAGTAAGTTTGAAAGTAAAGTCAGCGGCCGTAGGAAACCACAGTAGTGATCTTTTTTTCCTATTAAAATGTTTTCTTCTCTCTGATTGAAAAAAATATTTAATTGAAAAAAAACCCAACCAAACCACACACACACACAAAACACCTTTTTTAAATATCCCACATTTAGGGAAAAAGTGTTTTCTTCACCGATAATGTGGTTAACTCAGACTCTGTAAGAGGCATGGAAAGTCACCAAATCCTAAACAGAAAGAACGAGCACTGCAACAAAAATGGAGAGAATGAGTGCACATGACATTTTCATTGCATCTCTAACATTTTATAAAATTAAAGACCATTTTGAAGTATGTGTCTGATGGGAATCATCCTATATATAAGCATTCAACATTTAGTGAACAGAGTGCAACTGAGCACATAAATCACACTAAATAGCATTGACACTTGGTCAAAAGAAACATGTATTTATTGCTCAAGTGTATGTCCAAGCTAATCTATGGAGAACTTTGCCATTATTTTTGTGATAAACAGTACTGTCTACAAAAAGGGTTAAAGAAAATGCATTCTGTTGCATCTGCTTACTAAATCCCTTACTTTAGTAGAAATTCAAATTTTGTAAAGATTATTCGTTTTATTGATGCATATAATTATAATCACAAGCCATCTGCTGATTTGGCAGGCATGGTTAAAATTCTCTAACTCTCATAACCTTTCAAGTACAGTGCCCTTGGGACTCTATTTCACTTTTATATTTTGGAAAACATGTAGGGACAAACAAGAGAGGTCATCTGCCGAAAGTCAGACCTGTAAAACATTAAAAGAATAAAGATCATGTTGACTGCTCTTGTTTTAATAGGGGAAAAAAAAAAGTATTTTCTATTTTGCTTCTCACTTCAGGAAGGATTATACTGGTTTTCATCACACACTTTGGGAATTTGAATTTTTTTTCTAGGGATTAAAGCTCTCTCCTAGCACCTCTGGGATCTGGGTTCCAAGTTTAAACTAAAAGAACAAATATTGTTCAGTTTGGTTGCCACAGGTGAATTAAATGTATTTAACCTTGGCCTTCATTTTTCTTTTTCATACAATTCTCATTGCATTTCCATTTGAAATGTTTTAACAAACATTATTCCAATTTTTTTTTAATTTGTTTACTGAGTTTCACAGAGAAGCACCTATCATATATTTAGCTTTTTCCTGTGAAGCTCAAAAGAGCATTTTGATTTAGAGAGCTACATCCAATAAGGCATAACATGAATGGCTAACATTCTTTGCCATAGCCCTTTAGAAACAAATGACTTTATTTATATTAGCATACCACTGACTGGTGGTTAGCCACAGTTCTAAATGTTTGGGCTTTTGGTCTGTGACAAGTTTTTTTGTGTCCATCACCATGTGTAGCCAAACTATTTTGTGCTTGACTGTTCTTTCTTTTTAAAAAAGTCTTTGTAAATGCCATTGTGGTAAATGTGGTGTTACTCTGCTGCTTCTAGCAGAAAACAACCACAAGGGGAAAAACCCCCAACCTCTAAGGTGCTCTCTCTGTCAAAAATAAAAGCAAATATCCCATTTCAACTAGTTGTAGTATATTGACAATGCTGCGATTTAGGAGAGTGTTTTTGAGAGAAAATACAGGAAGATGGAAAAGCTATCTGCAGAAAGGGATAGTCCAGATTCCTCTTGATATTAGCAGAAGGCAAAGGCAGTAACCCTTCAACAGAGTTGTCTTGCCTCATTCTGAATTGATGTGTATCTTGCAGGGACAAAAGATACAACTCTCACTTCTGTTTAATTAGTGTATCTGAAGGCCTGTATGCAACATGCACGCTGCTTTACTCCTTTTGGAGGTTCGATTCTCACCCCACACCCTCATTATGAGAAGCAGGAGGGAAATGCACATGTTTAAAAGTGTCTTCACAGCTGAAACTAGGGAAACAGGCCGAGAGTAGCTCTGGTTTATTTCACAACCAATTAAGTATGACATCTGTTGAAACTCAGGAAATAAGTCTCCCTTCCCCCGTTCATATACTTAAGCTGCCAGACTTTTGTTTAGATATGATGAATTTCACAAACAAGGGTTTTTCCTTTCGGGTAAATAATAATAATAATAATAATAATAATAATAATAATAATAATAATAATAATAATAAATAATTTTGTTTTTGACACTGCATTTCACTGAGTTTAAATGACTCATATCTGTTTGACACTCACAAATCAAGCAAAGAATTGTGTTAATAATTCTTTACCTAAACACTTACCTTACATGCTAAAAAAAAGGTCATGTTTGTGGTAAGCAAAGGAGATATAACAACATTTTAATTTTTGAAAATCTGGTTCTTATTAACTCCCAAAGGCCAGCAAAAATCATGAGAAAGAATTTGGGTTTTAATTTATTTACTTACATGGTTGAAAACTTGTCTCAGAACTGAATACAACAAATAAAACAGGGCAGGTGGAATCATGTATGTCTAAAACAAAGCAATAGAAAAGAATTAAATACAAATCCACTGTCACTGGTAGCATCAGGTTTCTCTGGTGTACAGCAGTTCATTGTAAAAGAAACATAGATAAGTTCTATTAGCAACTTTCATTCATATGAGACCCTTTCCATTAATCAGACATTAATTCATGTGATGAATTTACTTTAATTCCTTCCTAAAATATTGTCCAATGCAAACACTAAAAGGATGGTGTTTCAGTCCATACAAACTCTTAGAGTTCTGTTTCTCTTTGTTCTGCTTAGAGCTTGATTGTCTTCTTTCTGCTATATCTAGATAAGAAATATTTACCATGTTGACCTTCTCCTTTGCCTCTTGGCACTGGGTTCTCCTGTGTCTCTGACACCACACTGCTCATGTCAAAGCTGCAGCTAACTCTCCTTTTCTATAAGTTTCACCATCTACCAGTGCTCCCTTTTATCTGCTTATCAGCTTCGCGCTGTTTGCCAGTTCTTTCCTACAAGGACTGGCACTGCCTTCCTTCCTGGAGGATGCTTTCCCATCTATTTCTCTTGCCTTCCCAGCCCTACTTCACAGCACAGCTCACATGGCATACGTGCTATTTCAGCTTTAAGATGCTGTTCTGTGATGGCCACAGGTTCCTTGGTTAGGAATCACCATTTGGTGAAATGTCAGCGTGCACAGTGGAAGTGGCTAGACCTGAGCCAGTCATCCAGATTCCCTTTAGAGTCAGAGGAAAGAGACATTTCTTGTGTGCAATTCATCTCACCCTGAAGGGTATGAAATGAGTAAGATGCATCACACATCTACACAGGCTCAGAGATGCCTGCAGGTTGCCTACAGGCTACCCAGAGACCATGGGAATCCAGCAGTTACTGCCTCAGAAATACATGTTTGCCTTTCAGGCACGTAAAGTTATGAAGATGAATCTTGTCTTTCCCATCCAGCCTGCAAATTGGACTTAATTTCTTCTTAAATTGTCTCTACACAGAAATATTTCTCAGATATTCATACAAGACAGTGATATGGATAATATAATACACCATAGATCAAAAGTCTCCTCTTGCTCCTCTCCTACATGACATTGATGAAAATCTTTGTCTACTTAGCTATTGCAGGAGAGCAGAATAACAGAAGTGAATACTGCTGTGCAGCTCAGAGGACTAAATTTTTGCTCCTGAAATGTAATTTTTACAAAAGGGAAGGAGTCAGTTCCTTGTTTTCTTCTTAGAAGCCATTATATTTCCTTTAAAAAAAAGTTTCTTTTCTCAAAACTACCTAAAAAAATAAAGAGAATTGAACTGTGAAGATTTAATAATATCATTAATTCAATAATACCTTGAATCTGTTGTATTTTTTAATCACTGCTGATAGAAGCATTTTCAGACATTTTCTTTTTCCTGTTAATCACCACTTAGCATCCGGACATACTTTTAGGGATGGTTTCTCTGTCTCCTCAGGCTTTCAAGACTCTCTTTCTCAAGCTTCAAAGTAATAGAAAGATTGATTTGATTATGGTTTTGCACTGTTTCAGTGGGTGATTATAGGGACTCAATGTTCCCCATGCTTTCATAGAAACTATAAACAAGCTTTCGGATTAAAATTTCAGATGATGTACATACTTTGCAGATTTCAACTATTTTCTTTTATTTTTCAAGATATTTGATCACACAAATTTAGATTTTTACAGAATTATTTATCATGCCATGATTTTAACACATAGGTGTGTGATTTTTAAACAAATTATCTTTTAAATTCCCAAAGACAGCTTCTCGAAGTTCCCTCAGACCAAGGCAAAGTTGTTAAATTCTCCAAGTGAGAAGTTCAAGATTCCTTCAGACTTCAAAGTCACATGCAACTTCCCAGATCTGTGCTAACCCTTATGTAGTGGATGGTCCCTATGGGAAGTTCATGTATTTGGCCATGCACTTCCCTAATCCATGCCACACAAGGGGCAGGTGGGCCTTGGAAGCAGGGAGCAATAGCTGGGTCTCTGATAGTGTTTTGCCTTTTCAGACTCTTTCCCCAAGGGTAGGATAGGCACAGGAGTAAATTCTGCTGGAAGATAAAGCTCAGTTTGATCTTACATTGAAATGATGAATTTTACAAAGGGTGAGTGACTCTGCACCTCCAGTAGCACCTCCACAGACTCAAAGTAAATGAAAATAATGTACAAGATTGTGGGCATTTATTGTGGTATAAATTGGCAACAGTTCAATAAACGTAAACCTTTATAATGCTATAACATTTCTTCTGAAAACTTAAACATAACACTCTCAGACTTTTCTTCCCAAAAATCAAAAATTTATTTTCTATCATCAGAAATTTTCTTCTTTCATATCCCTAAGTCATTCTGAATAGCATGAGAGAATAAACAGCTTTAGCCCTGAATGCTTTGGGCCCAGTGTTATTTATAGCAACAACATTAGCAAGACCAGTTATTTTTATTGTTATTAATGTGACTTACATGCTACTATATTGTGATCATGGGAAATAGGACTGGGATATTGAGGAAGTGCAAGCTGCTTTCAATCAATGATTGCCAGCCTACAAACAGCAAGTTCAGCATTGCAGACACCCTCCGGGTCACAAGGCTTACTTCCCTGTTTATTTGGGGCTTGGTGTCCATTTGTTAGGTGCAGGATGATCCCTGTCTTTTACATTTACATGATACTTTAGGAGTAAAAAAGTAAAGTTTATGAGAAGAAACAGTGGGGAAGACACCATGGTTTTTGGCATAATTTTTTCCCCTTCTTCCTGAATTTCCTGCAGAGATCCCCACAATAGGAATATCATCAGCTCAACAGACTCTTTAGAAAAGCTACCTTCAGCATCCTAGTTCCTTCAGTGTACAACATCAAGCCAGCTTCTAGTAGGGAGATATTGAGCCTGGGTACTGACAGAATCCAAGCTAAGCAAACCAGATCTCAGGAAAGGTGAAACTCATTCCAAAGGTGAAGCTTTTTTATTCACCAAGTAGAAAGGATTTTTTTCCCTATTTCCTGCCTGTGGATGAAGGAGATATAAAGTTCTTGAGAACTCAGGAAACCTAAGAAAAGCCAGTAACTTGAGAAGACTTTGACTGTATGGAGAATAGTCATGCTATCCCTGGGAATTTATTTTTTTGTTTCATGAACAGTGAGTGAGATACAGTGTGCTGGAAGAAGGAATATGGTCAGAGGAAGAATCTGAGACAAAAAAAGCATTACATAACAGTTTTCCCTGGTCTGACCTGAGTGATCAGGGGTTTCTGTGAATCATTAAACCCAATTAATGCACCTTCAGGAAATTCACTTTCACTTAATCCAAAATCAAGCAGGAGAATTGCTTCTAATGGTGCAATAAATAAATATCTGCCTTTTAAAAGTGCATAACCACACAGCTCACATTTTCTCTCTGCTCTGTGTTTGAGCTGTCAATACAACTTGCACAACCTAGGATGCCTGACAGAAAGAAGTGTTTTGCCACAGTAATGCTCTAAGGAAAGTGTACTATTCATTTCCTAGATAACCACTGAAGTGATCCCTTGGAATGCCATGGTGCTTTGCTTTTGTTTTCTCAAAAGGAAATTTATCATATTTTTGAGCTGTCAGTCCTGCAAGGTTTACCTGGAGCTGGAAGCTTAAATTTCTTCTTGCATCTTCTTATTAAGATTTCTATGTTCCTGCCACAAATTTGTCGATTTCCATCATCTCATGCAACAGCTAGCAAGGATTTCAGCCTCAAATAATAACTTCATGAACAGGCCTGTTGCAGATGAAACTGCAGGTAGCTGAGCTCACTCTCACATGACATGCACTCACATGACATGTGTGTGTATGCTGTCCCTTTGGTGTCTGGTGAAAATTTGCTTTCTCTGCTCACATTTGCTGATCTTACACTGAGGAAATCTCTCCAGATCAGGGTATTTTCAGCATTAAATAATTTTATAAAGACAGCACCAGTTTAGAGTCCTGCTCTCAGTTATATAAAAAACATTTTTTGAATGCTGACACAAACAGGACGTGAATTTTGGAAGAGCTGTCACTATGTCTGTCTTTGGCCATAGTCTTTGTAGCCTCCCACAAGAAAGCTGAAATAACCAGCAGTGAGATCTACCCTTGATCTTATATGATGATAAAAAATATATCCTCTTCAACTTAGCTGGAAATTATGTGTTCTATTTACTTGCTACTGAATTACCTGTTGGAATTACATACAAAACATGAACAGTTTACTGAAAGTCTTAAATCATTGTCTCATTAAAATTTGCCACATAAAATAATACAAACTCTTTCCCTAACTGCATTAATTCTTGTGCTATTATCACTTATACTACTCAAACCAATATTTTACAAAGAAGTTTTTTAGTTCCTAGATCAGCAAGCTATAAATAAACTTCCTCACTCAACAATCAGGTAAGATAAGCTAGATGGCTACAAGGATCTAATCTTCCTGATACAAACTATATGCAATATTGCAAAAGAAACCCCTTTCATTAGCTTTTATGTCCTTAGATTCCTACTCCCGTTGATGCATTTAGTAACGTGGAGAACGTGGTGTTTGCCCAAATAGCAATGTTGTTTCCATGAAAAAAAATTGGGATTGGAAGGAGTTTTAAGTATTTCTCTTTTTTTTAAATTGCTTTGCAAATTCTTTGCACAACAAACCTCGCCAATATGTAAACAGGGCTCTAGCTACTGTGTTTGTCCACAGCTAGAGCTACAGATGAACACAGTGTAGTTGTGTGATGACAGGAACAGCTGACTCATTAGTAGAGAGCAGTGAAAGGTAATTAACCCTGGGAAAAGTACAGCTGCCATGCGAGCTGTTCCTTTCTGTAGGATCTGATTAGAAATTAGTGTTAAACCACTGATTCTTTAAAAAAATGTCATTGATAATTCACTTTCTCTCTCAGGTGTAGCCCCTGAAAGGGGCCTAGGATAGAACCAGTGTACAAAAGGTCTTCTATCTAAAAAGGCCTTTTCTGAAAGAAGTGCCCACCTGTTTGGCTGCTTCTGGACTTTTCTTAACCATGAATACTGTCCCAGCTTTCAATGTTTTGAGGACAGCCTCCAAGTACATGGGCAGTGCAGAGAATGCACTGTCAAAATGATTTAAGGCTGTTGGTTGCCAAAATGGAGTCTTTAGGGAGGCTGGTTATTTAAAAGTCACAGCTACAACTTCTTGTGTCAGGACACAGTTCTGACGCAAAATGATCTGACCTCTTCAAAAGAAAGCAAAAATCTGTCTCCTGAATAGGTAAGCCCAGAATATGAAAATAAAAAGAGAAGAAAAGGATTATGCCCTGGGCACAAAAAGCACCCCTCAGCCCATCCCTTTTCCTGCATGCACTTTGGTGTTTGAGGTACCAACTCAAGACACAGAGCCCACGATTTAACCAGACCCCAAACAACAAACCAGGCTATTACACCTGATTAAGGCCTACTTATCAAGAATGAAATAATTATCATCTAAAATAACAAAATTTCATCTAGTGTGCTCTTGTAATTTCTAAAATGCTGTTTGTTATTTACAGCTGTCACATGCAAAATAGTTTTGATCACCTCACCTTGTCAGACCTGACCAGGAGTGTGTTTGCAAACCTGTGTGATTAACACTGAGTGTGTGTGAGTGCTTTCATGTGCAGGTAGCTCCTACTATTGAGGCCCACCAGAGTGTCCTGGCTGTTTTCAGTGCAGCCAGGCTTACACCAGGGAATCTGAGCTTTAGGTGATAAAGTTTGTAAGACATCTCTCCACAGGATGATTTTTTCATCTTGCCGTAGTCCAGTTTGCTACAATAGAATTGTTACTATTATTTTTCCAATATAAAGTAGTGCTACAATTAGTACTGATAAGTATTAGTCCTACAAATAGTACTGATATATTCTCCTAGAGTTATTCTTAATTCAGTATTGTTTAGTGGTACCACAGACAACTTTCTTACCACACATCTGAGGTTCACATTGAAATAAACTTTCCTCTTTCAAATTCTTTTAAATTAAACACAGTGCTTGTTGTGTGCAATATTTGAATTTAATGTTGCCAAAAACATGTAAATAAATTTAAATACCCAGAAATATATATATTTATACTCACACACACATATATATTCATTTTCACTCATAAATAAATATGCATATACCCACACACCTAATTGACATTTTCAGCAATGAGAGCAAAAATATTCAAAGGAAAATATTAAAGATATTTTCTCTGAGAATGTTTCTCTATACAGGGAAACAAACAGATTTTATGATAAGGGTCTGATGTGTGAAGATTACAGTTATATCCAGATTGCCTAAGATATTAGGAGAGAAGAGAAAGGAAATGTGTTTTAAATTATTTTGCTGTTCACCATATGTTTTTAGTAGCCATCCTTCTCACTGTTGTCCTTTTATATTTCTTTTTGCTTGTTTGATTGTTTTGGGTTTTTTTGGTTTTTTTGTTTTATTGGAGGGTTTTGGGTTTTTTGGGGTTTTTTTTTTGGTTTTTTTTTTTATGTTTGGTTTGGTTTGGTTTTTTGTTTGTTTGTTTTTTTGTTTGTTTTGTTTTTTGTAAAAAAGCCTGTAGTGAAAGAAGAAACATTTCAAGTTGAGTTTCAGAGGAAGTTAAATGAGCTACTGCTGAACTGATGAATCCATGATGATGAAAATAATATTTGCTACATTAAAGTGTGTTTAGAAATGCACAAAAGCACTTTACAGCACTCTATGTTGTTATTCTCATTTAGCTGACAGGTGAAAAGACTTGCTGAGGGACACAGAACAGATCAGTGGCAGAGGCAGGAAGAGAATTCTAGAATCCTTTTCCCAGTTATTTGCTCAATCATGGTGCCTTCTATTTATGCCTACGACAGAAGACAGGTGTCATTTTAGGAAATAATCTTTGTCTCACTTTAGAATCATAAAAGCCTCTGAAAAGAGAATTTGAACTACCACTCCTGGTGACGCAGACCTCTTATCATAAGTTTGAATAAACTGAACATGCTTTTCCTTGCTTGATTTACCTGATGCAAACATATGATGAGCAAAATTTTTTGCATAAGAAGTCTGTCCCAAGGAACATTTGACATGCACATTTTTGTATCTGACAAGTATTAGTCAATTTTTACTTTGATTTGCAAGATGGTATTTTTATTCTTGGAAGTTTTTTTCCCTGTACTCTTCAACATGTTCCTAAGATCGTCAGGGCAATGCAGTAGTGTAAGAAAGTCCCCATTATCTTTAGCAGTTAGGGTCATTACAAGTCTTTTAAATGGTGGCAGACTGTACTTCACATGGCACTCTTGAAGTTAATGAACATATGCGATTTGCATGTTGAGGGAAGGCACACTTCTTCCTTTTGTGTGACTTTCCCTTTCCTGGGACATGCTTGTCATGCCTAATGAAGAGAACTTGCTCAGAAAGGGCAAGATGAATGCACAGGATAGCAGAGTTGTAGTTTTATATTTCTTTTAGTAAAAGTAGATTGCATTTTTAGGTTTATTGTTCTTTTGATTCCATGTCAGAAAATGTCAAGTCAGCTATTTATCAACAGTTTTGTCCAGAATTATGATGTCCTAATTCCAACTATTACAATATTTCTAAAAATATATGGCTGGAACAGGGTAGGAATAGAGGGAAGGAATCACAGGGAAGGAATAGAGGAACTTAGATGATGTCTGTGTTTGAGAAGTGACCACTTTTACTAAACCTAACCAGCTTCAGAACTTCTACAGAGATCCAGTGCAACCATAACAGCACCCCATAAAACCCATCAGTTCCAAACTAACTGGAAAAATCAGGTACAACAGAAAGAGTGCCCTTAAAACCCATCAATTCCTAACTAACTGGAAGAATCAGGTGCAGTAGAAAGACTGTAGCAGTGGCAGCTAAACAGCAGGCATGCAGCAAACATCAGAACCGGACCAGGATCTTCCTGCCACGGAAGAGGGCGGTAACAGAGAAATTAAACCCACACAGCTTCGCTGATCTTGGTTCTGCTGATCTGTGTGCTCAGGCATCTCCTGCTGGCCTCAATCCTGGGCAGCTCTTCCGTGAGCAGAGCGTGACCATCTCTTGCTGGAGGCGGCAGCGTCCCCCCACGCAGCGCCTCACTACAGAGATGACTCCACAGGGAAAGTCATCCTGGCTGGAAAAGAGTAAACATGCTTTAGAAGAAAACAAACCCTGTGTTCCAGAGTCAACGATGCACACTCTTTGAACTTTCTTTTAAAATTACTCTGAAATCATAAGGTTGTTATGGAGTGGTTTTACTCAAAATAATGCATATCATTGTAACACAAGCCTTGAAGTTAAGTGGCTACTTTAATGAAATATAGTTGCCATAGTTACTGTCGGCGAGCAGAGAATAACTTTTAGTTCTTTTGAAGCTATAAATTAGTTTAAGAAGAGGAAAAGGAATAAACAAGCATGCAAAAGTTTATTATTCAGTGTTTCATGCCTGATCAACTCTTAAAAAGGAAAACTCTCCCTAGACTAGGACATTAACTTTTTCTAGTTGAAAACTATAATTGCCCATCAACAAACACAAAATTACTTTTCAACTCTCCACTGTGTCTGTGTTCATGTTTTCCTCGTTTTCTTTTCTCCTGAAGAAACAGTTTTTCAAAGTTCTGCTTGCAGAATTTTGTTAATAACTGTCATTTTACAGCATCTAAATTGCTATAAAAATAATGTTCTAAAGGCAATAATGTATTGCTAACACAACTCATGAAATCTATGGTCTAGCTCTATTATTCATTATGAACACTGTCTTAAAGCTGATGAGAGGGAAATGAGAATTTATCATGGTGAAGATGTCTTCTAGGACCAGCTGCATTGTTTTTCAGTTTAGCACTGAGATGTGCTCTATCCCTGAAGTGTTAATGGAGGTCACTGCTGTTGCTCTCCTTTACTGTGTCGAAGCAAAAGAGTTCCTACATAGTTGACTATTGAGAAACAAAATTATGTTCTTTCCAGTATATCACCTTCAGCTTATGAGCCTCTAGAGCAGTCGTGATTAACAGGACTTTTACAAAGTTTCTGTGTAGTTACAAGGACAGCTTCAATCTTCTGTCATTTTTTTGCATTAGCTATGATTATGCTTTTACCACCAAAATGCATTTATTCTAAAGGTAACAATACCGACTCAGAGAATAGCTTATGTTTCATCTATATTTATCAGCACTCACTGTACATTTGTGTCTTCATTACCAGGAAATATTAAGGGACATTGTGCCATCTATTCCTGTTTACAGTTTATTATGCAGAGATAGGAAACACTTAGCATGTAAAATGAATGTAGAAATTATTCCTGGATAGAAACACGGACATTTCC
Organism: Ammodramus savannarum pratensis; assembly: GCA_020466415.1. Lineage (NCBI taxonomy): Eukaryota > Metazoa > Chordata > Aves > Passeriformes > Passerellidae > Ammodramus > Ammodramus savannarum. The sequence goes on from JAHXMQ010000807.1 coordinate 31,860,915, forward strand.
CACTCGTTGGCTCTTTCTCCTCCATCACCGGATCAGAGTGTAATTGTCAGTAATCAGGCCTGCTTGCTGCTGATAAAACCACTCTGAATGCTAGCAGCCTTCTTTGTGTGATGACTCAATTATTCCAGAAGTGCCTCATCAAATCTGCCCCATCAGCTGGGCTAATAAATAAGGAGAAGAAACTGGCCCCCCAAAGCAAATTATAAATCCATTTGCATTAACCATTTCGCTGGTCCATGATCTAGGCAGAAATAAGCATGGCAGATTGCGTTAAGCTTATTTGAATATGTTTATAATGTTTACAGCTTGCAACCTTTTTTTTTTTTTTCACAAGGTGTTGGAATTATCGGTCATGAATAGCATCTAAATGCAGTTATGTTAATTACAGCAAAGCCTCCGGCATCTTTGAGGGGTAGTTGCTTAAATCAGGTGAAAGTTAAACTCCTCTGCTTGGTGAAATATGATCTTGGCTTTGGAGTTACTGCCCTGTTTAAAAGAGAGGATAAGTGGAAGTGAAGTTTTTTAGAGGTACTAGAAGGGCAATTGCCTGGGTTACCAGCCTGTCTCACACTGCTAACGTGACCTTCTGTTCTTCTCAGGGTAGAACAAAATAAGAAAAAGTTTAGCATTAAAGTTGAGAAAGAAAATACAATTGTTGAAACAGCAATAATCCTGCTTCCTGTGTACTTTGTACTAAATGAAGCAAGGGCAAAGACAAGTACTGTGCCCCAAGGAAACTGCTTTCTGAAGCTCAAATCATACACAAAAAAAGAAAATCCTTTCAAGTAGAGTCCTGCATATTTCTTGCAGGGAGTGTGTAGGTGTTGAAATTCAGTTACTCATGAGCTGAACATTTTACATGTGCTTCAGGATCTCCTCAAGGCTTGTGCAGAACTTAATGTGTAAAGTCAAAGACTTCAGACTGTGCAGGATAAAGATCTCACTGAAGTCCACAGTTATCTTTATTTATTTGCAATGGTATCTTTCTTTCTCATGTTTTTTTCTCAAATACTAAATACACTGCATTATTTTGTTTTGGGAAAGAGAATTCACTGTCACTGTAGAACCACAAGAAGTGTTCAGGGATCATAATGGTGAGCACATTGGACTTAGTTTCTCAGATATTACTTTTATTCTGAGTTAACAAATCACAAACTGAGGCCATTATTCATTCCCACATTTGCAGTATATCAACCAGAGATGTGGTGAGTGAGAGAAAATCAAATTAACCTGTTGGAAATGGAATGTATTGTGCTTTAAAAAGCTTTTGGGATCTTTCACAAATATACAGCTGTTTTTTTTTTTTTTTGATCTTTCACAAAGTGCAGCTTTGAGTATTGAAATTCTGATGGAGAAAAGAAGTTGGGACTTCTGATGAGATAATTTTTTGGTTGTACAATATGTCTTTTCTCATTTTAAAACCCCCAGGAGCTCTGGTAATCTGACCTGAATGAGTGGACTTTTACCCAGAGACGATGGGTCAATCAAAATAGCTGTTTGAAGGGATTTGTCACCAACATCTGATGTAGAGGATCAGGACCCAAACTGTCATTGACATCAGTATCCTGGTATGACTCATGGATCTCAGTAGGATGGCACTTCAGAGTCAGTACAAAATCATGTAGCAGTGGAAATGGCTATAAACCAAGGAATGAATTGCAAAGGCTCCAGGTGACTTCACTGAACAATTACACTGACAAATCAAGCAACTCATATATTCCATCTTTGTGGGTTTATAAAGTTTATTATTCTAGTTGAATTGAGATGGTGGTTGAAAAGGATGGAAGCTTTCTTTATAGGCAAGTAGCCTTCATCTTCTAGAATAAAAAATACTGTTCAGACACATAGACAGTTGAAGTGTAAGCATAATTTACTGCCTGTAAATTGTTTTGAATTCTTGATTAAAAAAGAGGAAAAAGTTAATGCAAGTTATGAATAGATTGGGCCAAATGAAGATACGTGTGGACCCTAGGGGAGTGACCCCACCAAGGAGCCTTGATTGACAAATAAATAAGTTAGCTCTGCCTCATTTCTATCAACAATGGTCTTATCATCAAAGCCACCAACAACCTGGTTAGATGTACTTTGTGGGCTCTTGTGTCTGAGATCTTGTTTTCTCCAGTTGGTATTGCAGATTTTTGTACTTGCAGTACCTCACAATTTGGCCCATGATCAATTTCATAATTCATAAAACTTCCGAAACAGATTCAGTATAAGGCCTTGATATTCCTGCAAAATCAGCACCAAGCCTTTTTTTGCTACCTCAGCTATCAGATCCCAACATTTATATCTGAAATAGAACTTACTTCTTGGAGTGAGGACAGGAGTGACACACAGTTTATGTTACATTAAGGGCATGTCACATCCCGTGACTCAGAATAATCCTTCAGACCCTGATTGTAGCATGACAGATGCATGACATTGTACTAGAGTTTTTATGAGACACCCAATCTTCAAATGTGGGTACTCACCCACGAATCAGCTGAATGGCAGCCAGCACCCTGTAACGTGAAGGAAATCAAACCCAGCACATTTAAACTTACTAACCACTAGCAACTTCTGCTGTGTTTAAACACAGCAGAAGGGTGCAGGCTTTTGTGTTTTGACAGAATTGCATGTAGTGCTTCAGTACAATTTTAAAACCTGCCCCCTCGACTCATCTCAGTCCAAACTCCTTTTCTTATAAGGAGGACTTTCAATACACTAGCTTATTATGTAAAGCTAAATGTGGAAAGTTTAGTATATTTTTCCTTGTCCTTTGTGCACTTTTCCAAGTGGATCTCAGCTGTGCTGTCTTAACTCTCGGTCCCTTAGGATGAGAAAGACAGCAGATGGGGTTAGGGCAGAGGGCTGATGCTGCTGACAGCAAACGGCCTGGTTGTTGAGTGGAAGCTGTGAGCGTCAGGAAGCTCCTTGTCCCCAGAGAACCAACTAACCACTGAAGAAAGTTGAAAATGAGCCCTTTGAGAAACGCTATTAAAAGTAGTAAAAAATTGCAATTGTGCAGATGATGTGCTGCTGTGTGGTTATTCGGATGCTAATGAGTTTGACATCAGGGAACTCAAAGGGTTTGCAGCTACTCCCTTATGTGATTTAGTTCTTTAATGGCAATCTTTGAGAAAATAAAGGAAAGAATATATTGTCAATAAATACTTAAGTTGCTAGAATTTTTAGAAAAAAGTCTGTTAAATCTTTAGAAAGCTTTTCTCACCATTTTAGTTATTCTCAGAGGTCTTTTGTTTTAGGTTACTGTGTTTTAAACAAAGAGGAAGAGGAAGGTAGAAGACTTTGAGACTTCTTTTGTGGTTTTGGGTTTTTTTTATGAATGTTGAAACAGAATAACAGGAAAATAGGGCTTTGAGGATAAACATCATCTCTTTCTAGTAAAATGTAGTTTAAAAAAAAGCTTTAAAAGTCCTGTTGGTATTGGGATGGTTTGCTCTGGGTTTTCTCCCTTCTTTATCATCTTACATCTGTTGCCTGTTTCATTATTTGATGAAAGTGTACTGATTATAATTAAAAGTACTCGATAGGATAAAACAAGCATCCGATCTATTGGGACACAAGCAGAAATTAGTCTCTCAAGAAACTCCAGCTTCCCTGTTTAGAATGAGCCTTTGCAAGTTCAGATAAGTAACATTCAAAATTTTGTTGAAAAAGACATCACCAGATATCATTAAGAGAACAGTTAAAGTTCTGAAATTTTATTTGCAAACTTTGTCCTAATTGGAATATCTTCAATGAATAGATCTATGTTAAAAAATACGCTGGATGATATGTGAAAGAGACCTCCGAAGTTGCAACTGATAACAAAATTTTAATGTTTTGGTCACTAGTGCTAGGAACAACCTCTAAATAAAACTTGCCCTGAGTAACTGCTCATTGTAAGGTTCTTCCAGGTTGCAGGTATCTAGAACTTTAAGTGTTAGGAGGATATTCAGTATTTCTGAAAACAAGGATCTCAGTGTTGTACACTCAGATGTGAACTTCTGCAGCTCTACTTCCCTCTCCGTCACTGTTGATTTAGCATAAAGTCTCTCGCAGAAAGGAATAAAAACTGAGCATGGAGAAATGTCAAGGATTTCCTTAATTTGGCTTAAACTGAGAACATTCTCAGCCTGCCAAACTTTAAATTTTAATATTTGAAGTCAGAAAAAATAGAACGGAGGGGTTTTCTTCTGCTTTGAAAATGTTTCAGAATGCTTCTCACTTATTTTGCATCATGAACTGAGCCATCCCACTCAAAGGGGTTCTGATGCAATTAAAATACTTGACTAAGGATTTCTACATATAGAAACGGTAGACTTTTGTCCACATGAGATGAAAAACTTTTTCTTAGAGCAGGTTTATTTCATAAGTGATGAAGAGAGCATTAATGATGTAAAGAAACTACTTTAAGAAAAGAAAAAAACCATATTCATTATGCCTTTTAGAAGCACCACTGACGCCTCTCCACCCTATCTTTGTAAAACCGCTGAAGAAAATATTGCACCTGGATTATTTACCCATTTGATTTAAAGAGTATCTTGTTTCATCTATGTTTTATTTAGTATAGCTGGTTTTTTTTTTTGTTTTGTTGGTTTTGTTTTTGTTTCTTTGTCTGTTTTTTCCAGAGAATGAATTTGAGGATTATCTGTTAAATCAGGCAAGGCATCTTGGGCTGTGTGACAAATTTGGTCCTTTGGAATCTACACGTATTTTCACCTGGAAACACACAAAGGTGGGATAATTTATTTAAAAAAAATTAATTTGAGTAGAATATGGCTATATATTAGTAGTAGAATACTGTGTGGTTTCATGTGTCGTGCCTCATGCACTAGGATTACTTTTCTTGCATAATATCTGCTGTTTTAAGAAAGTCTTCAACAGTCAGGTATAGCAGTAGACTCTATAAACAGTAGACTCTACTAAACAGTAGAAGAGTTGAGAAATTTTGTAAATGCATAGAAATTCTAGTTGTTAAATTTGTGAACTACACTTTTTTAGCCGTACATACTGTCAGTAACACAAGTATCTTTGAATCTATATGACTCCAGGAATGAGAATATATTTCACAGTGCACTGCTTAAATTTAAAATTATTGGTTCATAACTTATTGGTGATTTTTATATATATATGTATAAGGTTTATTGGTTTGGGACTTTTTTAACTATATAGCAGTTGGGTGGGCTAAAACTTTAGTGTATTTAAAAATACCTCAAAGCATCAAAGCTTTTATTTTTTACTGACTCTTTCTTCTAAAAATTATATTTAATGTATGCTAGCACAGGAAATAGTGACAACGCCTTGAACTACACAAATAAATATTAGTCTAGGAAGAAAAGCTTCCAAAAAAGTAGCCTGGACTGAGCTACATTTCAGCTTAGTATACTATATAATTTTTCTCTGAATTTAAAAACTGGCAGTTGCCCCTCAATTTTATGAAGATGTGACTCTGCCCTCTAAAGCCTTGGTAAAGAAGACTAATAGAAATACTTGGCACATGTTGGTTACCTAAGGGAATAATAGAACTATTTGCTGTAGTCGTTTGGCAAAAGGACATAAACATATGGCTTTGGTTTATATTCAGCACTGCCAGTTGTGCAAAGTTGCATGGATGAAGTATACAACAGCAGTGACAACTCAGAAATCAGAAGTGAGAATCAAAATAAATCATCCTCATTACAAAGCTATTCAAGCTTGCCTCTGATCTAGGCTTATTTTGTCTCTTCATATTTTCAAGTAGTGAATTCAATATAAAAAAATCTACTTCTCACAAATGGGTACACAATTCGATCACAGTGTAAAATGCCAATTTGTTGATGACTTATATGTGTTATAAACATGCTCTAAAGTTTGCATTTAGTAAATGTACTTATTTTAATTCCTAAGAAATTCATTGAGCTGAACAAATTATTTCCATGTCATTCAACATTTTCCTAGAGAAATCAGGCACAGCTTTGAGCAAGCTAAAGCAAAATTTTCAAAAATAAAGATGTGATGACTCCTTGGTTAAGAATAGTCAAAATCACTAAAAAAGGCATATTTTTAGTGATAGTCTTTAGGAATATATTTCTAAATATTTTTTGTTTCTTGTGATCAACATATTATTAAAAAAAAAAAAGAAAGCAAGACAAAAGAAGGGCAGGAAACTTTAACCACATTGCAAGCAACTTTCCTCAAATACAAATTGTATTTGGATTCTGGATTATTTTTATGGCCAGTGATGAAAATACATAACTTTTTCTAGAAGCTGTTGTATGTTTTCTCTGCATTTCTTTCTCTCACTATACTTTTCACCATCAGTGTGAGATTAGTAACTGATATTAAAAATGTTATCATAGACTAAGAGAAAGATTTAGTCAGCACACATATAGACATTCAGACAAACAGTGATCTGCTCTTCTGGGTGGGCTATAGGAAATCTTGCTATCAGATTATTAAAATTTTTTTCTCTATGACTTTATTCTCTTTTTATGCGGTAAAATCTTACATGAGTTAGTGAAAAGAAATATCAAAATATGAGTATCAAAACCACTGAAAATCTTGCTTTGAGGGTATTATTATTTGTAGGGAGATGTACACAGATTGTCCTGTCACCTTGGGACACAGTATAGCACAGTCCTGTTCATTGTCCTTAGCAGAATCTGACTTCGTCTTTGAAGTTTGTGGCTTATGTTGGAGAATGGATTGAGAATGGATTTGTGTGCTTTAAAAATCAGTGAGGATTTTTCCTCTGACTGAGTTCACTGAGCTTGTGATAGACATAGCTGTTGTCTCAATACTAACTTTGGCAATTCACAAATTAAAAAGAGTAGAGAAAAGTGATTCTTTTTCCAGACCTCTCAAAATCAGGTAAAGTTTGTCCTAGTGAAATGATTCCCTGAATTTAATTTTGAAAATCAGGTATAACTTCAAGTCAGAAACTCACAGTGCAATGATAAAGCTTATACTCTTTATCTTTAGATGAACTGGGGATTTCTATTCCTCTAGCTAGTTGTGCAAAAGGAAACAGACTGACACTCCAGCAGTGTAAAACCCACTCCAGGAAAGCCATGCTTGTGTGAAGATTACAATGGAAATTACAAACTGCATAGCTCTTACACGAGCTCTTTGCAGGAGATGCATTTCACTTTTACCTATGTCAGCAGCAGTGGCTTCCCTAAGCCATAGTTTATTTCACAGTAATGTGCTGTAAAACAATCCTACCCAGATAGTAGTGTCAATTCAGTTTCTGAAATTCAAAATAAAAGACATGCAAGTAAACTGAAATAGTTGCTACTATTATTATTGTCATTATTACAATTTATTGCACATGCCCTATTTTCAGCTGTTAGTCATATTCTTGGATCCTATTATAACATCCGTACACGCACATGTGCACAGACAGACTCCAGGCACACAAAAACCCAAACTCAGAGCCAAATCCTGATTCTCTCACTCAGGGAAGTATTTCCAGGTGCTGCTCTTGAGTCTGTTAACTGCAGTGGGATGGTACAAACAAAAGAAGTGCCATTTGGTTCCTGCAGCCAGGAACTCTGAAATAGTTTGCTCAGAAAGTGTGATTGCTGCTATTGCACCAGTAAATTAATCTGGAGAAACACGAATATCCTGTAGCAGCTAAAAACTAAATTTTTACAGTTTCAGCCAAGCAGAATTTGGGGTACTGTCAGTGACTCCAGTCAGTTCTCTGTGATCTAGTTGTTGACTTAAACTTACGTCTCAATCAACATTGAAGGAAAAGTGGAAGAAAGATCAGAAGGAAATTCACAAAGTCAGCCAGAGGGCATTCATTAACCTCTGGGGATTTGTTGGAACATGTTTTCAGAAAATAATTCAACATCAATATCTTCAGTAAATATTGAGATCACAGAAATGGGATATAACTGAAGCAGAAAGTATTTATTTCTTAGCCTACTTGCTTAATGATTTGGGACTGCAGAGCTGCTGCACCTCTGTCCTTGTGTTTCTGACTGTGTATTTCCCACTAATTCCTTCAGAGTCCATTAGCTAGCTTCAACTAATTTTGAAAAGAAAATGTTTAGATGAGTTTAAAATCCATCAAATGAGAGAATCTAGATATAAAACACAAAGATTAAGTGGACTTAGTTCCACTATTCACTTGCCATTATTTTTATAAAGCTTGCCCTTAAAAATTATGGGACTATAATCCCCAATAAAATTTTCCTGGCACACATTCCATTATCCCCATGGTCCTGATGGCTAAAAAAATTTAGCAGAAGTAGCAGTGAGATATTGTGTGAGGATTTTGTGCAGACATGACCATTCTGTTTACCCCTTATGGATTCTTGACTCAAGACAACACATGTAGTGTGAGGGAGGGTGAACATCCCCTGGCCTTGACAGCATGAAGCACCTTCCAGAATCCATCCAACCTTTACAGTCACAACAGTAATGAAAGATGTCTCAAATTAACACCCCCATAACAAGTACCTCTAAAAATATTGGCTAGAATTTCTCAGAATTTATTCCTTTTGTTGTTCCATGGGTAATTTGAAAGTTTGAATGCTTCTTGCTGACCATCCTTTGATGTAATTTCATGTAAAATTATCACTATGTAGATGAAAAACAGAAGTGTGACACTTCATTCACTTTGTATCAGTATCAGGCAGTCTCTAAAAGTACTACCAAAATCCAAAGATAAGACATTTAAATTTCGAGCAAGATAAGGATTTTTATTTGCTGACACAGTTTAGAGATTTCAGTTTTATTCAGTTACTTTTGTATTTCAAGTTAATGCATAGGGCTATTTTGTAAGTTAAGGTATCTTTTGTGCAATACAGACATGATGATTATTTTGATATGTATATGCACCAGGCTAAACTGTCCTCTAAATTATAGGTTTGAGTTGATAAAAAGATATCTCATAGTGTAAAACTTTTTCAAGGAAAGAAAATCAATTGAAAAATCACCTGCATTGATTTTGTCATTGGTTTTCACTCTTTGTGCAGTTTTTAAATATTCATCACAATGCAACCGGCTGTTTAGACCAAAGTAACTGCTGTTCAGTAGAAGCAGTGGGCACTTTTTGTTTCATAATTAAAAGAGCAGCACTGTGATTGGTGTGGTATTTATTATGAAATGATGACAAAGGAGTACCAGTGGTTTTAATAGTTTTAGCTTACAGGAGCTGTTGTTAATTTTGTCTGTAGAGTTGCAGGTGAAATAATGCACAGTGGATAAATAGTCTATATTGGTTTAACTGAACATAATATATAGTGTGTTCTGGAGTTGTTTGTCTCAATAGACTATAGTAATCAAAAGTAATGAACCTATTATGTGCAGGACCTTGGAGAGCATAGAATGGCAGTAAAAGTGTGGCACATAAAAGGTTTATTAAAGGAAATTAAAGTCCATCATTGCCACACCTGCTCCCCTATTATAAGTCTATGGCAGGTCAGTGCCTTCAATCACAACTCAGCATCAGAGAACAGAGCCATGTTTCCCATTACTATTGCAGTCACACTGCAAAAACTCGTTCTCCAGCTTTTAAGGATAGTAACAAGTAAAGGCTGCCATCAGCCCCACTACATAAACAGAAGCTCTTCATGTTTTTCCCCGCTAATAATCAATATCAGATGTAAATTTAAACAGAGAAAAGGTATAATTGTCTGGCTTTGATGTGCATTTCCATCAGTTTATATTTTCATTTCAGACATCACTAACCTGTGTTCTAGAATTAAACTTCTTCAACTCCATGAATACCCTTTTCAAATGTTTGTGTTCTCTCTTTCAAATTGCTGTTTTGATTCCAATATCTGCTTATAATGTTCAAACATATATAAAAACAAATAAACCGCAGGAAATTAGAGAAATGCTTTTTATCCCCTAGAAAGGCTGACTTTACTCTTCATTTCTCAGGTCAATTTTGTAATATTCTGCAATGTTCTTTCAGATAAGACCTTTGAAACATCTCAGTAATCTGAGTCATATTGAGCTTAAAATAAAGCATACTTAGATCTTCAGAGTCTATAAATGGAAAGAGGCACAAACAGGACTTCTTGCATCATTCCTCAGTTCAGTGCAGTTCAGCAGATTCTCAGAAAGAAAAAGTGAAATAATTGACAGGATCTTCTGTTGACATCAGTATTTATCTTGTGACATTTTTCAGGGACAGATGCTTGGCAACTTCTGGTCTCCATATCTACCTATCACCCAACACAGTTTCATAAATCAGACACTGGTGTCTGCAAACTGATCTGCAGAAGCCCATGGGAGTTGCTTTGTCTAAAATATATTTATCATCACCATTTTACAAACAGGGAAACTGAGATTCAAATCAAAGACAGATAGCAAGCTTCCTTCAGAGACAAGAATAATTCCATAGTTCCCAAAATTTTGCTTAGAAAAAATTCCTGGTGATAGAGTCTTTTTTATGTATAAAGTGTTACTTTTAGAAAGGAGTTTACCCCGCTGGACATGGTCAAAATTTCAATGTTGTACAATCTGCTATATGTCACTACAGTTCTCCACACCACAACATGAAATCTTAATCCCTTTGAATTTCAGGGGTTTGCACTAAAATCCCTGGACTGAAAGCCTACCCCTATAATTATGTGTCTGGGCCACATCCAAGACCAGAAGGTGCATATTTCCAGTTTGGGTTTAGATGCAGCCAAAAGTGTAGTGAGAACAGCTGATTCTCTTATTTCAGTTAGAAAACTTATCATATCAGCTGACTTCTGGGGGGTTCTGGGGTTTTTGATTGTTTGGTTTGGTTTTATTTAATGTAAAATACAAATATGGACACTAGATTCTCCCAAAAAATCTCCTATAAATCCATAACTCCCTGTCTCTTCAAGCAAAACTTCTTAAAGAAGTAGTTAAGTGTTGAAGAATTTCAAAGCTGTATATGTGTCGTTATGCATTAGCAAGCAAGAAGGTTTCATGTCTTAAAGACGAAGTTGTAAGAAATGCAGGTTCCAACATTGCTATAGAGCTATGCCTCAGTTACAATGAAAATGCAGAGTTCCTGCAGTCACGGCAGCTTTCTGGGACCTTTTGTTTCAGGAGGTGGATGCTGAAAGCAGCACTCATGCAGCATTACTCTTTCTAACCTTATGCCTTCAGCTAACACCTGTAGACCTCATCATTAAACCTTACAGAGTCACTCATAACTATCACTTTATTAAACAAATCTGCATCATTAAAGGTATCTCCTAGGTATTTACTGCATATTCACAGATGGCTTTTTATCTCTTTGACAAGATTAATAAGGCATGATTATTCTTTTTTTTCCTATTACTCTCTGGCCTTTGAAAATGTGAAAAAAAAAAGTATTGGAGTGTTGGTTTTTTTTCACTTTTTTTGCTCTATGGCAAAAGGTATGAATTAAAGACCTTGTGTTAATATTGCAGATGGATGCAGATGGGGAAAATAAAAAGCTGCGCACACGCTCCAAAGGAACCAAGGGTGAGTTAGCAAGCACACACCGCGACCCTGTGCCCAGAACACCATGAAATATCATAGTTCCTGTGCACAGTCCTTAATGTGCACTGAGAGACTCTGGAGCTTCCTCACGGCTGCTTTTTTTAATCAGGGCAGGACACAGACTGCTGGCATTAAGAGGCACAATGTTATTAGCTATGGTGTAAAGAAAAGCCAAAAAAATCTACTGATGCTATTTTCTTTGAGTTGTTTTTCAAAGACGATAAAGGCTGCACTTTTTATTATCCAAAACAAGCAAACAAAACCACCACCACCAACAACCAAAAAACCCCAAAACCAAAAAAAAACACGCACAAAACCAAAAAACCCCAAAATGATTTTCCACAGTGAGTTGAGTTGACAACATTTAATGGATACTTTAAAAAATTGTATATCAAAACTTTGTCCCAGCCACCTGAATGTTTTTTCTGTCTATTGCCATTAATTATCTATAAAATAGCTGTGTAAATGGTCCAGAGTTAAATTTTCTTTAATCAAAAGCTGCAGGTGTGTGTGGGAGAAGAGAATCTTGTGGGGTTTTTTTAAGCATTGGTGCTCATGTTTCATTTGCAAAGTTATGACATAGTTGTATTTCCCAGATATTACTCTCTTTTTGTAAGGAACAGATGGAAATGCAGTACAGAGAGATACAGGCCCTTAATGATCTCAACATCTGGAAAACATGACTGACTAGCAATACGGCCCTTCCAAGAAAATAACTTTTTATTTTAATTCATAACAGTTTTTTGTGACTCTTGATAACAAGTGAAAAATGGATAGACTTAAAAATAAATGTCAAAGTTCTGCCTGCCCTGTGAACATTTTTGCTTATGACTATTTTCAGAGGCACAAAGCACCCATCCTTCACTCTAATTTTAATGAGAATTGTTGATTCTAAATACTGTCAAAACGGACTACTTCTATTCGTTGTCCCAACTCACTAATTTGAATTGTTAATGTTGTGTCTTTGGGTTCAAGTTATGGTCAGAATGAAAGATTAGAGTGGTTTGGCATTAATTCTCTATTTTCAAATGATCAAAGGGGCAAAAAGTGCTAAACTTCACTCAGGACAAGACAGAGGAAAAGCGTTGAAGTACTGCAGACTGACTGCAGATAAGGGGATGAATACAGACAAACCTTTCTAAAAACCAATATCATTGTCATATCAAAACTTTGATGCAACCCTCACTGGTGATCTATGAAATTAATATAAAATTCATATATATTTCAAAAGTACCAAACAGAGAGCCTGGAAAGTCTCTGATTAGGGAAGTTATTCACACTCCAGCATTAGGGCATGTCTTCTCTGTTGGTCAGGACTGTGAGTTAATAGAGTTTGGCTGGCAGAGCAAACTTCAGTGGTAGTTAACAGAGGTTTCATACCCTTTCACTCAAAAGGCTAATAACACAATTTTAAAACTTATGGTATTTTTTTATGTTTTTATACATGTGTGTACACTCTTATAGTAATTAATATATCAAGAACATTTTCCCCAGAAGTGGAAACAACAAAAATTGCCTCTGCCCTATGAGTAATCCTTAGAGACACCTGTTGGCCTTGTCAATATGCTGTATACTCCTGTGTGGGCAGGAATTTGTAAACACCAGCCTTTGCAATCCCCAAACTGATTTTAAATTTTGGAAATTAGAGAATTTGCATTCTATTTTCAGGAAAAACAAGGGTCTTTGCTTTACTTGTGTTTCAATTATTTTCCTTATGGTTCCACTGAACACCATACTCCAGGTTTCATGCATCCTAAAATAACCATGACAATTACACCTTCATTCAGCATTTGTCACTAGTAGCTACAATCCTGTGGTTAGCATGAAATAACCACCTGTATTTTGATAGCCACTCCTCTGTCATTACAGATAGGCAGGTGCAAGGCTGCAGAAAGCACAAATCTGGAAGTGTAAACTAATTAATTCTTTCCTGCTTTTATTAACAGTTCAAGTGGACTCCATAGCTCAAGAGCTCAGGTAAGAACTTACATAGTTTATTTTTGCAGTTTTATTTTCTTATGATATTGACAATTTTATACCACTGCTATTGCCATAAAATAAAGAATCAAGCAAATGCATTTTGTAAAGCTGTAGCATAGATCGGAAAAACAATAATTTATGCAGATTCACTTTTTAGATATACAAAAAACTAAAGCAAAATGTTAGCAATAATTATGCAAGCATAATCAAACGTAATGTGAAGTGGCTAGGATTCTGGTATGTTGTCTTTGTTTTCAGCCTGTGTCAGGGCACACAACAAAATAATTTCTAGTGAATCTTCAGCTCTTCAGTCTTTTTTTTCCTGTCATATATGTTACAGCATTTCAATATCTGAACATTCCAAGAGTTATTAATATATTTTACTAGATGCCTTTTATAAAACTGGTCTGGACACCCCTGTAAATTCTAAACGCAGTAATGGCTCATTCTTCCTTAAGTATTTGTTGAGATTTCATAATTTATGGAACCAGCAGGGAGTATTTCTCAAGCTTGCACAAAGAATGTCAACCCACTCAAAACCACTAACTACAGCAGGACATTTCAGATTGCAAATGTCTAGTAAATTTCAACATGACTACTTTAATTTACCTATGCATGCACCCAATCCTAATAACTGATCCAAAAGTTTGGATTAAACTCTGGAAAGACTGGCAGATTATTCTGTACCAGTTCTTCAAAAAAGAAAACATTTAGAGGTACCTACAAATTCCTAGAGTTATTAATCAGAATTAAAATTCACTACAGCTTCAGTGTAAATACTGAAAAAAAAATCTTTGGAGTTTTTTATAAATTAACTTATATTCCCTACACTCACTTTTCATCACGTTACTGAGCTGCTTGCTTAATCACAGCAGGCATCCAAAATATGTGCTTGTGGGTTCATCCATCTTGGGAACAGAAACATCATTGTGTGATTTATTTGATCAACAAAAAGTGCCCCATCTCTTAAAATAGGACATGAAATATTTACAGGAAGTTATTTGCAGTGAAGACATAAAATATTTTAAGGTTTTGTTTTATAATAAAACTGAGGAAATTATAAGCTTCTTATAGCTACTCCATGAACAGAAGTGTAGGCTAACTTTTTGGATAAATTATTCATGGTGAGTCACTCATTCAGCTCTGCTGTGAATCTCATTTTTTTGTATGGCTTCAGTTTCCTGAGATTTAGTGCTTCTCCTTTTTTCCTCTGTGCATCGCTAATTTATGCACCAGAAGGATGCATTAATCCGAAGAGGCAGCCATCCAAAAAAAGGGATGGTCCATGTGTTCCTAAGAGAAAAATGTTTGAAAAATAGAGGATGTGCAAGTTTCTGCAACATCAGGGAAGCTGTGATTTATGTATTATCGATTGCTATAGTTTTTCCCAAGCAACTTTATTTCACTCTGTGAAACACATACTGTCTCAGGAACTACTGTGCAGCAGATCACTCTGTCAGAGATGGGGACCTCCTCCATAAGGAAACATATATTGGTTTAAAACAGTGAGCTAAACAGCACAGAAAAGCATTATCCAGCCCTTAACTTTGCATTTATAATTTCTGCTGTACTAAATTCCATGTTGCGTATCTCCGCAGTCAAGTGACTGGCACACAAGTAATGGCAATCAACTTTTATGGATCCACTTGTCCATGAAAAGGTAGAGGGAGAGAGGCAGGGATTGCTCTTTGGAAATGCAGCCATTGGACTGCATCCCTGTTAGTCATACCCATGTTATTGTGAGAAAACCATTGAACATTCCTCAAGAATTAAAGACTGAAATAGTCTGTTGTGTTCCCTGGATGCAGATATTGGAACCACTGTCTTTTCTGACCAAGGTTCTAAATGCTGTGTTGGCTGAGAAATTTAAATCCATGCTTAATTAATTTCCCCTTTTCCCCTGGCTTATCCTATCTGACAAAGCACTTTTGCACTCCTTATTGAGTTTCTGTTACAAAGTGCCTTGGGATACTTCTACATGAAAGACACTACATAAGCTTACATGCTCATTTTGTATTATTATTAATTTCATAGCACTGATTGGTTCTAGAGCATTTGTTAGCCTTTTCTTATTCTGTAACTTGTGTTTCACAAAAGTAAATAAAAGAAATGAAAAGCAAAACAAAGAGTTTCAACCACCAATTATATTCATAAAGCATGAAAATTTCTCTCTTCTAAATTTCAGGCATTGAAATCTTACTTAATAGAATTCAATGCCAAAAAATCTCTTGTTTTAAAGAAAGCGAAGATTTCACTAAGAAAACTGGCTAATGTTGCTGTTATCATCCATCTTCTCCTGAAAAATAAGACCACCTTTCTTCATAAACTTGTATATTTTTAGAAAGATATTATCATAAGAGACAAGCTGGGTTTTAGAATTTTTTTTCCTTAGTAAAATAACTAAAACTTCTCTTGCACTGCACTGAATTTTCAGAGAACAGACTTTTCTTCCAGGTATACACAATGTATCAAACTTACATTTATTTCATATAACTATATGCCCTAAGGAATCCCAACTTTCAGTAAAATAGAAAGAATTTTCTTTACACATGAACACTATTAATATTTCTGTGTTACTAGTTCAAATTTATTAGTGTTATTTTAACAGTATCTACTGTATGTGCTGTAGTGTTGAAGCATAGTACACTAAACTTAGTAAGTCTTTCCAAACAGATCTGTCATTCCTTGAACTCTTGATTATTCATATGTTAACAACATTATTTAATTTTTAGTTTAGGAATGTACTGCTGTGGTGTTTCCACTGGTAGCTAAGCTACCTTAAAAAAGATGAAACTTTTTATCATAAGCTAAATATAGCAAACAACAATGTGTGGTAGAAGTGAGTGTTGTAGCTGGGAGATCTCTGTTCCATACATTCAAGTTTGAATCTGACACATTTTGGGCATGGAAACTCTGTAGTATCCATCTTCTGTGAGAAGCAGAATGAAGAGGTCTTCTCTTAGACAGTTTTGTCATGGACCACTGAAAGGACCAGGACCTTCAGCTGTGTTCAGGATTAGAATGGAAACCAAAGTAAAGTGAGGAATATTGGAGTGATGTATTCTCATTACTGTGTTTTATTTAACAGATGGGATACAGTACAATGAACCATCTGTAGGTTATGGAGTGGCATCTGGGTCAGACCAAGGAAGAGCAAATTGGATTGATCCAAGCACAGAATTGCAAAAGAATAGATCAGTTTGGCTAAATTCACATCTGAATAGAAGGGGTACCTTTTCTGAGGTAGATACAGGTGAAACCAAGTGGTTTAGGCTTCTGTCGCTGATGATTAGTGTAGAGTCCACAAGGTGCTTCAAATGATGGAGAACAGCATTGGTGTTTGGTGGGAATGTTACATTTCCCCTTACTTTCTGCACTGTTCCATCACTTCTTCAAAAGTAAGGAAAATTACATTTTTTATCTGGAACTCTTGCTCCAGAGGTTGTGAGACACTTTAGATATTCAGAGAAGTTGAACTGTTCATTGTGTATGTACAGAGTTATGAATATCTTGAATACTTTAGCAGAGAGAAGACTAACAGAGTAGAGCTATCTGAATGCCTCCTTGTTAGAAGTAGGAACAGGACAATTCACCCTTTTGTGGCTCCCTATTGATT
The DNA here is from genome assembly GCA_020466415.1 of Ammodramus savannarum pratensis. Taxonomy (NCBI): domain Eukaryota; kingdom Metazoa; phylum Chordata; class Aves; order Passeriformes; family Passerellidae; genus Ammodramus; species Ammodramus savannarum. Next base: position 31,877,941 of record JAHXMQ010000807.1, read on the forward strand.
AGGAAGGTGAGAAACCAGCAAAGCAACCCTGCAAGCAATGGAACTGAACTATCTCAGATAGTGTTTCTAAAATGTATTTCTTAACTTTACCTGTAATGAAGAGGTACATTAATATACTGTTGTATATGACAACATGCTAAAAACCACTTAACTAACTGGTAGTTTTTCCTTCTTCTAAAATGCCAAATGTTTTCCTGATTTCCTTTAAGAATGATTAAATTGAACATATTCAATTATAACTGAGCTCTGTTTCAACTAGTAATAAAATGAATATAGAGATTTTGGTAGATAGAAGAGAGTTTGCCGGTCAGGAAATGCTCATGGCATGAAAGAAAAGGCCTGTTCATGCCTAGCTGCATTTAGAAAGGACTGATTGGCAACTCTTTTTCTGAACTTTATAAAGTAAGTAAATTTTTTTAAGAAGTATTGGTGAAAAAAAGCAGTAGTATGGCAGATGACCGGAGAAAGAGGTGAAAGTGGTACTCAGATGATGGAAGAACTGAGCACATGAAGAAAAATCATGTAAAAAGGCTCCAAGGTGTTCCTTAGTAAGAACTGAGATTATGGTTGATTTGTGTAACTATCACCTTCACAGTGGTGTTATCCCACAGCATTGCTTAGAAATGAGACAGAGACTGAGAAATCTGTTTGCTCCTAGCTGGCATCTGGAAAACCTGTCAGGTTTGTCCTTTGGGCTTGGCTTCTGTTTCCACAGGAGTTGGTCAGAGACTGATTTTCTGGAAACTGCTGTGGAAAAGCACGTTTGACATAATCCTGAATAAGCACATTTGGAACAGAAACTGAGGTGGACTCTTGCATTTCCTGGTGTCTCATCTGTCTCCACTGGCAGAAAGTGTGGGAGCCTTGTAGTCCTTAATGTGCTTTGCTGAAACAAATTGTAAGTCTGAATTCAAACAGACTTGGTAGTAAATGTTAAATGAAGATGGTCAGTAGTTATAGCTACTGCCAGACATGTCTGAGCTTCACAGAAAGTCTTTTATTTTCAATTGAAGATAGGATGTTGAAAGCATACACTTTCAGCCCTCCTCCCCAGTGCTCCCCATGATGGTAAATGGCTGGAGCAGAGCTGTGCCACTTTGGCATTAAGGTATTTCTCCATGACATTTTGGATTAAGCATTCCACTTGAGTCAAAATTCTGTATCATGCTGTTTCTATTGATAACTGATCTTCAGTTAAACAATGGGCATTAACCTTAAGAGTAGCTATTCCCAAGATCTGTTAACAGAATGAGTTAGGGTATCTCCTGCTTGCTCTTTAGCTTGGAAAAGGAGCTTCCTTCCTGCCCTAGCCCTTGTAGAAATTGAAATGGTTATGGGGTGCTGAAAATATTAACCTCTGTCTCTTACTGCATGATTTCTGGTACAAGCAAGTCTGTCATGTTATTATGAATCATGCTTTCTTAAATTCCCATTAAATCTTGCTCATTTACTATTCTTTTCTGACAACATTGTTAGGTTCCTTAGGAACTTTATCTGACATGCTTAGACCTTACTCTCCTCAAAGAATCTGTTGAAATCTATGTTTTACACTAAACAAAAATGGTTTTGTAGTTGATGTTTGATAGAAAACATTGAACAGTCAAACATAAACATTGAACAATCACTATGTGGTGCCATTTACTGCAAGGCACAGGTAAGTATATGGTCACAGTATATTGTCACAGTCATAGTAGTGACAAAAATAGCGTTAGAACTCACCTATCCTTATTATATCCTGTACGTCAATATAGTAATCATAACTAAAAAAAAAAATCAAGCATTAATGAAAATTGTAATGGCAATCAAGTTTATAGTCCATCATGTCTAAGTTCCTCCCTTGTTTCCTTCTTCACCTCCCAGCTTCCCTCTAATTAGCCATCAAACTGAAATTTACAGAGCTGTCATCCCTCCTCTCCCTTCCCTCTGCCTCTCCACCTCGTGTTCTTTCCTCCTTTCCTTTTCCTAGAGTTTGAATGAGTTGATGGATCTCAGGCTTTTGACTTTTTTACAGCACCAGGTGCTTTCATAGTTCAGAACCAAGTTATTCTTTCAGTACTGTTAAACCAGTAACCAAAACAACATTTAACAGCAAGAAAAACACAGAAAGAAAGTCAAAATTCAAACATCTCTAAGTTTTCTTTCAATAGTGACTGGTTTAAGGCCTACATAAAATGTTTGCAACTTGTATATAGAGAAGACCAGATTTTTTTTTTCACTCATATTAAAGTGTCACTTTGAATGTAAAGTAATAAGGTAATAAGAACCACTATTCTGTTTCAGTAAATGATAACATGGTTCTGGGTGACCTCAAATCATGACTTTAAGATTTTGCAGGTAACCTTCGGGTTTACAGTTCTTTGATTTACATAATAAGTGAACTGTTCTGAATAACCACTGAGATGGTTGAAATAAGAACTCTGTCTCATAATTCTTTTGAGAAAACTGTGATTGGAGCTGTTAATTATGCTTAATAATTTGCTTAATTCCTATGCATGTTCAGACCTTTTGATCTGTGTACTGTCATCTCTACCTTTTCTTCCTGGATTTATTTAGAAATTTTAGAGACAGCATTTCATGTTCAGATTTCTATTTTAGCTTGCTTCAGTTGATATTTTATGTGCATTTACTTTATAGGTGACTTTTATAGCTCTGTTTAACAACAACTGCATTAGATATATTTCTAGCATATTATAGGCCTCTTTTGATGTCTACTATGTTATTTCTAGCCAAAATTCACAATCTCAGTGTCTCTTTTCACTATTATATTTGATAGTGGTTTTACACTTTTTTACTTAAAGCCTCCATTTAACATTAAAAAGGGTAATTATAATTTAGTTTCAATTTATGTTTTTCTGTAAGAGGCTTTTTGTAATACTTATCAAATCCACATCATTTTATTGTGGCTGATAGATTGAGATGGTTATTTTCAGGTTTTTCTACCTGAGAGCTAACTGTATCTTAGGATACTCCCTGCCTTGGAGTAAAATTTTTATGCTATTTAATATATTACACGAGTCCTTGTCTTCCCCATCACAACTTCTGTGCTTATCAGCACATAGTAAATGTTATCCTCCCAAACCTACACAGAAATTTAGGGTTGCATATGCCTTCATGCCTTCTGCTGCCTGACAGAATGCATCAGAACATTACAGCCCCAAATGTTCGTTTCCTCTTATGGCAGATCTTTTCCCTGTAGATGACCACAAGCCACACAGAGATGGAAATGCCAACCCATAACTTCTGCCTCATATATATCAATCATGAGTTAAATATTATGGCTAGCTGAATTGCTGCCTCTGACTGATGTCAAGGGTTGACTCAGCCAAGCAAGAGTGAGCAGAAACAGACTGTGTACAGCCTGGAGATAGCAAGGAAAGGGAAAGAATGCAGCCATGGGACCTCCTGCTACAATAAAGGGAGGTCCTGGCTGCTGACAATGAGTTGCTTACAGTCCCATTCTCTCTTGGCAATAAAAAACAACAAACACCCACAAAGTTGATCTTTACTTCTTTTTTAACCAGCCTGTAGTTAGCAATATGCTTTTTATTTAAGCATTTACTGGTGCTAGCAGGCTGACCACTTGTGTGCAAGGCTTGCTGGATGCAAAGGTTGTGTGGATGATCTGTAGATTTGCCTAGAAACTTAATCCATTCTAAGCCAAATTCTTGGCCTGGGTCCCACTGGAATTTATTGACCTACTGAACCTGGACAGATTGAGTGAGTAAATGAAAAAGAGGCTAGGGAGGCTGGGTTTGGCCCAGATCTTGGGTATTCATTCATATTACTGAGTTTAAGAATTTCTTGAGCTCCACAAAATAATAACTATATTTTCTCAAAACTGGCTCTTACTAAAAATAACTTACCTGCGACAAAGGGGTCCAGCTAATCAACTTGAACCATGCTGAGTTCTTGATTTATGGAATGAAGAAGTCATCTATTTCCTTGACATGGTATTTCAAATTGAGGGTTTATATGTAATATTTTTAATAAGACCTGAATATTCTCAAGATCCTACAAGCTTATTAAATAAAAACAAGAAAATAATAGAAGTTAAATCCTTGCTGTCTTTCTCTGTGTTGCCTTTCCTTTCTGGAGAATCCTGACAAAATAATAAAATAAGCCGAATTAAAAAAATATTTATTTGAAAACATAAATAAAAAGCCATTTCATTAACATCTTGCAGCCTGGAATTTTTGTCCACAGAGGCAGGAGCTTGAGGCATGGGTGAATTTCACCATAACTTCATGTTGTTTTCCTCTGTTACTGCTGACTTACCATTGTTCCACTGTTTTTACATGTGTCTTTGCATTTGCTCAATCATTTCACAGTCCAGTTGCTCTTTTTGGTCAGGTGGCCTGTAACATTCAGTTTACTGCCTGAAACATCTCCAAGCTCAGTACATAATGACTGAACACCATTACCCATTTCTCCCCAGCCTCTTCTTACGGGGTCTAATAAATCCTCTTTTACCAACAAGGCTATGACAGCTCCTTTGCTTTCCTTATATGTCTTTTTAAAATAAAATACATCTTTTAATATCTTGCTCTAGCCAGCTTTCAGTTATGATACCATATTTTCTCCACATTATTATCTGTCCAGTTCTGCTCCTTTTTTTCTAGCTAAACCTTCCATTTGTGTATATAGAAGACATTTAATACCCCCAAGTTACTGATCTTGTTTTTCTCTATATTAGTGTTCATAAATAAAAATTTCCATTTTATCTTTTCCCCATGTATATCTCATGTCCGTTCCTTTCATCTTGGTACAGCCCTGGACTGAACTTTTCACAACTCTGGCATTTTAGAAAAAAGAGCCTTGCATAAAACTTCCATAGTTGTAGAAGATTCTTTAACCCTGGAATGGTTGTTACAGGGCACAGGAACAGCCTCTGTCCTTTTCACAGATACAACTTGTAAGCCAAGTGTGTGAGCTACAAAGGGATGACATGAATTTTTTTTGTGTGTTTTGTATGCTGTTTAAAAATTATAATCAGTCAGATTCTCTTTCGTTACCATTGGAATAAGTCCTCCAAGTTCTAAGTTTCATTGCAGCCCATTATCTTTGTCCAAATGAAGAGCAATTTTTTCCAATAAATTTTATCGGTTTATGTTCTTACCATTTTAATGCTTTAAAATGTTGATGGAAGAAAATGGTTTTTTACCTTATGAATTCTTTCACAAATGTATTTTTGAAATACTTGGAATACTTTTCCAGATTTTTCTCATCTCCTAGTCTGAATCAGTAAAATACAATACACTCAGTCATGGACTCCAAATGTTATAAATTATTGAAATAATCCTGTGGTTCAGTTAATTCTATAAAATAGAAGAAACCAATAATGCAAATAACTCTGTCTCCAGATGAATGTTTGAGGCAAATATGTGTTAACTTCTTGTCAGTGATGAGAACTCAGTGGTACTTTCCAGGACTAGCCTTCAAAATTTATCTGTAAATCTCATATTAGAGTTAACAAATGTACTTCTTTAATATTTTCACTTAAGTCCATAACTTTTTATTTGCATGTTTGGATAATTTTAGCAATTGTAAAAATTATTGAAAATAGCTAGAAAGAAAACTGTTGTTTTCTGATTTTAACTTGGTCTTAGACTGCTGATGAATTTTAGCTCAAACCTCGATGGCAATTTTCTCAGCTGCCAGTCAAAGTCTTACTTCCTGAGGTTCTTCAGCTAGTCTATGTGTGGCTACCAACAGCTTGCAAATCAAACAGTTTTTTTCAGGCATTCCATCACCGGACAGTTCACAAATCTTACTTTTACTTATTTTAAGTAGGTAGGTTGGTGATTTCTCTTATCCCTTGCTCCATCATATTCCACTATTCAGGGATGAATTCATGGACTCACAAAACCTCTGTAAGCATAGTTTCATATCATGTTGAGTATAAAGATGTTTGGAGATGGAAAATTAATTGCAGGATGGAACCTCAGAACACAGTGCAGTAAAAATCCGAACATAATGAATTAAAATTTTTATTAATCCATGCAGCAGACAAAAGAGGAGGTACTGCAAGACAAATCCTTCTGAGATTGAGAGCTGAGGGGTAGACAAATGGATTGAAGTCATTCCAGCCTTTTCTTAACTGGCATTCTCACTAATGAAAAGCATCACATCAAGTATCTTTCTTAAAAATTATAAAAGTAATGGGTCAAGAAATCCTTCTTTATTACAGAAGTAGTTTTCTTTATATGCTTTGAGAGAATTTTCTTCATTTTAAATCCACCAAATATATGGATTTTATAGTGGGATAGAGTAAGCAGAATTACTGTTTAGGTATAATTCTTTCTAGGTGTCTATAAACCTTGTAAGTTTAGTGTTCATGATCCAAAGTGATGCATTTTTTTTTTTCTTTCTTTTACAAAACATTCAAATATATATAATTTTAAATATATATATTTATATTTATATGTATATATATATATATATGTGTGTGTGTGTGTGTGTGTGTGTAATCCATGACCAATTTATGTGTTTTAAAGTCTTTTGTATCTAGTTTTCTGAAGCTAGGGTTTGATTTTGTATACAGTTAGATTGTGTGAATTCTTTTATATTCAGTAAGAGATTTCATGGCATTGGAAACACCATCCTAGGCCTTGCCTTTGGAAAAATTCTTGCAGACCCGACTGGTGCTGTGGATTTTCAGACTTTGCATGGAGACTCTGACTTCTTCAAACTGTTACTACCATCTTTCTGTCTGTTATCCTGTTTAAGAAACTGATCTGACAACACTTTCGCTCTCAGTGAGCTACAAGATTTACATACACTCTTCACAAACAATGACAGTTAATTAAGAAAGTGGAATATAAATCTGTTTTAACCTGAAGACAAACCACTGAGTCATAGTAACACTCCCCCTTCCTTCCCGACGTCTGTTGTCCATCTGAAGTTACTGTAATTAGCAACACCTGAGTGAGTTTCCCATTGCAGTGATGAGACTACAGCACTCTTTTTTGAACTCTGACATTACAGCATTTGTCATGAACCTCTGTCATTGATGGTTGATGTAAATTATATCAGCAATGTAATTTGAACTGACGTGCGATCCATCCTAGGAGAAAATCACCCCCTTTCTGTATCCAGTGCTAGTAAATTCTCCTGATCATCATCTGTTTATGAGGAACTCAAAGTTATTCTGTGATTTTAGGTGATCAGATATTTTCACTGCTGTAGCCTTGTGCTAAAGAATTAGACAGAATTCAGTTAATCTGTGGTTTAGAGAACGAATTGATATAAAAGAGAGACTGAGATGGGGAGATGTTCAAAATTTATCTTCCTTAGATACTTCTGATTCTTAAACTCCTTAGAAGAAAGCCCAACCACTACAGACACTTATATGTTACTGCTTCATTTTGAGTGACAAGCGTCCCTGAATTTCCAAATACCAACTCTTCTTTCCTGTAAGGAAACTGTAGTATTTGACTACATTGTCTTGGGGCATCTGAAAGTTTTGTAAAAAAAACCTAATCAAGGTCTAAAGCATCTGGCAATATCTTTAACCACAATATGGTTAAGGGGTAGTTAGCCTTACCTTCTCTGTGTCAATACTGGTGTGAAGTTAAATGCTTCTGCATATCAGAAGACGCTGTCTCCATTCTAATTCAGTAATTAGGCAAACAGTCAAAACCCAATTCATGTCATGAATTTAAAATTATTTTCTCCACAACTAAAAAGTTTCACTAAGTTTTCTTGCCCAAACTTGCATAAGGTATGGGATCCTTACATAGTAGCAGAAAATAAATATAAGTTCCTTAATATTCAAAAGCACTTATTTTCTCTCTTGAATCTAAGAAGTGTACATGAGATGTGGTGTTTTCTGGTCTCATTATTTTACACGGCATGCATTACAGGCATTATTAAACACCAGTTTTCAGTCTGAATGTGTATCTAGTTTTACCAACTATGGCAATTCTTTGCTGTGTTTTCATGCTTTGCCAATCTGCAGACTACTGTGAATAAGAAAAAACATCCTCAGAGGTCTGGAAGTCTTGCCAGCAGATTAACTACAAAAAATCCTTCCTGGCCATAAAGTGGTTAAAGGTCAGGTTGAAGGCTTGACAAACACATCACTTAGATGAACCAATTACAAAAAAGAAAAGAAAACAAAAAAACCCCAAACAAACAAACAAACAAAACCAAGAAAACAAACAAACTCCCAAAAAACCTCCAAAAACAAACAACAAAAAAAAAACCCAAAGTTTTTAAGAAGACTTTTATGTGTTTGGGACTGCTTAAAACATCTCTCCTTCTTCTGAGATATTTTTTTGTGGTGGGGATCCGGTGGGCTGTACTGACCGTGTCTGCAAGATGTGATCTGAAAAGAAATAAAGAGAATGACCCATTAAATTACCCCAAAATATTTTTAGATATGAAATATCTATGAAGATTTATTTTGGGGCTTTTTTCAGTGTATCCAGCCAGGTCCTAAATGTAATAGATTTTAACCTCTTGGCTCACACTATGATAATTAACACAAGACAGGTTTGGTAACTGAATCATTGATTTAAAAAAAGATATAATAAAAACTTTGCTCGTTCTAGATAATACAGACATGATTTTTTACCCATAAAATTTAAGCACAGTTAAACTGGGAAAAAAACCCCAACTATGTATTGGCTTTGGGCTCACAACAAAAAGAGCTTCTCCTGTTTTATGAGCCTTGGATTACCAAATAACCTTGACAGCTGAATCAGTGTTCCATGACAACAAGCAGGCCATTGATAAATAGCAACAAAACTATTAGATGTTGAATTTAAGAGATGAGTAATAGAGAAGCTAAATTATAGGTTTACCACTTGACAAAGTACAGCTTGACAAATCAGTGATAACCCACATGTGAGTTTATGTATGAATGCGTACAAGGGAAATGGAGAAATAGAAACTTTTAAAGACAAAGGTGAAATCGGCATGACATGAATTTTACAAAGGCATAAATATATTCTTTTCAAAGTACTGGAACTCCTGTTTTCCATTATCAAATCCCTAGTAAATCATGTGAACTTGAAAAAGCTGCCACTTTTGATTTTTTTCTAGTTTTATTTAAATTTTTCATTTTCAGCACTGTAAGATAGAAAAGGGGAGGAATTTCTGATATGTGATAGAACTTTAAACTGGTTCCTGCAAACTAATAGATTCCAATTAAAACTCAAAACCAGCAGTTTAAGGGAACATCAGCAAAAGCAAGAGCTGAAAATTCTCTTCCTGGACAATGGAGAGCAATTTGAATTTCCTAGGAAATAAGGGAGACAACTATGTCTGTCAACTTCCTGAAATCAGAATGGTGTCAGGAATGATTTTATTAAAAGTTGAATCTTCTGTATTTTGAAAAAAATTATGGGAACTATGGAGAAAATCTGGATGAGTGACAGCTCATGTACAGAAAAACATATAATAAGGACAAGCTAATGCATCATATTCTTTCATAGAGGAGAATTTTTCCAACACGACCAAGGTGCTCCCAGAAGATCTGTGGGCCTCCTGTCCCAGCTTTGATGCAGCAGCTTTTGATTTGCTGCTGTGAGCTGTGGTGGTTCTGTCAGGTGGGATTCCTGTGCTCTCCCTTCCAGAGCAGATCTGCAGGTGGCAGGGGCAGCAGTACCCTCACACTGCTGACATCTGGGTTTGACTCTTTTCCAGCTGTGGTGAAAAACCAACATGTTGAGTAAGTGTTATGCCAGTCCCCAGTGTGGGACATGCAATATTATATTACTAGAAAAAGACTGTACTCGGTGAGCAAGAGTACAGCAATGAATTTACCGTATTGCCATGTTTTCCCTTAACTTTAGGTTAGTCAAATCTTGAAAGTATCCAGACAAATTAAAGGATTAAGGCTGAAGAAATAGATGAAGTTCTGCGACCTGTGTTGCACAGGAGGGCAAATTACATGATCCAATCAAATCTCCTGTTCCAAAAAGAATCTATTAATTATTCTGGTGTAAGAACCTGCTGTAGTTTTGTCAAAGGGGAATTAAATACTGGAAATTCATCATATCCTAAACACTTTCACAGTAGCTACTGGAGGTTAACTTGACAATAAGTGAGAGACATCAAAAGCAAACCTAGTGAAGGTTTTGGTTGATAAAAATAATTGTGTATTAAGACATTTCAAACTTTTGTCATTTATTCAATTTTCCTGGAACAACATGAGTGGTATGACATTCCATTCACAAATATGAACTAAGTAACTGTATTTCCTTAGAAACAAGTTATGCATATTTTTTGTCACTGCATCCACCTCTGATATCTGTTATATGGGCATTATTTCCAGAGGTACACCGATACTACTGTGATTCTGACTTCTATTATGACATTCAAGTTATCCTCTCTTCATAAATAGAGAAATAACGCAGAAACCATGTTTTATTCAACTACAGCATATGCTTACCATCCCATATTCCTGGATTCCAGATGCCCATAGCATTTTAGTCTCCAGAAGATCAAGAATATCCAGTGTTTGAGATGTATATGATGAAATTTTAGCATTCCCCCTAAAATGCAGATCTTTGTATTTACATGTCCCTTATGTTTGCAATGAGGGATTGCCAAAATGGTGCTTAGCCAAAACCAGCGGTTTTTTTGTTTTGGTTTGTTTTATAACAAAAAGCTCAAGTTAGTCGTATGCTTTCATCCAAAACAATCAGAACCTGGGCCAATTTAGTGCACATAAGATACCTTGGAAGGATGAATTTATGCTGTTGATCTTGTAAAATGTGTAACCAATAGGAGTTCTCTTCATACATGGCTTTTTCTTGCAAATCTTGCAGCTAAGTCAGTGAGCCAAATGCAAAATCCATCACCTGAGGGCATTGTGCAGATTTGTAATGCACCCTGGGGGTACCTGAGGTGGAGAAACCACTGAGTGGATTACACAGATCCATATATGCAGCTTTTTCATCTCTGACAGATATAATATGAGCAGTATTATTCGTATTACAAAAAATTCCTTAGTATACTGTGTGAGAGAGAAAAATAAAATCATGTCAAATCACTTACATGAAAAATTATTAAGAACAGAGTGCTGAAGATTCCAGCCTCTTTAGGGAAGTGTCTTATGTTGTACCATCTACATGCCATCGAGTTTTGTGCAGTGACAAAGATTCGGCAAAATAACTTCAGAGCCAAGTGAATATTCAGATCAATATATGGGGCTATTAGGAGCTGAAAAAGTATATTAAACCTGCTAAAGATCTTCCTCTCTAAATTCCTGCCATTCCTCCTCTTGTCAGTCATCTAAAAGTTAGGCATCTGAACTGGGTAAGACCTTTCCCAGGGAACAGCTCCCCCTTTTATCACATAGAAATAGCTTCAAGTTAAATGAATAGCCCTTTGCAGGAGCCTTTTTTCATTGTCTTAACAAAGAACTGAGTAGAGCTGAAACCAGATTCTTAATGGCTGGAGTAAATTAAATGAAACCAGTGCTCAGGACTAATATTGAAAGACAGAACTGTGTTGCACAACATTATCAATGTACAGTGTGTTTCTCACAGGTTTTATGCTGTTGAACTCCATGTGTGTAATTGGATGTTCATACTGATGTAAAGGTTAAGGACTAAAGGTTCAGGGCAACTGGTGGTATAATTTTCCTTATGGCTGTTTTCCTGGATTATCAACACAGGCTAAAATTTTGTTTATTCTTTCCTTAAGGCTGTTGGGTTACGGATTTTTTTTGGTTTTGTCTTACTCTTCATTCCCCTTCTCCCAAAAAGATTTTGGCACCAGTGAAAAGGAACAAGACTTGCCTGTGGCCTGGACTTTCAGTACCTGAGCTAAAATTAAATATCTGCTAGACATAATCTGCTAAAACTGCAAGTGATTTCCCATTTTGTCAATCCTCACTTTTATACTTTGAATTAAACTATAGGATGGTGCTATTTTTAAAACAGATTGCTCCTCACTTCTCCCATTTTTTCCCTGCCCCTGGCAATTGATCATTGCAGTGCCTACAAATGCTCCATGGCTAAGAAGAGAAAAGCTGAAGATCAGATATCAGGCGTTCCCGTCAACAAAAGGAAGTCTCTGTTAATGAAACCCCGCCACTACAGCCCCAGCTTGGAATGCAAAGAAGAAAATGAAGACAGGACAGAGTTACAGGAAGACATCAGTGTCCTCGAAAGCAGCTCAACACCAGGTAGTTGCTTGAACTCCACTTGAACTTGAATTCCACAGGAAGGGAGATTAAACCCAGTATTTTGAAGCAGGATGCAGGACATGTTTGACTTCTAAGAGAGTTGGAATGGTGCCTTTCTGTCCAGGTTTAATCATCATACTTCCATTTATTTGTACAATAACTTCTCCTGGGGTCCAGTAAATGCCATGCAGGTCATCCACAGACAACTACTGCAGCAGGTTGGATACCGAGTAGCATCGTCTTCTCCACTACCCCTGTGAAAGAACAAGCTTAAGCCCACCACCATCCCACACACTTCTGAAGAGCAGATTTTCACTGGAATACATAGAGCTCTTAGGAGGGAAAAATAATGCTTAGCAAAACATTGTTGACTTTAACATTTAGCAAAGCAATTTCATGCGTGTGACTGCTGTGTGTGTTCTGTTTAACACGATTATTAGACTCAGCACTTTTATACCTGTTATTCCAACACTGGTAAGCCAAACACATCCAACAATTTATAGCAACTTCTACAATGTGTATGCTGGAAAATACGGACAAGGATGAGGGGGCAGAAAAATATAGCCATAGTATGTTTTGATTACTATTCCTTTCTAATATTTTATATATATATATATATATATTCAAGTTGAACAAAAAGTCTGAAACCAAATAGTTTTTTCACATAATTGTCTAAGAATTCCTGCTAAAATAGTTAATCAGACAAGTTAATGAGACAAGCAAGTCTCAGACAAGCAAGATATCAGGAATATACTGGCAGTCACCTGCACACAGCAAATGTTAAAATAAAACTAATGCGATCTAGCACTGGGAAATTAGTAATCATAGATAATATGTAAACTGAATGAACTTAAATGTCACTCCGTTGCTGGTTGCTATCAAAATTAAAAGATAATTTATTTTCCACTCAGTTTCTTCTTATCAAATGTTTTTGAAGGGCAGGGTGATAGATTATATAATCTAGGATCCCTTTACAGTAAAAGATTGGACCTAAATGCTCTTTTAAGGTCCCTTCCAGACTGGGCTGTGCTATTATTTTGTCATGAACTGAGATCAGTTATTTGTGTATTTATCCACTCTAAATTGAAATCCCTTAAAACAAAATAAACCAAACAAATTTTATACATATGATTACTATAAAAGACAGAGAAGAGGGAGAAGAATGTCTTTCACATTAAAAAGTCAGTTCTGGATTCTACTAAAATCAGTGGAGGCCTTTGTAGCACTTCTATAACAGCAAAGTTTTCAGTCATCTGTCACTTGTAAATCTCCTTTTTCCAAAGGTCTGCATCCCATTGCTGTGAAAGCCTAGAAGGTAGCTCCATCTTCAAACAGAATATTAATTAGCAAGGTGATACACAATGTCTCTGTCTTTTGAGTGACATTTTAAAGAAAAAATAATCAAGGAAAAAATCCTATACCTCTCAGTGCCTGTTAAGGCTGCAGGGAGTGCTTCTAGCTCCTAACATCAGAAGGGAATCTGTTGGATAAGAGTTCGTGTATGGTTCATGTCTTGGGGTTTTGTTATTCTTGTTTTGACTTGTTTTTTTAGATATTTGGATTTTAGCTAAATATTTTGTGTTGCACTCAGAGTTGCACTCAGTAGCATCTTTTCTCTTCCCCTTTTTCTGTTCTCTGCACATCTTGAAGAATTCGATGAAGGGAAATTGCTCTGAGGGGTGTAAAGTTAGACTCTGTGGCACAAACCCAAGTTATTTAACTTTTTTAGGTTAAGTTATTTAACTTTTTTAAAAAAGGGCAAGTGTTGGGCCAAATCCATTGATAAAAAAAATAAGGAAACCATGCCCTTCAGTCAAAACCAAAAATCCCACTTGAGTATGTAGGTACTTGGGATTTCTTAGTGTAGTATTGCTCCCTTTATTATGAACTCAGGATTCTTTTCAGTTGATCAGTTAATGATTCAGTTCATGGATTGATGCAACTGTAAACTAAGCTGAGTTTTGATTATTTGAAAAGTAAATTTACAGCCTGTGGATGTAAAAAGCAGAGCTGGGACAGCTGCACCATTAAGACTGATTCAACAACAAATTTGTAAAGATTGCTTTAAAAATGGCTGATTATTTAAGGAACAAATTACAATTTTTTTTTATCATGAACTTATATTATTTTTCATCTTTCTCACATAAAAATAACTGAAAAAACCTTTTACCATTGAACATTTCGTTTGGTTTTTTTCTTTTGATGGGCAGGAGATTTCTTTTAAGATAGATCTTGTTCCTTTTTGAAATTACCCACTGATGGGATTCTGTTATTTTCCAAATGGCAGAAGAGCAAATAATGGAAACCCATTTGACTAAAGTTAGTCATAGAGCCAAATCACCATTCTTACTTGCTGAGATGTGAAAAGATGGCACACTTTGTTTAGAATACTGCAATGTGTGTGGTACTAGACCAGCTGCTAAAAAGTTACAGAGGTTTAGAGACACTTCTTTAAATACAACTTTATGCACACAGTGCACAAGGCCACCCCTCCCTGCATGAGTCCAATTTTCTGAAGAAGAATAAGAATTAATCAATATTTTCTTTTAACATATAACAAACAGTTGAACCAAACAATTATGTAAACTGGAAATGACCCAAAATGCTAACAGTTTGGCAGCAGTAAAGTGAAATGCATTGTGGTGCACATGTGCATTTTTGTCCCCCTTTTCCCCTCCACAATAATCTGCACTTAATAGGAATATTTTAAACTATGTAGCTAAGCAACAGAGGTAATTGTTGCTTTCTAGAGCTTTTGTTAGGCACTCTAACACAGCCCAAATATGCATAATTAGGTATAATGTCTATAAATCATTATTGTACACATGTGGGTAGTTAAGTGGATTGAGAGAATAGTTCAATGAATTGGACATATTCACTGAAAATGCTTTTTATTTGTTTTCTGTAGTTCATAATACTTTAAAATTATCATAACCCTTTACACTTTCTCTTAATAGCTCACTGTGTTATTGAGAGAAACTTCATTTGCATTTTAGGCTATGCTTAATTTATTATTTAAACCTGGAGTCCTGATTCAGGAAAGGACAGACACATCTTATGAAATAGTCTATGCTTGTTTATTCATCCTCCTTTCTAGGAAGTAAAATGTTAAATTTTTCAGTTTATGTTGAATAGATCCCAACAAAAGAATGTACCCTATAATCAGCATTATTGAAGGGGCTAGTGTTGTGACTAAATTCTTCCCTTCATCCAAAAATGCTTTTAGTTACTATGGCAATATTTACTTGATCCTGGCAAAACCAGTGTTGATTTTAGAGAGATAATTACCAGAAAGGAAGATGATGGAGATGTATTTTTGAGTGTCCTTGTCAGAGGAAATGTTTATAAAAAATTAAATGAGATACAAAAGGCATATTGTCTTCCACACTGACAACCTCTCCTACATGCTGCCTTTATTACCTGCTGGCTGCTGCTTTTCTTCTGAAGAAAGATGTTTATAAAGACAGGATGCATTTCAGTGGTGTCTTTAACAAGTCCTTTATGAGTCTGTACATAACAACCACTTCTGTTTGCCTGTGCATGACCTGATCTATCACTTATTGTGGCAATTTCAATGGTGACCAGGAGCTTGCCCTTTGTGAAGTATTGAGGATTTTTCCATCAAGGTCTTTCATGGGATCCAGGGTGACAGGGAAAGTAATTAGGGTTTATTTTGAGAAAATAAAAGTGAAAATAGATCAGAGGAATTTTAAAATGTTTGTGTGCTTGTGTACATATATATATATATATATATACATACATATATATATATACACATATATATATGTATGCATGCAGATTATATAGATATGTACATATGTAATATCAACATATTGAGCATTATATATACATACATGTGTAAGTCTCTGTGTGTGTGTGTGCATGTGTTCTAAGAAAATACGTGTTTTCACCATCAGTGAGAAATGGGGATATAATTTTTTCTCCTATAGTGCTGGAACTGTAATATAAAGTATATATTATTTTAGAAGGGTTTTTCATCCTGCTACAATTAGTCATTTCAAACAGATCCTTGGTGTAAATTCGATCATTTCAGAGTACCTTTCTGAGTAATGAAACAGCAATTGGTAAGTCAATGTCTCCACGTCACTACTACAAGATACAAAAAATATTTATTCTTACATATTTCTCTTACCTATTTTTCTCATACAGAGGAGAGTACTACAAAATCATCTGAGGAAACCCCTCATTTGGGTGGGCAAGAAAATCCCAGTCAAAGAAAAGACAACTACTCCAGCTATCAAGATGCTGTGGCCAAATCTTTGATGAACATGGGAAAAGTAGCAAAAGATGCACCTAGTCAAGCAGTGGCAGAAAATCTGAATGATAGTGGCATTCAGTCTTTGAAAACAGAAAGTGATGACGCTGATGAATGTTACCTGATTAGCTCAGCTGAAGGAAAGGAAAAGACTGCTATGTCTGACCCAAAATACTGTTCATCTGAGGAAAATGAAAGTAACTCTGAAATTATGGACAATGAGTGGGATAGCTCTTCAAATTTCTCAGAAGAAACTAGTGTAAAGCCCCATGTAACTCAGAAATATATTGTAGAGTGTAATCAACCCAGCATCCTGGAAGTCCCAGAAATTAAGAAGGAAGAGGTCGAATATGGTCCTTGTGAAACACTCTGCGACTCAGAAACAGAGCTAAGAGCACCCCAGGAGCCTCACTCTGATCCTTTCGAGAAGAGAATCCAGAATCTCTTCCCTGAAAGTGAAGAAGACGACACCGAGTGCCTGTCAGAAACCACAGACGTGTCGGTTGAGCTGGACAAAACAAAAGGGAACTTGAGTTTGCTAGAGCAAGCAATCGCTCTGCAGGCAGAGCAAGGGCATGTGTTCCACAGCACCTACAAGGAACTGGATAGGTTTCTTCTGGAGCATCTAGCAGGGGAAAGGAGACAAACCAAAGTTATTGACATTGGTGGGAGACAGATATTTAGCAGCAAACGTAAGGAAGCATTTTTGGCTCTTCTTGCTGGCTTAAGCATTTGTCCCGTGACTGATAGAGGATTCTGAGCAGGGTTTTATAGCAACAGTAAAGAATCTGGAATTTAGCTGGTAATTTTGTTAATTATGTACCTTCACACTAGTGCCTCACGTCTAACCAGGTTAAACGCTAGGTACTTGGCTTCCTGCCAAACTGCTATGTGAAATCATCAGTAATGGGCACTAAAAGGCCTGTGTAGCTGGCACTGACATTCCTCCTCCTCCTTTTCCTCCTCCTCTGCTTCCTCCTCTGTAGGATGCTAATACAAACCTCCAAAGTTTCAGCAGCCGAAAGGCAAGGCATTAAAACAGTACCCAGGGGCAAGTTTAGGGTGAAAAATTGGCCTCTCCCAAAGATATCAACTAATTCCTGAGCCATGTGTTTTCTGAGTTCAGTCTACTTCATTAGTATCAAGTATTGTATAGTACAGTTAAATATAAGTATAATATTAGTATATTGGTGTCAATCATTATTACATCAATCAACATTACATTTTTCTATATCTAGCAATTTTGAGCCAGGAAAACACAAGCCATGCTCTTCTGCCTCATTTGCCATCAGCAGAAACACCAGTAAATTCCAAAATCTTTATTGTTTCTGAGGGTTTGTGATATCCTACGAACGCATAGGAATATAATTCAATTTTCATCACTTAATCAGGCTTCCAGCAGTGGAGACTTAAAAGATTTGGGTTTGATGTATAAACTCCTCAATTGAGGATAATTACAGAACATCAAGAGATGTCATTTTATAAGCACACTCCCTTTTGTAGTAAGTAACAATGCATTCATCTGTCCTTTGACTTTTCCTTTTGGCCTTGCAAACATCCCGAGGTCACCGTAGCAGTGATGCTATTTCTGCTTTTGATGAATGATTTACTTTGGTATTTCTAATGCAACTTTAGAGTAGTCCATGTGGACATAATAAATAAATATTATAGTAATTTACTTATCTGAAGCATTTAGTGTGAAAGAGAACTGACAGGCATTTTTAGGAGCTGCAACTATAAAATATTTTCTGCAGTATTAAGGAAGAAAATGCAGACATCTCATTTTTGTGTCTCAAGCACTGTTTTCATTAGCATGTCTTAAGCTGTGCATGTATGTACTACATGAACCTTTATTTGCTCAGATGACTTTGGCTTATGCAGGAACTTTGTAAATATCTTTTCCTGCCCTGAGAGCAGCTGTATTGGCCAGGCTTACAATGGTGTCAATGTGACTTTCTCACAGCACACATAGAAAGAGCAGCAATGTAGGAATGGCAGAATCTATCCCTTCCTGATTTACCTCATATTATAATTAGCTGTGGTTTCCAGGTGAGTTCAGAGGTAATGGAGAAACATACCAGGCTTTGTTCGGGTTGTATAAACACCATGATTGTAGGTAATGTTGTATCAGGCACATAATTTTGCCACTTTATATAATTAACTGGGTTTTATTTCTAAAACATCTACCATCAAATCCATCAGCTCTTAATTTTCACTCTTGGATGCTTGATCAGAAAAAAATCTATTAATCATAAACCTTTCCAATTACTGGAGAAAACACTAAATCATATTTCTGGGTCCCTCTTTATTTTCTGTTCACTATTGCAGCACTTTCCATTTGCAGTGATTCTAAAAAGCATGTGGTCTCCTGATGATGCTGAGTCTATTTGCTTTCCTCCCCATTTATTTATTTTATTTTTTTTTAATCTAAAAACTTGCCAGGAAGTTTAACCCTCAGCTGTCCCTGGTGATTCTGTCCCTAAGCATATCCTACCTCATAGTCCAGAAAAAATGAGCTTGAAGGAAGCAGCTCCCTGTGCTGGCTGCAGCTGTTTTCTCCCCCAGCATCAAATGCTGTTGGCAGCCAATCACAGATGGAGCTAAAACCATCCTCAGCAATTTATGCGGCCACTTCCTCCAGATTTTTCACAAGAGAATTTCTGGACCAGAAATCATTCCTTTCTCGTCCAGACTTTTGATCCTACATTGGAAATCAAATAAAGGTTTTCTGACCAGTGCTTCTTGCACAATTCTAGGTGCTTGAAACAGAATTTGGGAGGCTGTTACAGAGTGGCAGCAGTGGGGCTGGGCTGAGACCTCGCCTTTGAAAGGGTATCGGCTGCTCCATGTTTTCAGTGTCTTTGTGGGCTGCTCCACAAAGCAGCATTGCCATGTGTACCAGAGGGAGCTGCTTGCCTTGCCTCTCAAATGTAAAGTGGCATGCATTCAGTTTCCTAACAAAGAACCTACAGCCTAGAGATCTGTGATATTTAAGGAATGGCTTCTGGTTGAAATGCTTTTTGTTTGTTTGTTTATTTGTTTCACACCTCAGCTTTTATTTGGTTGTCCCAGCTTCCTGGAGTCTGACATTAAAAGAGCAAAAGATTGTTTCTCCTTTTTCTATTTATTCTTTTATAGATCTTGCTGTTGGCTCATGCTGCCAGTTTTCTGGCTTATTGGATTGTGGCTTCTGTCCTGTTTGAAGCTCTGAATGGAATAGATGATACTGCAATCCTAAAGCTATATAATTTAGCACATAAATGGCATAATGAGAGAGGGAAATAATTGTTTAAAGGACACTGTGAAAACCTGAAGCGATGTTTCAGTTCCATACATCCCTGTTAAAACTTTGGAAAATAATTAAATCTGAAGTATAAAATAGAGAATATCATACTGCTAGGATCACTCAGCTGAGCACAGACAGGGGCAAAACCCAAACAAAATCTTTATCTGATTTCTCTGCAGATTCACCCAGGCCTGAAAAGAGAGAAACCAAATGCCCCATCCCAGGATGTGATGGCACAGGGCACGTGACTGGGCTGTACCCTCACCACCGCAGTCTCTCAGGCTGTCCGCACAAAGTTAGAGTGCCACTAGAAAGTGAGTATCACCACCCTGCAGCCCAGAACAGCAGCTGGATCTGTCTCATTATTGTGGGTAGTGTGTGCTTATGCTGGAGAAGAATCCCCCTTTTTCAGCATGAGCTAGCAGGATGAGGCTGGGAAAGAAGCCTTAATACCTTCTTTGCCCTCTAGGTCATAGCACAGCCCTGCTTCCCACACTTGTGCAGCTCAGGTGCTCCTTACAGCATCTTCCTTACAAACAGCAGCAGGCTCCTTAGGTAGCCTGAGAAGAACAAGATCAGACAACCTGTCCCCACGCTGCCAGAAGACCTGCATGCTGTAGTCCCTTGAATCTTCAAGAAGTTTCTGTCTCATACCTTTGCTAAGGCACAGACATCTCCTGCTTGTTCCGGAGCCGAGGCCTCATTTGCCACAGCCGCACACGGAGGCTGCTGGCTCTCACTGCCAACAGATGAGAGGCCTGGGCATGCTTATGCAGAGATGTTTTTAGCATCCCCCTTACTGCTGAGCTCCAAAAGGTTATTTCCATCAGTACATCCCAGTGCTGGTCCACAGCAGGTCCCTGTCTTGTGACAGTATCACACTAACCCTTTTATGCCCAGTCTAGCCTGAATTTCCCTGCTTATTTCTGACTGTGCTGCTCTGATAACATTGGCTTGTGTGTGTGTGTGTGTGTGTGTGTGTCATCCTGCAACATGATGCAATGAAATGCTGCATAATAAGTCAAAAACTTAATGTGAAACTATCCACTTAAACAACCTAGTTAGTCAGATTGTTCTTTGTGGTGGTATGCATAACAATAAATTAAAAGGATATTTGCACTTTACCAAAATCCTCTTCCTAACTGTAGCTCTCCCCTTTTTTAAATCTGGTACTAAACCGTATTCACGGAAACATCTGCTGAATTAAGCAGGCTGCATTTGGAAGTCCTTAGCAACATTAACTTCCTAAAAACTTAAAATTAACAAGTCCTTGTTAATTATCATACTTCCAATTAGATGTGCTCTGTCCTAATGGGGAAAAAAAAAAAAGAAGAAGAAGTTAGAATTTGGTTCCTGGCAGAACAAACCCGTGGAATGAACAGTCAGCTTTTGTGAAACACTGCAAGATGTTTTATGTTTAACATAGACATATCTGCCAGTTTTAGCAAAGGTCATCCACATCCAAGGACATTAGAAATGTACAGGCAAGAGTTTGTAATCACTGCTAAGGGTGTAAGCTGATGCTTGGAACTATTACTGATTGGTCCAAGGCAGTTTCAGCACAGCTCAGATGAGCAGAAGCTGTAATGTTCAAAGGGAGATACTCAAAACATCTGATAAAATGAATAAACAGCCTTTCTGTACTTGAGAGATTTCCTTTCCTGGGACAGAGAGGGACTGCAGCTCCATGGAACGTGGACTATGGGGCCCAGGGCTCCTCTGTCACCTGCCTTTTCCAGTGTTAGTGGTGTATAAAGGGATTAATGATTTAACATCTTTGCTGACTTCCACTTGTGTTCTTCTGAAGTCGGTATAAAGAATTTTGTGCATGTGGGAAGCCTCACCACAGCAATATAGAAATAAACTGGTTTATGCTGGAAGCACCATACTTACTGTGTTGTAGGTCCTTTGCTTCCTCTATTCTTTTGTGATAAAAATGTGAAAGAATTGAGAATCTGAGTTCAAAGATGATATGTTCATTTTTTTAAAGATATGTATTTTTAATTGATGCATTTTATTATCAACTTTTTTTTTTTTTTTTTTAATTTCTGTTTAGTTCTTGCCATGCATGAAAATGTTTTAAAGTGTCCCACCCCAGGATGCACTGGAAGAGGACATGTCAACAGCAATCGCAACACACACCGAAGGTAGAGCAGAAAAATTCCTGTCCACTTAAAACCTAACATGTACTCGGGAGTAAATTGATAGGCACATCTTGGAATTAGATGCTATGTACTACACTGAAGAGTGTCTATGAACTGCAAGGGCAGCCTGTATTATTTATAACCAAATAATTGTGTTTAATTCCATTACATAAAAAATGGCTGCAGCACAGAGGACGGCAAATTCCACTAGTATTTTCACAGATGAGATTTAAAGCTACAATTTCATCACGGTCCTCACATTGAAAAATCATCATGTACAAGGAGAAGGAATGAAAAAATACATTATTATTGCTACAGCTGCAGAACGCAATGGAAACCAAACCCATTTATTTTGCACCACTACATGCTAGCCATTGACAGGAACTTCCAATCAGGGCACATTCCCTTTTAGCAAACCAGAAAATTTTAAGTGAACTATTTTGAAATCTGTTTAAAAGCTCCACTTATTATTACCCTCAGGAATACTATCTTCCTGCCTGGAACACTCCTGTCTGTTTAACATGCTGTCTGCAGGAGAGAAAGTAAAATTGAGAAAAGACTTCCAGACAGGCAGCTGGGGAATCACAGCTGGACTGCAGGTGAGGCAGAGATCCACCCTCTGTCTCTAGCAAGCCACTGCTGTCAGCACAGCTCTTGTCAGTACTGCTTTCTGCTGGAAGCAGTATATTCCAGCATACTGCTGAAATTGGTAACATATAATGTCAGTCTTAAAATCAAACTTGTGACATAAGAATTTCAAAACCAACTCTCTTTGTTGATCTGAATTTCTGTGAGATTTTGGGTTTTTTTGTTTATTGATTGATTTGTTACTGCACCAAAATTAAAATTTATCATACCCTTTTAATACAAAAATTAGTAAGTCTTTATCAGACATATGAATAGCTTTTCTACAAGAATATATAAGGAACAAGCAGATATTTTTCCTTTGTTTTTCCTGTTTTAAATCCCTAGTCATCTTTGAAGCACATCAGCTGTATCATGAGCAACCTATGAATAGGATAAGAAAACATGTTCTAATCTAATAAAACAAACAGGAAAATATAAGCTAGCACAACTCAAAATGATAAAATGTGTTCTTTGGTAGCAATCTCTCAGATATCCCTGGGTTTTTTTTCCCAAATTCACTTTCCTTTTAATCAGCAGGAAGCTTATATGCATGGTTTAGCTGATAAAGTAAATGTCATTTGTCAAAAAATTTACCAGTGACTTGCCAGACACAAAACATCAAAGCTGAACTGTGGAAAACTCCTACATGATTCAGTTTCCAGATATATCACCTAAAATACACAGATTTCACAGTTTTGCATTAAGGATTAAAAAACAGATGAATCTGGGCTATAGCAGCAGCAGTTCCCTTAAGTGCACAGACTATCAAAGTCACTGGTTTCCACAGAAAAACAGCACGGATCTCCTCTGCACAATAATTAATTTCAATGTTTTTTTCTTGTTGTCTCTGTTCTTCACCTTTGCTTTTCAACAGCCTTTCTGGTTGTCCAATTGCTGCAGCTGAAAAGCTGGCAATGTCCCAAGAAAAGAACCAGCTCGAGTCTCCAAAAGCTGGGCAGTGCCATGATCAGACTCACAGGTAGGAGCCCTCACAAACCAGTTTCTCCTAACAAACAAACTCTTATCTATGCACAAACTCTGTTGACTGGTTCTCAGATCTTTCCCCCACTTCAGCTTCAGTGGTTACCCAGTTTTCCAAAATGAGGCTCTGCAAAACTATCTGATTCTCAAAATAAACCACCATTTTTCTGTTGGTTCTTGTGCATGAGGCTGACATTAAAGATGAGAGGTGTATCTTTGGATAAGCTATCAAATATATCCTATTAAATCTTACTTCCAAACAAGTAACCTGATCAGAACAATTCATAGGATTTCTTTATTTTTAGTTTATTGGTTTAATTACTCTAATTTATATTTTATACAATGACATCAAAAAGGAGAAACACTTTTTAGTGCAATTGTATTTTGTCTGAGTTATATGGACCCTACAGACACGCATAATTTGCACATCATTGGCACCACGACCATTACAACCTATTATATTCAGGTCTATTTGGGGACACTTTAATTTGTGGATTATTGACATGATCAGCTCTAATGGTTCCTTCAGAGCCATTACAGAATATTATGTCCATGTGTCTGCCAACTGCACGTGCCTTAACTCTACATATGAAAAGTCCTAAGGAAATTACTAAAGACAAGTAGTTACCGAACATTAACTAAATGGAATAACACACCATAAATCATTTGTTCTTCCCAAACATCACAAGCAATTATTTCAGATCATCTTATATTATATTTATAGTCATTCATAGTAAAGTGAGAACAATACTGATCCAAAAAACTAAAAGCTAGGAAAAAAATCCAGACAAATTTTCAGAACTAAAGGAAATGGCAATCTAGCAGTAAGTGAGTAATTTCCTTGTAAGTAGCCCAAACTGCTATTAAAGGATACGACATTTTTTAATGTCCTCATCTTTTAGTTTGTGAAGTACTCAAGGTACTTGTGAAGTAGTCAAGCTGCCATGTTTACGTTGTTTATTTCTTGTATACATGCACCCGTAAGTTTTGCATGAGATAATAGCACACTTCTGGATCATGAGATGCAATCATATCCTATTTTTCAAGACAAGGTTATTTAAAGACATTCTCATCTTTCTCCTTCATTCTTTTCCTCTTCTCTGCAGGACAAATTTAGCAAAGCAGTCTGAGCTATCTCAGTTCAGTTACAGAACTTCACAGCCAGTCACTTCCTCCAGAGGCACCCTGGGGAAAGAACAGGAGAAGTTTGGGAAAGTCCCATTTGATTATGCCAGTTTTGATGCACAAGTCTTTGGCAAACGCACAACAGCACCTGTGACACAAGGCCAAAAAACACCTCAGTTTCTTGAATGTAAGCTCAAAACTCAATTTTCTATTGAAGAAGGGGCAAAATGTCAATGATTTCTTTTTCCCTTTTTGCTTGTTCTGCTTTCAAACTTCTAGAATTCTAAAAAGGTCTGTAGAAACCGTCTTTAATCACATGTGTCTAGAATGTTAACTAGAATCACTAATTTGTGAAATATAGGATTTTGAAACATTAAATATCATCACTACAAAGTTTACTTTTTTGATGCTTCTTTTAAAAGCAGTTATCAGTGGAAAAGAGGAGTAAAAAGGAATGTTTTATGTATTACCTGTTACCTTCTTCCTTGATTAAGTTGAGGTATCATTATGGGATAGAAGACAAATCCCATGGAATGTGTCTGCACAAGGTGTAATGAACTGTAATACAGAGAAATCCAAGTTAAGTTTTAAAGATACTGCAGGTACCATTTAGGTGAATCTATACAGGTATTATTTCTCCTAGATGAGCATGTGCCCCAGCTACATTAATTCCGGGCCTGGGGTAAATTTGCCTTGGTACCTCATATTTCTGTACTAAATCATACACGTAGTGCAGTCATACCCAATGCATCAAATTGTTATCAAGATTCCTCTTCTTGCATCATTTACAGATTTTCTGAAGCACTACTCTGTAAAAATGAGATACCACAGGGCAAACACTGAAAGTTTATTGCAGATGCTCTGCATGGGAAACATTGGCAAGGTTCTGCCATTGAATTGACCATTATAAAATATTCTTTAGTTTAAATAAACAAATAATTCTGTTCCCATGAGGGAAATGGAAAACAAATGCTTTATTCCACCAAGACTGTGTTCAGAAGAAAACAGAACCAGAACAATGTGAAAAAAAAGACTTTTTAATTGGCTTTTCTTTTGTTAATGACCAAAAGGAAAATAAAATAGGAAAACAAATTTTGTCCCACTTACTCCAACAAAGAAAAACATTCATAGTAAGGTGAACAGAAAAGCAAAAAAAATTTGTTAATTAATAAATTTATAGATAAGTTAATTATAATATAATATACGTGTAATACTATAAAATGTCATATATTTTTTATATATTTATAAAATTTTGTGTATTTTTATATTTATTTGTGTACATGTCTGAGTACACAAAAATACACATATATGTTTGTAGGTATCTGGGTTTTGTGTGTATATATACAAATACTCTATTTAAAATTGCAAATGAAAAGTAGATATTTATCTGACCTGGAAAATAGGCTTGCTTAAATGAAAGCAAATATATGCATTGCCAGCTTCTTGGGTGGCAGATTTTCCAATTTTCTTTGTAAAATTGAATATTCCCTATTAGCTGTCTCTTTTGCACAGATGTATGTCTATTTCACAGGTTCATTTCAAGGAAAAAAATGATTGAAATGTTTTTATACAAATGCAAATACATATATATGCAATTTATGTATGAAGTATATCAGAGCTGAAGTTTACAGCCTGTTGTTCTTGCAAAGATTGCAATGTGCAGCTATTATTTTAATGGAAAGGTGAAAGTAAAAGAGCTGGTGAGTGATTTAACTCTTCAAGTATACAAAAGTTGGCAATAAGAAGCTGATTATGCAGTGATGGGTTCAGAGTCCTATGTAAATATGCAGCCAGACAAAAGCCCATCATTAGCCCTCCGTGGATTCTTGTTTTTTGGTTTTTTTTTTTGTTTGTTTGTTTTTGTTTTTTGTTTTTTTTTTTTTTTGTTTTGTTTTTTTGTTTTTTGTTTTTTTTTTTTGTTTTGTTTTTTTTTTTTTTTTGTTTGTTTTTTTTTTTGTTTGTTTTTGTTTGTTTTTGTTTTTGTTTTTTTTAAACAAAACATGCACCCTTTAAAGGCTTGGGTGGTTTTTATGTTGGTTGGTTGGTTGGTTGGTTTGTTTTTTGGGTTTTTTTAGGATAGGTAATGAAAAAATGCACTTTTTGGTCTTTAAGCACAATGTAAATTTCATTGTAGCAAGTGTTAAAAATGTAGACTGTCTTGTTTGTGCTACAGCACTGTGCTTACAGCAGGGTAGATAAATCCTTTTTAATTTTCACTAGAAAAAGGGAGGACTGGATCATGAGGCTTTCATGCATTGCTCTACTGAGATGCCTCTAGTGCTAAGAGAAATGGAATATAGCATTCAGCTACAGTCAAAGCACATAAAACAGCATTTCTTTCAGATCATCCCAAGTTTGAGGGAAGAGGAGTCCTCCTATGCCTTAGCATTAGAAAGCACTCAGCCAAAGCTCTATATCCAAAGGCATCCAGAGCCTTGGGGCTCAGATCTTTAGGGAATAAGCAGATGGCCATATGCAGAAATGTTCTTGATGTATCTGGGTGTAGGCTGAGAAATTGGATTTTGCTTAGTTTATCTTTGTAGGACACTGTGAGGGCTGCAGACAAAAGAAGTGATAATTGCTTCTTTAAAACTGAAATCATGGTGCTGTGCTCTCCCTGCAACAGTTTATGCCATTTCAAGCTCCAAAATCCAGAAGAGAGAGCAGAGTTCTCTCTAACTGTTTTAGAGTAAATGCTGCTGATGAATAAGAAAACAAGGAACCACACACGCCACTTTTGTTTGTGAAAGTGCTTTTCTGTTCACCTGTTAGTACTTCATTTTCAACTGACCTCCCTGTGCCTAATAAATCTTGTATAATTTCAAATATAGCCAACAAAAGACTGTAAACCAAGATCATATGTATGTTCAAATTATTTTTATTGATTAAAGGGTAGACTTAAATTTGTAAATATTTCCACAAAATACTTAGTACTGCATGTTCCTTACAAGTAATGTTTTTATCTGATTTTTCTGTTTCATTCAAGAGCCCGGTTTTGTTCTCCTTAGCCACATAAACAAAGCTATTTAGGTAACTGACTTATTCATCTAAGTAGAGTAGGCAGTATTGTTTTTGCTAAGACTGGACAAGTCACTGTTGATTTTTTTTTGCACAACAGAGCTCCAAGAGGAAGCCTTTATAAGCGTACATTTACAATTGCATTTTTCCATTGGGGTGGTCAAATCACGGTGGATTCCACACTAATGCTTGCTCAGTCTTTCCTTTGACATCATTGTTTTTAATGCTTGAGCTAAGGATAAGTAAAATATGAGCAAAAAATCTCAGAAGGTTTGTTGACAGATGTGTATTTCTCGAGGAAAAATTAAATTACTGTGTTTCTGAAGCCATTTTTACTGTAAACCCTTACTGGCAATAGCAAATTGATTGTTTTAAAATGTAGTCTTGGAATATATATATATATATATTTTTTTTTTTAATGTATGAAATTGTAGTCTGAGAAGCGAAACTATTTAACGGGAAAAATTTCATACATGCAATTGCTAATCAAATCTCTCTTCAACAGCAAAGCATTTTTCAAATCCAGTGAAATTTTCTAATCGGCTGCCTAGTGCTAGCGCCCACACACAGAGCCCTTGCCATGCCAACTCTTATAGCTACGGTCAATGTAGTGAAGACACCCACATAGCAGCAGCTGCTGCTATCCTGAACCTTTCCACCCGCTGCAGGGAAGCAGCAGAGATCCTCTCCAACAAACCACAGAGTCTGTCTGCCAAGGTAGGGTAGTCCAAGAACCTGGAGGGTGTGCTAGCTACTGAACTGTGCGAATAAACTGTCTTTCATGTTAGTGACTGCATTAAATCCCCCAAAAGGAGGCTTCTGTTTGCATGCTCTTTTGAAGAGAGGCAGGGAGAGAGAGAAAAAAAAAAATCAGCAACGCAGTGACCAGTTCTGATAAAACTAAATAAATAGCTGGAATTATGTTGGTAATTCTTTTCATAATTGAGCCCTAATTACAAGGGGGGAGTTTTCTGGGAGGAAAAAAGAAAAAGGTTATTTGAAATCCAACAACAATCTGTGGCGGATAATGAGTAAGATCTGTTTTAAGAGGGAATTTTTCTCCCTCTGAAACCTGCCATTAGTGATCATTTTGGAGACTGATTTAAAAAAAAATATAAAGATCATAAGATTAATCAAGGAGATATTTTGCTAGCAATGGAATAGAACTACCTATGGAGTCTGTTGTGTTTGGAGCCCCTAACAGTTTGGCAAGGTGGAGAGGGGGGAATAACAACTGACTTTGGTAACATTCCCCTTTCTGCTGGCAAGAGTGGAGAATCAGGCCCACTGCGTTTGGAGATAGATAATTTGGGCAAGTCTGTCATAATGGAAAACTGCCTAATTTTGTAGATGTTTGTGTGGCTTTCGTGTTTTGTTTTCTGCTCTGCATTTCCTCACAGATCTTTATGATTTACAAATGGTGCTGTGTGAGCTGTGAGCCTTATTTTCTGTGCCATTACATAGTATTATAAGGCTGATGAAAATAGACGAGATTTTCTTCTGATGACAGTGGTGTGGGAGCACTGTTGTTTATTATTTACATTAAAGTCACACATGTTCCACTGCAATGAAACTTTTGAAAGCTCTTTGTAGATAAGAGGGAGTCATTACAAGAACTTAAAGAGAAGTCACTGGGGAGTGAAAAGAGGTGCATTTGTCAAAACACAGCATAGCAGGTGTGCTTCTTCAAAAGACAGATGATCTGTTTTTCTGCAAGTCAGTGTCACTCCACCTTATCCCTCTGTTATCTGAGCCTCACAAGGCTCATTCTGGCCAGGTGTGTCTTCCACAGTTGTTGATCTACATTTTGGTTGAGGGTTTATTCACCACTGCTAGGAGGTTAGCTATTATTTTTTAAGTGGAACCATTAATTTTGCCACCGGCATAACACCTTGTCAGGTATTCTGAGCCTTGTGCCTTTGCAGAGTGGTATCTCCTACTTTGCTGCTTTTGATTTCTACTTGTCTGTGAAGTTTTGGACATTAAAATCAACATTGGGAGCTGCCACAGGGTAAACTTTTTAGAGTGGTCACAGGTATTCCCTGTAACTCATTATCTGTTCCAAAGACTGTAGAGCCTCTCCTAATGACAAATCCATCCTTGATATCTGCTGCTAAAAACCTTTATCAGTCTTTAATAGAGACTTCTTCTAGTAGGGAAATGGAAACTGATGCCAATGGTTGGATTAAATTGCTGCAGCAGCCTTTGGCTGACCTCAGCAACAGACCTTTGTTGCCAGAGAAGAGCAGTAAAGGGACCAGGCATAACCCAAAGATTTTCTCCTATGTACCTGCTTCACAGTTGCCAAATCATGGGGAAGGGTTGAATGGAAGTGAACATAACAGTAATGATACAGAGGGGCACTTGGGGCACATAGCTGATTCCTTTTTCACAGCCAGAAATCCAGCCTGAAGGAAAATCACCTGCCTACCTTGCTATCTGCCTGCCTCGACTTTTGCCAGACTTTCTGGAGGGCATACTGCTACAAAACATCTGACAGAAGAATCAGAATTAGCTTCTGGCCAAAATACAGACAAGTAAGCCCCATACAGATTTGGTGTCCAAAAGCACACAAAGCAGATTTTTATTTGGTTTTGGATATTTATTACCTTGATCATACAGGATTCAAACCAAAAATTTGTGAATTAAGTTGCCAGACTCTCCTCAGTGAAGGCACTTTCTAATTTTAAAATATGAAAAAATAAAATACTATTTATCAGTGTTTCTGAATTGCTTTGTGGCTGGTGGTGGCCACAAATTTAAATGTTTAATTGCTAGAATATCTTACAAATTTTTAGATTATTAAAAAACCCTCTTGAGACTTTATCTGTATTTGAACTCAAATAATGCAACACATCAATACAGAGTCAAATATTTCCTTTTTCTACTCTACAGCACACACATTCAACACATCTGAAAATAACAGTGCGGAGTGGCTGTGTTCAGAGCCCCACAGTATCAAGTGTCTCAGCCCTGCCCCTTGAAACACTCTTTTATTCCTTTTTCTAAGAAAACCTGATTAGCATCGTCCATACTTCAGCAGATCAAAGCTCCTGACTTGTAAAGGTGTTTGAGCATCAGGCAGCCTCGCACCAATCCAGTCCTTGGTTCCTTACAGATGGGAGGCTGTGTGGTGGTAGTACAAGGGTATATGAGACTGCAGAGGAATTCTCAGTCTTGCTGGAAATATTTTGCCAGTAGCACAATTGTCAGAGATGTAAAAATATTGTGCTTCTAAGTTTTAAAAGCAGAAGGTAAAGATCAAACATTTCAAGTAAGTGGCATTTTCTTGTATTTTCTCAAGGCATGCATATGTTGCCTTGCTTAAACAAGTGGAGAAAACGGCAAAATGCTTTTTAGCACAAGTGTGTTCCCCAGTATCTCTTTTTCTTTTTCCCTTTTAAATTTTATTTCTTGACCCCAAAGCATTGTCCCTGTCCTAGAAAGTCAGATGGTTTATGCTGAATATTCACCCCTTTCCTGTATATAGAGATAACATTTAAATGAAAAAGTAAATGCATTTTATAACATAGTACCAAATTTCAATAATTTAATGGATATTCAAATATGTATTTCTCATTCTCTATATATCAGTTCAGAAGGGAGAGTCCAAGACAACAGAAGAGAAAGAGAAGTATAGCAAGGACAGAGAAGTCACATTTCACATTAACAGTACCACTAGCAAGAAAAACTTCCAGAGACCTTATGTTCAAGGTGATCTGACAAATGTCCCAAGTTTAAAAGTATTAATTTAAAAAATAAACCATGAAAATAATACATTTATTCTGAAATGAGCAGTAAAATTAATCTTAAACTTTATCTATGAATCATGTATCAGTTGCATACAAAATAGTAAGATCATCAGATAATTTGATGATATAGTTTTCAAAATAATTAACACCACATTAATGTTGCACTGTCTGAGCCATACAACCTGGGACAGCAATACACTTTTCCCCTGAATACAACCCCAACCAGGCAATTCTCATGCAGTCAGTATCCCAAGGCAGTCTCCTGGTTATTCCTGATTTGCAGTTTGTGTAGCTTCATTCAGCTCCCACAGAAGTCAGCAGAAGGGTTCCCCTAGGAGGCTTAGCCTGCAGTTTCTAGCTCTGTGCAAGAATCCACATCATCATAACTTCCAGGGATCTCCCCTGTTTACAGCCCTCATCACACATGTCTCAGTGAGGTAGCTGCAGGCAATAGTTTATCTGTATCCTCATCACTACTGCTTGCCAAACATTTTGTTGACTGTTTTGGTGTTTTTCCCACCTGTTTAGACAAAATGGCATATGCACACTATGCCTTTAAATAAAACAACAACAAAAAATGTAAAAATAAAATCACACT
Organism: Ammodramus savannarum pratensis; assembly: GCA_020466415.1. Classification (NCBI taxonomy): domain Eukaryota; kingdom Metazoa; phylum Chordata; class Aves; order Passeriformes; family Passerellidae; genus Ammodramus; species Ammodramus savannarum. The sequence continues at coordinate 31,909,887 of JAHXMQ010000807.1, forward strand.
TGCTAAAAATGTTTAAAGTTTAAATTCTAGTTTTTGAACAAAATTGTGTTATCTCTCCATTCTTGGATACCGATGACAGTGAAAATTGCATCAATTATTTAAAAACTGTAGTTACACTCAGCATGTTTGTCAGGCAGTACTTTACTCCAAATACCTTAAAGCCTAAATACAGGATGAAAAATCATCCAAGAGTATCACTAGGTGCCATCCTGTAATACTGCTCTACATATTGCTCTCTAAGTACCTTCTTGGCTAGCTTTTTTTTAATTTTTCAACTGCTTGGGGCCTGAATTGTGACTCCATTTTTGTCTCAGATGTTGTTGGGCTGTTACAAGCTTTCTCATTTTGACCCAAATTATTATTTTAATTTTCTGCAGAAGCACTCAGTTGCTTAAATTTAGGTGTGAAAAACGGAGGACCTGGTGCATGTGTTTTTGTTGGCTGGGAATAGGAAAGATTGAACCATTTTGGATGGACTTGTATTAAGAATATTATTCAGACACATGGCAAGATAGGAGTCTCATTTACTCCCAATACCAGAACTTAAGAGCTCTTTTGAGCTTTCCAAACCAGACTGAACTGCTGGAGGAATGCAAATCATTGCTCATGTTGTTCCTTTGGACTTGCTTACCACGACTGATACCAACCAAAGAAACCATGAATTCTCTTATATGTCATGGCAAAATGTCCCTGATGTCACAGGTTTGAAATAAGATACATGCAGACAAAATAATTTATTCTTTCTGATCCAGCTGAGCTAAAGCTTAACTTGTAATCATTACTGGAGATGCACTGGAGAGTATTAAATGTTATGACTGATCAGATGGTCCAAAAGCGTATGAAAAAATGGAGGAGAAATTTGACACAAAAAAATAGCATCCTTTATTGTCCTAGCTGTTGTAATTCAGTTCTAAGGACAGGACCTAATTAAGTACTAGAAAATATTCCCTAATATTTATGTCATAAGATAAGGCTGAAAGAAAGATTGACTTTACTGTAGAAAGCAGTTGGGAAGTATAGAGACCATTTTTTTGTTTTGGCTTACATATTTATATAAGTCTTCGTTTTTGGTAATAAATTAGTTTGAACCTTATTTTTTTCACTGAATAGCTACTAGAATAAAGAAAATGTGCTCCCATCATTTTTCTTTAATTATTTTTTCTTGAATCCTTTTACCAGCTGCTTGTAAAACATGAGGTGGGGGGATTAGAGTGTCACTTATGAGGTAGTAGGTAAGAAGTAACCTGAATTTAATTACTGTATCCTACCATGCTCCTTGATTTTTCTTCATTGTTTCAGTGGATATTTTCTTGGTTTACACCAGTGTAAATATAAATGTGAGTAAGATCAAAATCAAGCTGCAAAGATTTACACAACTTAAAACAAACATAAGTTAGGAAGCTAAAAAATACATTTTCATCTTTGTTTTGCTTACAGCTTTAAGGAATAATTGGAACAGTTTACATTGTTTTAGTAGCTGTATTTTAAATATGTCATGATAAATGGATAAATATAGCCCTGTTCACACATGCACTAGAGTCAACAGTAATAAGATCTTGCCTTCAGTGAGGAGAACACAGCCTTTACAAGCTTGAGCTAAGCATAGTAAGTGCCATCTTCTGTCAGCATGTCAGAGCACTGCTCTAACATTTTTTCCCATTTGCCATTTTTGTCTTTTTAGTTCCATTTAAAAATGGATGTAAAAATAAATGTGGAAAAGCAAGCAAAGGAGACATATTGAGAGGAGGGTGGGATCACAGTAGGAATGTAAACTGGAGCAATAACTCTGACTTCCCTCTTTTTGCTCTGCCATTTGGAGTTTGCTAGGAAGGCACCAAAGCAATAGCTCTTTTATACCATTCTGAGTAAAAAGCCATACTGTGAACCTGTGATCAGTTCTGCAATGGGCAAAGGGGATGTTTTTCCCATGACTTTATTTAATTGTTGTGTGCATCTGTGAGCTCACTTAAACTCCATCTGCACGCTACTTCACAAACACACTACCCAGCCTTTCCTGACTGGAATTAGGTATGCGTTGGACAACCCAACTTCTACATGAATTTCAGGCAAGTGTTGAGAAAGCTTTAAATATCCATGATAGTAAATGTTCTGCTTATCAGTCAGAGCTCCTTGTGGAGGCTATTGGTATCTGTTTCTCAGTGAGAATGATTTTCTGATATTATTCTATGTCAAGTTGCATTAAGAAGGAAACCTTGATTGTTTTTGGCCCTTCTTGCTGTTGTGTTTGCCTTCTGAGTAGTAGATATTTTGTCAGTAGAGAGAATCTGCACTATTTATGGGTTTTGCACTATAAAACTACTGCAGCCCAGTCACATGGCTTCCTTTCCTAAGCCATCTGTCACAGAGGTCTGGAATTTTATGTGAATGTTGGTTGTGCAGACTTAACCCAAGTTTTTTTATTATGAAAAATGTCAGCAACTACAATATTTAGCATTTTACTTTACATTGGTCATTAAACTTGATTACTGTAGCTCTGTTTCATTGCTATAGTTACATATCAACTACGAAGCCAAAAAACACTGGGGCGATCATGGCAGAGCTGTATTGTCAGATCCTGGAGTGTGTGCTTGGCACTGATATAGTTAATATCTTGGATTTTTGTAACTAAGGTTTATTAATGCTGGTATAAAAATGTATTTGATATTATACAGATGGCATAAGATGTTGTGGTTACTAAGTTATTATCCAGGATAAGCTGCACTGTCAAATTCAGGGCTTAAAACTATCACAGGAGATTAAACTATTTACTAAAAAGGGGCAGAAAGATATAACAAAAGCGTCTTAGTATGAACATATTAGAAGTGTATTTACTTCCCATAAATATAATAAAACATCTCTCTCTTTAAGCTGTGTGATTGAAAATGTGAACTTGGCTGTGTGGGAGAAGCAAACATAAGAGGTGTCTGAGTTTCTGAACCAGGGACAAGCAGATGGCTTGCTGGTGCTTCAGCCTAGGTGGGCATCTGCATGGATGCAAAAAGGAGCCATGCTGGCTGAGTGAAGAGAGGTTGTCAGGCCTTTAATTGTCATCTACCACCAGTATTTTCCTCCTGATTCAGAAGATTTAATCAATCACATTTTACCTTTGAATTATTCATTGGCACTGGCAGTGGTAGAAGGCCAGGCTGCAGTAAGGAAGCTCCACCCTCAGTCCAGCCAGTGTGGCTGTGTCACACTTTTAGCACAGGGGAAGAGCTCCCTGTTTCACCACAACCCTAAAGATCCTCAGGCAAGGACAGGTTTGACTGCCCTATCTTTAGCAATTGGATGGTTGGCTAATCATCATGCCCCAGCAATATTTAATGGTCAGAAGAAGAAAGGGGCTCCTCCTGCCAATGTCTTTCTGAGGAAGAGGTCTAAGAAAGACAGACAAACTTGCCCCCTAGGCATACCTGATCCTTTTCTATTTACAACACAACATCTGGGTGATTCATTTATACCATGAGTTTCCTATTACTCAAGGTAGGAAATCTAGGTTTATACAGCTGTCTCCTACAGTTATGCAGCACAGAACACATCTACTCCAAATTCCCAAGTGTTATCCAAGCTTTGTGGTGATGCAAATTAAAAATAGTAGTGATGACAATGAGCAGTGTTAATTACAGTAGTCTATGTGTAGATCTCTGATATGGCAATTTATCTCCATAGCCTCCAAATGTTTTCCACATTATTCAGGAAAACACTGAACTAGACTACTAAGTAGTCCTCCAGAAGCCACATTTCATCTTTTTCCCTTGGTGCCTTCAGCAAATGTTGGCAACAGCAAGGGCTGGTCTTATATTAATCCCTATATAGAAGATATGTCAATATGCAGTGTAGCATATATAGCACAAAGGCAAACTTGTTGTTGCTTAGATTAGTAAATTTCACTTTCATCAGCTTTTTACCATTGCAAGAAGAGGAGTTTATCCTCTTTTTTCTGTGATTGAATGGCATAAGGCAGAACAATGACGTTTGCTTCCTTTGTTCTTGTACAGCCAAGCAGCATTTTCCCCTTTTTGTAAGCAGAACTTCTCCCAGACTGGAAATAGAGGTTGGGTCTCTCCCCAGACTGCACACACACCTCTGCAATTAGAGGCTGCTCTTTGCTGTACTCCCCAGGAAGCAAAGGGTTTGTTAACTCAGGCAGAATACCTCCATTGGGGAGAACCTCCCCAAAATCCTCCTGTACCTCCCAGTGTAGTGGTCTCAGTGCAGACCTGTGCCTTAGTGGCCTAGTCAATTTATGATAAAGGCAGTAGAGTATTTCAAGTGATGTAGAAAACCCAGTGAAAATTTCTCCTACTGTGCTACTTTTAGATGTATTTCTTTCCCCCTCCTTCTCCCCCACCATAATGCAGATGTTGTAATGTTTCCAGGGTGTGGGGGGAAGGGAGGATATGTAATAGTAATGCTGTTGATGACCTAAACAATGCATTAATGCTTTTAACTGTGAATTGGGGTCATAGTTCTCTCTAAGAGTGAAAAGATCAAGAAGATTTAAAGCTAAACTTTTTTTAAATAAAACTAGATTTAGGGTGTATAGGTTATGGTTTAGTGGCATCTTATTTAAATTCTACTTACTATGTTTAAGCTGAGATGCAGGGATACCATTACTGAAGCTACCCTTAAGTCTGCCTAAGAGTTGGACATTAACTGACATAAATCGAAAAGCTGGGTTTAGATTCAGATAAATTTAAATAAGAGCGTGCATTTATATTTATCCTTTAAAAGCACCACATGGTTATTTTACAGCCTTACCACATCCATATCTAAACATGTCTCTATTTCCTGTTGCATGTCAGGGAGCTGAGATAGAAGTGGATGAAAATGGCACACTGGATTTGAGCATGAAAAAGAATCGAAGCCAAGACAAAGTTATGCCTCTCACTTCTTCCAGCACAGCACTTCCCACTCCCTCCTCTTCTCCTTTCAAAGCAAGTAGCATCCTGGTAAATGCAGCCTTCTACCAGGCACTTTGTGAACAGGAAGGCTGGGATACACCAATCAACTACAGCAAGACCCATGGCAGGAAAGAAAAAGAAAAAGAGGTATTTTTTCAATTTCTGAGTGACTTTTTCCCTTGCATGAGAGACCATATGATAGTCTTTAGGACCATGTAGTACAGTTTAAAGGGAGTTGGTTTCCACAGGTAGAGGCTTGTGGGCACTGATCTGGTTTTAATGGTCTCTTGGATGGGATATAAAAAAAAAACCCACTACTCACTTTGGAAAATCTTGCTTTCAGAGCCTACTTGCTAATGTCTGTAAGTCTCTAAAGTAAGGGAAACAAAGGTTACCATCATTAGAGTCTGCTTTTTAAATTTTGTTCCTAATGGCTCAGTCTTGTAACACAAACACCCAAATGGACTAGCAATCACCAGGGGAAAAAGAAAAAACAAAACAAAAATTACCCCAACAAATAAAATCAAACCAAGAGAGTTTTTCATGCTGAAACAAAAGACAATTTTCCATACCAACTCTTTACACTTCTAGATAACTTGCTATCTAAGCATTTAAACTCATACTTAAAATCTTGTCTGTAATATTCTTTCACTGGAAAACTTTTTATTTTACATCCTGCAATAAATTTCTGCCACTGAGTTTTAGATCTCCAACTTGCAACTTATGTGATCAGTCCTCTAGAGTGTCACTTCCAAATCAATATTTGTCCTAATTTTGGTTTTGTTTCTGTTATGCTCTTTCATGTCTGTTTATCCAATCTTGAAAACAAGGCAGCATAGTCTAGTATGGCTTTTCTCCCTTATTCTTCTACTTATGGCAAGTTTGATTTAATATTTTTTTTTCTCATGAGCCTGACTTTCAGGATGTGGACTGCTTTCATTTTTCTTAAATCAGGAAGGGATCGCCAACTCTTTAAAAGGCTGATTACATAAAAGCCTATGCTACAGCTTTCAGAAAAAAACTAAAAGATGTCCTAGTTGGAAGGTTTTATACTACTTACTCCTTGCTTGGTTTTATATGTCTAGTAATAGAATTTGATCGTTATATTAATATGACATTATCTTTTGTCCAAAAATCAAATCTGACACTTCAAGAAAACATAGATGGGGTAAAGCTATTTACAATTGAGGTTGGGGGATCAAGGCATCCAGTTCAAAAACAACCTGGAATTTAAAGATAATTCAGTTGCATGAGGAAAAAAATCTACCAGCACTGGGTAGAAGGTTGCAATGTGTCCACTGAAAAAGCTTGCATTTCTTGGAGGCTGGGTTGTCTTGAGCCCTTTGCAGTCTCATCTTTGGGGCCAGTGATGGTCTCCATCTCACCAATGACAGAGCAATCCGTGTCCCAGGGTTTTGGAGTGGGTTTGACCTGAAGCAGGAGTCTGAGGGCTCAGGCCCTTCCCCAATCATGCTGCAGGATGAGCAGGCACATCCAGCTTTGAGAGGACTGCCCTGCTGCTGGGATCAAGGGGTGCCACAGACTTAGCAGGGGACCTGTCATGTCACTCCTCCTCCTCCCTGCTGCCATCACAGCTCAGCAAAAGAGCCAAGACAGGAGCACCTCCACATCCCCCCGGTCCATGCCTGACTTTCACAAGGCTAGGATGGATGTCTGGATGTTTCCCTGTCTCTTTCCAGCACAGGGAATTGGAGGCAACTAAACTGCCCAACAGGAAATAATGGTCCAATGCACTCAGGCACTGGTGCCCCTTGCACTTGCTGCTTTGACACTGTGCATTTTGTCCCTAATTGAAGATCTGGCCCCAGATCTCTGCTGTGAGATTTTGCTGTCCCAGGGAGCCTTGATACATCCAGTGATGACAGGGCCAGAGGCTCTGTTTTCAAAATCAAAGACTGGCAGTTATCCTTATGCAAAGAAAATGACTGATTATATCTATTTCTAATTCATTGTTATCTGGTTCATATGCACAACAGTTGCTTAATTTTGGTGGTAATTTCCAGAAAATATTGTCTCTCTCTCTCTCAGCAAAATAGCCTGTCCAGATGCCCCCTTAAAAAAAAAAAATCCGAATTTGGAAAAAGCTCAAAATCTCTCCAAAAGGAAAGCGCTGAGAAATAACTAGAGCTGTCAGTTAGTTCAACTGTCAGTTCTCCAAAGATTTCAGGGCTTAAAAATGTTAAAAGTGCCAGATGCTATTATCTGTTATTCATGTTACCATTATGTTCTGGTCTTTGCTGAAATCAATATAAACTTCCATCTGTACATTAATGGAGTATCATTGCTTGCTTTCTTTCAGTAGTGTGCATGCATGAATACACACATGCTCTTTGCAGGAAATAGTAGTGCTTGGACCAATTAGGATGGTTCTGATTTTTCTTTTAGTCTGAAATTCTTTAGATTTTAATAGCATTTAACTATAAATCCATTCAAATTGAAAAGGAAAAATTATACATACAGTTGGGCTTGACTAGCTGTGACGATCATCACCCAACATATCAGAAAGAGAGAAGTGCTAAAGGTGCTTTCCCAAAGGATTATCTCTCCCTCTAAAGATAAATAGACGGAGAGGCACACAAGCCAAGACATGATGCTCTACTTTTAGTCTTAAGTGCAGTGGATCAAAAAGTATTTGTTCTTTATTTCTGACCTTCTTTGTTTCAGACAGATGCAACCCCATTTGGGCCACATGTAGTGATGTAATGTTCTAGAAAGGCAGAATTTCAGTATTCCTTTGCCTGCATTTCCTGTGCACTGTCCTGATTTTGCAACTTCTACACATATGAAGATTTTATGTTGCTTGAATAACACCAAGTATCCCTCAAGGAACTAAGAAAATTACTAAAGGTGACTAAAAAGTCACCCATTTAAATGTCTATATATCTCCCTTACTCCTGGGAAATATACTAGGAAAAAAAATGTATAAAATTGTTGTTGTTTTTGTATGTATGTGTGTGAATAGCTTTATTAAAAAAAAATAGAAATCTTAATAGCTCAATTCAGGAAATTCACCATTAAGTTTTTGAAAAAAACCTAATTATTTAAAGATAAAAAATTAAAATACTGCAATTCTAAACCCTCTCTATCAGTTATACTGGTGGCTATAGGTGCATCCCTGTCAGTCTTCACCATGAAGTCTTGTTTTTATTAAATGACTCAGTAAAATGAAGTTGTGAACTGCAATACTGTAGTGTTTTGTCAAGCCTTGGATATACATAATTCTCCATCAGTCTGCTCTGTGCAGCAGATATCAGACAATGACATGATGAATAACTCACACACACGAAGTTTCTGGTCCATCACCAGTGGAAGATCAGAGTATCTGTCATTATAAACAAAGAACACAAGTTACACATATGAAAATATGAACGTAGCCTGCAGCACAAACAGTTACTGCAATTCTGGTGTGCTGCAGATGCATCCTGAGGTAGACCACCCAGATCAGGATCACAGTGGAGTGCTAGAGGGTCCTTTTCAGCACCCCCTGCTCCAGGCTGCTCTCAGAAGATGAGGAAGAGGCTGATGTATGGCTGGTTTAGGTACATAGGATCCAGGCAAGGCATGCTTTAAATTTTTAGAAACACACATCACTTTAGTGATGCAGATGTAGCCTGGCAGAGTTACTTGTTAGACAGGGAACTGATGAACCATCCTTCTTTAATCTCCATTAAATTAAGTGGAAACCATTTTATCTGTGTTTTTTGAAGTTATTTTGACATCTGATCCCTTCTAGCTGGCAACAGGGTATTAGCATTTTTGGTTGTTTCCTTGGGCAACTTTCAGTTTCACAGTAACTCGTACCAGTGATGATCCCTGCTTGCACTTATGTGTTTGTAAGAAAGGTAGGTCAGAACTTGTGGATAGAAGTAGTCAGGAATTGAAATACCCATGGCAAAATCACCCCTATATGCCACTGGGAACAAGATTTAACCCAAGTTTGGAAAAATATCTTTGATGTTTCTTGGATCTTGAACAAAGCTGACATCCATTTTTCCACTTTTGCATTTTAGCATTTTAGTTTCCATGTTTGGAAGACTTTCAATCATTTATTATTTCTGCACTAACATCAGGACCTTCTGTAGTTGCTAATTTTCCCTGTTGCTCCTTATCTGAAGTTCTCCTTTAGAAATATAACTCCCCAAGCCTGAAATATATGAGGGTTTTTCTATTTATTTAAAATAATTACTCATTAATTACTGTGAGTGTTTAGTAGAGTTGAATATATGTATTTTTGATTTCTATATTTGTATCAGATTAGATTATTCTCAAACAAATTAACCCCACAAATGTGGTTGAAAAAATCATTAGTAATTTATACAGCAATAATATGGCATAATTTCTACACGTATGTGAAGTGTGAGTTAGAGCAGGCAGTAGGTAGCCAGCAGCAGAACGCAGAAGAAAGTCATATTGAGGATCCAGCCTCCAAACAGGCAAAGATGAGCTGCCAGAATTGAGGACCATATGGAAGCTTTATCAGAAGAAACACTCCTGCAGAGCTTACAAGGCCCAGGAGGCAGAAACTCCATTTTCAGACCAGATTCCACTCAGCCCTGCCCTCTGTGTTAACAACTCTGCAGACAAGCCTGCTCCTCTGTCCTGGCACATCTGTCAGCTACACAAGCCCAGAGCATCCATGGCACCAGCGCCGTGAGTTTAGCAGAGGCTGGGACATTTCCCTCTCAGCCATGGGCAGCAGTTTCTGCTCCTACAGATGGTAATCTCTGGGAAACACCTGAGTATTGGAATGGAATCACAAAACCGTCGTGAAGTCCAAGAAGGGATTCATAGAGGTCTGATAATTGATGCTATAAACTTTGGAGAATTCTTGAATGATAAAATAGTTACTGAGCATCCCTCCAGAAAGGGATACTTATCTTTCATAAAGACAATAATAATTGAAAGCATTAAGTCTCAAAACAGTAGAAATCAAGTTATTTTGAAATTATAAAACAAGATTTTTCAGAAAACAAAAATTCCGTTTCCTACCAGGATTCCAAGTTTCCAAAATGCCTTCCCAATGGAGCGAATGATCATGATTCATACCATCCACCAAACAGCATGGTAGCAGTGATGATTTAGATCTACAAATAGTACAAATCAAGAACTACCCTTAGCAGCCTGCTATTAAGAAAGCTTCAAAGTAGTTTTGTTCTTTATGGTTTTTATTTTAACAAGAATCTGCTCTTTCAATAAGATAACAGGACATTCCATTCCACAGATCTAAAAATCTTTGCATTAGCATTTGCTTATGTAAATAACACTTTTTAAAATTTCTTATTGCAATTTTGTAATTTATGGTGCAATGGTCACCACTTCAACCATGTTCAAAAGTCAGCAATATACTTACACAGCAAATAAAAAGAATATAACTGCCAAAGTCTAGTTTGGCTCTACCAACAACCACTTCTCTTTTCTCTGCGTACATTTCTTTGGCCTTTATCACTGTCTTATTAAACAAACAAAAATTTCTCCTGTATAGTGTCCTTAAATTAGCATCTGCTTTCAGAAATATTTGCACAACAGCCTTAAATATCTGCCTGTAAGAACTTGAAACTATGATATACTAAAGTTTCTTAATTTCTCTCCGTCATTTCTTTTTAATACTTTTTTTCTACTTTTCAAGAAGTTCTCTTCTTGCCATGGCAAATTGTTTCTTGAATGTGTGGGAGGACTTGAAGAGAGAAACCTTTTGTTACATTCTCATTTAATATTTCAGAAAGATCCAGTGAGCTCTCCAGAAAACATGGAGGAAAAGAAGTACCCAGGGGATGTCTCCATACCCAGTCCTAAACCCAAGCTCCACTCAAGAGATCTCAAAAAGGAACTCATCACGTGAGTCACAAAAAATGCTGCATTTTCCTTTGCCCTGGTAAACACTGGCTATGCTGCTGTTCTGACTTCTGTTTTGAAGTAGATTTGCAGGAGCTGAGCAAGGAGACTTGCACAATTCCCTGCCAACAGTTAGCTCCACATTGTGGGTATGCAGACATGGGGTTTGGAGCTGCGACAAGCCACAGTGTGCCTGGGGGTCTGACAGATTAATGACTAATTTATACTGGGTGCCACTCCTTATTCCTCAGATAGATAGGTAACAAGTGGGCACTTGCACTTAACTCCTTCTACAAAACACTCAGTGTCATTACATGCCACAGATTGCCTCTGCTAATGCTCATATAATTAAATAAGCTTTGATTGAACAATCATCATTATAGACCCATTGCTTAGAACTTGTGTAGAGGCAGTTAGGATTTCTCAGGGAGAAAACATGCAGAGTTCATAAAAAGACAAAATACAATACAGAATGGGACTTTCCAACCTGTAGGAAACAGGTTTAAGTCCTTAATCTGCTTCCTTCCAAGCGGAATAAGTTATTCAGTCCTGCTGAAAATCCAGTGGCTGTAGAAATTCATACCCTGGGACTATAGGCTAATATTTTCTTTTCCCAGTTACTGAGATGCACTTGCTCTGTGTTAAGTTCCAAATCTTTACTATCTAGAATGACAAATAAATTCTATTAAATCTGTCTGTGTAAAATAGCCTGTTTCTGTTTAGAATTTTTCACTAAAATTGTCCCAAGCAGCTCATAACACAAGTCACTTTTTAAAAATCACATCTAGGCTCTTTACAAAATCCCTTTGGGTTCACATCAATATCATTTTGATATTAACATAGAGTTTTCACTGTAATAGTCAGCCAGGACTCAGCAATCATTTATGGCACTTTTTGTACCAAAGCAGAGCAGGTCTCTGTGAACAAGTGTGGCTGTGATGATAGCCCACAACTGCAGGCTCACCCGTGAATGAACAAGTCACATCACACCAGCTTGTGTCCTCCTCTCCAGACTTGTGGCACTGAAGCTGTTAGAGCTGGCTCTGTCCCTAGAATTTACATTTCCCTGGGGCAAGCTGCTGTGAGGAGCCATTCTTTCCCCCCATGTCATGCAGTCTGCATGTTGTCTACTCACCATATTATATCTGCAGTCACAGTTCATGACCTAAATTGCTACATGTCAGGTTGTCTTGCCTCTTCTTTTAAAACAAATGCATGCAAAAACCACTGAGAGTTTATTTGCTGAAGGCTAATGGCTTTTCTTTTCTAATTTTTATTCCTTTGTGATACTGACCCGTTTTGGGATACCTGTAATATACTTTTCTACTCTCCTAAATAACAACATCAAAGTATTTACTAGAGCAATGATGAACTTACAGTGTTCAAAAACTATCTAAAAACAGGTATCTAAAATGTAATTTTGCCAAAAATTTAATAAATAAAAAATTAATAGGTTTAATTTACGAGAAGAATCCATAGGCAATATAGAGATCAGACTACATTCCTGTGATCCCACTGAGCTCAGATATTTTACTGAAAAATTCAGTACAAACCCCATGTAGTACAGTTGGCTCCATCATGAGGAAGCTTTTAAAATGACATAAGCACTTGCAGAGAAAAATTTTGAATGTGGTTAGCACAGTTGGAGCAAACTACTGTATGAATCTCACCATCTAGTATGTGCTTTCTATTTTTCCATGTAAATTCCATTGGCCATAACAGCATGGCTCAGGTTGAAATGAGCTGTGAAAATGAGGCTGATGTCTTCCTAAGGCTTTTTTACAGATTTGAAAAACTTCCTAGCATTCTGTCAGCTCAGAGAAAATAGCCAGGTGAGCATCTCAGCCCTTTTTTCATTAGCATGGAGCACTAGCTAACAGTTTTTGTGCAGCATCTGCTTGCCCTTTCTATCCATATTTCCAGTGAAAGAAAAACAGTTCTTTATAAGGTAACTCTCCAGGGTTGGTTAGAGTGTTTCAAAGTACTGTACAAAGGTGTATTTCATTTGCCCCCCCAACCATACACAAGTTGCATTTCTTGGTATCTTTCCTCTTTTGCAGAGGACTGTATCCCAGCTTGACTTCAGTGTTACAGCTGAAGAATGGCTGAGGAAAAAGAGAAACTATAATATCTTCTCCAGCATGCCTCCATCTCTTGATTTAAATGAGTATATCTGTTCTGTTAAATATGCACCTGGTTCCAGTCAGGACAGGGTTAAATTTCGCTGTAGCCAGGAGGTGGGGTGGCTGAGGGTTATTCCATAACCTCACCCAGGGAGAAGGTTTTCCTCCCAGTCATGTAAACTTGGCAAAGGCAGGGGTTGGGTAACACCGGTTCTGTTCTGAGCAATCATTTGCCTATCTTGTGCACTTTCTTATGGATATTTTTGTTGTTACCATTCATTTTGTTATCTCATTGCTGTTTCCAGTGATTTGTTCTTATCTTGAAGTGTGGCTTTCACCTTTTGTGCCTCCAATTCTACTCCCCAACCTGCTGCGGGGGAAGGAGGAAGGGAGGCGGAGCAAGCAGCCTATGGTTTAGAGTCTTGGTGGGAACATTAATTTAAAGAGTACCATTCCCAAACCACAAAAACCTTTGTATCACTTCTCAGTTCATCTGAGAAACAGCTTGAGAAAGTTTTGTTCTCTTCCAGAACTTCAGATGTGTAATATTGATGTGCTTTCTCTTCTGTGAGAAATCCTAACATCTTTCTCACTTATATCAGTAAATAAATATTGGATATGTTTATTTTAGTCAGAAGTGAAAGAAATTATTTTAAATATTACTGTTCTCTGGCCTCTAGTATGTTATACTTGAGGTCAGATCAGAAACTTCAGCTCCAGCATTTATGAACTGCTGTGAAAATTTTGTGCCAATAATAAAACAGTCTTTTTAAGAACCCACTTTATAAGCAAAATACCTATGCAAAGGTAACTCTATGCAGATAAAATAAGGGTTTGGATTATTTGCACTGTGGAAATAGGAAAAATTCTTTCCCTGTGTGCATCAAGTAATAATTAAAAACTAGAATGACGTTTTTCTAAATTACTGCAGCATCGTGACAGGGTGTGATGATGAACGTGATTGCCCTAAGGATCATTACATAATTCACTGTGGAGTATGGTGAGCTGTGTGGTGCATTTTATATACTCTAATTTCTCATTCCTTCTTCTCTGCACAGCTGTCCAACCCCAGGATGTGATGGTAGTGGTCACGTAACAGGAAACTATGCCTCACACCGCAGGTAAGAAACAACAGGAAGCCTGAAACAGGAAATAGAGCTACTTGTAGCTCTTGTCATCTTTGAACCCCTTTGTACTAACCATGGATAAGTATTCAAAAACAATTTGCAGAAAATAATCCACAGAGAAAGGCAGCTTATTTTCCTGATTTTGTTATATTTGTGAAGGAGTGGACTTAATGCACCGAGGCAGTTAAACAGCATATGCTTATTACTGTGGCTGTATTTCTCAGCTGAGACCTGCAGAAAAGTCATTTAGTGAAGTTTGCATTTCCCTGAGTGTACAAGCAGTCTCTATACAGATGCTGTTGCATCTGATTATAAATGAGGTTTCTGCATACCTCTTTATGAATGGCTTTGAAATTCATAATCTGCTATTATAACCTGAGGACAGTAGATATTTTTTTCAAAATAACCTACTGCCAACCTAGGTGTTGAAACAACAATTTCCTACATTTCCATTGGGAGCAGAATGGAAATGTTTTCGGCCTTCTACCAATCACGTGGACCAGATCCTTTAGCTGTCCTTCACATAGGAAACATAAATGATGGGTTCTGTGTACCATTGTCCCCTCATAGCAAAGATTTACAGGTGCTAGAAACCTTTGTCCCAAACTACATACTTTTTTAGTTAAGTACTGCAGCCTTATGTTTGTCCTTCTTCACTGAGAATAAATATTTGAGAGTATAATTTTAATATAAATCATATGTTGTCTGGATGTTGGTGTTTTAGATAAAAATAAATGCTTTTGTTTAGTAAAATATTTCACATCAGGTTTTCTTTTCAGTGTTTCTGGGTGCCCATTAGCTGACAAGACATTAAAATCCCTTATGGCTGCTAACTCTCAGGAGCTCAAGTAAGTATTGACAATAGCACAAATGTTATTGTTCTTTATCTTCGACAAACATGTTCCCTGTGTTATTGAAGTTGTTAATTTGAATTGCTCTGAGCAGTATCTCTGAAACTTTTCCCTGAAAAGTGTAGTGAATTGGTTTGAAAGCTTTTGAGTGAAACAAAGTTTACTTTTCTCCATTTGTCCTTCTTTTTCTCGTACCCCTTAAATTTCATTAATTATTCAGGGTCTGGGTGGAGAAAACTTGTGAACACTAGGAAAGATGCAGTTTTCTCAGTATTTCTGAATCAGAAAGGAATAGAAAATATCTAATATGTGAGATGGATCTGGCAACTGATCCAGGTATAATTAATTTGAATTATTTAGTAAGAAATAAATCTGGAATAAATATAAAAAATGAGACCAGAATACCTACAAACCCTTTTTTATTTGTCACTACCCTATACTATGAGTTTAATGCCACTGAAGCAGGCATCAAGTCATATGATTTTATGCTGGCATAATTTTCACCATGAAATGTCACTTACAAAAGGACTGTGCAGGCTTTGCTATATAGACAGATGTATAGGGACATATGAATATTTCAAAAATCTGTAGTCAAGAGAGGCACTGGCAACCAGTCATCTAGTTATTGAATTGGCTTTGTCAATAAGGATGTTGGGAAAAGGGAAGGATAATTAGAGTTCTTTCATAGCTTTCCCTCTGCAACTTGTAAATTGGATCCCATAATAGATGGCTTGGAAAAAAGCATGAATGCATGTAAAAAGGGGAGAACCCCGTGACTGTCCTTTCCATCCTTTAGGTTCATCCCTAGTCCAGATAGAAGAAAATAAAGTATGATCATGGCACTATTTTCCTTTTCTAATAGTATTAATAGCAGAAGTGGCTGCATTTAGGCTTGGAATAGTGTTTGGCTTCCCCAGATCCAGTGTTAGTGGTCTCATTCCCTACAACTTCAGTTATAATTGAAATGCTGAACTGATGGTATGGAGTTGAATGTACAGGAGATGCAGCAAAATAGCAAAGAAAGAACATTTATACAGGCAGCTGTCCAAAGCAGTTCACAAAGCCAGCAGGTAAACTGGCACACTGGCACAGTGCTGCATTTTTTGACATTTACGATCCCAAAAGGTATAAAATTTATGTTTAGTTTGTTTTAAAAGAGCAGAATGGTTAGCAAGGAACTGGCTTGCAAAAATGCTGACAAATTCGAAGTCATTTGCTGAGTCATATATATTTGTCCCTGCTTTTATTGGCTTTCTGCCATACAAAGACACTCACACAAATATTTTGAATAGTTGCTCCTCATGCATCACCCCCCCGCCCCATTCATGTGTGAATAAGTAAATTTGCATACCAATATGGTTATTTTTCCACTAAAGCTTCTAGAGTTTTGGTCATGCCATAAGGAAAGAGGAGCAACAGCATATGACTTAAATGACAAACTGCACACTGTACGCCATGTATAATAAGTGAGTTGTGAAAGACAAAGTCAAAGTTCATGGACATTTCACAGACAGAAATATGTTGCATAACGCAGTTAGCATTTAATTTCAATTAACTAGAAAAAGAGCAAAAATCAAAATCTGTTCACAGACAATTTGCAAAAGGAAAAAAGGCTAAATAAAATTGTTTTTCACAAATGTACCACCTTAATTTAGGTTCTTACAAACCTAGTTCAGGTGATATTTTGAACAAAACTTTGCTTCTGTCTAAATTAAATCTTTTTCCAAAATGCTGCCATCATCCTTGTTCTGGTATAGTGACAGCAATAGTTAATTGTAGCATTGCTATGTGAGCAGAGGGCATACATGCTCATAGAATCAGGCCAGGAAAGTACCCTCATGTAGTTAGGCATGAATATGAAAAAGCTGTGTATTTTTTCCAAATGTTATTCATGTTTAATTTGCCAGAATCAAGATAAAATTTTGGCTTTAATTATGAAACTCTATGCCAGCAAAGATACAAGGCTTCCATGTGATCCACAGTTTGGAAATAAGGAAGGTCTGCTCAGAAAGTGGGCCTGTGACTCAGATTCAAGAAAATTTCTATATGAGGATTCTTGCTGCTCAGAACAATCTGAGATGGTCAATTTAAAACATAAGTTTGATGATTACTCAGATTTTAAAGCTAAAAGGGATAATTGGGGCTGATATCCTATTTAATCAAAGGCTTAAATAATAATCAAGCCTTAAATAATTTTAAATGTGTACTTTAGAGAGGTATTTACTTACAATTCAGAAGCTTTTAGGAATAGGTGGTCAGTCTTACCCTTATACTCATTTTTGCAGTGGCTAAATGTCAATTTTTACAAGAGATTTGAGTAGTTTTTCTACATGGGTTCCACATAAAACATTGATACTGATTTATACTGAGTTATAATGCCTTCCACAGGCAGTATAACAATTTCAGAAAATGGTTTTCTCAGCTGACCTCCATTGGTTTGCCTTGACTACAGTTCATATCCAACACCTCTGATCAAAAGCATTTCAGCTTTTGAGTGAGAAAATGTACCAGAAATGCTCCTAAACCTGCAGCTCAGCATTTAAATTTACTTGTAGTTGTAGCTCATCTTCCTAAAGATAAAACAATCCTCTTGGAAAAAGGGACAAAACAGAAGGTACTCAATGCCCATTTGCAAGTATTTATATGTGAAATCACAGAGATTTATTTTTGAATAACAAATTTCGAAGAATTGTGAAAGAACTTGTAACCTACACCCACCTGAGGGTTGACATCTTTTAATTTGATGTCCTGAGACCTCTGGCCCTTCGATGTAAATCTTATTTTCTTGGCTCTGCACAGGAATTGGTTATAGAGGACGACTCCCTAAGCTGGGGCACCAGTCCAAACATCACTTGAAAGCTGATGAAATTCCCCAGCATTACTGATTGAAAGGCAATAGGTTTTTGGCGTATTTTGTGTTCTGGAATTTCACAAATCCATACAAAGATATAACCAATATTTAGAAAACCCAATCTACTTGCCAAGATTAGAAGTCTTGCTAATGAAGCTTTTTACTTATTTGTCAGTAGCTTACCTGACATATCCTTTTACACTTTCATTAGTCCTGACAATATCTCAGCCTGAAATCTTCAGTGACCTCAGAATAGCTTGGACTGCAGTCCAGTTGGAAATCTGTCTGCTGTCAGAAGTGGCAACTACAGATGGGGTGATATAAAATTTAGTTCAGTGTCCTTTATAAGTGTATTCACAACTCTCAGACTTTCAGATCTGAATGTCTCACAAAAAGAGCTTTTCTTGAATTGAAGTCCACTGCCAGTCTATGCAGGGAGCCCTTCCATCTGTGATCATCTGATAAAACAAGTAGCCAAAATTAATTTCCTTAGTTTTTGGCAGGTGTTCTAGATTTACTTGTGAGCATTCACACTCTCCAGACATCTGCCCTTGCTGCCTGCTCCACATGACATTGTGCCCAGTCCTTGTCCCACACTTTAACAGGTCAACATTCAGTTCTACACAGTCAAGCATGTCCTGGCACTCTGCAAACCCACACCTTAACTTTTGCTGTCAGTGTGAGGCAATTCATTCCACCAAAAATATAGTTCACTAAGTGTCATCATGAAATGTTTTGATATTATATCTAAAAAAATTCACCCCTTTCTTCATTTTAAATAATGCTGAATTTTGCTTGAATAAATGCATAAATTTGCTCATGTCCAAAAGAAGTCAGATTTTTGACAAATTAATTGTTCACAGAAAACTAGTTTTAAATATTCTGTGAAGAGATGCACCTGCACACCCAGATGTACTATTACTATTACATTTGTAGGTGTTTTCCATGGCAGCCTACCAGTGACAAGATGAAATCACGAATCTCTTTAACTTAGGAAAGATTCAGTAACAACTGGGACCCTTAAGAGCATATTGAACCCTGCAACTTTCCTTAATGGTTCAGTACAACATTATTTGGCACAACTCCTTATGTAATTCTGATACTCTGTAAAAGTAATAGCACTTCAAAGTCCCTTAGGGTTGCTTAGTAAAAGAACTTTGTGTTGTATAATACAGAAACATAGAAAAGGCTGGCATAACTTCTAAGGCAAATGTTTTTTGGTGCTGCTTTGTTTGCTGAGGTACATTAATCTTCCCTGAGAAAAACCTCAAGCCAAACCACCCCACAAATATACAACACCCTTAAATTAAAAAAAAAAAAAAAGAAAAAAGAAAAAAGAAAAATTAAAGAAAAAATAAAATCTCTGTATTTCTGAGATGGAAGGTGTTACCAGTGAGGTCCTGCTCCAAAGCCCACAGAATTCAGTGGAGAGACCTACTGACCCAAGCTGGCTTTTGGGGCATAGCAAGCAAGAAGCCCACCCTGCCAGAGTGCTGGCAAAAGCACAGTAACCAGCAGGCTTTTTTCTTTTTATTGTATGGATATTTCAGTATTAAAAATTCATATTTGAAAAGGCTTTTTTGTCTCACATACACAGAGCAACACCTTAACTACGAGAAATAAGCATAATCCAATTGCTCAGCCAAACACCCAACTGAATCTCAAGCAAGAAAGAGATGGTGCTGTGGTATGCTTACAGTGCTAGAATACACAAATTATTAAATTCAAATTCTGGCTACCGCCTATTGATGGCCAAAAGTAAAACTGCTTCTCTGCTTTCATTTCCCTTTCTGTAAATACTGGCAAAGTGTTTATTTATATCTCTACCTGAAAACATCATACCAATAATAAACAAACACATAGGAGCAAATTTACAGATAGATCTCTATCAAGCTGCTTTTTTCTTCTCTTTGTAATGTTGATTCTGTACAAGGAAAAATGTTTGATGCAAACATTGATATAAACTAATTAAATCAATGCATCATATACAAAAACAAAAAAGGGAGTCTGCTTATTTAAGACCAGTGAGAGGTAGGTTTAGTTATTCAGCAAAAGCTCTGCTGTTCTTTTTTCCACTCTAGAAAAAATATAGATTATACACATTATTTACTCTGTATCTTTGTGACCATATTTTGTAATTCCCGTATTATTCCATAGGTGCCCGACACCTGGCTGTGACGGCTCTGGCCACGTGACAGGGAACTATGCATCTCACAGAAGGTAACAACCATCCCATCACACGGGGCTGCAGTGCTCAGGGCTCTCGGCTGGCAGCAGCAGAAAGAGGTGGCTCTTACTCTGTGTGCTTCTTTCAGCTTGTCTGGCTGCCCTCGTGCCAGGAAAGGAGGGATCAAAGTCACTCCTACCAAGGAAGAAAAAGAAGACCCTGAACTTAAGTGAGTACAGAAGCAGGGGTGGAGGGGGGGAAATGGCCTGGGAGAGTTCAGGACTTGAGGAACCATAGGGAGATGCCCCAGTTAATCTCAACAGTGAGAATAGTGCCCAGAGCTGGAAACAAACCAAATATTTCTGCTTCTTGTGGAGTTGGTGGAGTCCATCACCTAGGAGACTGAACAGTGGGGAAGGATTGCTGTATCTGCTTGTATTGCTCCAATTATTTTAAAGAGTGCTATGCCAATGGGTTGAAAAATTTGGCAAAATGAAGGAAAATTATTACTGACTGAGGTGAAACATGTCAGCTAATTAAATCAGAGTGACACCTTAAAAATATGTTCCAGAGAACTTAAATATCTGTAAGTCTCAAGTCTTTTCTATATCTATGAATGAAAATTTCACTTAAAGTGAAAACTGGAAAATCTGTAGAGATTCACTACATTCCTGGCTTGAATGCATATTCCATTAAAATTTGTAAGTGATAACTGCCAGAATATAAAAGTGAAGACTTAGTTGTATGGAGAGTTGTTTTAATACTCACTAATGATATATGTGAAACTGCATAACACTGATAGACCAGCATAAAAAATTCCCTCTCCTTTCTTTGCAAGTATTTGCATGGACTTCCGTGCACATTTTCCTGTTACAGGAACCCACCCTCTTCTTCATGCCAAAAACCAAGATAGAAATGAGACAATGCTGATTTTCCATACACTTGAAGAAGTGCAATTTATTGCCCGTGATAGAATTTCAATTTTCTTTTCCAGTAAAATACTATCTAAAGAAATGTCTTATTTTCTCAGTCTCTACAGCTGTATTTTAAATTGCCTTATTTTAGTATGAGTTGAACTCCCATAACTCAGCTTGACAAGAGTTGGATGCTCTGGTACAGTGTGCCAACAAGGGCCAAGTCTTACTCCATTAAAGCAAAGTAGCAAAGGCAGCCAGAATGATTTTCTCAGAATTTTTTGAGAATGTCTTTGCAGTGAAAATAAGGGTTCTTTTGTTTCTGTAGATGCCCAGTGATAGGCTGTGATGGCCAAGGTCACATATCAGGTAAATACACTTCCCATCGCACTGCTTCTGGTTGTCCTTTGGCTGCCAAGAGACAGAAGGAGAGTCCTGTCAATGGGTCTTCGCTATCCTGGAAACTGAACAAACAGGAGCTGCCACACTGTCCTTTGCCAGGCTGCAACGGGCTGGGTCATGTTAATAATGTTTTTGTCACCCACAGAAGGTATAACTTTGTGTTTTCTCTTTTCATTCTTCCTTAACATTCCACTCTGAATTGGCAACATGTGAGTTTAGAGTCAGAATAAATTGTGCTAAAGTCTTTTGAGTAATAATATTGCAGGTAAAGTAATACAAAACAGAATTAATTTGAGAGACTTAAATTTTATGTCTTTTTCTATGTTCCCATTGAAGCATAACTTTCCAAGGTGTTCAGATTGGTACAGTGTCTATGCACTTTAAAATTAAGTAGAGTTCTTTCCTAGGGAAATATGGAGTTCTATGTCTGCATATCTTCCAAAGAAAAGAGAAATATCACCGGAAAATGTCACCAGAAAAGCTTTAGCCAAGAGTCATTAATTTCATCTTTCTACCAGTGGAAAAGTTATATTTATAAACTTTGTATTTAATCAGCTTAAGTTACACAAAGAAGAAACAATAAGCATGCAGCTCTTATATGGATTAAAAAAGTTCAAAGTTATAACAATCTTACAAAGAAAATTGTCCTTGCAGAGAAGAAGTCACACATAAAACTGACAACAATAAACACCATCTATCACTGTGAAAAATAATCTGACCATATTGAATCAAAAGTAAGCAAAGAGTGTGATTGGCAATTTTGGTTTTCTGTATTTAACAGCACTTAAGTCTACATTCTCTGTCTCCTTTGCTTTCTTCTTAACACTTTGAGCCAACTTCTCCAAAATAAGTAATGCCCATGGTCATTTGAATAAATTCAGAGTCCAGTGTTATCTTAATTTTATTTCTTACATCCCATCTAAAAGTCTTTTCATTAGGACACTACTGTAAATTGTGGCTCATTAAGCACGTAGCAAAAACTGTATTTTAGCTGGTAGCAATTCATAGTACAGATGATTCCTGTCCTACACGAGACTGGGTCACTCTCAAGATCATGTTAGTTAAAATGATGTAGCAAATATGACTTTGTTTGATATCCTTTCCTAGGATGTTAGAAACCTAACAAGTAACTCATGGCCTTCAAACAATCTCCCAGTCAGCTATCTGCTCTGGGCAGAGATAATAAGCAAAAATTTAGAACTGAAGAACTATCATCTTTCTTTATAGCTTTTAGCCAAGCTAATGAAAGCTTAGGTTTTGCTGCTTTGTTGTTTTTTGGGTGTTTTTTTCCTATGTGGAAATGCCATGTCTGTTAGGATTCTCTTTTTGTAAGAGAAAACTTTGTGGAACAAAGTTTTCCGTCTCTCCTTACTCAGATACATCTAAAAACAAATCCTGCTGCCAGTTCTTCAGCATATGGGTATTTCTTCTTTGTTATTTATAAAGATAGTATTAAGACAGTGCAATTCCTCTTAGCCCTTTAGTGGGCTATAAAAATTGCCTCAGATAATTACCAGCTGATGAAATTGTAAGCTTTGAAATAGCAAAATGTAATTTAATGTGAATAGTGGTTAAAAAGCAAACTGACTATATAATGGAACCATTCAAAAAAGCTATTACAGCCTATAGGGTATATCCAGAGTTATTATTGTATTGATCATTATTATGTATCAACAAAGTGATACAATAATTGGGCACTGTGGACATCATCCCATTAACCAATTTTTTTTAGGATAGTAAACTTACCATTTTAAATACCACACTCTCCTCTCCTTTGGAGAATAATCCCTTGATAAAAACAGTTTATAAGAGTTTGAATTTAACAAATTCTGTAAATGCATCTTCATATAGCTTAACAGTAGCTGCTACTGCAATTTCATTTTGAAATATGCTTAAGAGTTGTTTACTCATAGATTGAGATTTCTGTGCCAATTTTCAAGCTGGAATATACAGCTAAATGACTCTTTATGAGTTATGTCATTCCCCGAAGCCATGCTATAATGGAGATACTGATGTGACCTTAGGTACAGAGGTCTGTCCAAGTGCATGATAATATTGCCTGAAAGGATTGTTGCCATTTTCAAGTGGGTGCTAATGTTTTTTTTTCCTATCTGTTTCAGCCTGTCTGGTTGTCCTCTGAATGCACAAACCATAAAAAAGGGCAAAATTTCGGAAGAATTAATGACTATCAAGCTTAAAGCAAGTGGCGGTAAGGAGATCTGTAAAAAATGATGACATTTATTTAGACAGAAGGGCCCTGACTCCCATTTATACTTGTGCCCCTTTATGCCATTCTGGCATTAATTCTCAGTACTTTGTCTCTAGCAATAAAAAATCATGACTAACAAAAAATATTTGCATGAGAGATTATAAAATTATACTCATTTACATCTTGATAACTGAACATTGAGGATATGCTCTTGTTCCAGAGCATTTTTTTTTTTATTTGGGTATCCTTTCAATATTGTTTTATTGTTTTGACTTAGCTATCTGAATAAGGTAGGAAGGGAGAAATATTGTGGACAGAAATCGACTCATCTCTCTAACTTCATTCCTACATGGTTTAGTATCTATGCAGTGCTTGTGCAATTTAGCTAACCTAAGTGCAAAGCAATAATTACCAAAGAGTTGCAGGGGGAAATGTGTGGGAGTCTCCCTTCTTATACAATGTGCTTTAGCAAGTTGGGCATTGAGCCAGGATTCAGGAAATTTAGTCTTTAGCCTCCAACTGCTGAGGAAAACGATTGCATTACTGCTTACAGATTTCCCATACTGGCTCCCCAGTAGGCTCGGTTCTAGGCATTAAAGCAGTAACAACAGTGGCAGAAATCTCCAGGCAGAGTTGGGCTCAGAGTGACACTATGCAGAAACAGGCACATGCATTTGCCAGCAGCTGCTACAGCTCAGTATATTTCAGGATAAGGCTTTCGTTAAAGAACTGAAGCTTTTTTACTTTGCTATCTAACTTGTTGGGATGAAAAAGCCTGGCTTCCTTGGTTTTTTTGGTTTTTTGGGGGTTTTTTTTGGGGTTTTTTTGGTTTTTTGGTTTTGTTTTGGTTTGGTTTGTTTTTTTTTTCCCTGTAATACTTGTTGGCTTTCTGAAAATTTCACCCTTTCCTGTTATTTAAACTTCACTATTTATCAGATGTAACTAAGGCTGTGCTTATTGAAGTTTTCTGCACAGGAGCTTGCCCCCACAGAGATTTTTGCAAAATCAGAAACAGGTACAGATGATTGAACAATTATAATACTAGTGAAGATGTTGCCCTGCTGTATTTTCTGAAAAAGAAGGGTTGCTGTTGCATTCCTTAAAAAAAAAAAAAAAAGCAAAACAAAAAAACCCCAAACCAAACCAAACAAACAAAACCCCTACACCCAAGCACCATAAAAATCTCCTCACATTTATGATAAACTTTCCTCTTTCTGGGCAATTTTTCCTTTCTGTACCCTTCAGCTTGTACTTGCATGATGCAATGAAAAAAGAAAGTGCAAAAAAATTAGGACTAAGATAGCCCCATCTATGTTTCAGCTCATATAAATGTTTAACAGGAAGGAAAGAATTTTAAAAGTAAAACCAAAGAAAATATAAGGATCATTCATTTTTTGAAAATCTTATTTTCCTATGGTTAAGTACCAGGTAATGCAGCTGGTTACTTATACATCCATCCTGTGGACACTTTAAATCTGATGTTGTTATTTTCAACTATTTACAGGTATTGAGAGTGATGAAGAAATAAGACACTTGGATGAAGAAATAAAAGAACTGAATGAATCCAATCTTAAAATTGAAGCTGACATGATGAAACTTCAAACTCAGGTATGACATAAATGTGAAACCTTTTCCTATGCTATTTAAGCACGATAAATAAATTAAATGCTATGTAAATGTTATGTTTAAAAATAGCTAGTCTCCTCTGCACTTCTTTTTCCAAGCTCTTGTTTGTTGTTTTCTGTAAATGAACCGCAATTATTGTCTCAAAGATCTGGTGAATGACAAATTCAGGACACTTTGTAGCTAATCTTAGCAAGAAGACATGAAACATACTTCCCAAACAAAACATCCATTTTCCTTTGTTGACCAAACATCTGCTTACCAAACCAGGGAGGTCCTATGACTTGAGTTTTTAGGGATGATAATTCCTCTTACAAACCCACTCCAAGTCTTAATGAGTACCTGAGAAAATTTTCCTAGTTTAGCTCACCCACTGTCAATTATTCAAATACTTTGAATTTTGCCTCCAGGCTACCGCTGGTAAGGAATGTATACCTTTTTCTAGTTTGTGTGGAAGAGGATTTTGATGGGAGTTATGCAAAAGAGTCATTCTCTTTCATTATTTTCTATACTGGAGAGATTAAGTTGGTTTTAATATGCTGATAGTGGTTCTATGGAGTGAGATGTATAGTGTCATCCCTTCAGACTCCTATATACACCTGGAAGTTAACCTGGGCAGATTGGGTAAAAGCATGAGCAGAAGCTTCAGAATTTTCAGAATAAGAGTGAAATAAAAATAAATTTGTGAACTGAATATAGATTTAAACCAAACTGAGTGTAACCATACCCCCCTCTATTTGCACCAAATTTAAATGAGCAGTGTTGTCTCCTGCTGTTTTTGCAATAACCACTGCGTGTATGGTCTAAACAAGGTAGAAGCCTGTGCCACCTGTGCTGGATCTAAACAATTTGGCTGCACACCACAGCAGCTGTGGGGATATCCAGCCCAAACTGCACTGCAGGGGGGCTGTGCTCACTGTCTCATGACACTGGGTTCTCTCTGGTGGTCACGGAGCTATTTACATGGAGATTGCCCAGTTTGTGCAGTCAGATTTCTTCTCCCTGGACTTTCTCTCTGGTGAGGGCAGCTTGACCAGCGAAGCCTGAATTGAACTACAGCAGAAACCATAAATCTCCTATCTCCTTTTACTCCACCCCAGCCAGGTGTTAGACTGCTAACACCCTCCAGAGGAGGGGTTGGAGTGGACGACAGGCACACAAAAAGAGGTTTCTCACACTGGGGAGTTTTGCTGTGTGGCTGTGCCTGAGCAAACGAAGTAAAGTGGCCACAAGCAGGAAGCAATTAAGTAGTGCAAAGAGGTGCATACTAACAAAGAAGGGTGGGCATGACAATTGTGGGTATGACTGCACTGCTCAGTGCCCTGTGGAGCTCTGGTGGGGCACAGGGATGGCAACCCTTGGTTCTGCCCTGCTGAGCTGTCTGCTCTTGGGACAAGGAGCAGGGCAGGAGGGAACCAGACCCTGCCACTGCTGGTTTTGTTTTTTCAGCACTGCTTTTGACATCTAAGCTTTCAGACCTGAGCTCTCACTTTGAAAAGATACCATTCTTTTCCTACCTTGGCTGCTTTTTCCTACTGTTTCCAAAACCCTCCTTTCCATTCTGTTAGTCAGAGACCATCTTTGCAATACAGTGCTCAGTCTCTCAGTTTCCTTTCCACTCTATTTTTTTCTCATTGTTCCCAGCACCAGGCCTGTTGCTAATCCCAGCCAGCCCAGAGCTCACCCAGGAGCAGGGCAGGAAAGCAGCACAGCAGCTAATACCCAATAGCCGTGCCCTTGCTATTGTGGTTGAGCAGCAGGGATGCTGTAAGAGCAGGACAGCAATGAAAACATCAACCTCCTTTCTCCTTCCTCCGCCAGCCCTGAGGCCACGCTTCATCCCTGCTCCACACTGACCCTCCTCTGCAAGCTCAATTCCTTCCTCCCCCTCTGGGGCACTCTCTAGTGCCTCGCTGCCATGAGGTTTCTCCATGAACCAGCAGCAAAGTCCCTCATTTCAGAGCAAATACAACCTCCTCTTTGCTCTGAATGCTCTGTGGAGAAGTTATGTCTCTCCTAAACAAAGCATAGCTGAGTTTCAGATTCATCATGACCTCTCTTATAACCACCCAGCTGATATTTTGGGTTCAAACTGCAGTAACAATGCTGCCAAGGGTTTGTCTGTCTGTGTTTGTGCCTGCCTGTCTCTTTTAGATCACATCTATGGAGAGCAATTTGAAAACAATAGAAGAGGAGAACAAACTCATAGAGCAGAACAACGAGAGCCTGTTGAAGGAGTTAGCTGGCTTAAGCCAAGCCCTTATCTCCAGTCTCGCTGACATTCAGCTGCCACAGATGGTAAGCCCACAGCCAGCAGGTTAACACCTTCTTTTGAGACTGCCTTGCCAGCATTCAAAGCAGATGAGCAAGCTCAGGGACTGGCAGGAGTACTGGAGCTGCATTAGCAGAGAGCACTTTTAGGCTGATTTGCTTTGCAGAGATGCAGGATCATGAAGTCTGTGTGGTCGTAGGTGCAGTTCCTTTCAGGAATGAGCCAGCCCTGGTATCTCTGCCCTGCACCTCACCATGCAAGGCGGGCTTTTCCCTCAAACCTCCCTGTCTGAACACCCACCCTGCACAAAGAGTGAAAACTTCACTCTCATGAGCGCCCTCATTTACTCAGCTCCCAGATCAAAACCTGTTTCATAGAGATAATTCTTCTGGAGAAAACCAAGCTCCACATTCTCAAGAATTTCACATCTTACTTTCAAACAAATGCCAAATCCACAGAGGTGCTCGTGTTTCCAGTCCCCTTTCCAAATGTCAAGAGTGCCACTGGAAGATTAAGAAAGGACAGTTAGGGAGAATATCAGTCACAATCCCAGAGATGACAAAATGACAAATAGGCCACAAAAAAAAAAAAAAAAAAAAAAAAAAAA
>JAHXMQ010000807.1:31937799-32001462 GCA_020466415.1 Ammodramus savannarum pratensis
AAGAAAAAGGTTACACTAACCATAATGTCTCCAACTCCTTTTCTTGCTTGGAGTCCCCAGGATGTGCAACTCCTGTAATTTCCACAACCCTTCCATTAATTTGGATGGCTGCCCTGCTCATGACTTCTCCCCAGTTGCCATATCGCTCCTTTGGTGTGCTTTGGGGTTGGGTGTTTGGGTGTTTTCAGCCTTAATTTTATCTCCTACAGTTATAATCTGTTTTGTCTCCATTTAGGGGCCAATCAGTGAGCAGAATTTCGAAGCATATGTAAATACACTCACAGACATGTACAGCAATCTGGAACGGGACTATTCCCCTGAATGCAAAGCTCTGCTGGAAAGTATCAAACAGGCAGTGAAGGGCATCCATGTGTAGGATGTGAAAGCTGCTGGGCAACAGAAATTACTTAACAGCAGTAAACTCCAGATGGATCTGTTAGGAGTTCATGTACTGCTAAGGGGTGTAGGTTGCCATGCTGCATTTACAATTGCAACATTGCACTAATTTTTTCCCAGCTGACATAAAAAAAGAATAAAACCACAACAGACTATTTGTATTAACAGCAATGCACTCTGTTAGTATATTGTATTTATTTCAGTACAATTTCTTTTTTTTTCTTCTTTTGCACTCAGTTTTTGTAAAGTGAATGTAAAAAGTGTGTGCGACTATTTTTTATATTTTTTATTTATTTCTAATCAAAGAGTTGGTTTTTTTATCTTTTAACAGCATTTTTGCGGCCTGCCATATTTTTACAAATGTGTTTATTAATTTATTTTCCAATGGGATTTTAAATAGACTGAAAGCTATACTGTAAATTAAATAACTTGCTGGGTTTGTACAGGAAGAAAAAAAAAACCTATGAAAGTAACAAATGACTGAACCGTGGTTCTAGTTTTATTTTCCTCACATCCTGCTTTTTTATAATGGCTTTGTATCAGAAATGGGTTTGCAGTAACATGAGATGTGAAGATGCATGGAATGAGAAGATAAATGGTGCCCACTAGTGGGGAACTTGGGCTCTTAAAAGCACAGTATGCTGGAAAACAGTGTGTTAAAGAATATGTTAGCAATAATGAAATATAGCAATCAGCAAAGCACTTGACTTGGCAGTGTGATTTAGCCTATGAGAATGATTATTTAAAATGTTTCAAGAGAACTTCACATTTATTTTACCACTGCAGCTTTTGTTCAGAGTTAGCTCATGGAGGGAAATGACAATTATCTCTAAACAAGAAGGGTAATTAGGTAGGTACTGGTACTTTTTTAGTATGAGACGTTGAGGTTTTAAGCAAGTGACCAGTATTGCAATGGATTTGGACTGAAAAAACGCAGACACATCCCAAGCTAAAGGCTTTGTACATAATGAGTCGAACACATCTCCCCTGAAATGGCATTTAATACTGGTTTGAAGGTGATGGCAGCTGAGAAGGCAGCGGTCTGTCTGGAGGGCAACAACACCCCTCTGGCTCCACGGTGGTCGCTTGTCCCTCTGAGTGACCGGTAGCAACACCGTGACTGGTTTCTCCCATCCTTCTTCACTAAGACTAGGCTGATACTGAGTTTGTCACCAGTCTTCTGGTAGGGTCCCAAGTGCTACAGAGCAGACAGACAGGCGGAGGTGTGGACAGACGAGCACTTGCGCAGAGGTATCCGGTTAGCCTGGATGTGGAACTTCTGAATCCGTCAGAAACTAGCGGTTGCTATAACAGAGGCAATGTCTATTTCAGGGATTGTAAGTAATTAAGCATTGTTTCAGAAGTTTTTTTTATATTTATTTTTTTTAAGAAAAAGGTATAAACAACCAGCTAAACTGCCTTTTTTGTATGCACACACACCTCATGTGCATATGTGCCTCAGTGTAAATGTATACATGGATCTAGCGTGTGTTTAATTTTTCCGTGCTATAATGAAAGTGTTTATTTTTATTAGCCGCATTTATATTTAGATTGAATATGATGGCATTCACAGGCTTGACATATACAATTATATTATTACTGTTCCTGCACAAAAGTACTATTCAGAAGTGATTCAACTCTCATGCACTGTGGTCACTGTTCTGCATTAGGTGGGGCTTGCTTTTTGTTGGGAGGTTGATTCAACTCTCCAATCTTAGTTTAGACAGGGGAAAATGTGTGTTCTTAGGAGCTGTGTTTATTTTTAAATTGATTTTTCAAAAGCTACCATATGTGCTGTCTAATATAAATAGGAGAACACCAAACAAAAATTTGCTATTAAAGTTATTGTTCTTGCTAAAAACTCAAAAAGCAAACATTTGTTATACTTGTTAAATGCATACAAAATGAGTTCACTCATTACAAAGACTAAAGTTTAATTTACTAAATATTTTAACAAATTTGTTATATATTTTATTTAAGTAAAAAAATTCTCTTACTGACCTATGTATTTATTATTATGATTTACTATGGCTTCAGGTTAATTTATCTGTGTTTGGTTGTTTGCTCAGGATGTTCTGTGAAGTATGTTTGTATTTATTTGCCTCCCTCGTACTTGATGTGTTTTGTAATGTGCACTGTTGTTTTTTTTTTTCTTTCTCTTTTTCTTTTTTTTTGTGTTTAAATGCATTGATGAGCTATACTGTAAATTAGACCTTTTGTAAAGAGCAATGATGTATGCATTTTTTAATTTGGAGTAGTTTGTATACTGTTTCTTCATACAATTAATATTTCTTACATCAAAACAACAAAATTGTGTTCTGTGCTGTACATTTGGTGTATGGTAGGAAATAAAATTGATAATGAAATATTGCAGCAAGTTTGTTGGGTTTTTTAGCCTCTAGATGCTGGCTTATATTACACTTTATTAACTGCACCTGGCACTATACGATGTGTCATATGTTTCACTTGCTTTGTGTACAAAATGTGTCACCCTCATAAGTAAATTTCTGATATAAATAATTTAATTAGTGTTTTACTTTGTCAATTTGAAATAAGGAGGAGAAAAATAGAACCGCTTAAGAGGTCCCTTTCACTTCTGAAGGGAAAAAAAGATTTGAGATGATAATCACTGCATTATTTAATGCATTCTTTTCTTGGCAGTTGTAGACTTCATTTATACTGATAAAGTACAGGATTTGTGCTGACCTTTAACAGCTGCTAAATGATGTTTAAACATAAAAGCCATTGTAAAGTTTCCAGCAATTTGGAACCGCCCACTGTTCCAGTGCAATTTTCTGCTGAGAATTGCAGTGCTCAGACATAGCAGAAATAAAAATCTGCTGGTTTTAGAAAGACAATATTTCCATCTAATGGACTTTCTTTTTTCACTGCTTGTTGTAGAGAATGCAGGAAACAGTTTTATTTAGGATGCGTGCTAATGGCTTCAGAAGCATTTCTTGTCTCAGATTCCAATTTTCCACATATAGAGAATGATTTTCATTTGGAAAATAAGTCACATTTAAATGCCATAAAGCAGCTGATAATTATTTATTTGAATACACATCTTCAGATAAACCAAAATGGACTGACACATAAAAAATTACAGGAATGCATTTAGCTAGAAGGGAATTTAAAAATTTGTATCTCATGAATCTGGGATGCTCACAAATCTTGCCAGGTTTGAAGCTGTAGAGTCAGTGAAGCGCTGGAATGGAGACAGACCTGTCCTGGGAAGCTCTGCTCCAGTGGAGTTCAGAGTTTGCTTTGTTCTAGGACACTTATCCAAGGGCACCATGAACAGGTTCTTTTTATTAAGCCAGTTATTTCTCATTTATGTCATATGACAATTAATATTAAATAGTATTTTAATGGTTTTTAAAATTTACTATTAAACTTCTGCTGTGGATCTTCATATCATGAGACACTAGTGGGACATTCTCCTCACACATCACAGACGAAGCAGAAAACAGGTCTGTCTTAGCAATGTGCCTTAATGCTAAACAGATAAAGACCAAGGCCAATATTTTCATTTTGTCTGGCTGCCTAAATTTAAATCACAAATTTAGAAGGCCTTATTGTCAGACAGACAACTCTTCTCATGTAATTTTCAAAGTTCTATAATAAATATGATTATCTGCTGTTTATAAGATTTGGGAAAGGCAGTGCTATGAGGATGTTGGGCTCTACATGCACCTAAGAAAACTATGCTTAATCTCAAATATTTCCAGTGATCTGAGACAAGGATTGTGAGCAGAAAACCACTTTTCCTAGTGGTTTTGGATAGGAATATGACATCCACAGATAAGTGATGAAATTATTATTATTATTATCCAAAGACTACCTACATTCATCTTCAAACAATTTGCTCTGATAATGTTTTGGTGTTGAAATTATGGCCTTTTTCCATTCAAAAATAAAAAGAATTAACATTTAAGCTATATTCATTATTAAACTAATATAAGCTGGGGAGTTGTGGATATCCCAAAACAACAAACCCCATTGTGCTTGAACAAGGTTTCAAACCATTTTCATCTTCTGAAGTTTCCATTTTTAACAATTGTTCTGTAACTATGCCTATAGAAGGGGGAAAAGTACTTCAGTAAAAATACAGAAATTCCAATTTTTTTAATTAATATGAGTAGAAGATTTAAATATGAAAAAGAAGGAAGGGGAGCAAGAACAGTCAACATCTGCTGTTCTGACAGCTCAGGAAGCCTATCCTCTCTCTTAACTAACCATGATAAAGAGTTTTGAGTCTATGATGTAGACAATAGATTCAGTAGAAAACAGATTCTAATTTTATCTCTATGTACTAATTAAGCATCTCTTCTCTCTTGCTGACTTAGTGTATATATCTAACTGTGTAATGGCTTTTCTACTCAATGCCTCTTTGTCCTACTGTGCTTTTAATAAGTCACAGGATTTCTTGATGGGAATTTGTTATCATGCAGTGACACAGAGTTATGATACAAGTCCTCTCCTTGCTTTCCTCCTGTGTTCATTCAGTGCAATACATTTTACATGTCTTGGAAATTCTGCTATGCCTAAACTTTTTTTATGATTTATGCAGCTGTGTAATTTGGATGTTGTCAGGAGATCTGCACCAGACAAAATCCTTTGTTCAACTTGCTCAGGATACTGTGGGATGATAGAGCTCCATTTAGCTTTTGTGTAATGTAGGACAGTGACCTACTTTCAGTACCTTTCAATATCTCGTTCTGGCTTGGTTTTCTTCTGTCTCTTTTGCTCTAGTAAGTCTTAGACAGGCAAGCTTACACATAATTGCATCAGGGATTAGTCTGATTTCCTGTCTGACTTCATGGTACAAATTGCTTCAAGTGCATTTCATTCTTAACGAATGTTCCCAGGGACATTGTCTAAGTAAATCTCAGGACTTTTCAGTTATGTGGTAGCAATTACTATTTAGGTTGCTGCTGTCTGCTCCTGAAACTGTTACTGCACAAGATTTTTTCCAACCAGCTTTTGGTGCTCAGTTTTCACATCCCTTGGAGGAACCTAATTTTTAGAAGATAAATGCGCAGCTGGTTTTGTCAAGCAGGGTCTTTTCCAAATTCTCTTCTCTAGCCAATCCAAATTACCAGCTACTAAGTTTTCATATTATTTCATAGCATTGTTGTATATATCCATATATATCTATCTCGTTAATACTTGTTTGCACAAACAATACATCATAAAATTGCAGGTGGGTACTTGTACCCATCCCAGGTGTGTAAGAAAACATCACTCATGTTGCCCCAAGCCTGGCTCTAAACCTTACCAAACTCTCCGTTCATTGTTTGTGAGCACCTTTTTAAATTTTTTTTAAACTATTTTTTTCCTTCTCACAGAAAATTAAAAAAACCTAAAAAACAAAGGAATTAATCTCATTCTTTCTTTAACTGATGATATTTTCTGTTCAAACATTTCTCTGAAGCTGGGGCTTGGGTTGAAGCTATCTGGCTAGCAATATTCTCTAATTACAGTAACATGCAGCCTCTTACGTGCACCCTCTGCTCACTTCTAAAACAATAAAAAAAAAAGTCTGAATCAAGACCCAGGTGCTAGACTGATTTAAAAATTATTGGGATGAAACTGATCTGATCCTTTAGATGCAAGATGAGGATAGCTCCTTTGGGAGGGAAGTGTCTAGAATTGGGAGTTGGTTTCTTTAATCCTGATGTGTGGTCAGAAAGGCTTTAGGGAAAGAATGAAGGTTTTAAAAAGCTCATAAAAACTTACCAGAAGAATGGGTGTAAATTGAATTCCTTCAGTGGAAGTGCAGTGCCATCTCCACAGACTGAAGAGCTGAGCTCTGCACAGGCACATTTGGCAGAGGTACCGCACGTGGAGCACCAGTGCTGAGGACTGTGTGGGGACAACCTTGTGTTTTCCAGCTGCCAGGAGACAAAACAGCACCTCAGAAACCCCAGACTGGGGCCTTACTCAGGCTTCTAGGTAACCCTGAGCAAGATACTTGATTCTAGCTCTGTTTCCACATCTGGGAAATGAAAATCACTCCAAAGTGCATTGGGAACAAGCAATACCAGTCTTATTGCATGAGGTACAACATGTGTACAGTGAGGGAGAAAGAGCCAGAGCAGATGTGTAAGGGCATATAACACCCCCCCCCCCCTTTTTTTTTCATAAGACATTATTATAGTCTTCATTCTATTGCCCTGGTTTTTATTTTATGGTTTCCCTTGAAGATATCTTCCAGTTAGTGCTGCTGGACAGTCTCAACCTAAATTTTCAAAATGCAGAAGCTAAATTTCAAAACAACAGAAGCAAAGGCTATAAAAGCAGAAGTATTTTTATTGAGATAATGGAGCTCCTACAGATTTTCTGAAAAATCAGCTGATTGCTATGAGAGCAAAATTATGATTCATGAGAAGAGGGAAGAGGAGGGAGGTTCAGCTGTTAGAGCTTCTGTTTGGCAAGGGCCAGCTCCAGATCAGCATGACGTACAACTCAGAGTAGCAGCAAGAGTTAGCGCAAGGCTGGCCAGAGAACAGTGCTTGTGTGCTTGGTGCAGCACCAAAGGATGTAAATAGTGCAAGTCTCATGCGTGAGTGTAAATATTTCAGCAAGAATGAAGGTAGACAAGCAGTGACTATAGGACTGTTTATAGTGACAACTACAGGGCTGGAGTACAGTGCAGAAAACCATGGGAGCCCCTTGGGAGTTGCACTACATCAGCTCCTCCCAGTACGGAATAAGCCTGTTTTCCAAATGTGGGTCTCTACCCATTTTGTCTAAATTCCTCTCCAGCTTTCTATGGGATCATCAGGAGTAGTGTTACTAACCCTTGTTACTAAACCTCCTTCCGGGGGAAGCACATGCTACCTCTGGACTCTGGTTCACCCTGGGATGAGTTTATATCTGGAAGAATAAAGGTATTACCCAACATCAGCAGGGCAGGCTGAGCCTTGCTGGGAAAAACCCCCAGAGGTGCAAAACTCCAAAGGCCAGCAGGTCTGCTTTTGCAGGCTGAGGTTTGGTGCAGGTGGCTGGTGGCTGGTGGTCAGGAGGAACCAAGGTGCTGGCTGAGTGCCTTTTCCCCTCGCCTGGTTGTACCTTCCCATGCACTGCCAGCCCCAACCAGGTAGCCGCCGTCCAGCTGCGTTTCCTCCCTTTTCCCCCCTCCATACCCAGGCCAGGCTGCAGGCAATCCTTGCTGGGTTTTTTCCTGCAAGAGGTTTAAATCTCCTTTCACCATCTTGGGAGCACAGCGTGCCTGCAGCCCTGGCTGGCTGGCCTGGCTGCCACTGCTCATGATGCCCTTTTTATTGCCAGATTAGGGGACATTGTCGTGACGCGCGTGAAGCCCTCCAGATAAGACGCTGTACAAGTTCCAGCAGGTTCTAAATACAACAGCACGGCTTTTGCATCCAGCCCACAGGATCAGAGTTTATTTCCCCAATGCAGACAGCTTTGCACTGCCTTCCTGTTAATTAAAGTACTGATTACAATACTACACTGTTTACATGCAAGATTTTGCATGGTCTTGGCCATTCACGTGCAAATGAACTTGTAAGCCTTTCTGTGCCCTAAAATCTGCTGATGTCAGTCTTCCAACTCTAACTCCATGTTGTAGGACATGTGGCTTTCTATAGCTTAGCTTTGATGCCCCCAAGTCATATTATCTCTGTTCTGAGCTTCATTATGATAAATCTTTCACTGGTTTTAAATCGAAAACTTTAATTGTATCGTACTTATTCAGCTTAGGTTTTGGCTCCTGAAGGCAGCAGTTTTAATTGCATCATTTGTATAGTGGCCCAATATGTTTTGGTGTGAAAAGTGCATTATCACTTTTAATTTTGCATTATTTTCCCCATATGTTTTAGTTACACTGAAACTTCAGATGGGAAGTGATGAGGCTTTCCCACTGTTCCCTCATTCTCTCCTCAGTGCTTTTTTAATGAGCTAAGACCACACTATTTTCTTTTGTTCTCATCAGTTGAGGTTTTAGGGAGCTGTTTATTTGTAGGGTAATTCTTGTATTTATGTAGAGCAAGGCATTAGACATTTTTATCCTCTACTTATTAACAAGCCAGATGGTACCGGCTGCTACCCACACAATTCCAATTATCAGATGGCAAACTGAAATATACGTGGGGCAAATGAGAAGATGTATATTAAAGAAGCCTCATGTAGAATTGGCTTCTCAGAGATGTTGATTCACAAAGGGGTACAGGCAATTAGGGTATGACAGCCTGCTGCTGAATGTACAGCATTGGCCTGAGGGCACAAGCATTCAGCTTCCAAACTTTTAATACTCTCTCTCTTTCCCTTGTGGTATGAGTACACATCTTTGAAATCTGATTCAGGTCTTTCATCCTTTAGACTTCTTGTCCATTTCAGAGTGATATGAATTATAAAAGCCAGTCTGTAACTTAAGATAGCCCAGAAAGACGCAGAAGAGTTGAAAATCAACATGAATCTGTTCAACACATCTCCTAATGTGTTGAACAGATCATCCACTATCATGCGTGTACCTCAGTAACACAGAATAGCTCTAACACTGAAATCTAGGATCCAACCAAGTATTACTATTCCAGGTCTCAAATTTACCTAGAAGTTACAATATACACATGGATTTTTGTCTTAAGAACAACTCTTAACTTCATGTTTAAATATAAGGAGGTGGGCTCATGTTGATTATGGTTGGCTTCATGGTCTTTTAAAACAACATTTGAAAATTCAGAACCTAGATGGAATCCTTACATAGGGATTCACCCTACATCATTGACACAGGCTGATAATAAAGAATGAGTGTTCTGACGGGAGGTTTTATATTGCTTTGTTGTGTTGGGAGTTTTCTTTGGTGTTTGGTTTTTTTTTTTCTGTCCAGAGGACAGAATAGGAAAAGTGTTTGGATAAAAACTGTGCTCTTATGCCTCCTTTATTTTGACATAGAAATAACATACACGAGTTGGGTGGGAAGATGGTGAATTATGTGGGAAAATTTTTTGTGTGACATTTTTATTCTTTTTCTCTAATGGCTCAAGCTGAAGTGCTAAGCCAAATCAACTGGTGAAGAAAATGATGTCCTCAGGTCCAATCGGCTAAAGGAAAAGTTACTTAAGATAAAGTAATGGCTTTCTAAAGTTCTTCATTTTCATATAGGCTACTAGCAGATGAATCATCTAGATGACTGGATTTTGCAAAAGTTGTAATGTGAAGCATTTTAGATTGTTTCTAGTTTCTGTTTATAGTATTCAATCAGAACACCTCTTTGAACAGCTGTTCTCACAATGCAAGGGGAAAGGTGCTCTCCTTGCAGCTCCTGGCTCTAACACTTATAACCTACAAGTCTTGGCAAAGTGTCTTAATGGAATGAGTTTGAAAAGCAAATCTGCATGGTTTAACACCATTTACACTTCAAACAGCTGACCACATGCAAATGGCACATGTGCAAATTCTCACTCCTATTCATGAAGGAGTGAAGGATGTGCAAAGGCATTTGTCTGCCATTTGGTTATGCAAGTATATGAATCCACAACTGTGAAGAAGCTACTGCTGCTGCTTCTTTCTCACCTTCCATCTGTGAAATTAGGGGCTAATAACATTCCTTGCATCTAGCTGTTTGCTGTAGACTTGAGCAAGACCTCTCAATGAAACCCTAAGTGTAAATAAGTGGTAAAGCTATTCACACAATCTTGGGGAGTTCAGACACAGTTTTGTGGTTGGCTTAATAGATGCAAAAAATCCAAAATCAGACCCAAACCATTGTCTAGTATGCTTGTTCATTCCAGTGAAAGAAGCTGACTGCCTCCTTTTTGTTAAAGATATTCCTCAAAAGGGTTAGCCAAAGTAGAGATGTTCAAAATAAACATCTCCTTGTAGATCCAAGGTGCAAATGCCAGTTTCTCCCAGTCTACATGACCATCAGTTTTTGCTTCAGTACTCTAAAATCCACCAGGCCAAATTTAATTTGATTTCTCAAAATGAGAAAGTCAACACTGGTCAGGTGCTTGGAGATCACTGACATCCTAATTGTTGTCAGGTCTGGATTGCAAAGAAGTGATTCAATAGCTGAACATCTGTGTACTTGCTCACACAGAGTTGCTGTTTCACCCACAAACAGCTGTGGAGTAGACAGGCAAAATTCTCTGCATGGTGATAATTACAGTGTGCATTACAAAGGAGGCATAGACATAAGAGCATGCAATCAGATTGGGTTTTTTAACTTTGGAGCAGAGAAACACTGCTAGATCCAAGGCTAATATACATAAAATAGGTTTCTCAGCCAAAAGAGATGAACATTTAGTTAGATATGAATAAGGAATGAGAAAATTCACTTACTAAACAGGAAACTTTCTCCAACCTTAATTTTGCTTCTGTAGAAACATTGGTTAAGAACTACCCAAGCACACAAACTCTTCCAGATCCTGAAACACAATTGATTGTCTATGGAGCTGCAATTTCCTTTAATATGCTTTATTGCTTGCTACATGTGCCTGCCTGTCCTAAGCAGTGGTGTTAGCTATTACATTATCATTACTGACCACCATGGTAGTGGTGACAGCTGAGTACCTTTATCAGAGCCCACGATCTCTTCACCCCTTATCTTATGCTCTTTCAGCCCCTCAGTCATATCTTTAGATGAATATTACTGCAGCTCAGAAGAAAAAAAATATCAGTGAAATCTTCTTCTCAGGCAATCTTTCAAAGCAAGCAGCTATGTGCGGCTGAAACACTATAAAGTAGAGCTGAAATGAAGCAAAATGGAATTTCATTAATGTAGCAGGACTGTCTTATCCCTATATTCGGGATTTGGAAATTCAACTTTCTTTTTCCTTGCTAGGAGATGAAAGGCGTTCAAGTATGAAACAGTGCCTTCCTTGGGTTAATTCTGGCAGTTTGAATTCACTGATCCAAGGTTCACATAGGAGTATGATTGTGCTAGTGTGGTGTTTTGGGGATCACTACCCACAGCAAGAGAGAACAGTCTCGCCTCAGGTAAACAGAGCATCCTGGATGGTGGCAGGAGTGAATATATTATAAACATAAGTATTATGCCAAAGTGCAAGAAAATTAAATGGTGTCAGGGGTCCAACATTTACTGCAAAATGTCTGCATTTCATTATCACAGGGGTTTCTGGTATGATAATGACTGCACAGCAAATTCCTTTCCTAAGCAGTAGTTTAGTCCATGTGTTTATGTTACACTTATGGAGAAGAGAAATAGAAATCAAGTTTCTACTGTTTGCTTTTGGTTTATTTTTACAAAAGCAAGTCTTGTTTTTGCATCTGAAATATTCAGGAACTGTATTTTGTTTGTCATCTGAATACCTTCCAAAATGTCACAGTTTTTTCTCTGAGGGAAGATATTAGGCACACACAACAAGATTTGTGACAGAACAAAAAAGATACGTCACTCTATAAAAGCAAACCAGCTGTCAAGGTTTTGGTTGTTCCCTTAATAGGTAGCTGTGGAAAAGCATTGTTTGGATAGAATAACTGCAAATCTGGGATTGTGGCACTAAGCAGGGTGCACGGGAGGAAAATAAGGAAATGGAAGATTTAATTTAAAGTAAAAAAATTAATTTAAGGGAAAAGCCATTGGAGATGATGAGGGGTAACAGGAGCCCCCCTCCTGCCTGCAGTCAGGGCCAGGTAGAAGACAAAGGCTAGGCACTGACTAAGTAGAATGTTTCTCTGCTGAGATTAAATATCATATGTCTGACACACCTGGAACAAAGCTGTGTGTGGTCAGTGGGTGCCTATCAATGGCTCTGGTTGCTTAAAACACAGGGGTTTGTTTGTTCTTTTTATCCAGCACTGATGGTGTTGTGGGTCCCCTACAGGGAAAAGTGGGGATGGGTGCAGGCAGTCTCTGGCTGTGGGGAGGCCCTCTGGGTTTGCTGGCACAGGAACAGACCTGCAGGGCCCAGGTTGGGCCCTGATGGCAACCCCCTCACTTAAAGCCTGCAGAGTTGGTTCATCATTGCCTGTGCCCCTGAGCAGCGCTCAACCCTCTCTGTCAGCAGTCCCCAGGGGGCTTGAAACAATTTATACTAGCTGGGGCTCATCCCCTTGTGTTTTGTGTCCCTCAACAGAGAAGGAAATTTCAGCAAGAGGCTTAAACGTGTTGGTGTGAGTTAACACAGTTGTTCTGCTGACCTTAATGGTGCTATTCACATGCTCAGAGCAAGGCCTGCACTCAAGTACACTGCTGAATCAGCTCTTGTGTGTGTACTGAAATACAACAGTGATTTCTGCAATCAAGGCCAGTGCCAAGCTCTGGTACACCCCTGCCTAGAGTCAAGATATTAGACCAATGCTGCTGTGTGTAGTAGCTGGCATTGCAGCTCCTCTTCCCAGGGCTGCTGAAGATGAGCAGGAAGCATCCACACAAATTGGCTCATGCTGCTTCTTTAATAATTCATGTATTTTTGCTCTCTTCTATAGTTAATGAACCTCCCCCACTCTCACCCTTGTTCTCTCTCCCTCTCCCATTCAGTCAGTTTGTTGTGGTTTCATGTATCTAATCCATCTGTCACTCGATTATAGCTATCGAGCACCTGTTATGGATTTCTAGAGTTTCATTCAAGCTGTTGACAAGTTATTCACAAATTGGCCCTTGTCACACTGTCATCATGTGGAGTGCACTTTAGTGAATTCTTTTGGGTACACAAAATAATGAACAGAAGACAGCAAGGGTTCTGAATTAAGCAGTTTCCCCAATATTTAAAGAACTGTTAACTAATTGCAAGTTTCTTGTGGGTGATATATATATTTTAAGCCCTTTTCTTAAAATATTTTGTCTTTTTCATGCAGACCCTTTTGCATGAATAAGCATAACACAACTTGATTGAGCTGTCAGGGCAAGCTTTGTTGACAATGATGCCTTATTCTATACAGTCTGTGGTTGCAGCTGTGACAAGTTGATCATTGCTTCTTCTGTACAATGCTACTTTGCCTACTCTGCTTTGGTACCAGCAGGGAAAGCAGACAGCTCATTGACTGACTAGCCCTCAGTCTCTTCTCCTCAGGTCGTTATTTGTTTTATTTTGTCCTGAAGGCTACCAGACAGAAATCAGGCAGTGGAGGTGACAAAGGTCACTGTCCAGAAGTGAAACATCTCCTGAACAAAGCGTTAGGAAAAGTAAAAGTTAAAAGCAGGTTCAGCTATGTCTAGAAAAATCCTCACTTTCATAGCAAAATTTCAAATATCTCAGCACCAGGTCTAGAAATGCATTTTTTCACCCAGATTTTACTTCTGCTCCCATATAGGTGATACTCTTAGACTTTTGTCCTGCACTGCTCATGTAACTCTTATCTTCTGTCTGTGCTTTGCTTTCACTACCCACATACTCTTATTATTGCTAGTTTTTAGTATTATAGTAAGGACCTTGAAAGTAATGTGGTAGCAGGATAACATTAACATAAGCTACAAGAGGATTCTAAGATATTCTCGCAGTGCAGTGCATTAGTGGTAGAGAAGAAGGCATTTGCAAATACAGGCAAAGTGATTGATCTGTTTGCAGCTATGAGAGAAGTTATTTACGCACAATTTGGCTCAAAACAAGTAAATGTAGTGCATGCATATCTGTATATTTAAAAACTATTTTGCATCAATGAACATATGTACATTTTTCTAGTGTAGTCTGCAAATCCTTTGAATAAGATTCCAGGGCTTCAGTGTTTTTATCTTTGAAGAGGATTTTTTTTTTCTAAATTCAAAAGGAGAGAAACTAAGGTTTAGCAATTGCCTTGTCCATATGGGGTGCAAATATAGCACTACCAAATTATCTGGCAATTGCAAAGGGGCTAAATTACTTCTGCTCACTTGTTAGATTTCTCAGTGCTTAGGGGTTTCACGCTGTAAGATCCATTTTCCTTTGTAGTTTCAAAGGGAGACACCCAGCTGCCCTGATCAGTGCTCTGATAAACCAATAGGTGGCAGGACTTAAAAACAAACTGTGAAATAATAAAGCCATGTTCCATTATAAAGAAGTTTGAAATAGAAAGTGCAGCTGCCTTAATAGTCAATAGCTTAAGAGTTATCTCATAAGAAACTATTTTTAGAGGGTTTTTAAAATATGTTTATAATAATTTAATGTTCAAATCTGTGAACTGCAATTCAGATGCTTGGAACAATTTCCAATTAAAAAACCCCAGAGTTTCAGGGAAGTTATGGGTTATGTTTGTAAGGACATTTATGTATCAGAGGATGCTGATAGACATCCATGATTTTTAAAGCATGTAAGATTCAGATTCACACAAAAACTTATATACCTAAATATTTAGTCACTTATGCTGTGCGATACTCTGACACTGATCACCTTGAGGGATCCCAGCATAAATAGGTTATGATGATAAATCCCATTTCCAAAAGCAACTTCCTCTGAGCCAGGTCATACAATCAAACTGTGCACCTGAAGAGGCTTCAGTGAGCATTTTAAAAACAGATCACGGTGAATCCATCAGTGCAAATCAGTAACGATAACTTCTCACTTGCTGCCATCCAGCACATTCAAATCAGCCCAATCTCAACCTCAGCACCACAGTAATGAGCTGCTCTGAGCCCTGCCTCAAGCAAAGATTCTGCAAGCCCTGACACCAGGGTTTTCGCCTGGACATCTAAACATATATATCTTTCTATCTAAACAATATCCTTCTATGACTGGCTTACCCACCCAGCAGTGTCCTCAGCATGCCTGAGGCTGGCTATCTCCCAGCACCATGGCAGAAAAACAAATACAGGGACACCTCTAGATGGAAGAAAAGCTCAACTCCAGCCTACCTGACAGCTGAGGGATAATGAGAATAACAGAATAAGTGAGCAGAGACAGCCTTCAAGACAAGCAGAGGTTCTGACAACTAGGGCACAGGCTGCTTAAGTAGTTGACTTGGCTGCAGTGCCCAGGTCCAGCAGAGCTCCCAGCCAAGGATGCTGAATGAGGGGAGCCACCTCTAAACTGGCATCACATCAGTTGCTAAAACACATAAGCCCCATTCTTCAGCCTTGCACTATTGGCTAATTCAGGCAGCTTCCTCGCTCAGCTGTTTGCCTTAAAAAGCTGAAAATCCCTTTCTTACAAGCTTAGCAATTCCCATGCAGGGATCCCAAGCTGCAAACAGACACTCAAGTTGGTGCTGAAATTCCAAGCTGTGAGCAGTCGAAGAGCTGCGTTGTGCATCTCTGCCAAACAATGCTGAAACCCATCTAAATAAATCCCTTCAAATCCTAAATCTTTCTGGCTGTCAGGAAACTAGGCTGGGGGGCTTAAATCACTTTTGAAAATTAGTGTAGGATCCTAAGTCACTTATGTGTCTTTGAAAAATTTATCCTTAAAAGTTGGATGCTCAAAAGTGATTTGCCTTCACAAGTACCACTGCTAACTTCAGAAATCATCCCTGAAGTGAGCATAAATAAAAAATTATTCATAGAAATAAGGGTATCACCAGCTGTCTGAGAAAAAGGGAAGCATGAAACAGGCCCAACATCATATTGGTGTTCAGGCTTTTTCAGTGAATTGCTTTGAAACAAATTGGTTTTCATTGACTGTAAATAAAACCCCAAAAATGTAATGTATTCCTTTAAATTTTTCAACATATAAATCCAAATGTTTTCTGAGTATCCCTCATGGGTCCTGTGAGCCTTTGATTACAGGATTCTAGTAATGAGGATATTTTGGCCCTTTGAATTGTTTTTTTGGGTGATGTCAAAAAGGAGTGTCAGGTTTTACGGCTGCTGAGGTCTTGTACTGTAAGAACAGTCACAACACCTCTAGTCTTATTTTTGTGTAAAAAATAAATAAAGGTTTATAAAAATTATATGTTTTATCTTCATTTTAATTGTTGCTAGTCTTTCAGTGTGATTTAGGGTTGTTCCTTTCTACTCTGAAATGGTTCAAGGAGTGAATAGCTTTAAGGAAAAGAGGTATCATTCCAAGAAGCAACTGCTGAAGATTTAGATAGAATTGTATAAATCTGGGCTAGATTCAATTATTGGTTACACCAATGAAAAATCAGCACAGATCTCATTCTTATGCATGCTTCAGATGTTGCTGCATTTCTATAATATGCATGCGTAGTGAGACATGAGGCTGAGCAGAGGACCTTGCCTTAGTTGTCTTAGTTGACTTTTGCTCTCTTGAGCAAAAGTAGCTTTGTATTATCTACTCATTTCTTTCAAATGTTTTTCTTCTCAGCAGCTCTCAACCATTTTAAAAATGGGCCTTCTTTCTTTAATAATTTGGGCATTTCTTATGGTCATGTATGGGAGTATTCTACGTGTAGTGCCATCTCTAGCAAGCCCCAAACTTTACATCCCAACCTCCATCTCATGTCCCATTTTTACGGTGTCTGCTCCCTCCAAAATAACTTTTTTCCATACTTAAAGAAGCCACCACTGACAAAGCAAGTCCACATGGTCTCAGCAACCCAGGCCAGATCTGCTTTGGCAAACAGAAATCTGCGAGAAGGTTGTCAGAACAGAACATAGGGGGAAAGTGAGCCAAGATAAAAACCAAACCGAACTAATTAAAAAAAAAAAAAAAAAAAAAAAAAAAGCAAAAACCAACAAACAAAGAAAAAACTAAACCAAAAAATCCTCTAAACCAAGGAAAAAAATCTTTAGATCTTCTCCTGCTCT
This sequence comes from Ammodramus savannarum pratensis, assembly GCA_020466415.1. Lineage (NCBI taxonomy): Eukaryota > Metazoa > Chordata > Aves > Passeriformes > Passerellidae > Ammodramus > Ammodramus savannarum. Next base: position 31,954,802 of record JAHXMQ010000807.1, read on the forward strand.
GAAGGTTTATCAAGTCTTTCCTGTACATCAGCATTTCAAGCACTGTTGGTTTGAGTTATCTCTTTGAGCTATACAGGCAGTCGTGGGGCTGAGGTGGCTTTGTGGCAGGCACTTGTGCTATTTCTTCCACTTGACAAGTATAATCTCCTGCCATGTCTTTTTCCATTTGCTTCTCTTGTTACTGAAGAAATGCTCAGTTTCATAAAAGCTGACATGCCCTGAGAAATTCCATGTACTCTTTCTTTTACAGAGCCTGTGCATGTAGATCTCTGAAGGCATGCAGGAGATTTTTGACTTTGCATAGAACAAAGGCTCCCAAATCCATTGCTAGGGAATACCTGTGGGGGAAAGAAAAACACCAACAAACCCCATCCTACTTGCCTTTTGACATGTACTATAAAAAGACTTGAGTTAGTGAGAAATAGCTTATGTGCCCAAAATAAAAATGCACTGTATCAGCCTTTTTCTTTGGGGATTAGGAGAATGAAAATTGATTTATTTTTGGTGGTGTTTCCTCCCCTGGGTCTAGAAAAAAAATCAAAACTCTAAATCATCCCAGGTGAGGGTTTTAAAAAATGCATGAGTGTACTTTTTTTCCCCTTAGTTAATATTGTTGAATTTAAAGCTTGCACTAACTAATTGCTAAGACTTAAATGTGGATGACTTCCTCACAAATTTCTATAAACATGTTAAAAATCTTGTTATCATTTAAATAAACATTGAAATAAACATTGTTCTTATTGCTTAGTGCTTGTTTTGCTTTCTTTAATTCAATGATCAACCACAGTCTTAGATAGAGAGGTTTACAGTAATGCAAAATTGCAGCAGCTGAGGTCTAGAACTCTTTCTATGCAGATGGCAGGGTGGATCACTGCTCACAAATATATGTATATGTATGCATATATGTGTGTGTGTGTGTATATATATATATATATATATATATATACACACACATAACTTGAGCAACTATCAAATATATATATATATATTAGTTATGGTCCTCTCAACTCTCATAGCTTACATATAAACATAAATACATATATTCTGATTTTGATAAGAATTATTTTAATTACCACTCAAGACAGTTGTCAACAGTTGCACAAATAGGACCGTACCAGAATGGTAAATTTTTGCCCTTTCTGCAGAAGAGTTTAGAAACAATATCAAAACCCACACAGGAGTGATGAATCAGGCTTGTCACATGAATTTTGACTCATTAGTGGGCCAGGTACACAGAAGGATGAGTGCATGTTTTCAACAAAAATTTGGTGTCATTTAAAGCCACTGTTTATTTTAACTCACTTAAGAGCACAACATTAAAATCAGCCAAGTAGGTAAGGGGTAAGATTCTCTTTCAATGATTTCTCACAGCCAAAAGCTTTCACTGTCTCTATGCATTGACCTTTCAGCAAACATAGGGTGCAATTAAAGGGTTTTTAGGACATTATTGGTGAGTGCATTTTTTTAACTTTAATTTTCATGCTACTTTGCTTTTGACTATGCACCAGGGATATTTTTAGATTATTGATGACTGCACCATCTGGCTGTATTCTATTAATATCAGTATAACCGAGTTTTGCATCCTTCAGTTCAAACCCTTAGGCAACACATCTTTCCACAGCTACAGCAGGTGCTCCAGAGTGAATGACCTTGGTTGCATTAAGCAACAGAAAGTATTTGCTCATGTTTTAAGCAGTATTTCTACCTGTGCTTATGTTGTGAATATGGGACTTCAAAGTAAGAGGATGGAAACAGATTTCGAGGTTAATTATCTCATACTCACAACTCTGAATCCATCTGGATTTTGCTGAATGCAGAAACTTGATGGCTAGGGGGTTGTTAGGAGTGTCATGGTCCAAAGAAACTCTGAAGGACCTTGCTACTATGACGAGCTGCAAGAGAGTCCTCCCCAAGGAAGTTCAGAGTCGGATTTGTCAGTCAAGAGGTGGGGCTGGACATGGAGAAATTCCATTTTTTTCAGCCTCAAAGAATTCCTGCTTGGTCTTATACATTGAGCAGAAAGCAGTGCAGAGGGTCTGGATTGAGATTTTTGTAAATTCTTTTCTCATGGTTTCCAATCACCTCTTTAAGAGAAAGATTCAAATATTTCAGTGCTCACTGCTTTGCTTTTAACACCAATTTCATCTGGCCTGCCAGTTTAGTTTTCAAGTTCTGGCTACATGACTACATGCTATTTTTAGTGCTTTCATAAATTATTTTTTTTAAATCATACTTATTCACAGAATTCTCAAGACTAATGGATTAAGCACTTGACAACCTAGTTATACCAAATGCTGTACTTTGTTTTCATTGGTAATAATGCAACCATTTAATCACAATTTTATAATCCTTAGATTGTGATGTTTTTCTAATTTTTTTTTCCCTGAGACTTAATCACTGAAAGCAAAAATTTGTTGACAAAAGGAGTTTTGATAACCACAGTGCTGAATATCCATGAACCTAAAAACAAATGCTACTCATAAAGTGAATTGCAAATAATGAGTGTTCTGGTTTTTCCCTGCTCCCCATATTCAAAGGAATATTTACAATAAATAATATGAAAAAAACTCACAGAAGCTTTTGTAGGACATTTATTGAGAAAGAAAAGTTTTGCTACAGATACTGAATTTTTTGAGAAGCATCATAAATTATTTGTCAAGCTGAACTCTGAAAAAACTAAACATTGTAATGGTGTCACCTGGAAATACTGCTGTGTATCAAAGATAGAGAGCAATCCTTTTTAGGGTGCTGACAACAGGACTTGAAACAAGGATATTTCTGCTGCATGAGCTGCAGAACAACATCCTTTATCTAAGAGAAGGGCTTTAACAACTTCTATTCAGACACACTGGAGAAGCAGTTGGCTGAAAACATAGTATATGATCTCTGTGTTGGTTGTAAGCCCATGAATATAATTCTTATGGAAATTATTTTTATCTTCTCCAAAGACAAAATGTTTTGAAGCTCCCTGTGGGTTTCTCAGACTGTCGGTTCATTACCTGGACTATTCCTGCAGTGTTTTCGGCTCTCACACTCTGGACTGAGTTGTGATTCTATATCTATCTCCATTTCTTTCTTTTGCTGCCTTTTTCTTATCCAACCCACATTTTTCCCCAATGGGAAATAAAATTGTTTCATATTTTTCATTTGAAGCTAAGGCTCCTTCAATGACTTCCATTGAGTTTTTCCAAATCAGGTTCCATTAGCAGAACAAAAATGAAAACAATTCCTGCTGTGGTGAGCCTTAAGAAATGGTTTGTGTAATGAACCAAGACAATGGGTGATTGACAGCCAAGAATTTATGAATCCATGATACATACAAAAAACCCTCACTAACAAGTGGACTCCCATTTCTTTCCTAATATCAGCCAACAGTCAACCTTATATACCAGCTAAATAAATACTCAGGTTTGGGGATTTAAATAGTGTACATCCGCAATATAGAAAAAAACCATGGTCAATACTCTTTCTTTGGGTTAAAGAGACAAAATTAACTTCAGAGCTACAATTGTGAAGTCTTTGATTTGAGAGTAGAACACTAGCAATATTCAGATGGGGGAAGACCTAATGGGGGTATTGCTGAGAGCACAAGGAACTGACTGTTAGTACAGCAGGATACCAGGAAGAGTAGAGAACACCAAGGATTTATGTGGGAGAAAGTGCATGGGTGCTAGCTGAGCTCTTTTGTGCTGTCCCACTGCCAGATCTTCAGGACATAAGACAGGGTCCTGCAGAGCCACTTTGGTGTGTGGTTCCCATAGCAGCTGGCACTTTATCCTCAGGGGTAGCCTGACAGACGTTATTGAAGCACAGCACCTGCACAAGGACCAGGTTCAAATCATGTGGTGCCCTGAACCACACAATCTCCCCAGAATATGTCTTGTGACAGACTCTAATGCTAAGGCAAACCAAAGGTACTTCAGAAACTGGGCTTAAAGCAGTGGAAATTAGATATTCTGTTTAACCTTATCCTACAAGCACTTGCATTGCACCAACGATGGCAGATACAGGGTGGCTCTACAGAGAGTTGCTCTAACATGTTACATAGAGATCCCCACAGCATTAGCAATTACCTGGTACCCATCTCATTCTGCATGTCTTCCTTACATTTTTCCACACCTGGAACACCGTGAAGCATGAGGAGAAACACGTTTGACTTCAAAGAATCCTAGAATGGCCTGAGCTGGAGAGGATCTTAATTTAGTTATTGACCCCATGCCATTGACAGCTTCTCTGGGCAACCTGTTCCAGTCCATCACCATCCTCACAGTAAAGAATTTCTCCCTAATATCTATTCTAAAACAAACCTCTTTCATCTTGAAGCCATTGCCCCTTGTTGTGTCACTACATGCTCCTGTAAATCACCTCCCTCCATCATTCTTGTGGCTCCCTTTAGATCCTGGAAAGCCTCAATTATGACACCTTGAAGCCTTCTCTTCTCCAGGCTGAAAAATTAAAATTCTCTCAGTCTTTCAGTCTTTATAGATAAAATGTTGCCATTTTCTGAAAATCTGTCTTTGATTCAAATAATCACTTAAAACCTGGAGTGGCAATGTCTACTAGATGACTGAAAAGTATGATCTAGGCTTTATAAAATGCTACAGTTAATCAATTAATAGATAATCTATTAAAATTATGGTGTATGGGATTTTGAAAGCCATTTAAAGTGTTTGGTTCCTTTCTATTTATTTTTCCTTTTTTTTTTTTTATCAAATAAGAATATAGTATTGCAGCTGGACATAAGCATTTGAACAGAAAAGGAGTTAAATCAGGAAGAAGTGTGTAGACTTTTTGGTCCAGAGGATTCACACTTGGGGTCATATCCATTATACAATCCCACAAAATGTTCCCATGGGAATCTCTAAGTATGACATCATAGACCCATTTATCTCTTGTAGGTAGTGAACACTTAAAACTGCCATAGATTTAGAAGAAAAAGAAAACCTGCAGCATCTCATGGAACACATCCTTTCATTTGCGTTTTCCACTCTAAAGGGTAAAGTATTATCTTATTATCTGTTCTGTTTTGGTTGCTTATTATCAGATTCCTCAAGATTCCACCTTGTCATCTGGAGAGACAGACCTTAGCATTCAAAGTCAGCCTTTAATTACAGTCAAGGAGGAGGGAAACATGATGCTGCAAGAGCATGCACCTCTTCTACACCACAACTGCATTTTATTCAGATAATTGGACCACAACAGCTTTTCACAGGGAGCTACTCCACCCTCCAGTAGTGCTACTGAAAACTGTTTCATAAGAAGCCCTTCTCTTTCTTTGCTCCATTTCACTTCATCAGGCTTTATATGGAATTCTTTCATCTCTAATGGCCCTTCAAAAGTTTACAACCATATTGATACTTGGAAGAAGTCAGGCAACTGGAACAGGTAGAGTCTTCAGCATAAATTATGGAAGGATTAGGCTGTAATTGAAAGGAAAGCCCAAGCAGCAGAGAGGAAAGTCTTGTACTTATGAATCCAATGTAGCTTCATCACTTCAACCACTTTAATCTTCATCTGCTGACTGCAGCAGAACTGGTTCTTCTTTGTAATACCATGGGAGGGAATTGTTCTCTGCAAAGAAGGTGTGCACCTACAGAGATGCTCAGAACTCTAAGCTTTGGCACAGCTTTTACCATGTCCACTACATAAAGTGATTACAGCTTTTTTTGTACATCCCACATGTGAGACTTTATGACAAACCCAATCAAGCTGGCAAAAACAAGATGAAGTGGAGACAAAATAATTTACATCTAGAAAAGTGGACTAGAAGCATAGGCCTTGAAAACTTCCACGTCAAACAAGGTTGAGCTGTCAAATATAAATATCCCCATGATTAGGGAGGACTATTTTAAGTCTCAGTTTGGGATTTGGGAAACCTTGATTTTTGCCAAGTCTTTCTGGAGGATGTCCTAAACTCCATAGCAGGTATTTATTTCAACTAATTACAGACAATCTGTTCTGGAGAAAATGAGTACCAGTACAGGACTGAAATGCAATAGAAGACACACATGAATCTGTATGGAACATTCCCACTTTCAAAAAGCATCAGAAATTTTTGTTCATTATCTGAAAAGGAACCTTAACAAGTAGCCCTTCCTTCAAACTTCAAAAGCCACGAAGTCCCCCAAGCTTCTGGCTCCCATAATCTTGTTCCTTTTGAAATTCTCTTTCTGATAATAAATATAAACTCACAAAATGAAAACAAGGATACCATGAGAGTGCTCCTGTTTCAAGTGGAAAGTGTAATCATGTGCATCCTGCAAATTTCAGGTTGTAGTGTAGGATCTATAAAAAGCCTATCCAACAGATATGAAGGAGTTACCCTAATCTGAGAGTATTACCCACATCACGACTTGTGCTTCTGCGCAGGTGTGCCTGGATACAAACTGCTAATATTTTTAAAACCTAAACTCCATAAAGTTAAAACAAAAAAAGACTGTGATAAAATTAGAAAGACAAAAATACCAGTTGTTCTTGAAAAAATCCATAGGAAATTAATTTTATGTTACTCAAATAATTTCTATTGAGTTAAAAACAAACTACATGCTGATGAGACCTCACCTGCAGTGTTGCATCCAGCTCTGGGATCCCCAAGACAGGAAGGACATGGACCTTTTGGAGCAAGTTTAGAGGAGGCCACCAAGATGATTATAGAGAGGGAACACTCCTCCTATGAGGAAATGCTGAGAAAATTTGGATTATTTGGCCTGGAGAAGGCGTCAGAGCAAAGTAATTGTGGCTGAAGGGAGCCTGCAGGAAAGATGGAGAGAGGCTGTTCACAAGAGCACGTGGTGACAGGATATGGGGTACTGCATTCAAACTGACAGTAGTCCCTGGTCTAGTGAAAGGTGTCCCTGTGCACAGAAGGGGATTGAAACTACATGACCTTTTGGGTCCCTCCCAATAAAAGTACAAGGAAAGATGTCTAAAACCAAGTCACAGGCTAGTGTTTTATTAATCTTGCAGTTGTAGTATATTCCATGTAATGTCAAAAAATTATTAAAGATAACAGTTGACTATAGTATCCTAATAGAACTTCAGAACTAAAATTTAAGGAATTTTTATGAATCTCATCAGATTACAGGGCAAACTGTAATGCATTACATAAATCCTTTTCAGAGTAGGTAATTTATATGCACAAATAATTACTTTGAAAGAAGTAAAGCAATCAAGTTTAAGGCGCCAGATCTAGAAACACTATTGTTTCCTCAGGCAGGTTGGTAGTAAGGACTCTTAATTGTCCTTAGGATAATGATGGGCCATAGAATGCCACAACTAGAGATAATATAAGGATTACCCATCTGACATAAAATCTGAAACATAAAGCATGTTCTCCATTTTGCTGTCCAAGATTTATTCTGAATTTACTTGCTTTAATATACTAAATAGACACAGAATTGTTCGGCTATAAGGACATTCACTTTTTTTGCTTATTAAAAAAAAGGATGGTAATATGTATATGTTGCAATGCTAGACCATGGTGCATTCCATGTACTTTGTGCAATGGAGGTGTATTGATGCCAAAAGCACAATGCTAATAATCTAACATTCATACTACAACAGTGAAAGGTGGATAAAGATGCATTTCCCTACCAGACAGGAGAATTTCTTCAACATTCTTTGGCTGATCTGCAGAGTCATTCATTGAAATTTGAATTAAAGTTGTCATCTTACCTTTAACACAGGTCCTCATTATTCAGTCAATTTTCTCCTCTCTCTCTCTCTTTTTCTTTCTTTCTTGCTTGCTTGCTTTCTTGCTTTCTTTCTCCCTTTCTTACAAATATCCTGAAAATAACCTTCAGCTTCTTTAAAACATAAAGCTTTGGCGTTTTGGAGTAACCGTAATGAGCCAATAAACCCAATTTGGAGGCTGGTTAGTACCACATAAATTAATTTCCCTGCTAAATGATCAGAGTCACATCCACCTTTTTCACTACCATCTGCCTCACAACAAAGTTGGCACTGTACTCCTTTGAGAGGTGGACTGTAAAAGTGTCATTTAGGAAAGGCTTATTAACAAAATCCTTTCTAAGTTCCAATTTTCCTGTTCCAGGGCAATGATCACAGGCAGCATATATATACTGTTAGCAGGAAACAGTCAAATGTCCATATGGCATGCACTTAAATAAATAATATTTGAAAAAAAAAAAAAAAGTAAATGGAATGTGTGTATGGATCTATGCAAATACTCACCTTCATTTTCAGGGATTTTCCCATGTAGTTGATCACAACAATTGTGCTAGTTGTTAGTTCTGCCTATGAAGGAACAGTCCCTGCCAGCTGGGGCATTTCCCACTTGCCTCTGGACTATGTAAACAAGGCCTGTGCCACACCTGTAAAATGGCACAGGAAAAAAGCACTTTTCCTGAGCTCGCTCTTAATTCCACGTCCCCGTTCTGATGTGTGACAGACATTCAAAGTCATTCACTCGGCCATCTGATTTAGTTCCTTACCAAGTGTTGTAAAGCAGGAAAGCATCCAAACATTGCTGCTAAATTCTGATTAAAACATTGTTCTGGTATTTTTCATTAGTTGTGAGTACACATACCTGGAGACTAAGGTTTTCTTTATATTGAGAAGTCTGCAGTGAAGGCAAGGAAGTCTTAAATATTGATACAAGGACTTTCATTTTGTTTTTCCAGTAACGAAAATTATAGGGTGACAAAATGGATTCATGGGACAGTAGAGTGATAAGTTTTTCCATGTGAAGGAGATAAGGAAGAAGTTGAATACTCAAGTTAAAATGTATTTTTATGTGTTTTGCTTTTGTGAAGCAGAGTCAGAATTAAGCAGTTCCACCACATGGAATTTTATTTGCAATGAAGTTATTTTGCTGTGGGCCAAGGTGCCAGCGGGGCCAAGAGTTTTCAGACAGGGGTCCAGTACCAATGTGACATACAAGCATCATGTTATTTGGTTCTCTTTCCCTAAATGTCCTGCAGCTTGCTGTTGTTCTATCACAACAAAGTGTAGACAGTAGCCTTTGTTTATTTTCAGAAATAAGATGTATTTTTTTCTGCCAGATTTTCACAACTTCCATTTTTTCCCCCCTTAACACTAGCCCCAAATGCTGAAGTAGTAATAGTTTGGGTTTCAAGATTCTCTCCTTTCTAAATAACTGGAAAAGACATCCTTAAAATAGTCTCCATAACTTTCTATCTTATTAAGTATAATCAGATTCTTTAGTATTATTTTTCCCTCTTAATTCTTATTTCATCTGTTTTGTTTTTATAGGTGTTCTGAGGAGAACTGTGTTTTAAGCAATGATTTTCAATAAATTTCTACTTCAGAAACTCATCAGACAGTTTGAACAACAAAACCCAGTAGCAGTAGCCGCATGAGTCAAATTTAACATAAAAGAAGCTTTTGAAACCACACTGTGGATTTCTAATCTGCTTTTTGTCCTCAAAAATGAATCTAAATTACTTGAATCTAAATTAAAAATAGCAAATTCTACAACTGCTAACTTCAAAACCTATACCACAGAATTACTGTCTTTCTTTCAGATCTATTGTCACTCTAAATTTAGAAGGAATTGAAAACTTCCTTTTTCTCCACTGAAAATTAGCACTGCCAGTAGATCATCTAGTAAAATTATTATAAGAAATCTTCAATTCTCATTTATCAAGGCCACAATGATACCAGAAACTCCAGAGTACATGCATGTTGCAGTATGACAACACCAACACTAGGTAATAACAAATCCAAACTATCTCCATGTCTCTGACACAGTAAACTGAAGAGGCAGAACCTTCTATTAGCTCCTGCCAGTAGCTCAGGAGATCATCAGTTTCATCATTCTGGAGATCAGTGCAGGTTTTCTGTTCATTATGGGAAAACATTCTTGTTCTTACCCAGTCTTCACTGCATTCTGCCTCTCAGATCCTGAAAACAAGGATATGCCTCTTTTGAGCAAGGACAGTTTGCTTAAAAAACCTTAAATGACACTATTAACTAAACCCTGTGCCCTAGAACTGAGATGAGTGCCTTAAATTCTCGTCAGTTTGGTTAGGTCCAAAAAGTGGCAAAATAATTGTCCTGCATTTTCCAGGAATTCCAAATAATTTCCACGTGAATGAGATTTAACTGAAATATCTCTGGACTCCTCACAGCTAGTTTCTGTTTATCCACATCAATTATGGAGGTCTCCAATGTCACAAAAACGGAAATTAACCCTTGGACAGAAAATTCTGTACAGGTTTCTGTTTGAACCTATGAAAAAAATGTGAAAGTGCTTTCAAGAAACAAAAGGTAGCTTTCTTACAGCAGGAAGAGAAGACGCCTATCCCTTCATGGCTGCCTCTTTGTTAAATGCTGGGTGGTTGAGAGCTCATTGCTATCTGGCAGCACTGCTGAGCCACGTTTCCTCTCTTAAAGAACAGGGCACACTGCACTTCTTAAGAGAGTTTAAAAGTATTTTTTCCTGGGGTTTGTCAATGAGTTTGAGTTATAGGAAACATTCTACCAATGCTTTAAAATCACTGCTTGCCTTCCTCTTATTTCTATCCTCAACATCTTACAAACACAGCCTGTGTTTCTTTCCTGTTTTACAGCTTCAAAGCCATTTCACTGCCAGCAAAAAACATAGGATATGTTTACTCTGGTCATTAAAGCACTGATCAGAGTATCCAAAATCTCAGTTTGTCAAGGGAACATTAATCTGGTCAATTTTCCACCATGCAGATGATCAAAAGAAGCAGAACTCTGCTATCCCGTCATGCAAATAAAATTATGTGCACAAGGCACACTGTTAGTATTATCACCAGAGACATACTGTGTATTCCTATAAGGCTATTTTAATGTTTCTGGTGTATCATACCTTTTTATAGACATGGTTGCTGATTTTAAAACAAAGCCATTTCTGTTAGCTTGCTAAAAAACAAACCTAAAGCTTGGAAATATAACTACTATTTCTGTGTACATGTTTTTGGCACAAATACGAATTCTTTAGGGTACATTACTTGGTATTCTGCAGATGAAAATGAGCCTGGTCTTTGCATGTTTTCAGCTGACTAGATGCAAATGTTTGAAGATGCAGAAGCTACACAGGGATATTTAAGATGACATACTATTTGGAAAGCTTGCAAGATTTATAAACCTGACCACAGCACCATGTAAAATGTGGCTCTGCCATTTCTCATTTTCTTCTGAGCATATCCCGACATGAGATATCATGGACAGCTACATTTTGAACTCCAATTGTGAATATACAATGCTCAGAGAGAAGAAAGGCATAAAAAAGTCCACTCTTAAATCTCTGAGTTGTTGTTGTCTGCTCAGTCTCTACAGTCAAATGATTTCAGCAAAACAAGCAGCAGGATGAAGCTGCAGAACCTGAACCTGTTCCCTCCTTCTGGAGCACAGTGAAAGGCTGCAATTACTGCTACTAACAAGTACTGGAGATATATTTTGGAACTGTTTAGATGCTCATCCTGAATACACCACAATGTAAGGTAGATACATATAAACCTCTTTCTTGGAAAGTAACTGCTCTCAGATTAATAAAGGAATTTTATAAATATATATATTTAGAAGCCAGTTTACTCCTGAACAGATGCTAGAAGAGCATACTTTTAAATCTGAGAAAATTTAAAACTAAAAGGGAAGACCGATGATAATTTGAGGGTGTTTCAGTCTCAAGTATCATAGCAGAGACAACTTTCACATCCAGTCTGGGTTTCAAACTCACAACTCAGTGACTTTCCAAGTGTCCACACTGCCCTTTTTCAAATCTTAGAGAAGGGTGATTTTTTAGCTCATCTCCTGTTTTGGCTATGATTTTGATGTTGTTCTCTTCGGGAGCCACCCATGCCTGTTTTCTGTGCTATTTCCTTGCTGTATCTTCCCTTTATCCTTCTGTCTGCCCTGTTCTTCAGTTGTAAATCCTCCCTTCTCTGATCATGTCCATGAATTTCTGGGGAAGGTGGCAACTCCAGAAGGCAGAGGAAGACCTAGTGTCTGAATCTAGGACAGGGCAAGGAGACTTCCTTTCCACTCACCTGCCACACACTTTTGAAAGAAATTAACAAACAAACTTCTAGCATACTGATATACTCCCATATATCCAAAAATATCCTCTAAATCTTATCATAATGCACCTTTAAAATTATTTTTAAAAAAATGAAAATAAGAAAATAGTTTCAAAAAGACATCTAAGATGATACAAATTCACAGCAAAGCTTACTGTAGTTGAGCAAATGCGCCATGACAATATGTACTGGTACATCTAAGAGATTCCTTCTCAGCTGGAGTACAGAACAAATGGAGCTAATAGCCAGGCAGAAAAAGGAGAAGAAAACTCCTTCCCAAGCATCATTACATTCCTCCTTCCCCCACACAAATGCACTCTAATGCAGTGATTCCTGGGTTGTGCTCACATCAGGCCCTGCAGGTCTTGAAGCTTGCATCTCTGCAGGCCCCACACATGACATCCAGTCCCTGGTGCACAGGACATTTCCTGTGTGGCTCATTCAGCACTTCAGTGGTGCCTACATGGCATTTGACACATCAGTGCCCTGCTGAGTGCTCTGTTCATTCTACCTGGAGCAAGTTGTGGTCATACCACCAGGGAAAGTCATGTACACCAAGCCCTACAGCTCTGGGCCTCAGACAAAAGAAACAAACCCATTGGAAACCTATTGGAAACTAGCTCAGCTTTACCAGGTGTAAGGATAAGGTCTAAGAACAATGTTCTATGAATAGAAGAGAGCTCATCTGTTTAACAGCTATGTTTGAGAAAACTTTGTCTTAAACTGTGTGACTGGGGACCGTATCCAAGAAGAGACTCAGGTCCTGCTTCACACACCTTGGTGCATTTTCTCCACTTGTATTATGACCAAAGCAAAGCCATCCAGGGCTGAAAATAATGTACCTGGTGGATGTGGGCTGATCCTTGCTGCTCAAACAAGCCCTGAGGGACAAGACCAAATACTCTAATTGTAGCACTGAGCAGGTATCCCCACACATGGACCTGCCTGGCTTCAGGCACAGGTTTGCTGCAGTTCTGCTGGCCCCTGGCACCGACTGAGCATAAACACCACTGCCTGCTCCCTGCCGGTCATACCCAAAGAGAATTTGGCTTTGTTTATTATAGAATAACAAAAGCCAAGGGAACATTTGTCTTCTAAATATATAAACTATGGAAACTCTGGGGACAAACATCTGCTTAAGTTTAAAATTAACCTTTGATCAGAGACAGATGTAGTCTGGGCTCAGATAAACTTGGATACAAACATGAGCACAGTGAGGGTCTGAACCAACCTTTTGGTGGGAATTGCAGGCAGCTGTGGAGGGGAGGGTAGGAGAGCACAAGAGGAGGACAAAGCTATATTAAAGCTGTTTATGGACTGTAATTAGAGGTGAATCAAAAGCTGTGAAGGAAAAACAAACAAACAAGCCAAACCAATGGTAAAACCAAGAAGAAACTAAAAAAACATGGTAATGATTAAGCTAACAGTATACCAGCCTATAAACTGTTTATAGTGTGCCTGCTGTAATAGAAATATTTTGCTGGGATTGGAAGCCTAAAGTCAGAAAGACACAGAACTGGTGAGTGCATAAATGTCAGTCTGTGTAAGAGTGTGAGGGGCCAGTTCCTGTGCATGGAACAAGTTACTCACATGCTGCTGCCACTCAGGAAAAAGTAAACTTATTTGGCTAACAGGTAAAGATGGTGTTTTCTGTGTACATGTGATGGTAACAACTATGTCACTATTCTAAAATCTTTGCTTCTTTTGGTTTCTCAGGGTTCTATTGCCTTGAAAAATTTCAGTGGTTAGTTTGCAAATACCTGATTTGTGGGGTTTTTTTTGTTTGCTCTGGATTAGGTTTGGTCGGGATTTGTGGGTTTGGTGGCATTTGTTTGTTTGGTTGGTTTTGGTTTTGTTTTGTTGTTTTACTGTTGTTTTTTTGAGGTAAAAGCTTGAATTTTGTTGTATGAGCGAAATAAATCAGCTAGGGCAACAGCAGAGCTACTCTGAACATCTTGTTCTCCCTTATAGTTTTGAGGAGCAGTCAGGAATACCACAATGTCTCCCCCAAAGACACAGGACATACGTAGGGAAAGAAATTCAGTTGGGATAAATTTGGGGAAGAGATAGATTCTGCTCTTCCTGTTGGGTTAAAATTTTACTTGTTTTGGACTTATTTTTCCTGGTGGTGAGTTTTGGGGTTTGCTGCTTGGAATTTTCTTTTTTCCGTCTAACTTCTTGATGTAGCTGCAACTAGGGAGTGGCTCCAAAAATGAGTGAAGGTGTTACACCTCTGTGGGTGCTCTGTAGAGTTACCTTTGAAGGGCCCCAGGACATCCCAATAATCCTCTTTAGCAGGGATAATGATCCTCAGTGAAGTACACTGCATTTGGCCTTGCTTTGGTGGAAAGATAAACACTGCAGTCCTGCTGACTTCTGCAGTTAACCCAGTGCTTCCTAGATGGTAGTGTTTGGTTTTTTTTCCTGAAATTTCATTGCCATTATGTATGTCTGTGATAAAATGTATTACCCTTGAGTGGTTAAGTGGTGCTCTCTGATTCTCTGTATAGATGTATTGTGACATTGAACCACCAGGTTCTGAAGGTGTAGTGCTCAGATATCAGAATGGTAGGGAACTTAAATATCTAGAAAGATCCCTGATAAATGATACACTCTGCAGACAAACCTCTGCCAAATTCTATTCAAATAGCACAGGGATAATGTGAATATGACTCTAATGAAGGAAGGCTGGAGTTGCCATAATGCATGCAGGTGCAATTGCTCCAAATCTCTCTTAAAATCCATTTTCCTGCCAGTGCTCATTCTTCCTTTAAACAGAAGTTAATACTCTGCTGACATTACTGAACTCCATCATGCTCATTATCTCAGGCTAGCATTTAGATCAGGTTTTTGGAGGTGAAAGACCAATTCATTAACTCTATTGTGTCACTCAATGACTTCCTGTGGAGAGATCATAAGTCAGATGGGGGTGTCACTGCTGGAAGATAAAAGAGAGCTATAAAGTAGGAAGACAACTGGTATAATTCACAAAAATGAGGAAAAAAATTACTCTATAGCCTTTAATTTCTATTCATAGTTCAGGTTTTAAGTATGTTATTTAGATAACAGTGCATCTGAGGTTTTTTTTTTTTAATGAGTTTCAGATATGGAATAAAAGAGGTTATTGGTTGGTTATTTTTTTTATTTAAAGGAGAAAATTAATATAGGTAACAAGTAACACAGAAATCCCTGTTAAAAAAAAAAAAGTGTGCTTCAAACCTATATGTTCAAATGCTGCTGGTAATCTAATAGACATATAAATTTGTCTTGGCTTAAAGTTAAAAAAAAGCGTGTTTGGAAAATTATTACTTTGTCAAAAAGAAAGTATTATGAAATTGTTTTAATTGTTGATAAAGAAAGAAATGGCTGCCAGGAATCAAAATCCACATATTTGATTAAAATAAAATCTCCATACTATTTCTTAAGGTTAAAGACAATGTTTATTTTTAGAGTACTCTCTGGTGTATTCTAAAATAATTCTTCTCTCTGAAAGAAAGAAAAATTCTCTCTGAAAGAATTGTCTAGGATTTTTATATAGAAAGTAGTTTCCTACCGCTACTACTTGTGACGGAACATGAAGTTTTTCAATTTGCACATGGGAAGTAAACAGGCAAAAAATACTTCTTGTGCTTTTACTTGAGTTTTTTTGTAAAAGATTTTGAAATACAAGACTTGTATTTGTAATTAACAAATACGGTGTAATTAACAACTACTTAATGTGAAAAAGCAGTGTAAAATAAGGAATGCCTTTGCCAGAGAACTTTGCAGTCTCTACTTAGCTTCCCTCTACCTGTTCAATCAAACTGTGGAACATCATAGAATCCCAGAATGGTTTGGCTTTGAAGGGACCCTAAAGACCATCTGGTTCCAATCCCCTTGCCATTGGCAGGGACACCTTCCACTAGAGCAGGTTGCTCAGAGCCCCATCCCGCCTGGCCTTGAACATTCCCAGGGATGGGGCATCCAGAGCTTCTCTGGGAGAAGCTGGGCAACTTCTTACAGAGTCTCACAATAAAGATTTTCTTCCAGATACCTATTCTCTTGCAATTTAAAGTCATTTTCCTTTCTCTTATCACTACCAGACCTCGTAAAAAGTCCCTCTCCAGATCTCTTACAGACCCCCTGGAGACACTGGAAGGCTGCGCTAAGGTCGGCCAGAGCTCTGTCTTCTCCAGGCTGAAGAACCCCAAACATTCAGCCTTTTCCCACAGGACGATCTTTGGTGTGACTCTCTCCTGCTAGGCTGCAGGAAGCCCTGGGGGAGATGCGGGATCGGGATGGGGATGAGGGCCCTGGGGGAGATGCGGGATCGGGATGGGGATGAGGGCAGGCCCTGCTCTGTGGTGCGGCCTAAGGCCAGCGGTGAGTCTCTGCCCCAGCAAGGCACAGAGAAAGAGTCCGGGTGAAAAAATGCCAACATCAGAACATGTAAACGCATCGTAGTGAAATAAATGGGCCTTTATTATGTGATCAGCTCTGGGTGGGGGCCCAAGGGGTGGCACACACCGCCGCTGCTCCCTTTGGGGACACAGAGCAGGAGACAGAAAGTTTTGCTCCACAGCAGAACTGGGGCTTCCGTCCTTACAGGCTTGCCTAGAAACGATGTTGGCCCATAGTTTAGGGTGTCATCCAAACTGAGTACTATTAAATTATGGTGACAGGACAGAATCAGGCTCTGGGCAATGGCGGGTCATTTCCTGTGGTTCTGCCAGTTAAAATCATAGTTTATGTGGGTTTGTTGTTTTTGAGAGGGTCCATATAGTACCAACAGCCCCTCATTAAATTCAGTCCGGGCGCAAGTCCTTCTGGGAACAGGGGAAGGGGTTCCAAGGGAAAGAGATACAAATACCGGGTAAGATAGTAACACTTAACGGTAGTAACCAAAGGCAAGTCCCAGAACTCTAACATTCAATATTCAACAACAGACCAACACTTCAAATTAAGACTCTATCAACTTCATCAACATCTACTAGCAACTACCACTCTGAAAAAGAGCTCCCATCTCCAGGGTTTCATTTCTCACAGTAGCTTGTGTTCTTGTGCTTCAGTACCTTCTGGTAAACTCCCTCCTTCAGCTGATGGCACCGGGATTTCCAGCAGGTAACAGAGACTGAGGGCTGGGAGCAAACACGAAACCAGCGGCTGTTATCAGTCACTGAATGAAAAGCAACAGGACGGCTCTTACAACTTTAAAGGTTTCAAGTTTCAAAAAACCCCATGACTTGGTGAAATAAACACAGGCAGGAGACCTTTCTCCTTTTTAATGCCTTTATTAAAAGTGATCAGCTCACACTGCCACTGCTCCCGGGAGTGACTTGGAGGAGAAGGAAGAGTGCAGTTTTGTCCGCTGGTCTGTGGGCAGAGCTGGGCATTCCATCCTCAGCAGAGCATCGGGAAAGTCCTTGCTTGTTGGTTTAACATTTGAGGTCCTGTGTCTAGCCAACATCTTCACCTTAGGGTGGGGGGTGTAAATGGTCTTGGTGGCTACTAGATTCTGTTCCTCACTTCTAGACATTGCTTTGATTTATCAATTTTGTGTTGGCTAGTTGTTTTAGGGGGTTTTGTCTAGGCTTGGTGAGGGGTCCCTCCTGCTGCATGCTGGATCTGATGTCATTTGCATGCTGACTCGATGTCCATTCCCCTTCACCATCGGGGTGCCATCCTGTAGGAAGCAGCAGGGTGCCACTCGACAAAAGGGGGAATTCTCAACTATCAACTACAGGTAGTTAACAAGAAAAGGATAGGTGATTACAATAACAAACAGTTAGAACTCCACCCTGGCAGCAACTGGCCCAACCTGTTAACTCTGCAACCTTATAAAAATATGGGCAGCTTTTTCTACTCATAACACTTGGGAAATCTAAGATCTTCCTCAGTTTCTAACGTATTCACAGAATCATAGAATGGGTCAGGTTGGAAGGGATCACAGTGGGTCACCAGGTCCAACCTCGCTGCTCAAGTAGGCTCATTCTAGAGCACACAGCACAGGATTGTGTGCAGATGGTTCTTGCTTATGTCTGGTGAGGGAGACTCCACAGCCTCTCTGGGCAGTCTGTTTCATTGGATGGTCACTCTCACAGTAAAGAAGTTCTTATATTCAGATGGAAATTTCTGAGCATCAGTTTCTGCTCATTGTCTCTTGTCCTATTGCTTGACATCACTGAGAAGAGCCTGGCTTCATTCTCTTGTCACTCTCCCTTCAGATATTTATACATTGATGAGGTGCTCAAACCTTCTTATTCCAATAAATTCTGGGATTTCTTTTTCTATTTTTCACTTCTTATTCATTACTGATAAAAATTTGTGCGGTTTCCAAGCTGTACATAAAATAAGAAGCCAGTTTTCCTTTCTCCTAGATGGTTTGGAAACAGCTACCTTCTCTTCTTCACCCTGCCCCCATTTCAGCTGATTCTCTTTAATGCTAAGATATTCTTACTTTAAGTGAGAATCCCTTTATCAGATCCTTTACAAATGAAAGCCACAGTTGAAAGAAAACAGAAAAAAAGAAATTCTAAACTGGTATCAATCTTTCTATTATGAATGCAGTTATTTATTGATCAATTTGGTTGCTCTTGCTGTGTTATCTGGGAGCATTCTTTGTTCTATTTTTCATCTGGATTGAAGCACTCTTCACAAAACCTTTCTTTACATTTCATCCATGTTACTATCTCTTCTGTTCCCCCTCCTCACACCCTGCAACTTTAAGCTGCACTCATTTGAAATATTTTCTGATATTAACAGACTGGTTGATTTTTTTATTTTCATCAGGTGGCAGCTCAGTAATTGGAAACCTAAGAGTCACTTAATATAAAGATCACTGAAAATTATAAACCATTTTCTTCTTGACCTTTTCCACCAAAACATTAGCTTCTGAGTCAGCCTGCTTTGAAGCTACAGAAGCATTACATATTGTTATGTTGGTTTCTGACTTCAAGCAATTCTTTTCTTCCATTTCCTCCTATTTTTAGCATCTGAAGGCTGAAATTTTACAATATGCTATTGCTCTTTTTTTTTTTTTTTTTTTTTCCCCAGGAACAAATGTCAGCGCATCAAAAGCTCACTGCTTTTAGTATGTGTCACTTGAGATCACTGGGAAAAAATACTTTGTAAGCCTCCTTATTGAATCATTAACTGTGGGCGCTACTATAAATAGCTTTCACAAAAGTTCTGGGATCGGTTATTTCAGCATCACTTCACTGCTAAGTAAAATTCATAAAGACTCTCAACCCTGAACAAGGGGACAAAAATCCATAATCCCGAAGGTGAAGAGGTATGCAATACAAATATTTTTTTTGTATGTAGCTTTTGTATGTGTTTTGGTGTACACCCTGTGGTATCACAAGAATTTCTATCAGTTATATAGTATTTGCAATGAAAATAACTGTACAAACTCACATACACATGTACTTGGGTCATTCACCTCCTCTCTCTGTTTAGATGCCAGTCTTAAATCTTCCAGACCTGAAATGCTTTCTGCAGCAATCCAGTCCTCTCAGACAACCATATAATAGTTGCTTCTTAGGATCTTGGAATCTCTAGGAAAATGGTTCCTACCATCTTTCTGATCCACAGTTATCAAGGTGAGGGAGTGGTGAAGTCACTGCAAACCTGCATTTGGCAGATCCAGACAAAGGCCACAGTAGCTCTCCTGTTGCCTTTGGTGTGCTGCCACAGAAATTCACCCTCAGTGTATGCAGATAGCTATGTCATGGTCCTATAGCTGTGGCTGGGGATAGGGTCAATCTCCTCATGGCATATCCAGCTATGACTCCTGTACAGCCTGCAACACCAAAAATTTATTAAAAAACAAGGAGGACTCTTGTTTTTCCTTGATAATTAGTTACCTTTCCTGCCACCTGGCCAGAGGTGTTCACCGAGTGCTCAGAGGCATTCACTGAATTTAATGAATCTCTGGGAGAGGTGTGATAAGCAGAAAGACTTTGATATATTTGGCAGGAACAACCAGTACAGGTTTTCCAGAATGCTGTTCAATTTGCCACTCATCAAGTTTGTATCTAAAGCAACAAAGAAATCAAATATATTAAACATCTAAAACAGGGCTACTAAATTGCCACCTAGTGGTCTTGTAATGAAGCTAAAATCTCCAGCCTGCTGATCTGGCTAAACATTGGCTAATATTGGTGGGAGTTTTGTATTTTTGTCAGGGTCCCAGTGTGGGTGTTCTCTGATGCCTTGCACATAGTGTGATTGGAGCAGAGGGTGTCAGGGCACAACTTCCAAGCCAATACAAGACAATCGGAACTTCTGGGGTACCAGGGGCAGCTTGTACAGGATGTAAGGTACCAAAATGGAATTCCTGAGCCAGTCAGCCATCCTGTGCATAGGGTAAAAAATGCTGCCAGGTAGGAGCCCTAGTGTATTATCTGTACTGCTTGTTAACTTTTCCTTTCTAACAAAACAAAGAAACAAACAAAAGTAAATAAGTTGAAATAAAAGATTTTCTGACTCTTGGGAGATTAGTTAGGAATTTGCTTCTTCTGAGGCTTAATAAGGTCCAGAGAGATGATTGTGGCCTTTCGGAACCTACAGGGGCTATGCAAGAAAATGGAGTGGAAAGGAGTGACAGGAGAAGGGACAACAGCTTTAAACTGAAAGTAGGTTTAGGTGAGATACCAGGAAGAAATTCTGTACTGCGAGGGTGGTGAGGCACTGGAACAAGTTGCCCAGAGAAGCTGTTGCTGCTCCATCTCTGAAAGTGTTCAGGACTGGGCTGGACAGGGCTGTGAGCAACCTGGTCTATTGGAAGGTGGCAGGGGGTTGGAAGTAGATGATCTTTAAGGTCCCTTCCAACCCAAACCATTCTATGGTTCTATGATGAATCCAGAGGAGGAAGCACTTTGCTCTACTGGGTGTTCTCCCACCTTCTAGTCTCACTCTGCCTGAGCCATATGTTCATTAGCACGTGCTGTTTACACAGAACCAAGCAGATGAGAAACAATAAAGAAGCACAAGTGGAATAGTAAGTTTTGCAGTTCTGCTTTTGTGATTGGTCTGCCCAGAAGCGACTAAGAGAGACTGAAAATAATTTGCAACATGATGAACTGCATAAACAAATTCTCTGGGGATTAATGCATCCTCAATAATTTTACCAATAATCAGGTGGGGGAGCACTGGATTGACAAAGCTGATGCTCACAGGAGGTGGAGGAGGCAGAGGCCTCGTGTTAGAAAGTGTCCTGGAGCGGGGGCTGCTGGCTACATCTCTGGGAGGACACATCAGTTGTTTCACAGATAAGTCAGAGATAAGTCAGTCCACTGCAGCAGAATCCAAATGATTCATCTCCCTCCTCCATCCTGTCACCTGCTGGGACCTAGTACAGTTAGTGGCTGAGAGAGAAACATCAGCTCTGAAAGACAGACTGAAAACCCTTATTGTACTTTTATTGAGCTCCTGGGTAGAAAAGGTATCTCATGAGTAGAGCATTGGTCTGAGGATGCTGCATAAACTCAAAGTTTAACCCTGGACAAAACACATCCCCTCGCAGATCACTTACAGATCAATACCTTGATTAAAGTATTGGCAATTCTTGTGTCTTCTCTCCTCTTAGGATGAACTGAGAGCCCTGAAAGCAAAGGTCAGTGAGATGATATAGGTCAGGAAAACTAGATGAAGAAGAGAAAACAAACATGATTGAGGCAAGGGGTAGGACTTGGGTAGCAATATAAATAATCAAATTTTGACATTAATATTGTCTTCCTACACTTCAGATGCTGTGCCTAAAATACAACTCACCACATAGAGTACTATATATAGTGGTAGTTTTCCTTTCATATCACTTTTGGCCTGGTTGACATTAATCTGTTTTAAGATAAATCTGATTTTTATTTGTGGGCATTTTCCCCACTTTTTTTTTTTTTTGTGTGCACCTATAGTTCTCTTGTTTCACATTGTACATTGTACTTTTTTGTCTAGGGAAATCTGGACCTTGTTTCACTGTTTCACAGATTTGATTTGCGCACTGTTTAGTTTTAAACAAGTATTTATAGTTATACTAGTGTCTGACCTCACTCCATTAACTTAATCATGTTTTAGTCAATTAAGTTCTCTGTAGAGTGAATAGCTATCTAAACTGATTTAACTGATTTACTTTTTCTTTTAAGGCCTCAGCTTCCCTTCCTCTAGTTATTATGGAAGCACAGTAATAGAGGAAGATGTAAACACATTCCACACACTGATGTGCCACTAATCCAAACTACCTAGTATAATAAAAAGACACTCAATTAAAAGCTAGTTTACTCCTTAATGTACTCTAGGTGATTTTATCTTTAAGGAGTACACAATATAAGGTGAAAGGTAATCAATACAGTACTGTCTGAGCAATTGCAGATATAACTGCATACCTGTTGTCAATAAAATTATCCAGGGACAGAATGCCCTATAAATGTAACCAGCTTTTTCAAAAAATAAATGCTCTTCTCCAAACCTGAGAAGCTGGTAAGCCGCGAAATAGAATCCACATGACAATTACTCATTTGAACTTTAATGTGTGCCATGAGTTTCTGTTTCTCCTAACCTTTTCTGAGTTAGTCTCCTCAGGGCTTATTAGGATCGCCTTAGACTAAGGGATTTACCACACCATCAATCTGTCAGTGTTCTGCTGTCCCAGTAGCTTCTTGAGTTTTCAGATTCCATTCAAATTGCCATGCCAAATGGCATCCATATAACCCTGGAAGACACACCTTTGATTTCTGGGTCCTCATGCCTGCTGCAGGTAATAGTGAACACCTTCAAATAACTCTCTTGACATGTTTTACACTTTCTAGGTAGGAGGTTCTAGATCCTCCTGTGTTCATCCCTACAAATAACCAGAGCTAATGGCTTGCGATGTGCATTCAGCACATTTCTTACTTGATGCTTATACATTTACAAAATCACTGAAGGTTTTCATGAGGAAGAAAGCATCATCCAGTGTTACTGTGCCAGCATTGTGTATGAAGAATAACTACTCAGTTGTCACGTGTAGAGAACATACAGTAAGAACTTATTTGTGTGGGCTCTGAAATTGTACAGTGTCTGTCTTGTCCTCATCTTATGGGCTATGCAGTTTTTACTCAGCTCAGAGCAGTCAGACTGAACTTGTGCCTCCCCTAAAATACCTGAAGATGTGCTGTAAGGGGCAAGCTGTCTACACGTACTGGTCTGGCAGAGAGCTGCATTAAGGCTTTTAAAAATTGAAGTACAGTCAGGCACTTAAAAATGGACCACAGTTTTCTCAGTCCGTTGACATATCTCAGGTTAAATGACAAAGTAGGGCTTTCACAGGAATTTCTTTGAGAGACCTTAAAAGACATGAGCTGGGTAACAGAACAGTCATGATCTGAAAAATAATAATATTGTTCTCTGAATACATGGAACAGTATTCAGTCACAGGGATGTAAAAGTTGAAGCAACCTGAATGTTGTGGGGTTTTTAAACAATTTTAAACCAAAATTGTGAGTGAAACAAGTTTGACCTTTTACAAAGCAAAGCTGCTTTTATTTATTCATTGTTTATTTTCACTTCGCGTGTGTGTCTGTCATCTCCAGGAATAAAAGCACTGAAGTCAATTCCCTTCTGCCTTTCTTTATGTGAAGCTGGTATTTATAATGAGCCTCCAGTCAGCTCTGTCATATTAAAATGAACTTTCTGAATTATTGTTGTTCGCCTGATTTCACAATCAGCCCTTTTCAACCCACAACACTGTCACTAGCAATCTAACCAAAGGCAAAAATTTCTTTAATGTCTAGATCAGTTTATGTTGAATAATATCAACACCTTTCAGCAGCAGTAGTATTTAAATACAGCTGGCATGGAACAAAACACAATTCTTGATTTTTAAAAAGCCTCATACCTCCATGCTTCTTTCCTTCCTGCTGGAATCGTGTAAGTTGTAAATGATGGGGGCTCTTTTTCTCCTCTTTCTATGTCTTGGTAATACTTGGTGTTTTGCCTTGGGTGTAAAGGTCAAAAACTTAATAGGTTGATGGTCTTTGCCATAGGAAAGTGACTTCTCCATTAGAAAGCCAATACATTTATAAAGGTATAAAAAACTTGGGTAAAAAAAAAAATTCTAGCATATATGTTTCTGTTTTCCTTTTGATAGAGAAAAAAAAATACTGTACTTTGGAACACTGAAGGAATAAACCAGAGATAGTACCTTTACTTGCAGCTTGAAGTCCATTTCCAGTTAACATTTCATATATTTTTCTTTACTTTTTTCCATTACTATTTCTATTTACAATTGTTCAAAGAAAGACAGTATCAGGTATCAGATAAATAGGTTGGGGGTGGAGAGGGGAGATGGACAAGAAGGGAAGAGATTGCCTATATCCATTCTCTATTCATCATCTTTTCAATAATCTTTTCATCTCCTACAAAAATTGAAATCTTCACAAAAACACAAACTACATTACTCTTCTTCTCATGTTTTTACCTGTTGGGGTAAAGAAATATTTATACCATCTGATTCCAATAACTGTGCTAAAAAACACTGATATAGGTTCACAACAGGTGATTTTAATTTAAGAAAATGTATTGGTGTATAAAGCATTAATAAGGTTTAGAAAATAATTTTTAAAATTTATTATCTCTCTCAGCAACAGAACTGTTCAATTTCTATGCTCCAGATTGAGATGAACTTTGGAAAAATGCTAAAAACAGGCCCTTGTGCATATTACCAAGATAAATTCTTTCTTTGCTATGTAGTCCTCCATGTGCAATAAAGATACACAGGACTGAATTCTGAGTAAGATACTTGTTTTATTTCTAGTCCTATGGTAGAGCAATTCCGAGTTCAATCTGACTTTAACTCTGCTTCAGCCGCGGCAGAATTCTTACCTATTCCAAGGGCAGGGCTGCAGGAGCTTTGTAGCTCTTTGAGACAGCTCTGAATAAAGCCTCCCTACCAACCTCAGCCACTTGCCAAAAGTTATCACAGATCGCTGGAAAAGCTCTGTCACTGAGCTGAAAATCAGAGCGGAAGAGCGGCGGCACACTCAGCTGTTAATTCCCATTTTTCCAGGGCTTTACCTTGCCATAAAGCGTGTGCGCCACCAGAGGGCATGGCGCGACTCAGTAAAATGCAGCTCGGTAAACAATTCCAAAGCCAGGGGGAATAATTCCTCTGGTCTTCTTAGGATATTGGACATTCCACATTACTAATCAAAAGCCTGCTATAAACTGAACTATCCCAAGTGCAGCATCTCTCAGGTATTTTCCAACTGCTCTTTCATTCCAGTAGCTTCTTTACTGGGAAAAATAGCAAATTAATTAGTTCTCACATGTAAACAAAGATGGAAACTAAACTGTTAGAACTGAAGACATATTTTCCTTTCTCAACAAATCAATATGATGAAAAACTTAGGAAAATGTTGATTTGTCAGATATTAATTGCAAAGTTTTAGGTTTCATTTCTCCTAATGCTTAGCTAACACACTGCAGACATTTTCTAGTGAGTGTTGATGTGTATTTTGTCTTACTAGCATCAAGTAATACTGAATTCCATCAGCTGAGAAGCCAGCCTTTTGCATATTATTAGTCACAGAAATATAGCACAGCCGGAAGTATATTTGTCCTTAAAAATTTTATTAGAAAAATATACTTTCATTTTACCAGTCTGCAATCTTGTATAAGGGTTCTAAACATTTTTTTTAATCTCAAAAAACTTAATATGTAGACAGCCTCTAAATTAATACCTATAAATTCTAATTTTTATAAATCAAGCAAAATGAATGCTGTCACTAAAACTGAAAGAAAATGACTGAGGAGAACACAAAGAAAACAGCATTTCTCATACTTCTGTGCAGCTTTTCATTGCAATTGGCTTAATGTTTGCATTTTATTCCACAGTCTGATGATTTTAGCAGCATTTGTAATGATCCCTTAGCTTCACACATGAAAACAACTTTATTTTCCATTTCAAGATTCAAAACTGAGTTATCTCACAAACTCTTTTTTACCAAGTAATGTCTTGCTGCTTTGTAATATGATTGCATTTCTGTTCTTGGGGTAGAAACAGGGTCTTAGGGAAAGCAATGCAACAGGAGAGCTCACATACTACTGTATCAATGCATAATTGTATGTTTTATGTGTTACCAGATACTCCAATAGCCACTTCTTCAGTGTAGCACACCAGCAATTTTCTAGAATGTTCTTGAAAAAAGAAAGAAATGTGAGTAAACAATCTTTTTTTTTTTAAATTTCACCTATCAGACAAAGTTTGGAAACATCTATATTTCTGAAATCCAGTAAAATGAAATATTATTGAATAGACTATGTAAAATAATACATTTCTTTTTTACAAAAATACTGAATTATCATTGAGGTCATTGATTAAACCTTGTTATGTAAGAAAAGAAAAACATCTAAGATGTGGGTAAATCATCAAATAGTAAGAATGGAAAGTATTTTCTTTGGCACAACACTTATTTTTTACACAAGGATGTAAAGAGTATAGCAGGCAATGATCTCCACATTATTCAAAGCATCCAGCTTTTCAGGTTTGTAGATAAATACTTAACTTCAGATGTAAGAATGTAAACATAATAATTATTTTACAAGGCAATAATTATTTTACGTGTGCTTACAAGGCAAGGGTGTGCAGTGCCTTAAATCTATTCCTTGGATTGCAGAAGCCCATTGGGTCATTTTCAAAGTGAATTTCAGAATATCATTACAGGGTAGGAGGCACTCACTTACTTGCCTGTTCATCCAGGGTGAGTTTGCTTCCTTACCTGAACACTGGCATAGCCAATTACTAGCTTTCAATAATGTCTATATCAGAATTCTACAATTTGAAAGTAAAATGTTTATATGTAAATCCAGTCCTAAAATTAAAATATTATTTCATTCTGCTTCAGTGAATCAGAGGGAAAATGCCCTCCCAAGAGAAGGATAAATGCCCAGAGGCACATACACAAATGACTCACTGACACTTTCTGTACATTTTCCTTCTGGTTGTCTCAGAACTTAGCAAAACACCTTGTTGATCACAGATGAGAGAGGTCCTTGTCCAGCTAAGCCTAAAATGATCCCAATTTTCAGCATCATCTAGGCTGTTCTATGAACAGGAAGGACTGTGCTAGGAAGCAAAGGCGAATTCGTCTGAAAAGCAGATGTTCTGCCCATCAGAACATTATATAAATTAATTGGAAACTATGGGGCAATATTAATTCAAACCCCAAGGTTAATAAGGACAGTATTTGAGTTGTGAAAGTCTCTAACATAAATACAAATTTCTTTGAATTTAAGCACACTGATTTCTACCCACAAGGCCCATAAGTCACTGAACTAGAACTTGGCTCAAAGCCCATTTCTGGATATGGGCCCTGCAGTCCCTTGCTATGGTGCTATAAAAACTTACACAGGTGCTCTGAAATTTGAGCTATCAAAGTCAAGGAGATTGCTCTCAGGAATTAAAAAAAGCCTCTTCTGCTTCATATTGGAAGGAATGAGTGGCAGAAAACTTTCAAAATACCTTGTATTTCTTACTACTTTTGCTGACACAATTTTTTTTTTTAATGCCCTCTGTTTATCACAAACATAGGGTAACTCACCTGGGATGCAAAGAGGTTAATCTGCCTCAAGTGAGCCAGACATTCTTAAGTAAAAACTTCTGCAGAAGTTATAAAGAAAGATTATGGATGTATCCATATCTTAACCAGTAATTACTAACTGAGAAGTTATGGTCTCTAGCCAAAAGTTTGGCTTTCAACAAATGTTTTGAATTGTTATAGTTACTACATGATTATTGAAGCTATGATTTCTGAATGTGTTTGGGGTGGCTTTGTTTGTCTTTCATGTATCAGTTTGGGGTTTTTTTTCTTTTTGAAAAAATAGATTGATTGTTTTAAAAAACAGTCTAGGGAGTTTTTTTAGGGAGTTGCTAAAAGTCATCCCAGATTACAGCAAAGCCTGAAAAAAAGAGAAATTTTGCCTCAGTCAGAAGGGGGAAAATATGTTGCCCCTATCACTGGTGCAAATGGAGGTCAATGGCAGCAGCTGGAGGGAGACAAAAAAAGAGCGAGAGGATGGAAGTCTCATGGTCAAGGAAGAGACGCCTCTGCAACAACTTGTAAACAAGCACTTTAATCATGTTTGCTATTTCATTAGCATTTGAACAATTCAGATTGAAATATGAAAGATGGTTTTATTTCCCTTCTCCTTTATGCAGGGCCTGGACAGCTTTAAGCAAAACAATTCTCATCTGAATTATGAGGATAACAATTTCTCTGTCTCAAAGGGCTGATTATGAAAATAAATTAGATGCTCAGATGTTATAGCAATGAATCCCAGTAAATGAAAAATAATTTTCAAAACAAAATAACCACATTTACATTATTTTTTAGATATCATGAGTTCAAAAATTTTTTATGGAAATTATAAGCTGTATGTATGTAAGCAAGGAAATTCTGGATGGCTAACCCCAGAAATGTGAAGAACACTTATTGGGAAATACTCCAGCTACTTGACAGCAGAACAGATCAAGAGGAGACTACTAAATTATTAAATGACCTACACTACAGCTTCTTATATGCAGTTTCGCAGCTGGAGGAGAAGTGACTGCTAGAATGCTTAGTTTGGTGTCTTCAAAATGTCTACAGTGAGGCTCTGGTTTGAAAAGTGATTATGTAAAAATAGCACTTCCTACTCAGCAGATCTGTTCTTCTATGCTTTAGTAGGGAGAGAAAAAAAAAATAAATCAAAAAACAAACCACTGCATGTCTTCACTGCTGAGCCACCATATCTCTGGGGAGGTGGGGAGGGGAGAAAGAAACTGCATTATACTCTAGTTTATGCAACTTCATCAAAATCACCAATTTAAAGCTATAATGTACCTAAGCAAACCCCATCATTTCAAAATTGTGCCCTTTGAAATCAGACCTGCATAACCTCATTACCTTCATCTGAATGGAAATGAATGAAATGAAAGGAAATAAACCCTTCAGATTGAAAAATCATGATTGGATTTCCTCCAGCTTCCTATCATCACCCAAACTAATCAAGCTATTTTCTCCCCAGGTGGAAAATGAAAAGAAAGAGAGAGGTGATGATGATTCTTTTTTTAAATATTTGGCAGGTAATCTCAGAGCATGAAGCCCATGTAAGTTTCAAGAGGTTACACGAGGACTACAGAAGGCTAATACTATGACAACAGCTGCTAGCACAGGGATATAAGCAATGCAAAAATCAGATTCATGCAGTTTGGCCAGCCTGTTTCCAGGGCTGTCAGACTCCTAAGTGATGGAGTGGGCTTTGCCACTATCAGCTGCTTCCAAAGGATCAGTATGTCATAGCAAATGCTCCTCTTCAAGCTTTTCAAAAGAAGTCTTCTATGTCAGAATGATTTTTTTCCTGAAGAAGAGCAGATGAAGAGGCTCTTGTAAAAAAAAAAAAAAAAAAAAAAAAAAAAAAAGTAAAATTCTGAACACAGGAAAATACATACTTAGTATCTGTCTAGAGATTTGAAAGGATACTTTGATCATTCTTGCCAATTACATACCTGTTAGAAGAGAGTATATTTACATATTTAATATTCAGCTAATCTCCAAAAACTTTGATCAAAAAGACATGCCATTTATCCTCAAACACTGTGCCAAAATTTCATCTCTAGATAGCCTAATGTGTGAAGTGATGAATTTGTTTTCAAGTCTTTTACAGAATGCCTTCAATTTTTCACTTCAGATTAAAACACCTACCCTTTTAACAAGTGCACTGCTTCTCCTGAACACTATCTTTATATATAAAAGAAATCATGGCACAATGGTTCCCTCAGGGTTTTACCTTTTGACATTTCTCTAAGAAAACATCTCAGAAAGAAAACAAATGGCATTATGCTTGCAGACACAATCCTTTTCTAAATGAACAGGAATGTCTACATATTTCTTTTCATCTGTGACACATTCCAGTGTGCCTTACAGACAGAGATCCTGAGTGACCTTCTTTAAGTCCCTGGACAAGAAGAAGCCTGACTAGCTCTAGAATTGCAAGTTCTGAGTGTGGGCTTGTGCATTAATGGAAAATGGAAAGGTTACTACATAAGTTTGCAGAAAACCCCAGCATCAATTCTGACAGAAGAGAGTCCAGCAGCAGAGGTTTTGCAACACACTCTGGACTCAGGTCTGTTATATTAGATGTAGATGTAACAAATCCCAAATGAAAGCATAATTTTTCATTAATGCGTTCTTATAGAATGCACCAAGCAATGTCTAACTTTGTAATTCTTTTCTTTGTCTGTTCCAAGATTTCTCCTAAATCTCTTAAAACATCTCTTTCCCAAAATAAGAATCCTCCCAAGAGTGCTTTATTCAACAAAGAGAGAGATGCAAATGCAGCATCACAATTCCTTTATTGATTAAGAATGCAGCATTTGCTTTGAACCACAGACTAGATCTTGGAGATGTTTTAACCATGGTCTACATGTTTAAGTAGTAGGCATTAAGTACAGGCATTCCTCTCCTTACAGTGCCAAGGATTCTAACAGTAGAGTGTTAAGACCTCCAGCAAGTAGCAAGTAAGACGAACAGTCTGGTAACAAAACTCTATCTGGAGCCAGTGCCAGAACAGCACTACTTGTTTACAGCCCTAAAACTGAACTACCATGACAGTCTGTCTGAAAAAATAAGTTGAAAAAAAATTTTAATTTCAAGTCTTACCTGAATTACTCTAGTATTTAATCAGAATATTCCTTAGTGATGCTGCTTTGGGGAGCCAGTGTAGGAATGAAGCTCTGTAGGGAGGCATCTCTGACCCTTCCTTCCACCATGGGAAGGTGAGGTCCACTCTGGCAGTGTGTGCCTCACTAGTGGCATTTGGGGCTTGAAAAAAGAACTGATTTTGTCCAATTGTTTTCAGGGTTCAAGGTGCAACTGGACAGACTTATTTAAGCATGGACTAGAGAGCTCACTAAACTACAAGATGACACAGGCAGTAAGAATATGGGAACAAAACATTTTATGACACAAGAAATTATCTTTCAGAGAGTGTAGCAACCTTTTTATGCTTGTCTATCACAGAAATATTTTGAAGGTCATAAAGCATTTCTTCTTACCAATTATTAGATTAGTAAACAGGAGAGCTTACTAGAGGGATATAAATATTAGTCTTTAAAAAATTGCAAAGATACAATTACATAGCCTTTAGCAAGAACACTATTTTTCTTTCCCATCACTAGATTTGTTACTTTTTTTCCCTTTAGTCATAAGACTCATTTTCTTTGCAAATGTTTTTTCTACCTGAGACAAATTTGTAGAAACTGATTTACTGAGAAGAATTCTGACACTTTCCTGGCAACTTGCAGTGACGCCTGGTGAAAACAGCTAAATTTTGCTGTAGAAGAAAATTGCAAAAACTCATGAAAACAGCTTTTGAACTCACCCAAATGTGATCTCCCTAAAGAAAAATCTAAATAGAAATGTCAAGATTGTAGTTTTTAACTCACTTTGGGAACCCTATTTGGTATACTGGCCATACAGCTTAATAGTAAAGCTGCTTTTGGTTTGGTTGGATTTTTTCCCCATAGGAAAAAAAACCCAAACAAAATAAAACAAAAAAAATCCCAAAAACAAACAAAACACTTTAAGACTTATTTTTCTTGTAAAGCTGCCTAGACTGGATATCTATCATACAGTTTTGCCAAGAGACTGTTTTGCTTCTAGCGATTTCACCTCAAAGTCTACAAAATATGATAAAATCTATCGCAGAATAAAAAAACATAAATTTTGGTTGTCCCTGTTTGTCCAGCTCCCCATAATCAGAAACAAGCAAGTAAAAGTAGGTCCAAAGAAAAGCCAAGAGCTCCGTCCCTGCATGCCATAAATCAGAGATCACTCTCCTTTGCCTTGAGAAAAATGCAAGGCTTGTAGTGCAAAAGTTACCAGAGGGCACTACCGGTATTTCGGGTTCCCTACAACAGCAGGAAACTTGTTCTGCTTAAGAAGTACCACAGCCTAGGTATTTCTCCTTATAATGATTTTGGATTTTGTTTTGGTAAGCACTCCAGCCAGGAAAAGGAAACCCACAAGAAATTTGCATCCAAGCAAGCAGCGTGACAGGGACTTTAAACCTTGTGTACTTAATAAAACTCATCATCAGCGCAATGCTTTTTATATCCCCTATCTTGGTAGTTAATTTCCTAAATAAACTTTCAAAGCCTCTAATTTAAATTCTTCATGGGTATAACCTGTTAAAGGTGCTTCAGATGACAACTTAATAAAGGCTGATCTTGTGAAAACAGAACAGAACAAGATGACAAGAAATTAGAGTGCTATTCTTGGTTTTCCTTAATTTTTTTCTAGTTCTGAAAAATTTGTTTAACCTTGCTGTACTTCACTGTACTCGAAGGCTAATGATGTATGCCTATTCTACAGAGAACTGGGAAAATAATTATCTTTACATTTGAAAGCTATGGGAATGAAAAGTATCATTACTTCACTGTTATTTAATTGTATTAAAAATTATCCTTCAACTTCCATTAAAGTCTTCGGTATTTAACATAACGACAGAGAAGAAATAATGAATACCACAGTTCCTTATTTTCTCAATGGGTAAAGGTATTTATATGAATTAACTGGCAAAGCCAAGCCTTTTTAGAGGAAACAGAACCTAACTTCTATCTAAAGGAGGAAGAACTTCTATCAAACTTGTATCACCAGTTTAAGTTCTCCATAACAATTTTTTAGTGTTTCAGGTCTGGGAGCTTGTGGGTTCTGTGAACATCACAATGCTGCTCTAGTAATTACATTGCAAAGAAAAATTATCAAAAGTTATCTAAAGAAATGAAACTCTCTGATGTTAACATCCCAGATGGGAACAGAAGAACAGTAGGAAGCTGACTAAACACAAATCTCTATATAGAATATTAATAGCATTTTCTCAACACTGTGCTAAAATAAGGTATTTCAGAGAATTTCCTGTAAAACAAAAATCAGATCTAAGGGCTCACTGAAAATTAGTAACAATTATTAATGCCACTTCCTCCTTCCTTTGCACTAGGCAATGACTGTGCTTCTGAAAACAACTCTTGCAAAATCAGAAGAGTTGTCAGGAGAAAGGAGACTACGACAGTGACGTCAGAAGTTTAATGATCTATTAAAAGGGAACATTCTGATAGTTAAGCTGCATAGATGAGATGCAGTAACAAACCCATGTAAAGACATCCCCCGGTTCCCAAAGAATTGACTCTCTGTTTTAGGCAGAGAGAATAGTGAAGATATTTTGGATGTTATTGTACACCATCTTTGGATGTTACTGATCCCTGTGACTATTGGGGAAAAAAAAAGTGTGCTACAACAACCCTAAGAATGTTTATAGTTCTTTAAATAGTAACCATCAAGAAAGATATTTATCAGAGTTAATACTTTTTAAATTGATATTTAAAGTTTTTAAGGTTTTGGAAAAAATGTAGGCACGGAGTAAGTTGGTTTGAAATTTTTGAAACTGGTTACAGCAGGTCACATCTTAGCATGCTAAAAGGTTTACATCATGACTCACTAAGAAGGCAACATTATTCAAATGCTGGGTCTTTACTTTTATGTGTTTTCATGTCTTTTTTTCCCCTATGAAATTAAGAGCATATTACATCCTCTAACTATAAAAGTCTTCAGACACCTGCAGCTCTGAGTCACAAAATAAATATTTATTACATCCTGGACTCAGTATCCAATTGTGTTTTGATTCCCTAGTTCTGACTGCAATGAATGGTGTCACTCTTCTGCAACAGCTAAATTAGTTTTAAATAGCCACACAAACACTACAACCATATACTTAGTTTGTCTTTGTTGTAGAAAACTAATTAACATGTAAAAAAATAAATTCTTTTGTTGGAAGGAGGTCAGTGAATGAATTAAATGAGAGGTCTTAAGATATCTCTCACATTTAAACACCAGAATAAAGATGAGTTACTGTTATTGTCTGAAATGACCCTTCTTGGCTGTAGGTGGAAAGTCAGAATAAAGAAAGGTACTACATTGACTTAATTAATAATGTCAGTGATAATGCAGATGGTACCAAATGAAAGGCAATGAAAAAAGCCTCAGGGTCATTTGGCTAAATTAACTTTTAACAGAAGCATACCCACATTACATGGGAAACTGAAGCTACTCTGACAGTCAAAGTCTAAAGTGCCCAAAAGTTCCAAGCAGAAAATTTCATAGAAATGTTTAGGTATCTGGGATAAAGTAGGATTAAAGAGTCAAAAGCTGCTTCTGTGGCATAAAAGAAAAAAGCTTAAACTAGAATCCAAGGAAGTGTGACATTTATAAAATTATTCAGAACAACTCTGAGGTATCTAGGATGCATTTTCCATTGTGGCTTTCTAAAATCTGTTTCTTGTGAATTATTCCAGAAAATAAGATGCTTCTACTCTTTCCTCTTTACAGCTGAGGTTCAGGAGTCTTTTTTTTTTTTTTTTTTTAACATTCTAAAACTTCATCTAAAGATTCTGGCAAATTTTGTAAGACAATACTATCATAAAAGATATGAAGAACTATGCAGTAGCTTTCATCTAATTTTTTAATGTTAAAAGATATGTATGAACAAAATGGAGCAAGATAAAATAACCTGGATTCTGTGGAGTGATTTTGTTTTGCCATTGTATATATTGTATACCTATTTTTTTAATATATGTATGGAATTTTACCCTTAATACAGATGTCTTTGAAGAATCCCCATGAACCCAGTTGGGTACAAATGAAAATAATTTCATTTTTTATATAAATATGACCTATGTCGTTACTTACATGCTGGGTAGTGCCTAAAGAATTCTAGTGCTCTAGAGACTTAAATCATTTGGATATAATCCTATTCATAGATCTTAATTACTAACTTTGTGTACATTATGGGTTCAGTTCTCTACTATATGCCAAAAATACAAGTAGATTTATTCAGGTAAAAAAAAAACACAACAAGAAAATTTATTTATTTATTTATTTTCACCAAACAGGTAAGGTTGGAGCAGACCACTGGAGGTTATTTAGTTAGCACATGTTACTTAGGCTTGTGTCCAGACAGCTTTTGAATATGTCCACAGAAGGAGACTGCACAACTTCTCTGGGCAGCCCGTTCCTTCCTACACTTCACAGAAAAGAAGGTTATTGAGCTTCATTTTCTATTCTACAGCATCAACATTGCTGTAGACAACAGAAGTATGAAATCTGCTGTAGACAACAGAAGTATGAAATCTACAGAGTTCTGCAATTACAACTACTTAGAAGCCAAAGTGAGACTAAAGAGTTAACTTTCATTGACCTAAGTTGATGCTGGCACAGTCCAAATAGGCATGTTTACCTGCCACTGCGAGATTTACCTGTGATCTAGAGTATGCTTTGAGTTCCATTTTTTCAGTAGGAAATGGTTATGTGAAGCACTGAAGCACACAAAAATGACCTAGATACAGATTTTAAAAACAGGAAGTCCAATAGAAATAATCAGTGAGCATTCTCTAATAACACTTTGCTACCTATACACTGTACGACATTTTTAGGAGTACAAATTCCAATTATATGCTAGAAAATGCAAAAAA
The DNA here is from genome assembly GCA_020466415.1 of Ammodramus savannarum pratensis. Lineage (NCBI taxonomy): Eukaryota > Metazoa > Chordata > Aves > Passeriformes > Passerellidae > Ammodramus > Ammodramus savannarum. The sequence continues at coordinate 31,990,349 of JAHXMQ010000807.1, forward strand.
GCACATCAGTTAAATACACCTCATACTTTGAGGGAGGAAAATGAGGTTTGCACTATCAGTGTTTTTTCATCTCCTTTAGTTATCTATCAAGTCATACAGAGGCAAACTTAGCATGTGAAACAAAGAATTGTGTTCTTTTTCTTTAATATACTGAGATTTTAATTGTTCCAGGACCAGATCCTGCCACTATTATAATGTACAGCATACTGTTATCAGAAAACATTTATACTTTTCTCACTTAGAGTCCCCTGAACACTTTCTTGCCACTTAAAGTTTCAACATACACTCAAGAAGAAAGGCTATGCAAGGTATACCCTCATACTCATCTGTTGCCCCATTGATTTCTGGCTGTTATTTTACTTGAGAAGTCACAGACTTTAGCAGAGTAATTTTTACACTCTCTCATGCCTGTGTTTTTTCAATGCTTTGTTCTTTTTCTTTTCATGTAATTGTATGAAAAATTAGAGATTGGATAATACAGTTAAAGGCATATAACCCCTATGAAGATTTATAGTTTTTTATTGCCAAATAGTTGATTTATTATTATTTTTTATTTCTTTAGATTAGTAGAAAATTGAAAATTTCAAAGAATCAGGATGAAACAAACACAGAACCATATAATGGGGTGGGCTGGAAGGGAATTTAGAGATGACTTAGTCCAACCTCCCTGCCATGGGCAGGCACACTTCTCACTAAGACCATCCACCATGGCTCTGAACAGTTCAGGGCATCTGCAGCTTCTCTGGGCAACTTATTCCAGTGTCTCACCATGATGCAATCTTTCACATGACTTAAAGGGTGGAGATTTAGGCACTCATGCAGATCTTTTGGAGTACAGAATGTTCAGTCCTGTAGTTGCATGCAAGAACGAGTTGGATTTAACAATATCTTCCACTATTACCAGTATGCACTAAGAGGAAAATATTGTCCTTCAGCATTTGCTCAAGGCTTAACACAAGCTTACTCATCCTTGTCTTGCACATGAAGATAGATGCATTAGGCCAAATTTAAAAAATGAGAGAGATCATAAACCTCTTTCTTATCACAACAGGAAGACATAATTTTTACAAGAGACCAAATGTCTACCTAAGGCTGCTGAAACTATCAGAAGCTTTTTAACTTGGCATAGCTTCAACATGACAAATCAGTACAACCTTCATCTGGTTATTACACCCTGTAATTAGGTATTCACTGCAAAGTTTGGCCTGCCAGGTTATGTCTTTTAAGAGCTCCATTTGGACTTGATCAGTTAAGAAGGTCAATGCAGTGCACCAAGAGGCTGTAATGGTTCTGATGAGAGCCCACTCACAAGCCCTGCCTGGGGCCTGAGAAGATTCATTTAGCCTCAGGCTCAGGTTGCTCTATCCCATAGATGCTACTCCCACCCCCACATCAGTGTTCTGGCTTGTTGCCTTGCTTTTGCTCTATGATCTCTCCATAAACTCTGTTGCTATTACCACTCTCCTTTGCTTATCCCACTCTCAGATCAGACTGTGCCCTGGCAATGAGAGCTCTACTCATCCTCTGCTGCATCTGCTCTCAGCTCTTCCTTCCCCTTTAGCTTTGGAGTCCTTCTCTTGCTGCTGGGCTAGTACTCAGTGGACACTATTCCTGTCAAAATGAATCTCTCTTAGAAGTGAGGCCCCTGAAAGTCTTCAGCATTTAATGCAAACAACTGAGCATGTAGCAGCTCAAATCTACCACCCACTATGAGCATACTCAGTTACAAGTTTTGCCTTCAGTGTCTTGCATTCTTCTCTCACTTTAGCCACTCCTTTCCAAAATGTGCTAGCAACTCTTCCTCCAATATGCACATGCACTTGCAGGATGCTCTGCCTAGAATGGGGTAAAAAAACTTGAACAATGACCTATTTGCAAACCTACCAGTGGCAAATGAAGAAGGGGGCATCATACTGATTTGGTGTTGAATAAAGCTGAAACCAGTCTGACTTATCAATCCCAAAATTAAGCATTCTGATAGTGAGATGAAGATGTGGTAGCACTGGTAAAGTACCCAGATAAAGGAATAAACATGTGATACTACCAACAACTTATCTGAAGTTGCTGAACTGACACAGCTGGCCTGGAGACACATGACTGACAATGAATCACTCTATACCATAAAAACCCAGTCCCGAATTTTAGCAGCAGAGTCTTGTAAAACATTCCTTCTAGGAGTGTATGTGAGGAGGTTCCTCCCATGAGAGGAGATGTCCCTCAATGTTACCTTTTCAGTCTGAGCAAGAGATTTGCCCACAGTCACTGGTGTGGGTGAGTAACATCAATCTCTACTTAATAATTAATACAAGTGCTTTAATATAATTGCTTCAATATTGTTTTATAATACACTGTATTATAATAGTTGCTATAGCTCCTATACTGTGTAATAAATAATTCTGATATTCTTGTCTAATTGTTATCATAACAAAACATATATATTCATATAAATAAATCTGGTTTGCCATCCTTAATCTTGCAGGACAAAGTTCAATTACACATGTATAATCCTTTAGACATAGACTGTTGACAAATCTGGGACTAAGATTTGCTGAATTTACCGGCAATCCCGACATGGGAAGAGATGAGAATCTTGACTCCATGTTTCAGAAGGCTGATTTATTATTTTATTATATATACTATATTAAAAGAAAATCATATATTAAAACTACACTAAAAGCCTAGAAGAAAGGATTTCATCAGAAGGCTAGCAAGGAAAGAATAGGAACGATGATAAAAGCTTGTGACTGACCAGAGAATGTGAGACAGCTGGACTGTGATTGGCCATTAATTAAAAACAACCACATGAGACCAATCAAATATGTATCCATTGCATTTCACAGCAGCAGATAATCATTGTTTACATTTCGTTTCTGAGGCCTCTCAGCTTCTCGGGAGAAAAATCTTAGCAAAAGGATTTTTCATACAATATATCCCTGACATTGGTTGGATCCAGCCACACCCAAATCAGCTGGAGAAATGGCCAAAGAGAGACTCACATAGCCAAAAAGAGAAATGCATATTGCTCCCCATAGCCACAGTCAATTAATTGACTTCAATGATGGTATCTTACACCCAACTAACAGCTCAAAATTTTTACCTTTGTCTCAATTGCTCCAGGAGCCAGGAGATAAAAGGGCAGGCCATTTAATTCCTTTTACTGTATACCTAAGCCTGTGGTGTACAACTGCAGATGAGGGACTCTAAGAAAACACTCTAAATAATTGGTTGAGATCTGCTGTAGAGATACTTTATAGTTCTCATAACAATGAAGTTGCATCTAACTTACTAAATAATGTGCTCCTCAGACAGAGTATGAAGTTTCTTTTAGTGCCCTTGCCATCTACACATCTATCAAAGACTTAATAATAGCCAACTGCATCATCCAAAAAGGCAAAAAAAAAAGAAGGGGAAAAAAAAAGTGCTAAACCTCTGCAAAATTTTGAGAAAAATATAAATTGTATTTTTTTAAAGCATCAGCAGTTTGGAGAAGACTAAAGAAAAGATTATGTTCTGTTAGAAAACTTCTTGAGAGCAACCCTGCATGCTTCATCTTAATCACAAACCTTTTGGCAAGCCTGTTGGATATAATGTAATATTTGTCCATATCTCACAAAAATTACTTAAACTGGAGGATATGATATAATATGAACTTAATTGATATTAATATATTTTTAAATATCTATAAAATAAATTAATTTTCCCCTGCTTTTTGGTAGACTGTTGATAAAGGATGCTTTTAGACAATAAAAAGAAGAACAAATATAGATCTCTAACAATGCAATTCTACTGATGAAGAGATTTAAATTCTTTTAAGGGAAAAAAATTATATAAATATAACCTTCTTTGTCAAAAATATTAAATGAATTAGAAATGGAACTAGAAGCATTTTTGACACATTTTCAACATGCAGATAGCTTTCATCATTTTTCCTACTTAAAGATAAAAGTTGCATGTAAGAAATAGAGTACTTGGAGACTATTAGGTAATCAGTTGATCTTAAAAGCCTCCAAAATTATTAAACATAGGCCAGCTGACTATCAGTAACTTTACTACTGTACACTGTATACACTAATACCCTACAGGGTATTATCAGTCCAAATATAGAAGAGAGGCTCCACAAGTTAAATTTTAATTAATTTAAATTAAATTACATATTGTTCCACATTTGATTAACAAAATCAGGCAAAAATAAAGTGAAAACATTTATTGTTTTTGGAATAATATGTGTGCTGTTTATTTGCTATAAATACAGCAACTTCCTTTAAATATGACTCATTCAAGGGAAGCTCAGAAACTGTCTTTAAAGTATTAACCATGGTGGCATATATTTTTTCTTGGTTTGAAGGACTGTGTTCCTTCTAAAAAAAGAATGTTATAAATTTAGAAAAACACCCTATTGATTTAAGAAAAGGATGACATAAAGAGTATGTTGTTGACTCACTGTCAGCTACATCTAGAGACAAATCAACATATTTCCATGGAGAATGTCTTGTGCTTGCAGTTTACAGTCAATAAGGAGGACAGAAGTGATAATATATGACACTTTCTGCTTACATATTCATTTTTGTCTCCTAATATACCTCTGAGACAAGTTACAAATGGTTTAAAGCAGAAATACTGAAGGAAGACATTTCTTTTTCTGTCAAGGGTCATGGAAAAAATAAAAAGTAATATGCATGAAATCTAAATAACTGGCACTTGTCTTTGTACCAAATGCTGAAAGATTTTTTAATATTTGGTTGTGTAACTAGATTTTGTAGTACATCAGTCATTATCTAGATGTGCTCAGTTTGTTGTATTTACGAGCAACATTTGGTTGAGCACTTGGCAGTGACTACAGGCCACTGGAACCCTTCTGTTGCTACAACCTCAGGCTTGTTCTTAACAGAGAAAAAAAACAGGAAGTTGCACACAAGAAATTAGAGGAGTAATTTGAAGAAGGCCAAAAAGCTGAACATGAGAGACACATCCTTAAGACCAATGTCTATGGCAACAGACGCCATTTAATTTATTCCTTCATTTCATTTACTCATTTGCATCTTTAAGTTAAAATATGGGTTTTATTGTTTTGGTATTTTTCTAGTATGTGCTTTCAATGTCTTAATATCTGAACTGAGCTCAGCTTATGTTCTGACAACGAAGATACTTCTAGCTCTGTGCCATGCTTTGCCCACTACCAGAAGCTCTTCCAAAAATTGCTCCAGAGGGGCTGACAGTGATAATACCACCCTAAAACAGAACACTTTATGGCAAGGAAAAAAAGCCTCACACACTCTCCTAACCAGTTGTATGCAGCATATCACTTTTGAAGGTTATCACTGCTATTCCTGCCTACTCAGAGCATCAAAAGAAGATGGTTTTGCTACCATTGTATGACATTTCTTTCAACAAAGTTGATAAATTTGTGACCACTTAAATGGGGTGTGAGAGGTGGGATGCATAGGTAAGATTACAGGCATCCCAAATAAATATACGTAACTCAAATCCCAAAGCATTTTATTTGGAGTGATTCAGAGGAGTATGACTGTGATGCACAGCATTAAAAACATTGTACAATTGCTTAATGCAATTCATATTTGCAAAGAGGGCATATGAAAATTTACAGCAGTGAAAATCTCCATCCCAAAAAACTCAAAATGCCTTAGCAAGTTACAAGTAACAGACTGCCTCTCTGAAGGGGGCTAGAGAGCAGAAAGGACAGGCAGAGTGGTAAGTCTTAAAGACCAGTAGGAATATTCAATGAAGGAATCTGGCACATAGAAAGGCCTGTAGTAAAGGTTGAATTACTCCTTTTAAAGGCACTCTTTTCAATCACCTAGCTCTGGAGCCTTGGGAAACCTTGCCATTATCTAAAACTTGATTAGCATACAACTACTTTTATCCAAGACAGTAATGCTGGGTTTGTTTATCCAAACTGCAGATTAACAAGGTCAAAGATGCAGAAACTCTATACACTGCATATGTAGATCTTACCAGTTTTACAGGTGAAATCTTTCAAGTCTCACCTGTCAAAGCAACATTGTACAAATGTGAATAAACTGCTTTCAGAGCCAGGCCACACCTCAGCTGCACAGTTGCTGGCTCCAGAGGCCCACATAACAGCCTGTGGACAATGGTTTGCCAGGCTGGTGTCTGGCCATTCTTGGGGACTGCAGGTTACACCTGACCAGTCCATTACAGCTCAGCTGCGGGTGTGCTCATCCTGTACATGCAGCCTGGAGGGACTCAGCTTGGGCGCTCTCTGGGGGATGACCCACTTCTCTTCCTGAGAACTGAAACATCACTTACCACAAACCTCTGGAAATGGCATGATGACTGCTGGGGTACAGATGAGAGCCACAGAAGGTACATTCAAACATTTAGGAGCGAAAAATACAAAAATAGAACATTTTAAATATATGAAAGCTAGGCCAAAAATTCAGGACAAATTAAACTGCTTTCCAGAAGTTATTTACTTTTTTTTTTTTCCTTTGCATTACTTGTGTTGTTGTTATTAACACAGTACTTTTACTCTCTGAGACAACAGAGTAATGCAGGAAGACCAAGGCTGCAGGACAGGGGAAGCCACTGCACCAGGTCTCCATTTCAGGGCCTCTTCCTGAAACAAGCTACGCCAGTGGAATGTGTGACACAGCGTGAGGTACGTGCTCACTGTATCCAGTTGCCAGAAGTGGTATCTGTTGTAGAGAGCAGAGGACAACGTCTGAAAACTGGAGCTGCTACTTCTGTAGCACATCTTTTTTGTTCTACATCTGTAAAACCAACCAGTCAAAGTCTGTCAGGAAGGAAAATCTACAAAAAATAAGGGAAAAGAAAGAAGGCAGTCAAAAGAAAAAAAAAAGACAAAGAGCTCAGTGGATGAAAGCTAAGTGTCAGGAAGTTACCAATATGAGAGAGTATATGAAATAGATATAGGAAATCAACTATAATTTTAAAATGCTTGGTAATTAAAGATTAAACAAAACTACAGAATGAAATTTGTCTGGGGAAAGGAAATCAAATAAGATTGTGGAAACTAGAGAAAAAAAATACATGCAAAATGAATTAGGGAAAAAAAGCAATCAGAAAGAAAGAATCAGAAAACAGTTTCTTCAAAATGACAGTGAGCTATAAATATTTTCTAAAAAGCTGTGTCAACATACAAATGTATGCATAACAGTGTGAAATAACCAATTACAAATAGAGCTAAAGTGTAGGTCTCTAATATCCTTATCCTTGCATTGACTTTCCAGAGCTAAATAACAAAGTAAAGTTCTGTACTTGGTAGGAATAATCCAAGCCTTAAGAAATCCTACAAAACATTATACTATTACAATTTTATTAAAATTAGATTTCATTGCAGAACATAAAAAAATATTTTAAACAGTATCAGCTTAAGCTCCACCAAAAATTTTACAAATTTAAACTTTATAAGATTAAGAAAATTACATATATGTCTAAAAAGGCATGTTAAAGAAAAACACTTTAATACTTGCTTTGTATGTTTTCTGTAGGATTTAAGAATATTTTAAAATGCTTATTGAATAACAGAACATAGAGCTGAAACTGATTCAAATCAAAGTACTTTAAATGCAATCATATATAAATGGTTTCTATTATTTAGAGATATATAAAAATATAAGCAGTGCAAATGATGCATTATTTATTAGCTTTTTGCCAACAAGATTGCATTGAGGGAATGTAATTTGCACCACTCTACTTTTAAACTATTGCCATTGTTAGGAAAGCCAATATGTCTAAAGGACAACTTTTTTCTACATAAATAAAAAATTAAATATGCGTAATAATATGCCTACTCAGTATTTGTGACATGATCTTTATTTGAAACAGTTTTCATTATAAATTGCTGTGTATATCCAATTTTCTGTTCATTATAGTAACTGTTAAGTCTAAATACTTAACCTTAATGACCCTGGCAGCAAATTTCAAATTTATCTGAAAAATTGCAGTCTTGAGTACTTGTCTATTAGATATCTGAATATTATAACCTTCACCAGAAGCACAGAATGAAGATTCACTGGAGACTTCCACATAGTTCAGACTTTATCTGCATGATCATGAAAAAATAACAAAGCAGCAGGACAAAATACTGAAAAAGAAAATTATGCTTAAATCTGCAGATACAATAAAACCATCCCAAACTTGCACAGAATAATGAAGGTGGGGGGCACTTTGGCCTAACTCATTGTTTTATGAGGATTAAAGGATGTTCACTGTGCTTCAGCTAAGAAGTGGGTTTTGTTACTTCAATTTCATTCAGGTAGGAAGTGGAAAATGAGGGTTTTGAACTTAGCAAGCTTATACAGAGCTTTGATGGGCCTGTCACGTAATACTTCAGTTTTTTTGAGACTATTAACTTAGATTCAAATGAAAACAAATTTTGCCCAAATGATGCACATCTCAAATTTAAAATGTGATAATAAATATCTTTCACACCAAGACGCAAAAGTTACATGCTGCATCAGAAAACACACACCTTACTTCTTTTTTGATAATGGATGGACAGGAGCTAGAACAGATTTGGAGAACTATACATGCTTGAGTAGAATTTTCTGCTAGACCTGAATGCTGCAGCTTCTTTTCAGCTCTGAAATAAGATGGCAGAATGGCCTTCCTAATTGTATGTCCATCTTCGCTGCAAATGGAAAAAATAATTCAACCATGGTAATTTACAGAGGAAAAAAGCTATCTGAAAAATTCTCTTAAAAGTGAATGCGCAAAACATGGCCATAACTTCTGTCCTGACTGAATACTGATCAAGTTCACCTTGTCTGACAGGAAATGCCTACATGCTGCTCAGGCACAAGAATATCTAGGATGTGATGGACAGAGGAGGAAACCATCACACATACAATAGGCAGGGAATTATACACACTTAGTACATCTAACTAAAAATTCCTAATAGAAACAAACTTACAATACTCAAAGCCAGCAAAAATTATTCATTTACTGATCCAATGATGCAAGGCACATTTCAAAGTAAAAACTGAATTTATGTGTTTATTCTCCCTTTTATTTCTCATTGAAGGAGCCATCAGTTGCATCACTAATAGGGTGGCAATCTGTAGCACTATTTGAATCACTCAGTCCAACTGACAGGAGACTTATTTCTTTCTGAGTCCTGGCATAACAGGAACTCCCTCCCTTTTTTTGCCAGTTATCTTCACATCAGTTGTTGTCATCTACAACCATTGTGTGCTCCAGCTATTAACTAATCCTACCCCTCAACAGAGTAATACTTCTGGCCTCCTACCAGCTACACTTTTATGTCCTTCAATTCTCAGGACTTTTAGTTAGAAATCCTGTTCCCCCACTACTCAAACTTTGGCTAAAGCTCAAATCTTTGTGCCTTTCGGCTGCATTTCACAAAGCACTCAGTGCTTACAACACTCTAGATTAAATTATCATTGTAAATGTCTACAAGTTATCTAGATTAGTTTTATTATAACACCCACTCAACTTCAGGTTTTCATATCTATTAGCCTGAAATCCTTAAATAATACACCTTTTGCCTGATTGTTCGGTGAACATGAACTTAGTGTTCCTGAAGTCATCCCTTTTCTGATACTGACCTCAGGCTTTTCTCATTTCTTTCCGTAACAAAAACAGATTAGCCAAGTTGCTACAAGTCCTGACACCTGTGTAACTCTTAATTTTCCCAAACACCAGCCAAGCCTACCTTCTCCACTGACTCTCCAAATCCCACATCATTCCTCCTTACCAAATCAAACATGAGACAATGCCTCAGAAACATCACTTGAGACCAGGGCTCAGAATGACCCAACACCCTTCATCACCTTGGGCTTCAAGTCTGCACTGGGGCCCCAGGCTTCCCTGACTTCCCACTTTTTCATGTCTTGTTCCTTCCACAGTAGTCCTTCTTTTCCCAAATTCATAGAATCACAGAATACCCTGAGTTGAAAGGGTTACACAAGGATTACCAAAGTCAAACTCCTGGCCCTGCAAAGGACCACACCAAGAATCACAGCATGGGATTGAGAGTGCTGTCCAAACACTCATGTCAGACTTAGTGCCCTAACCACTATGGAGTCTGTGCCAGTCCTCAACAACCCTCAGGGTGAAGAATCTTTTCCTAATACCCAACCAAAGCCACCACAACATGTCCATGTCGTTCCTCTAGGCCCTTTGCTGGTCACCAGGAGGAAATCAAGCGCTCCCCTCCACTTCCCAGGGAAGCTGCTGCCTGCTGTGAGGTCTCCCCTCCGTCTCTTTTCCAGGCAGAGCAAGCCAAACCTCAGCTGTTTTTCATGCAGCATCCCTTCTAGACCTTTTTAGCATCTATACAGCCCCCCTTTAGACGCTTTCTGATATTTCTAATGATTCTCTGAGCTTTCCCCGCGATCTCTCTTACTTCCTGTAGTTTTTCAAACTATCGACAACACAGCCCGAGTGCCCTTCTCTCGGGACGTGGGGGGAACCTTCTGGCTGCCCTGCGGGAGGGTCCCGGAGAGCCGCCGCGTCCCCTGAGGAAGATGAGAACGCAAAGCGGAGCTCTTTCCGACGGGCACCGGGGGCACCTTGCACATGGTTTTAAATCCGGGCCTCCGGCACGGCTGCTTGACCCCCGCCGCCCAACCGCGGTGCCGTCGCCGCTCGGCCCTTCCGTACAACACGGTGCTGCTGTCCCTCCTCGGCAGCCCACGGGAGACCAGAGGGCCGGGGAGAGCACACGGGATTGCCTGCAGCGCTGCCCGGCCGGCGGGGAGAGCACACGGGATTGCCGGCTTCCAGCGCTAGCCGGCGGGGAAGGGGGGCGGGGGGGAGGCAGCGTGCGGGCCGCCACCGACCCCAGGGCGACTGGTGACGAGCGCCGCGAGCGCCGGCCGCCCATTGGCTGTAGCGAGGGGAGCGAGCAGCCAATCAGGGCCGGGCTCGGAGCGGCGCAGCGCTCGCCCTCGCCTCGCCCCGCCCGGCGGCCCCGCGCGCGGGGGGCGGGGTCACGTGACGCTCTGTTTACATCCTCTCAGCTGTCGGGCCCCACCTCCCCCGTCCCGTCCCGTCCCGTCCCTCGCACCGGCACCGGCCGCCGAACCGACCCGCGCACCCCCGACCCGCGGCCGCCAGCGCCGCCCTCCCTCGCTCGGCCGTTTGCC
>JAHXMQ010000807.1:32001585-32063793 GCA_020466415.1 Ammodramus savannarum pratensis
GGGGGGGGGGGGCAGAACTGCGCTCCGGCCGCGCTGTGCGGCGCGGAGGCCCCGTCGGGCGGCCGGGACGGTGGGTTGCGGCGGGGGAGGGGAGATTGCGGCCCCTGCCCTGCGGCCCCTGCCCTTCGCTGGCTCCCCGGGCGCTCCGCTCCCCATTGTCCGCGGGCACCGCACGCAGGCGCGGGGGAAGGGGGATGAGGGGGAGGCGTTGTTTTCGCGCAGCCGGGACAGGGCGAGGGCTCGCCCTAGGGAGGGACAGGACCGGCTGTGTGCGTACGCCCTCGCAGCCCCTTCTTCTCCTCTTCCTCCTTTGCCCGACCCTTGCCACCCCTCGCGGCGTCTGCGTAATGAATAATTTGTGGCCCAAAACGAGTTGGGGGGAGGAGTGGTGGTTGGTGTAGCTGCCGTGGGCCTGGGAGCTGTGAGAGGACGGGGACAAGAGAGAAGGTTCCAGCCTCGAGATCCCGGCGAGGAGGGGCCGGTACGGGCAAGGTGAGGGCAGCTCTTGTCCCCCGCTGCGGCTCAGCGCCTTGCCTCCCCCCTGTGACGGCTGTGCGTTTGCTTTTCGCCTTTGAGGAAATGCAGTGAGAAGGGAAGCCTGCGGTTTGGGGGATTTCTTCGGGCTTGGTTTGTTTCTTTTGTTTCTTTTTTTCACTGTCGAGTATTTACAACCTCGTGGGTTTGTGGGGACTGCGTCTTCCAGGCCGAGGCATCGTTGAGGGGTGCGTGAGACAACATTGTGTTCTGTTTCAATAAAAGCCCGTGGGCTAATGCAGGGTATTTCTCTTTTTGGGAGTGGAGGGGGTGGTGCGGCTGCAGCATGCGTAAGATACTTTGTTTACATAAATAAAGTGTGCGAAATGCGCGATAACTTCGCTTTTCGCCCGCAATCCAGGGTGAGTCGGTCGGTGAGCATTCTTGGCGGCAGCCGCCGGAGGAAAAGGAGCAGGCTGCCGCTGCCCCCCGCTTTGCCATAAACGCACATTTTGTCTCTGTTTATATTGTGGTCTCTGTTTTGGCTGGGAGAAGACTAAGGGGAGGAGCAGGAACTGGCTCCGGGGCTGCCACCTCCTCCTCCCGTCTGTTTTCTTTGTTGTTATCAGCTGGAGGAGGCGTCCTGGGGTCACGTCTGGAGCTGAGCTGCGGTCTGCGGCGGTGTTAATGGGATTCCTCCTGGGCCCGAACCTCGGGCCGCCCCCGCAGCGCCTGTGCGGGCCGGCTCTGCCCTCCGTGCGCCCTCCTCCCCCGGCCGCGGCAGCTGTCCGCGGCTCCTCTGAAGTTGCAGGAAGAGAAGGGGGGCCGAGGGAGAAGGAATCTTGGCATTTATTTGATACTCGGTCAGCAGCCTGGGCCTGCTTTATGCAGCTCTGTCATTTAAAAAAAAAAAAAAAAAAACACACCAAAAAAACCACCAAACCACCAAAAACCAACAAAAGCAAAAATGGGAACAAACATCTAAGGTAGAAGGGTGAAGGGCTGTATGTTTGAAAACAAATCCTTTATGAAAGTGCTAAACTGCTCCAGTGTGTGGAAAATGCTTGTGTCCTTGCAGTACTTGCCAGTGCCAACATAGTTGGTGTTCTCCTAGGGGGTATTTTTTTTTTTACTCCTGTCAAGTAATAGGTCAAGCACAGTTGAACTGCAGGCTTTAGCAAGAATGTAAGGTTTCTTCTCATAAAGTGCAGCAAATGTTGAGACCCACACAAAAAATACCCAGAATAAGGCTAGTCAGCACTTCAGCAAATTAATGAAGATACCCAATTCCTCTTGACCGTGTGACCTCTGTGTTACAGAGCGTGCTTTTCTCGATGGAAGGCACAAAAAATCCAGTGCTTAGAGTTAGTAAATTACAATAATGTGCGGTGAGAATGTCTTTGTAACCTTAATCCATTCTGCTTGCAAGTGAATTATAATGTGCTATACGCTTTTTTCCCTCAACAGGACCATTACCTTACTCTGGGCAGAAGATCTCTGGAAAGGATCAGGCTTGGATAAATGGAGCTGTCTTCTGCAGAACTCCTGCCTGATTTGTTGGGAGAGTTTGAAAAGTATTTTGGATTTGTAGGTGGAAAAATGTGTGACAGATCGATTGGTATTTTAACTGACTCTGGGTGAATAAATATAATTATAGGAATGTTAGAAGTATGTGAGTGAGGTCAGAGAGCCACAATAAGGGCTTTGGAGATGGACACTTAGCCAGATGTTCTTTACAACAGTCAGTGTCCCTCAGAAGTGGTAGAAAATACAATTGGATGTTGTTGGGAGGTCTGCAGTGAGGAGAATATAATGAAATCACAGAAAGAGAAAAAAGTATGTAATACTGGACAATCCTGGATGGTCAGATTTTATCACTGTGTCTGTGCTGGGTTAGGTTCCTTCCCTGCATCATCTCTGATCTTCACTCCAGAATTTTTGTGAAAATCTCCCTGCCTCTCTAATTGGCCTTCTTTCTGGATTTGCTTCATCTAATCTGTGGCACTATTTGCTTTAGATATGTGACTGACCAGTTTCAATTTTGCAGTATTCTATTGATAAATTATGAAATCTTGCCATTTTTGTAATCATAATCTTGGCAGTGTGGTGGTTTTTTTTGGTTGTCTTATGTTTGCCTGTCAGTGACTGCTGCAACCTGCAGCTCCTTTTGAAGAGGCTTCTGCCTAATTGGAGACTTAAAAATAGGACCTCAGTGTCAGGCATGTGTTGTAGTTTCCATGACTGTGGTGGACTGTACCAGAGCAGTCACTTGGCTGTGTTTCTGTAAACTTGAAGCACTTTGAGATGGAAGTGTGCATTCTGAAGCTGAAGGTAGGCTTCTTAGGCATAGTAGCAGTGCAGGTGTAAGTCTTAAGGCAAACTTGGAAGACATTAGCACAGAATTCCTGCTGCAACACATTGTAGTGCATTGTTCTTGTTTTTTCCCCTCAGAACCAGGCAATAAAATTTCCCCAAGCTGTGTCTCAGAAAGGTTTATGTTAGGTGTTTGAAAAGTTCCCTAGAACAAATACATTAAAAGCAATTCTGAAATACTAAGCATTATGGTAATGCTCATGCCAGCCTTAAAGGTGCATAGAGAGAAACACCTGAGAATACAGTAATTTTTTCTGGATGAGAGGTGTCTTTACATGTACCTGTTCTTGTCATTTCCTGCTTTGTTCCCATTTTCAGGAGGAATGTCACAGAGATCTGCTATTGTACCCTGCTGTTCTGAAAGTGATGTTCTGGAGCTGATGATTAATTAGCTCTCTGTGTAAGAAAAGTGCCTTGAAGTCTCCAGCACTTGGCACTCTTGAATGCAGACGTCGTTTATATAATCTCATTTGTTTTACCTACTTAGAATGTAAACTCCTCAGAGCAAAAGTGGGTAGAATGTAGATGCAATTAAGTTTTGCAAATGAATAATCAGGTGTGTGACTGGCCTAAGGCACTCCAGGAATCTTCCAGTAGGGTTGGAAGTTGATCTGCATACTTCATCCTCTCCAACAAGTGTGGATTTTTTGGATGGAGTACTCTTTTAATGTATCTGCTTTGCAGAACTGTGTTCACACTGTTCTGCTTCATCATTTATGAAGTTATAGGGACTGAAGTGTGGTAGTTATATCAAATATTATGGGTATAATTACATGAGTGCATCAGGAAATAACTACTGTGCTCCAATTCCTTTGGGCCTTATTTGTGTGCACTGGATGTTAATGAAAGCCTTCAGGCCTCCTTCATGCAAGCTCTTAAAGCAGTTTCTGCTACTGTGTTACTTAAGAAATTTGGGCTGGACTTCTGGTCCTTGAAGAAAGGATAACATTTATAGCAGCTCAGGATAATGAATATGGTATTTGTAGAACTGAAAGATAGCTGACTGGCATTCAGAAGAAGGGTGTTGGTTTTCTGTCCTTTTTGTCCTGGTATGTCATGCCTACTTCATGTTTCAGAGAAAATCTTGCAAAGTTGATAGTGGTGTTAACCTCAAGGAGCTTGGAATACTGATGGAATGTATGTATGATGGATTCTTGCTGAATCTACTTCTGATCAGAAGCTTCTTGGAAATGTTGGAAGTAAGAAGTAAAAGTAAACTTTAAGCAAAATTGTCTTTAAAAATAGCAGTTAGTCCAAAGAAACTTATTTTTGGAAAGAAGAGAAAAGTATTGGAACCTATAGGGTTGGAAACAGGTCTGGAGAACACTTGTAGGGTCTTTATCACTTATACATTGTGACTGCAATTGGAATGTGACATATTTCTCAATTAATTTTATCAGTTCTTTAAATTGAAGCACAAAAGTATGAATTGTCCTTTATTTTGAGGAAAAGGCAGTGGTTTAGAGGTCATTACAGAACACCTAAAATAAGCAAAGGAAGACAAACTCCACAGCCCTAAAAGGATTAGGTGTGAGATCGGGACTCACCATGGGGACTCACAGGCTGCAGGTTCTGGTGTATTCTCATACAGTGAAGTTCTTGAGTGGGGAATTCCTGTGGAACTTCTCAGAGGGGCTGTCTTGGGGCAGAAAAATACTTGGAGCCGGCTGCTTAGAGAATGCATTTTATGAACGCTAGTTTTGGACCTCTGGCTTTGTTTTGTTTAGTGAAGACAGGATGTAAATATCTTGCTTTTACAAATGCAGAGTATTGAGCTCTATGAGTTGTGTGCAATTGGAGGTTTAAGAAACTGGGAGTGTTGTTCAGGTTACATAACTGGTGAGGTTTGGAATGCCTCTCAAGTATAGCATTTCACTTGATTTTCTCACAGTAGTGTTTGGTCAGCATACAATTGCGAAGCAGAGTTGGATTTGCTGTGTTTCTAGGGTGCAAAAGAGTACAACTGGAATTAATGTTGAAAAACTTGTTTGAGGAAACAATTCAGAATTTGACAACAAAACCTTAAAATCAGGTTTAAAAGGTAACAGGCTTTCATCGAGTGGTTTGATAGTGACATGTTTTTAATCCTGAATGAAAGACTTTTATATGGGGGTGCTGCAGGGCATCAGAGTTGTCAGCATGGAGCTGTTAGATATGAGAGGATTTCCTGGAGACCTACATTATTTGAAGTATTAAAAACAAAAAGATGGCAGGAAAAAATCTGAATTAGAGATAGCTCAGCAGTTAGAGAAGAGAGCCCTTGTCTTGGTTGATGACATGCATGCTTTACTGGAGATGGTGAGTGTTTAGAGACACATATGAACAGAGAATATGTGGACAAACAACCAATTCTGTGGCGGTGTAGAGACTGTAAACAGGATCTCTGTTCTGAATGTTTTCAGAGCCTGGTGATGACAGACTGGTTGCAAGTCAGTGTCTCCAGGTTTGCTCTTCTGGTCCCTTTTGTCCAATAACGTCCCTTATCTGATTGCTTTTCCCGTTCCAACTGTTGGGTTCCTTTCAAAGCAGTCTTAAGTGACACGGAAAGAGCAGCCTCCTCTGACTTAGTTGCAGAGAAGCAAGGACAGGATGTGGCCAGCAGAGTTTTCTGTTTTGTTGTTTAGCACTAATTGTTGCTGTAGCACCGGCCAAGTAGCAACAGTTAGCATGAGCACCTAAAATAGCACTGGAGGTCTGTGTTGGAGCGCTCACGTCACATCACAAGTACCAGAAGCTTGCTGGTTTTATTACAAAACCTTTTCTTTGCGTGATTTCTAAACAAATAAGTCTTACTAAAGCTGTCAGTAATCATAATTATTTCTTCCTTTTTTTTTTTTTAACAACTGGCTTGTTAAAGTTTTAAGTGATAGGTGCATATTTCTAATGGCAAATTAAGCAATCTTGAAAACTATTTTCAGGATGAGCAGTGACAACTTTGTAATACTGGATAATGTTCTTCCAGAAGGCATCTGTCACTTTGGATTTAATGGTAAAAGTTAGAGTCAAATAAGAGTTGTTCTAAAATACTAGTTTAAGATGTAGTGAAAGGCAGTATGCAGTAATATTGTAGACACAAAAGGAATGTGACTATTAAAAGCATGTTTTGGTACTATTCTTCAAGTAAAACAAATATAATTGGTTATTAGTTGTCTTCAGGAATGAAAGGTAACTAGATCTCAAAGAGATCATCTCAGAGGAGACATGTCCTGATTATTTGTTCATATTTAAAAAAGACAAATCTGCTTCTCCAAAAGGAGATTTCTGTATCAGTGCGTGGTTTTTGCATGTGAAGTGATAGTAATTGGAATTGTTTATAGTAATAGTCAGCTAGTGAATCAGAGTTGGCAATTGCTATGCCTGTGGCATCCCCGTCCCAGATGAAAGGCTTGATTCCTATAAGTAGTTGTTTTAACATTAAAAGAGGAATTAGGACCATGTGGTTGGCAGAAAATGAGATGTGATTAGTATTTTGAGATTTTTTTTATTTCTATAGCAAGTGTTTATGGCAGATATTTGGGAATTACTATGTGGTTTTCTTGACATATAAAAGAAAAAGCCAAGTAATGCTGTTCAACTCAGTCAGGATGACTGTGCTGTTATATCATGGTCTGTATATTAAAGTTGAAAAAAGAAATGATTGTGGGAGCCACTATCCTCTTAATGATATTTTCAGAACTGTTGTTTTTGCTTGATAGGTATGACTGAAATGAATGCAAGTCAGCATTGCTGAAAGACTGAACTCCAAAGCAGTTGCTAAAGGAGATGCTTAATTTTGATAAATAGCTAATATTTCTGTAGTATAAATAACTTCAAGTAATCAGGAATGCTGTATTTCTACTGCTACATCAGTTTGCCATTACAGGATTTGATTTTCATTTGAAAATCTTTGCCTGAGACTCATGAAATTCTTGTTTACTGTGGTAGTTTGTGTTGGATTCAGTAGGTGGGGTTTTGCTGGCTCTTCTTCTGCTGGGCATGTGATCCTGTTTTTTATTTTCAAAACTGTTTCCTCTACCCTTTTGAGAATGAGCTGTGGTTTTCCTTTCATTCCATGTAGTCCAGTTTGTTTAGCTTTGTTGTGTTCTTCCTTCAAGAAAGTCTAAATTTGGCATTATTGCGGTCAGAAGGTCAGTGAAATTGGAAAGACACAGAAAAGTCAAGCTGCTGAGTTTCTTTGACTTCTGCTGAGCTGACATCTGCAGTATTATAAAATCCCATAGGCCTTAGTCTCTTGTTATTTGCTTCAGTTAATTATGCATTCATCATGACTAAGACTCATTACTGCCAAGTTTCCTGAGATTCTGTGATGTTTGCTGAAGTAATTCAGTTGTCAGAAAAAGTCAATGTAAAATTTGCCTTCTCCATTCTGGCATGCTCTGGATAAATTGAAGTTGTCCATGATATAACTACATCAGGTTGTGTGAGTGTAGCAACCTCTTGTGTTGTATCTGTAAACTACACTTACGTAAGGTGAAAACCATGTGCTTTGCATGACTGCAAAAAAACTGGTACAGTAAGATTGTGGGAATGATGATTATTGTGAGCTGTACAAGTGCACAGCTGCTATATAGGCAATGATAAAAGGTTCTCAACTACCATTTCTTGCTGAAGAGTTTGCATGAATATTTTGGAATGATTACTGGAGCCTTCACGAATGCTTCATATCCTTCCCAGATGACATCTGCCATTGTTGGTACTGTAAGTAAATTATAACTTTGGAGCCACATTTACAGCAGTACTTGATTCATACCTGAAGAAAAAGAAAACCAGTAATTCAGAAACATTTTCAGAGTTATAATGTGTTTATATTTTGGTTTGTGCTTTTAAAGTAGGGCTCTAAGGAGTTTTGCTTAAGTATTTATAGTTTTTAGTTTAGGTGTCCATGGCCTCAGGTGCACTGAGTTGTGAGGCTAAGCACACATTCTCAGTAGCAAACAAACAGATGTATTCAGCATCTATGTCTGTAATTTGCCACCACACCAACACAGGAGACGGCACTAAGGCAAGCACAAACAGCACCAGTGGCCTCATGCTGTTACTCTTTCTGGATAGTCAGGCTGAACGTGTGCAAACCCATATGTGTGTATGTATTACAAATCTTTCCAGTTACTGGGTTTAGGCACTCATTCTACCCTGGAACTCTTGGGTCTGTTTATGCCCCATTGCCTCTTACGCACATGCACATGCTCAGCTGCAAATCCCAAACACCACAGATTCTCCAGCAGCTTACCTTGGATCCCTCTTTGTTCCTCCAGATGCCTCACTCAGACAGTGTGTCCCATCCCAGTCCCAAGGCCACTCTCCCTGTTTGCTGGCCAGTCCAGCTTGGTGATTGCACCTGGACCTGCAGAAGCTCACGTCCTGCTTTGCTGGCACCACAGACCCACCAGCCCTCGTGACCTGTGGTCTGACTCCATGTCTGTAGGTGCACATGGGCACCAAGCAGAGGCCCAAGATAGAAGTGCAAAAGGAGATTGACAGTCTGACAGGAGAGGCAGGGCATAGCTGTACACACATACTGACCTGCAGCCTGCTAACAGATGATCCGTCCCTCTTGTCATATAGCTGTGGCTTTCCCATGCTTGTTTCTCCCCTAGTCACTGTGATTTTTCCCTTTCCCCACCTCTGGTTCCTCTCCCAAGCATCCACTTATAGGACTTGTGCCATCCCCAAATCCCTTTCCCCTGCACTCCATGGGAGCTTTTACAGAGCTGCTTTTGTAGCTCTGTAGAAGTCACACCTTTGGATCTGGGAAATGCCTTGGAGAGGCATGGTGGTAGTGGGAATATGGAGGGAGCTGATGGTAGGGCTGGGTCAGGGTATTCACATGTTTCCCCCACTTGTAAATTCACCCCTGCTCCTTTGTGTGCAGAACAGCTTTCTGTCACATAACCCAACAAAGTTAACTATGATATGTGCAGGCAGATAATCTGTTTAATCATTTGCAAGCCCTGTGGAAAATTTAAGGTGGAAGGTACTGACTGGCCGCAGAGGTACCATGATTAAATTAAATTAAATTATTAGATTAAATTAAAATGATACTGTTACAAAAGCAGTGCTTTGAAACATTACCTCAAAGTAGGGAGAATAATAAAATATTTCCATGAACCTTTGTGAAACAGATTTTGATCACAGTCCTAATGCTGTAACCTTTTACATTTTAAAGAAAAGTGTTTATTTTTTTTTTTTCCTGGAATACTAAAGACTTCAGTAGAATTTTAATGTAGATTTAGTTTGTACTTAATGAGTGTGTTTTGGAAGTTTGAATAAATCATCACTTTCTTTTCGTTAGAACCATGAAAGGGAAGTTGATCTCTGTTTTATATAAAGTAAGCATTGAAAGTCCTAAGTGGTAGAGATTTATGGATAAAGTCACATCATTATAGGTTGTGCTGTGTATGGATTTATGGTATGTGTGGAGACTTAGACAAATTATGATATGGATCCCTAAAGTCTAAAGCTTTTGGATATGCAGGATTTGGGAATTAAAAAGAAGGTGGGGTAGATATCCGTTGCTTTCTTTGACAAGATAAAACACTAACTCAGTGTGCAAGTGTTAGTGAACAAGTTACATTTGAAAAAAAATGGTGATTCCAGTGTGATGCTTCTGGAAGATTGCAGGGAAAGAATTTTGTTCTGGGGTTCTGAGGAGGAGAAGCAGGAAACAGGAGTAGGCTTTACTCATTCTTCGCTCTTGAGAATCACAGGACTAGCTAATGAAACAACTTTTCAAAAGATGCTGTTGTATTGCACTGTGCTCTTGTAAGAATTAAGCACAGAAGAATTGGGATATATTTTTTCTTTAAATTGTATTTGTTTAGCATCTCATAAGAAGAAGATAGTAAATAATCTATAAAAGTTGAGATTCTCAGGCTGTGAAAGTAAACTTCATGGTAATACAGTATTTAAGTTGTTTATACTGTGACTATTGTGTGCTATTTTGAAGTTTTAGGTACATTTCTGAAGATTAGAAACAAAAAAAAATTTGTTTCCTTTGGAGATTGGTAAAGTTGATTGATATTTCTGTTTTTAATTGGGCCTGTTTTTTTAATTTGTGGAGACTGAAGTAAATGCATAGCTCCAAGATGAGGTTTCAAGTGTCAGGAATGCAACTATCTTCTATTTTTACGCTTGACCTCATTTCTGTTTTCTTTTGCTAAAGGCAACAGGCGTATGTTGTTCTGTTGCTGCTAGAAGTGAGTTATTTAAATAACCTGAAATGTTTATGTGCAGTAAGTTTTTGAACTTTAGTACTGGCTGAAATAGTGAAAATTTTGTCATGGGCTACATTTTGCCTAGTCAAAGTTATATGAAGTGTGACTTAGTCTGCTTAAGAACTATAACTTTTATGGTAAAAGGTTAGGAAAATACATTTCCTTGCCTGTACAAAATCTGCTTTGTATTTCATTACAAAAGAGGATTCTCCTTCCCCATCCCCCAGTTGTTACTAGGGAGTCTCTGATGATTACTCCAAGGAGAATAATTTTTATGTTCTGGTCAACCAAACTAAATTATTAACCATCTTTTATGGAAAGAAACAAGTTTTGTTTTAAAAATGTTGATTCTCTCACTATTGTTCTTTTATATATATATATATATATATATCAAGGTGTCTTAGATGGAAAGTGATCACAATATTAAAATTTTCAGAAATGTTGTGTCACTTTTATGCCGTTGCCCTTTCAGGCCAAACAGAATTAGATGTACCAGAACCAGTTCTTTTTACACATCACTCTACAGTTCTTCTGATTCTTAACATTTGCCTATTATAGCTTATATGAACCTGCTTGAAATGAATGCTCTGTTAAATATCCTTCTACAAAGCTGTGTATTGTGGCAATGAGTTTTGCAGCCTGGTCACTCTGTAGCTCACTAATTTGTGAAATATGTGCACAGACAGCAGTTTCTGATATGCAAAACAGGTGCATCAGACAGGCTCAGTGAATATCAGACATTTGGATGTATTAAGCATGATCAGTTCATCTCTCTAGTGAAGTCCTGATATTTTAGGCAGTGAACAAACTGCTATTACCTGGTACCTCCTGTTTCTGTGGGTCTGTTAGGTCCTCAGGAGAAGCTTTTCATCTTTCCCCCAACCAGCCTGTGATAAAGCTCTGTGGCTCCTTTATACTGGACAAACTAAAAATAGTTGTGGCCTGGGAATAGACAGAGCTGTAGGCACACCTCTCAGGAGCTGAGACCTTTACAAATTGTGCTAGAAGAGGACTGCCAGGTTCTGTCATGGACACTGGGATCAGAGGAAATGTAGGGGATCTTTCTGCATATTAGACATTGGGTTAAACTGCTGTCTTTTGCTTAGATCTTCAGTGGAAGATTATTTTTGAAAGGTTATTAAGTCATCTTAGGCTCCCCAGAGACAAGGGCATTTTGGTGCATTGTCTTACAGCTAAGCAACAGGAATTGTTTTGGACTGTTGTGGGTAGGGAAGCAATATTAATTATTTTGAAGTCTGCAATTGATGGTACACTGTACAATACTCAGGGCAGAGCTACTGTTGATTCAGTCATAAAGGTATATGTACAACCTGTTGTCTATATTTGAATTAGAATTTGAAGTCCATATTTGAGGAAGAAACGGCTCCTGAAGCCTCAGAGGCTTAACTTTGTAAAGAGTTTTTTGTTGCCAGATTTCAAGCAATAAGGAGAGCTAAGTCAGGATGTGGGGTTAAGCTGAACATTAAAATTTTAGTCCAGGAAGTACATAGGATTGGTTGCTTTGCTTTGTGATAAAAGGTACTGAATTTTCAAGCCTTTATCGACATACCTGAGAGCAGGTCTGGCATGCATAGAAAAGTGTTCCTTTCAGCATTCATACTATTGGTATGGTGTGAAGGGGGTAGATAGAATTTCAGATGAGAAGAACAAATCAAGTACAAGAGACAGTATAGACCAGGAAAGGAATGTCTCCTAGTTCAAAGAAGAGCGAAAAACAATGAAACAAACACAAAAACAACTAACAAAATTCTGTTACTTTATTGTTTTTTTTTTTTTTACTCAAGTTCCTGTGAACTGTCTTAATATTTTAAAAAAAATGAGTTCAGTAGCTACTCAGCAAGTTACTCCAAAATTATGCCTTTGTGTAGCTGCCAAGGTTAAATTAATTTGATCATGTGCTTATGTGCTTGTCACTGCTCATACATCTGAGGAGTTCCATAAGTTTCAGTGCCTCTTTTGAGAGAAATGCTGCATGTCTGCTGTTCAGTGTGTTCAGGTGACTGTAGGTATAGGAAGAGTGAAAGCAGGCACATACCTGGAATCTTGTACAAACAGCTGTTGGAAGCTCAAACAGGAAGATCAGGGCTTAAGCTTACATCAGACTTGACAAACATTTTCTGCCCAAGTAGGTCAATGCAATTCAGGTTAAGTCAGTAGTTGTAGCTGTTTACATTCATTTGACTTAACACTAATCCTGTGGTTTATTTTTTGTTCCATTGCCATATTGCAAAGAACCTTGAAGTATGCTTTGTGGAGTGCACTGCACAGCTGACTCTACTTGGTTTTGTACTTGCTTCTGTTTAACTTGAAGAGTTTCTTGAAGTGACCCACTGAGCAGCAGTTTGGGAGTGAATGTTTTTAAGTAAGATTAGTCTTGAGTATAGACTTCAAAGTGTGCAGTGTTCTCTGTAGAGTTTTCCTTAATGCACCAAGTAGCATCAAATATCCTAAAAAACAATAGGTTTTCTTCTTTCAGAGCTGCTTGGAGTGACAAAACAAATAGCTGTGGAAGAGAAGGTTCTAATAATTGGATTTTCAAAGCACTTAAAACTTTTGCTGTCTTTAGTATCAGTTTAGTAGCAAGTATAGGTGCAAAAGTTTTTAAAAAATGTTTATGAAGACTTCATTGTAAAATACCTCTGTGTCCCACATTTCATTCTTAATTTTGTAGTCACCTACTGCAGTTACTGCCAGCACATGCTTCATATTTTGGTTTTCTCCAGTCTTTGCTGGGTGAAAGTAATATTAGACTTATTCTTTTCCTTTCAGATCATAATCAGTCATACTGTTTGTGTGAAAACTCCTGCTGAAATCCTAAGGTCAGCTCTGCAGTTTGAGGTTGAATTTCCTTGTGTGAGTCACTATTATACTTGGGAGAAAAAGGGAAGCTAAACTTCAAGTGGAGTCCTGTGGTTGTAGGAGTCATTGGATGGAATGAGGACAGGCAAAACACGATCTTGAGTTCATAACTGCTGCTAGGGTATTATGTATTGAGTCTGGACAGAAAGGAGTAGGCCTGATACTTGATTAGTAGCCTGGGGAACTTCAAATCTCTGGTGATTAGAGCAATGTTGCTGATTTTTTCTATGAGTAAACTGAAACTGTTAACTTGATTGAAGTATTTCAGGCCTGTGTGTGCATTCGTGGTTAATTCCCTTCTATTGCCAGTCACAGAATATTCCTTTTTGGGAAACTGGACAGCTGAATTCTAATATTAATGTGCTGCTCAGTGACTTACTGCTGTCTTCTCCCTCTGACAGGAAAGCGGGAGAGTTCACAAAGCAAGGTTGTATTCTGTGTATGAGTTTAAAGTAATGTATCACATTCCTGATTCAGTGTCATCTTTCTCCTAGATGATGTGTGAGTGAAAATTGTGTTAGTTGTGAGGAGGAGACTTCAAATATGGCTGATTCCATTTATTTTTATGCTTCTTTGAAACAAAGCAAGGATCAAGTAAGTCAGCTCAAGTAGCATGTATTGTAGTTGTCTATATGGAGTCAGGCTGTGTCAGTATTACAAGATAGTTAATTTTAAGATACTCGGAATTATATGGATTTAGCAGTGTCAATGAGGTTTTGTCTGGCAAATTAACTGGATACCTTGGAGCATGGTATTTAAACTGTCTTTAAGAAAGTGTGCAAGTTCTTAGTGGCTCAGGAAATTAATTTGAAGTGCAAATACATTTGTAGAAATTCTGAAACATGCAAAACTTGTGTCCCTTTAAAAGCTGGCAAAAAACTTGGCTAACCTTATACCTCATTACTAACCTTTCAGCTAAGAGTTTTGCATATCTTATAAAATAGTGAAGAATAAAAATGCACTCAGATTGTCATCTCTTCTTAGCCACATAGCCAAAAAATACATGTTCAATCAATGTGACAATATTTAAAAAAAAAAAGAAAAATGTCAAAAAAACACCCAGAAATTATTTAATGTATTTCATTGAAATTGGTTACAAGTTAGGTCAGAAACAAGACAGAGGTGGTGGTGTTACACAATTGTATGGATTGTTAGAGAAATTGGAAAGTATGTTTCCATTTGATTTTTGTTGTGAATATAAGAAACTTCAAGATAGGGTTCCAGCTTCTGAAAATAAATTATGAGTAGTATGGAATGGAAAATGAAGATTGTTTTAATTACAGTTGGTTTTACTAAGTTAATTTTTTATCAAGACTATATTGAAATTCTAACTCCTACACTGTAATTTCTATTGGGTTGTGTGTTCCAGAGATTCCTAAGGCTAAAAGCAATAGCTGCATTTTGTTAACTGGACAAACCTTCATATTTCTTGTGAAGTTGCTATACCTCTTGGTGTAATAAGCATCAGAATGCTGCTTGTGCTCTTTGTGAACTGCATGTGTTTCAGTTTTAATATCAGGGAGCTTCGCAGGATGTTTTTGATGACCATTCAGCTGTGTAGAAAGTTTTATCATAGTATGCTGTGCTGTTTTTATCTTGGTCCTGGGTCAGCTGTCGCAAGGAAGATTTGACTAACTTGCCCTTTTTTTCCAGCTGTGCTAAAATGGCTTCTGAGATGTTTTCTTTCGTGTGTTTAAAAGCTTTGAGGGAAAGTAAACTATTAAAAAGTATTTCTCTGCAGCACAAGAGGCCACTTCTTGTGAAAAGGTCTGTTTCTTTCACTTCCCAGGGCATTTTTTGGTTTTGAGCAAAAATACTTTCCAATGAGCAGCATTTTTGCCTGTCTGGAGAGTGCAGAGTAGAACACTGTAGGTGAGTAAGGAATGCAAACCAAACCAAGATACCTAGGCAGGTATCTGGCCTAAACAACATCACTGTCATCTGCTTAATGTCACCTTCTTCACATGGGGGCAGTGTGTCCAGGATGATATATAGCCTTCAACTGCACTGCCAAATAGCCACGCTGTTTCGCTGTGTCTCATTCTTGAGAGGAGACTCCATTTCTCTTTCTCCCCTACTTCCCTCAATGTCATGCTGTCAATCACACTTTTTCTGTTCTTGGCTTCGAGATTTTGTGTGAGAACCATTATTGAAGCTGAGGCACTTGGTGGGTGTCATCAGTAGAGAGTCTTGTGATACTGCAATAACTTGAGCCATCATATAATGCCAAGAATACAAATTACCAAGTACCTAAAAAAAGTCTGTTGCTGTGTCATGTGTATTGAAAATTAGAAAAATGTTATTTACAGTATCTAAGTGGTTTGTGACAGCAGTGAAGACACTTGTTGATGGAAATGCTAAGGCTTTAGTTTTTCCCATCGGCGGGCTCTGCGCGTTTGCTGGCGCAGTGCTGATGGCGAGCCGAGTTCTCCATCTGCTGGTGCGAGGTGGTGATGCACCCCACAGGAGGAGCTGAAAGCAGCTTTGCCATTTCTCAAACGTAGCCGCTGAATTTAGTCCTTACGAAACTCAGTTCTTATCTTTGTGGTTTGAGTGAAATTTATTTCCAAACATATCTCAAGATAATCATGAACTTTTTAGTGTGAAGTATGGCAAAAACGATTGTTTTAGTCACTGCAGATTATTTAACTGAAGTATCATAATTTGATTCATTAAACCTTCAGGTGTGGTGCAAGTGCAGACAAACAAATAGGGGTGGAATATTTTTATAACCTACAGTTAGAAAAATCTCTCAGGTTTCACATGTTCTGTCTAAGTTGTCCTGTAGTTTTTTCACAAGCAGAAATAAATATTCCTGCGCAGTTGAACATGCACAGGCCTGCTTACTCTGCTGTGGAGCACTAGGGTATTCCAACATATGTTTTTTCTGCTTTAATCAAAATGTTTTTTTCATGGATAATTGCATGTGATAACTTTTTACCTCTTTCCATTCCAGAATGTTAGTGGAAATTAGTTTTGCTTCGGAGGGAAGCACACAGCTGAATGGTGAACAGTCATCATTTCACCTCTGATTGACCAGAGCTTTAATAGCCCTCAATATTCCACTCAATATACTGGTCATGACACCCTAGGGTGTAGAATATCCCTTTGGCCATTTCAGGTCAGCTGTCCTGGCCATGCTCCCTCCTGGTTTTGTGTGCCTGTGCACTGCAGAGTGTAGGAAATGAAAAAGTACTTCTTGGCTTTTGGTAAACACCACTGAGCAACAGCTGAAACTTCAGTGTGTTATCAACATTATTCACTGTGTACTCTATTCACCTAGAAGTGATGCATTAAACTTCCTATTCTCCTGTCTCCTAGTCTCTGTTGCTGTTTTACTGGTAATTCATGCAACATTAAAAATGTTAGTATCTGGATTTTGAGTTTAGTAATTCATAATGAAATAACTGCAGATAAAATACAGATCTGAAGGAGTTATTTTGAGGTGAATATGACTTATTGCAGTGTGCTGTGGAGAATTACACTTATGAGCTGGCAAGCTGTTAAAAATTTCCAGGTACTTCAGGAGTTTTTATTCCTCTAGTGAACATGACAGGCATTAGGAGCGGCTCACATACTTGGAGGGCTTTTTTTTTGTTTGATTCCAGAAGAGAGCAGTGTGCCATTGTATCTGCACTAGTATTCTGTTTCAGCTCCAAAATGAACATCTGAAAAGCATCTCTGGGACATCATCCCTTCCTGGGCTTTGTTTCCCCCATGGGGTGATTCTAGCACATGGAAACCAAGTTCCTTTCAAAATTAGCTAAGTTGATACACGCTCAGGCTACTGTTGGACACTTAGCTCTCAGGATGGGACAAGAGCTCACCCAAAGGCAGTTCTGTCCTGTAGGTGCCCCCTCAAATGTGTGACATGGGTGAAGGGTTCTTAGCACTGTAGGGTTTGTGGTGTCTAGCAAGCAACGCAGCATAAGGGTTTGCATAATGTAGACAGCCCCTGCTGACGTATAAAGCCCATGTTTTTAAGCTCTGAGTTAAAAATATGAGGGGCAGAATTTTGATTGAGTACTAGCTGTCCTGCATCTTAGTTCTGCTTCCTGAAGTTATCCACTACTAACAATATTGCATTGCTTGCTAATAGTTGTTAATTTCTTTGTTTTGCAGGATTCACTTGTGATGTCCTTCTGAAAAACAGCTGAGACTCCATTACAAACATATATTTTTGGGAAAACTCTGCTCCTAATGTATTTTGCAGACTAATTGAATTACCACAGAAGTTCAGCATGGGAGGAGCTGTGAGTGCTGGAGAAGACAACGATGACTTAATTGATAACTTGAAAGAAGCTCAGTACATTCGTACCGAGAGTGTGGAGCAAGCCTTCAGAGCCATTGATCGTGGTGATTATTACCTGGAAGGGTACAGGGACAATGCTTACAAAGACTTGGCCTGGAAGCATGGAAATATACACTTGTCAGCACCTTGCATTTATTCTGAAGTCATGGAAGCACTGAAACTTCAGCCTGGATTGTCTTTTCTAAATCTGGGTAGTGGAACCGGATACTTGAGTACAATGGTGGGATTAATATTAGGTAATTATTAATATTAGGTAACCTGAACGTTTTTATTTAAATATAGTGGGTTTGAATATCTTAGAAGATTATGCAAGCCCTGTAAAACCTTACTTTTACTTCTTTAACAATGACAGTAGCATACATAAGGCTGGCTCTTTGAGATATGTTGTTAAAATAGTTTGTTATGTACAAGCAGTTCACTGGTGCTCTAATTTGGTGACATTTCTTGGATGTTTTGGAAGAGGCAATTCTTCCTGCGTTCTGTAGTTTAAAATTCTCATTTGAAAGGAGCAGTCCTTATTTTTGTTTAAAAGGGAAAGGTAGAGTGGAACAGTTTTTGAAGCCTAAAATTTTCATCTGCATTTGCACTCTATTTGTGCCTTTGCTGTAGGTTACTGTTCTGATCTTCAGTTTATGGAAGGGAAAATCTAAATTATAAAGGTTAATTTATTTCTCTTTAAGAAACTTAACTGAAAAATAAATCTGTGTCAGTATGGAAACAGTTATTTTAAAATACATTTAATCAGCTTCTTAGAAAATTTTGGGATGTAGACTGATGAGACTGTTTAATCAGGTGTGTAGGTTTCCAATAGAATTTTAACACACTAACACTGTTTTTTCTTGTTTTCAAATACATTTCCTATATGAAAAAAGATGGAACTAAATGTTGTTGCCTAAATTAAATTTCAAAACCCAGAGAGAAAAATACATTAAATGTCCTCATGCCCAACATTTAGATTACAGAGCACATGCACCAACAACTAATTTTTTTACAAATTGTTTTATTACATAAAACAGCAGTAGTTATTTTGATACTGTTTTCTTGACCATACTGCATGCAGCTTTTCCTTGGTTATAGAAATCTTGCTGACATCTAATATGCAGATTTTGCCTACATTAATTTATATATAAAACTGAGTTGTCAAGAGTCAGTTTGTTCATTTTCAATTAATTAGTTACTTTCCGTCATCATTTATTTATTGGAAGGAAGAAATTATGGCTAATAGTGCATAACAAACATCATTTGTTGGTATCTGCAGTATCTTTTGTTCTAATTAATACTAATAAATATAAGAGTTACTAATACTAATAAATAAAAACTTTGGTGAAAACAGGAATTATGGTCATTCACAGATAAAAATAAGGTAAAGCTATCTACTCTCGTAGAGTGTTGCTTTTCTCTGTTTGGGAATGTTTTTAATTGAAAGTAGATATTTTTAATTGGATTGTAATATTTTAAGTGCAGCATTTCAACAATTAGTAAATATTGCAGCATTTTTTTTCTCGAAAATGTATCTTCAGGGTAATGACTAATGGTGCATGTTTATTACTGTCTTATGGAAAGCTTTGTTACTTCATTATTCTTTCTTAACTAATATGTTTTAAAAAAAAAGATATTTATGTTTATTGCACTTGATTCTGTATACTGCATTTGTATTTCTGTACTTAAACCAATTTTGAATGGCTGATGGAACACTCCTGCGTTTGGCCTCTCTGTATTAAGCAGAATTGCTATCCTTCAGAATAGTATATGCAGAGCTGAGGGAATTAAACAGGAAAAGACTTGTCTTCTACATGGGGTGAGGTTGTCTGACAGCCCCTGAGGAGCACACTTACCCTGCAGATGTTCCTGAAAAGGCAGCTCAGGTGCTGATGGTCCCTAGCAGGGCTTGAACAGCCTGGAGCCACAACTGCCTGGCTGCTTAGAGAAGCAGACTTTGCATGTTTTGGAATGCTGTACTCTGTCACCAAAGTCTTAGTGTTGTAATGTGTTTTGACTTCTAGGCTGAGGCATCGAAGGTATAAATGCAGTTTATGTCTTTATTTTCTTACTGTATTCCTTCTGATAAGATTAGTTACATATAATAATTATACTTAAGTGTTTGTTTTAAACCAAGGAACAGTTGCTTTAAGGAAGAAAAATAAACAGATGTCATTTTCTGACAACTAAACCATATTCGTTTTTAAAAGCTCACTTTTTTTTTTCAAACCTATTTCAGCATACACTGCAGTGAGGAACAGAACCATGAGGGTTTTGACAGTAGTTGAGTATCTTTCCATTTGACAATGTAGTGAGTAATGTTTCTGCCACATTGGCAGTGTCAAAATGGCTAGGTTAAATTATCAAATAATCTGAAACTGGTGATCACTTCCAAGTATAGCAACATACTAAGACTGCACACCAATCCACAGAGATTAAATTAACTGTTGCTGAAACTGTTAAAATATAAACCAAGTTCAGACTGGGTGGAATTGCTATCTCATTATGCTGAAAGAGGCCAGTTGATTTCAGAGAGTAGTGGAGATGTTGGTTTCACATTTTTAGAATAGCTGACTTTGCTTACATGTCCAGCTGTGACTTTCCCAGTGAGAGAAGAGAGCACATTTCTCATCTTTCCATTTAGATTACAAATGCTGTGGTGTATGAGGATGTGGTAGTGTTCTGCATTCATAGTTTTAATTTCAGGTTGTTAGAGCAACTGACGCTTGTGGAATTTTTTTAGTTGCTTTCAAAGGAAGGAAGGAATGTACATGAGAATTTTTGACCAGATGATGTTTATGCATTCTGAATTTACTTTAAATTATGAGGTTAAAGGAATTGTTATTAATTTTTATGTAAAGAGAACTTACCTTGAATGCTGCTGTGTACTGTAGAGCTGTTAGAAACATCGTAGCCTATTATGGTACAAGAGAATATTAAACAGCTAGAAAGGGGATTGCCTATGCCAATGCTTTTTTTGAAGTGACCAATAATAACATGAATTTACAGTAAAAATGAATGTCAGCAGAAGGTAAATGTTTTCACGAGCTCTAAGACATCCCTTGTATGATAGCTAACTCCTGCCTGCAATCAGTGAGGTCTTAAAAGCACTCCTAGTGGTTTCCTGGTGGATTAGTGGATTGCTTTTATTTCACCCAGCAGAAAATATTCTAAACTATGTTGAGTTGCAATTATTGATCAAGTTAATAGTATATAGTTAAATGTTGTATTTTTGTTGCAGTAAAACAAAATCTCTCTTACTAACCCGAGGTCTGTTTTGGTAATCTCTGTCCTAGAAAATACAAATTGAATTCTGTTTCACTGGAGTAACATGGAGCTAAATATTTAGGAAAGATTTAGAATGCTGTAGAGGATATAAATATAAGTTTTGTCTAATCTTACTGATGTTTACTTTCCTTCTTTTCCTTCCCTCTCCCTTTTCCAATTCTATGCTCCAATGACTTAAGACCCTGGGCTATGAGTGCATGTTAAATTTAGAATCCTTAGAGCAAATGTGACTGTCCGATTCAGATTCCTTCCTGATGTGGATAATCCTCATAATACTGTCTCATGGTTTCTTCTTGTTCCTGAAATAATAGCATTAACTTTTGGCACACAGTTTGACTTGGAGTTATACTTGGATTTGATCACAGTGAGGCAATGCAGTTGTGATGGGATTGTGATGAGTGAACATAATGTGTGGGCAATTTCACTGTTCTTGGTGGAAGTTAATTATTT
This sequence comes from Ammodramus savannarum pratensis, assembly GCA_020466415.1. NCBI lineage: Eukaryota > Metazoa > Chordata > Aves > Passeriformes > Passerellidae > Ammodramus > Ammodramus savannarum. The sequence continues at coordinate 32,022,556 of JAHXMQ010000807.1, forward strand.
GTATTAAATTAAGAACAAATTTCTGATTTTGCAGTCTTCAAAGTAGAAGAACATATGTGGCTAAGGGATATAATTCTCAATTTCTAAATTATCAGAGAGAATAGTCAGAGAGAAACTATGAAAAGTTTGCCATAAGAAAGCTTTAAAGTCTAAATACCAAAATACAGACTGAAATTTTTATTTGTTGTGTTCCAAGTAAGTAATGTTTTGTAAAAGAATTTGCTCAGACTGTGTTCAGTGTAGTCAGCTTATTTTCTGCATGCTTACAAAGAAAATTTGTTCTATAATTGTTGTAGTTCAGTCCCTGTTCTTTTATCAAACCTTTGACCTTTCATCTTCCTCTTTAAGTGCCAGTAATGCAGATGCAAAAATAAGTTTGTCTAGCAGTGTTTGGAGACTTCTGTTTTATGTGGTTTTGATATTTTTACACTATAGTGCTGTTCCATGTAGTTTTGCTGTGCTTAGAAAGGAAACATCACAAAAACACACCATGCTATTTTTATTTACAGGGCCTTTTGGGATAAATCATGGAATAGAGCTTCATTCAGATGTGGTAGAATACGCCAAAGAGAAGTTGGAGAGCTTCATAAAATACAGTGATAGTTTTGATAAGTAAGTATCTAATTTGTCTGACTTGCTTTGCAGTAACATTTTTGGTTTTAAACTCAGCGTGTCATTGCTTATGAACTTAGAGGGGGGAGAAGAATGGCATCACACAATCAAAACCTAAAACTTCCAGTTTGTGGCTCTACTTCATGAGGTAAGTTGAGGCTTAAGAAAGCACTCTTTGGAAGTATGAGAGTATTTCTGTTGTGCAGTGCTTAGCAAAGTGAATTTCCCTGCATTTTGGCGATGTGTATACATACACGGGTATATGTGTGTGTGTGTGCACGTACGTGCATATATGCATTTAGGAGAGTGACATGGTATGTGGGTGTCTTTGCATGTATAGAGCAATTCTTATCCATTAAGTCAGTTTTTATGTAGTTTTACATAATCTCTCTGTACAGTATTAACTTTCTTTATAATCTACCTGTATTGATCTGACATGAGTAATTTTTTCTGATCACCTTCATGTTTACTTCCTGAAGAGATGGACGTCAGAGTATTCATCTATGCTCGTAGCACTACTCAGTTTTACTATAACTCTGGATTCCAGGGCTTTGAACCTTAGTGCTTCTGCCTACCCAGCAATTTTATATTGTTTTAAGTTGGCCTTAAGAGTATTAGGAGTCTATGCCTCTGTTAAAGGGAAAGCAAGGGCTGTTCTAGCTAGGGCTGTTCTTTGTAAAGACTTCTTTGCTTGCAGGCAATGAATTCTCCAACAGTGATTATAAGGTAACTTCTGGAAATGCAAGAAATCTTTAGAATTTTAGGAGTAACCTAAAAATTGCACATTCTACATCTCTTTCTTCTCCTGGAGGCAGCAAAGAAAATTTTTGCTGTCCTTTTACCTGTCTAATGTGCTTTATGACTGCTGTGTTCTTGATTAGGTTGGCTGGAGTTCAATCCACTTTTTCCCATATCCGGACTTCAGGAGCTCTTGTCTGACCACAAGCCTTTCATTATTTTAGTACTGTGTTAGCCCAGTAAAATAAATAAAACCATGTAGGAGAACATGTATATCTTTCATTACTATTGTCTTGGTTTTAATACAAGCATTTATGTTGGCTGAGGTTAATCTATAACACAAGCTAGAACAAATAAAAATTGATTCAGTGAGCAGCTTTATGATGCAATTTCTGTCTTAAAAAAATGTGTGTGAAATACAATAATTTGTGGTCACTACTAATACTGCATTAATGGCTCTGTTAAGTTAGATGTACCTGCTAGCTAGTGAATCCTGGCACATACCTTTTGCATTACTGTAGGTCTCTGTACAAGACATACAAAAACTGGTTTTGATTGGAATGTCTTACTGATCAGGTGATAGGTTTATGTACAGAAATTAAAGGAAATTGGAGTAGCAATGAAGTTTTGTCATAATTGAAACAAAATTTGATTAGGGTAGTTTAGTAAATGAATAGCAGAACCCTGGGAGGGTTGGTTACACTTCAAAACATGCAAGAACTTAGGACAAACAAAACAAAACTGTTAAACATGATGTAAGTAAATGTCAGTGTTTGTATGCGTTCCAAAGAAACAGGACTCTCCTCACCAACATAAGAAAAACTACACTTCTGTGAAATGCTTTTCTATAGAAACCTACCTGTAATAGTTGCAATTCAGCTGATACAATAATGGTTGCCTGGTTGGATGTTGTGTTTTGGGGGGAATTCCTAAGTTGGCTGCATAACTGATCCTGGCTGTTTGCTTTCTTTGTAAGTCTTTATATTTTAATGTTGTTAATGAAGATGATATATGGCTTGTTGTTTTTTTTTCCCTGTGGTGGGGTTTTTTTGTATTTGTTTTTACTGTAAATATTAAAATCACATCTTGAATTTTAAGCTGACTCTCAAAGTAATGTTTTCTGACTCAGTAAGTCTGGTTTTGCTTCTTGTTTCAGTAATTTTTTCCTGCATCTTCGTTTATAAGTGAGAGATTTTTACCCAAAGTTATGGGACTGCACCATCTGAACTTAACTGCTGCTTTTGTCAGCTTAGTATTTGGCTGAAAGACCACCCAGGGAAGAGATGTGTGGTATCTGTCTGCTGCTCAACACTGGTGTATTCCAAGCAGGAGTCCTCACTGTTTGAAAATAGATTACATGGCAGACTGGTATGAATGAAGTTAGTTGTCTCAGTGAATGTGTGTGTGAAAAATAACTTTCGCTTGACCAGCAGCCTCCAGCAAGGTACCCAGGGGACATAAAGAGCACAGAGACTATGATGTGTGTTCCTGGCAGTTATGGAGTTACACAAATGGGAACTTCAGTAAAGCTTTGTTTTGCCACTTCCCTGCATTCTTTCTTTAGTGTTTTGAGTTCTGCAGTCTGATTTGAATGTTCTAAGCATTCTGCTTTTGAAACACAAAGCACGACTTTAAACTTATGGGTAGGTACATGGAGAGATTCAGCTTGGATCATAAATAAACACTTTGTAACTTTGTTCCTTTGCTTGGAGTAATAGGCAGTTGGTTTTGCATCTGACTTCTGTGTGGAGGTGGATCATGATGATTTAGGTGGGTTCTTGCCTAATAAAACAAGATGGAATATTTCTTTTATGCCATTTGTAGGGGGGAATGTTCTAGTGCTGTGTGATACAGTTTAACTTGCCTTTTTGATTCCTGATAACAATGTTGAAGTACAATTACAAGTTTACTTTTCTGTGACTCAGGTAAGGTACTTCACCAGAAACCTGACAGTATATAAAATTAGCATGTCCAGAAGGATTTGAGACTCAGCCTAAAGGGAGGGCTGTCTGTCTCTGATAGCTTGTCTTATCTCAGTTTTGGCCTCTGGAGTTATTCATCAGAAGAAGAGTTCTCAGATACCTGTTTCAAATAATTTCAGTAATTACTTGTATCTGTATCCATATCCCACCAATCTATAAAAACAGTTTTCCTCTAAATGGAGGTGGAGTTGTGCATTCTGAAAGATAAAATGCTGCCTTGATGGAGTTGATGATGTATGTTTGCCAGTAAAAGCAAAGGAGAAGTTTTTTCTTGAAAATATCTGAAAGTGTCATGATGGTTGAGGTACCAAGATTTTAGGTATAGACTAAAGAAAATTCTTTGTGTGTGAAATACATGTAAGGCCCTCTTTCATTCTTGAAGCCTTCAGAGAATGCATGCCAGTTAAGGGGAAAAGAATCATTCCTTAAGAAGGCTCTATCTAAAACACGTATGTTCAAGTACCAGGCCCCGCTTCACCTGTTTATTGAAGGGGAATGTGTTGTCTTTTCTGCTCCCATTCAACTTCTAGACCTAGAATATCCAGCTTGGAGAGAGAGCCACAGGGCAAGGCTAGGTTGCCCATCTTCTAGCACCCTATCAAAACCCAAACGTTGGTAAGCTGGTGAAGTCCCTGCTGTGAAAGAAAATCACCAACCCTTCTCAGGATCAAAAGAATCCACTTCAATGGTAAGTGACAAGAACCCTAGTACTAATTCTGGGATAACTGTTATGGGTGAAACTTCTTCCTGAAGTCTTGTAGGAGATTGTGTTGAACATCTTCCAGTAGAATGTTTTTCTTCATTGAAATGTAAGGCTACTGGTCGGTTTCTAAAGGCTCACTTTTAAAATTATATTAGATTTGAAAGGTGATTCCCGGGTGTACACACAAAAAAAAAATAGAGCTCCTTCTTGCTGGTCAGCTGGCTAGTGATTGCAGTAATAATCTAAGCAGGAAAAAGCAGACTGTCTCCAAAACTTACTGATTACTTTCTCAGTTTAAATATTACTGATAACTTAATTTCAAATAGTGTAAATAATGCTTTTTTAGTGGTGAGTGAATTCTTGTTGAGATTTAATCTAATCAGAGCAACACAGGCAGTGGAATTCTTTGATGCTGGAGGTTATGGTAAACAAGGGAAGGAAAGTAGGGGCTTGAAACACAGTAATTTTATTTATTTAGAGGTATGAGGGAAATACTACTTCTTGTTCTTTATCTTGTAAACCAGAAGGCTCCAAAGACAATCGAATCTACTCTTACCTGGGAAGACCTAAACCTACATTTTCCAAGTATTTGATAGTAGCAAAAATAGATATTCTTGCCGTGACAACAAGAAATGAAATACCTTTAAAAAATAAATCCTGTAGTGGACACTGCCCTTGGAAATCTCTTATGTCTACAAGTTTTGATAGTACTTAAAAATTTTCTTACATTAAAACAAGTGATGACAACATTTGGTATATTGCTCCTATAAAAGCTGTTATTTCACAAAAAATCCACAGTAGAAAATATGACTTTTTCAACCTATAAAATAATTTTCTGCTTCAGTAAAAATAGAAAGGAAATGCTTTTCTTGTTAACAGATAAATCTTTCTCTAGATTTTTTCCATGAGTATGATAGGGCTTTTGCAATAAACTGAACTGACAATTTTTTCCTTGCTTCCCTATGCCTGTTCACTTTTCCCAATATTCTCTGTGGAATTGCTGAAAAATATTCCTTCAGTATTACTTTTAGTTTTACTACCAAAATTTAGGTATAATATAATGAAGTTATATTATTAAGGTTAAATTTTATAAATCTGTGTTCCAAGAAGAACGTCATGAGTCATAAGTATTTTTAAGAACTTTGACTTTAAGATGTTTGACTTTTTCTTCAGAAGTAATTGATAATGTGCTTTTGTCCACTCAATGAAACTGATGATAATATCAGAAATAATGAACAAGATATCTAAGAAGCAGGACAGTTTTATTCAGAGATGGAAAAATGACGAATATAAGGGATGTAGAGATACAAATTTCCCACTATCTCTATAGCATTGCCTAGAAGCTGAAATCATGTCCAGGACAAAAGTATTTAATAGAAATTTTGCCAGCATCACTGTTGGCTATTACTGTAATGCTAATTAAAATTACTGTTGTAATTGGATGTAAGAGACTTAAAATAAAGTCTACAGTGAGAAGTTTTCAAAAATTTAATATTTAATATTTTAATTTGTTTGTTTTCTAGTATACCTGCAAAAGATACCAACAATACTAGTGGGTGAAAGGTGTGTAACTTCGCAACAAAACATGCTGGAAATACATGAATATGAATTTATTGAGGAACCAAAGACTAGTTCAGAGAGCTTGGAAAAATACTTAAGATAGAATAAACAATGGAGAAAAAGCTTGAGAAAAGGTGGAAAGAGCTTGCCATCTTGGCCTGATACTGCCTCACTTCATGAGAAAAGAATAAACACTCTCTAAAAATTGTTTACCTTGTGTAGCACTTTCACAGCCAAGTGAAATGAGAGACTTCATAGAAATCAAAAAGTATTTCATTAATCTGTTGCATGTTCTTGTGGCATGTTATATCACATAAAGCCATATGAATATTTATCTGTTTTCAAAGAAGAAACGTTTTGAAACCTGAAGAATTTATTAAATTATCTGAAAACTTCTTTAAGGTTTCTTTCACCGAATACATCAGTGTTTAAACATTTGGTATTAGGAATGCTTGCAGTAAGATTACTGATTTAGGAAATTGTGGTTTGATATAAAGGAGCCTCTGAGATTGTATTCTTAATGCAACTGCACAAAGAAGTCACACCTTTCTAGGTTAAATGATGTGTAGTTTTTCAGTCTTTAAGACAGCATGGGGACTCATTCTACAACTGCCATAGCTTTATACACCAGTTTTTGGGTTTGTTTCTCTTCACCAACAAATGTGCCAGAACTGGTGGAAATTTTGTTTCCTTTTTTCCACACTTCCCATTTTTGTAAAGTATAGTCAGCAGTATATTGGAACTAGGGTGAAAGTGCATTAGTGTATGGGACAAAAGTAGGTGTTACTTCCTGATCACAGCAAGGAAAATTGTTTAATGTTTTATCACATATTTTCAGACTCTACGCATTTTGCAGATTCATTTTAATGTCTGGTTATTAATGTGTTTGATGATTTAAGGGTATTTTGATGTAAAGCTAATTCCATGAGTTCTTATGCTGGATTTTCTATTCTGTTTTGAAATATTTATTAAGATATGTTGTTTTGGGTTCTTTTTTTCCCACAAAGACTTGTGTGAAATTCTTTCTTCTAATGTAGTGTCACGGTAGTTCACATGACAAATGTTAACAATTTGCCAACCTTTTCTTATACATTATTAAAGTTGAATGGTAGTCCTTTGTGCCCTAAATTTAAATAAATTTAAATAAATTTCGCATTGGAAGGGAATTACTTAAAGCAGATTGATGGTACTGAATATGAATTCAGGCTTTTAGAGCTTTGAGTTGACCAACTAAAGGAAATGTGTATGGATGTGAAAAAAACATACTAAATTCATGCTTACATGGATTTACTTTCTATAAGGGCTGTAAACAGTAAGCTGAGAGATGGGAGTGTGGTTAGTAATTATGGGGATAGGCAGAAGTGTACTGTCAGATGATATTTTGATGTGAATGTAGTAGTTGAGAGGTGTAAAATGTAGCTGGAGTGGTGCTAGTTTTAAGAACTAAATAATTCTTCTTGTAGACAAAATAGTTTTAATGGTTCCCCCATATTGCTTTTTAAAATCTCAATATATTTTACTGTTTCCTTCAGATGCAAATCTGTGGATGCTGACAGGTTTGTTTTTTTCTTCTTCAAACTACTTGATATTTTTCTCCAATGTTATTGACCACCTTCTTTTTTCTAAAAAAATCAAGTATTTTTACCACTTAAAACAACGAAAAAGGAGAGAATGTATATCTCCTTGCACCTAGTTTCATCTTCACAAGACATCAGCATAACATCCTGCATTCATGGAGGTTGTATAGGTAGAAGAGCTTGGCCCAAGAAGTGCCCTGTACATATTCAGAGCTGAAGTAATTAAAGGTAGGGTTCATGGGTGGATGTCATATTAGGACCAACCCTAAGTGAATCCCCTTGTAAAAAATCCCTGCTGCCATGGTAGGTTGTTGTTACACTCTCCAGCTTCATTATTTAGTATTTTGCTATTACACATATACTAGATTGGTGGATATGGATACAAGAGCAACAAACTTAACCTTAGATCTTTGCTGTAAATGTTTTAAATGGTTGTTTATTTTATTACCATAGTAATATTTTGTTGTGTTGCTAACTATAGGGAATCTAACTTAAAAACATGGGCAGTTACAATCTATTACTTGATAATTTTCTTAAGTTTCTACAGCAAAGGCAAAAACACACTTTATGTTCTACAAATTTGCCTTTTTTTTTCTTGATTTAGCTGGAAGTACCTTCGCCTTGAACTTGAAATGCCCATTCCATGCAAAAGCCTTACATGCTTGGAACTGCTTGGTTCTCTTGGGCCATTGCTACATGTGATACGTGTGTGTGTTTAAATTTATTCTGTGGCACGTGTTTGTTTAAACAGAGATTTTCTGTTGCCATGTTGTCTGTAATGGGAACTCTTAATTTCTGTTTTCTTTGCTGTTGGTTCTCTTGCAATCAAGATAGCAGATTCAACTGAAGAACCTGAAACTTTTCCAGATAGTTCCAGCACTTTTTTCCCTTCTTTTTGTTGTCTGGTGTGTGAAATAGTTTTTTTCATGTTACCAATATAATCTCTGTAAAGCCACCCTGGTCACATGTTAGAGGTGAACAAACATTAAAGAACATTTGGCAATTTTTAGTTACATTTCAGCTTGGAAATAAACAAAATGTTTAAGTGAAATACTAGCTCTTCTTGATAGTTACAGTATATGTTTGTCAATACTGCGTGTTGAAGCAATAAACAATTTTATTTTCATCAATATTAATAAAAGATAGCTCCATGTAACACAGAATGAAGTGTAATATCTGGTCTGTTTTGATACCCCAGATGCAGTAGGAATACAAGAAACTTTTTGGATTTAGTGACAATTTGTGCTAAAAGAATTGGGGTTTGATTGTTAAAAAATGGAACTTGACCTAATATGATTGGTACTACTTTCCTGCTGTAAGACTAACATGCTTGTGATGTGCCTGGTAGGTATTCTAAATACCAAATACTTCCTTGTATTTGTAGAACCTTTGTATTAAAGTTTCAAATAATTTCCTGATCAATTGATGGGGTCTCATGTACCTGAGTAAAACCAATTTAAATTTTACTTTCTTAAAAATTGCGTAGGCAAGTTAGCAGAAAGAATTTTCAGAATTATACTTCAGTCTGTGTTCAAAGACCATCTCTTATTACTGGATTGGAAATACAACAAAATGGTACATATCTTTATCAGCTCTTTCTGATTCAGAGGTATGTGTATAATCAAAATCATAAGATTTAGAGATCTGGGAAAGTCTTGCTGCATCACTAGAGAGTTCTGTGTTTCATGGGAGTGTGGAGGGGCAAGATTCACTGTTCAATAACTCAGCTAGTCCATAAAAAGTCCATGATGCTCTACCAAGCAGGAAAGCAGCATGCTTTTCTTGTTTTTCTGCTGTATCTGGTATGAGTCACTGTTCATACCCTAACAGATGAAACAGTTATTTCTTAATAATTCTGTGAGAAGCACAAATTAAGAGGAATTGGCTTTTAAACAGGCATGTTGCTGTTACCAGAGACAGTTTATCATCTTTTCCTCCCATTTCTTCTACCACCTACTTTTACGTTTCTGGATAATAGGGAATTACATGTGGCAGTTTGTGAAGTAGCAGCAGCTAGCAGCTGGGGGTGAGCATTGCACAGCCAGGTGAGCTGATCAGATCTCATTTTTCATCTGACATGGACTAAAGAGGTGTCTTCAGAAATTACATGTAACCTAGTCCATAAAGTGTTTAGTTTTGCTGCAAGAAATGAATCTGTCAGGAGGACCACCTGTTGACAGACTGGGTTGAAACTAACTGAAAAGCTATGTGGAGGAAGAAGGTATTTTTTGAAGTAAATGGAATAACAAATGAGCACCTGTTGTTGTCATGAGCTTTGTGTCTTCACAAAACTCTGCTAATAGTGTGGAGGGAGCACAGTCCAGACAATCCAAAGTGCCTGTAAACAGAGTTAGTCTCTAGTGTTTAACCCATCTTACTCTTACAAGTGTATTAAGTTTGCCTCTGTGTCTTTATTTGGAATTTGTGCCCTTCTCATTGCAAGCTGCAGAGCTAAATGACCAATTATCTTCAGCTTTTACTATATTAGTAAAGACTACTGTGGATTTTTGTCCTCAGCTCATGTATATTTTGTGTCTGGGGAATGTTTCATGGGGTTTTCTTATGTCTTGTATTCCTTGGATAGTTTGGTGTTTCTCCTTGTTTTAAGAGGGTATGACTATTGTATTCATGAGCTTTTACGGTGGTTTCTAAAAGAGGAAACAGGATTATCTGGTCATAAGTTTGGTAGGTTTTAAAGGAGCATTCTGAGAAGGTAAGAACTTGTAAAAGTTGTGGGGGTGGGCAGGCAGGGAGGCCATCTTCATTTTCCTAAAACTAACCACGGACTGTGTCAAGATTTAAATATGCCTTTTGGAAAAATACCATCTTCACTCTCTCTCTGCCCCCTCCCCCATCCTCCTTTACTTTTTGAAGTACTTTCCTCAGTCTTTCAAATTAAATTGATATGTTAATGCTTGATTTAAAGTGTAGGTAATCTGAAATGAAAACTATAGCAAAAACTGCCTGTTTGACCTGTATGTGGGATGTAGAAAATGTAGGAAGGAATATGATAGCCCACGTGCTTTTGGAATGAGATTTTCTTCTTCAGCAGATTGATCAGTGTCTTGGATTTCATTTTCTGCCTTGTCAAATGTATTTCTAGATCTTTCTGTGTTAATCTGGAATTATTTCAGCCACGATTCTGGCTCATCTAATTTTACCTTCTCAGTTTGTGCAACAAGGCAATTTATCCCTACTCCACTTCCATCTCCCTTTTTTATCTTCAATTGGCCAGTGTTAGTAGCTTTCTTTTTTTTCCCTCTCCCTCTGGATTTGGAAGAGAAAACATGGACTGTTGACTTCAAGAAGTGCATGAGAGAGAACCATGCAGTAATTGTAAAAAGATTCTGGGTTTGGTCTGGGCTAGTCAAAGAAAGAAGCCTTGGAATATTTTCAAGATCAAGCATCCCATCTTGGAGAGAAAAATACACTTCCAGCAAAAATTTCCTGATTTGTTAATGGCAGCACTCTAGATCAGAAAGTCAGCGAAGCCTTACAGGCTTCATCCCTAAGCAGTGAAAGCCGCCAACTTTACTGTAACTGAAAAAATATTGATTTGAATGTTGTCAGGTGTTGTACTGGGATTTGCTAATGCTAGCCAAGCAAAAAGAAAAATTATTTTCCATTGACGTTCAGCCATAAAGTTCATAAAATGGCTACATGTATTTGTAGTTGCTAGAAAAATTCATTCCTTCTGGATGCTGTTTGAGATGCATTGGACTTTAATACTGCCAGATGAAGTTTATGAACTTTTTCATGCAACAGCAAGGGTGTTAGGTTTTATGTAATATTTTTTTTCAAAAAAAGTCATAAATCCTTTCAATGAGCTACTTTGTAACCTCTCCTTTTATATATAAATTGCTTGGGGAAGAGGTACAGTTATTCGCTCAATGAATTTTTTTACAAAATGGTAGATTTTATTATGGTGTTAACAGCTAAAGCAGTAACATGCTTCAGAGCTTTAAAAAATGTCAGAAAATAACAGTGTTGTGGCAAATGCATGCAGCTTTAGCAATAAAGTACTTCCCTGTACATTTTTCCTTTGGTGTTTTATGCAGTGACAGAGAGCACCTACAGTCCTTTCAACTTGTGTTATATACTTTGGTCCACTAAAATGCCAGTTGTATTACTTCCATTTACTGAAGAAAATGAGATGTTTCCGAGATAAAGGATCTTTTATTTTTTGCTTTGTGTGTGGTCAAAAAAATGTCAGACTTTTCCACTGAATTACTTTTTGGGGAAAAGTGGATTGGGCTCAAGGTGGAAAATTGGGAGGTAGAGAAAAAAGAGCTTTTAAATAGACCCTAACTGATAGAAAATTGAGGGGAGCTGCTAGGAAATGAAACTTTTCAATGTTTATTCAACAGCTTATTGTTGATAAACATACTGTTTTAGTAGCAGTTGTACCATGTAGCTTAAGATTTCTTTAATGTACCTGCTTGTAGTTAGGAAGGTGATGTTTTGAAGCTTTCTCTGTTTTGCATAGTAAATAATTGTAACTGCAAGAGTTTTTCCTTCAGTGCTCCCAGATGTGGCAGAAAAAAAACAGATTACTTTCAGATAACGTCTTAATACAAACTATTAAATTATATATGCTAATCATTCTTCGTGATATAAGGGAAGATATGAAATATATTTTTCTGTCTTTATCTGGACTGGCTTTTCTTAAAAATCCTGATTTGAAATGTGTCCCCTCTTTCTTTTTTTCTTCTTCTCCTTAGATTTGAGTTCTGTGAACCTGCCTTTGTGGTTGGTAATTGTTTGGAAATAGCCTCAGACAGTCATCAGTATGACCGGATTTACTGTGGAGCTGGAGTCCAGAAAGACCATGAAAACTACATGAAAATTTTATTGAAAGTTGGAGGCATTTTAGTAATGCCTATAGAAGATCAGGTGACTTTAGTGACAATTTCCCCTTTTTGTCTTCTAATGTAATTTGAAGAATGCTTTTGAATATATATTTGACTAAGTTAACATTCAGCTAATGATACCTTGATTAGATGTATTGTTGCAGTTTAGCAGATACTAATCTTTTTAATGAAGCATTGAACATTTTTCCCTTAAATTTGTAGGAAAGCATCAATATCCTGCTTTTAACAGTCTATTTCATGCTATTTCCTGTGTGTTATACCAGAACTGCTTTGAAATCTCCCTGCCACACAGACATTTTCAGTCAGTACATCAAAACAAAGGAACCACCTCTAAACCAGGAGAATGGATTTCAAAGACTACAAAATAGCTATGACTAGTGGGACATTGCAAAGGGAGGAAAAAAGCAAAGGAAAAATATGTCTGTATTCACAGCAGTTTTCAGTGTTGCTTTTCCATATTAGATGTAATGCTTTTCAGACAGGGGCATATTATTTTAATAATACTTCACACTTTTATCACTTTTCATTCTTAGACCTCAAAAGGCTTCTCAATGGTAAGTATTACTCTCCCTGTTTTACTAATAAGGAGATTGAAAAAGGCACATCATGTCACTTAAGTTGATGTCCTCCTAAATACAGATAATTACTAAAATTCTTGTTGATAAGCATGTTAGTTACTTTACTTCCAAAAAAGAACTCTCACTTTATTGATCTGCTTTCTTAAAATACCAAAGGAATTTAAGCATAGCTTGCATGATTCTGTTCTATAAATAATTCCATCATTTATTCAGCTAGGATACTGTCAGTTGAAATGGATAGAATTCAGCTTAAAAGTAGTCGCAAATTAGGAGAGAAATTTAAACTGTGACTATTTTTACCTTATATACAAGTGGAGAGGGGCTTAGAGCATACAAAGTGTGAGGAGCAGCTACAAGATCTGAGATATTCTAGCCTGTGGAAAGACTCTAAGGAAATGTTTAATTCCTGTTGTCTTCCTGAAGGGGTGGAGAATTTATGTGGTAGACAGTTCTCCTCATAGGTGCAGAGGATACTGAAAGAACATTACAGACTGGCAGCAAGGGAGCTCGCTGCCTGCAAATAAGGAAGACAATCTTTCATAGTAAGAACGGTTGAACACTACAGCGGGTTACCTAGACAGGTGGGGAATCTCAGTCCTAGATCTTTTTACACTTAATCAGAAAAGCTTCTAATTTAACTTTGAAATTGACCCTGTTCAAGGAGGAGGGTAGGACTCCAGAGGTTGCTTCCAATCTAAAGTATTCTTTGACCTTTTGGAAAAATGAGAAAAAACAAAATATACCTTAGTTTTTACCTTAGGGCCTTAGTTTTCTGGCTGCATCTCTTCCCATTACTAAGGAGCCTTACTTAGTACTCTAGTGACCAGGTGATATTTTAAGGATTATCAAAGTCCTTTTTGTTCATAAAACAGCGTTAATTCATTAATTTTGAAGAAAAAAAAAGACAGCATGTTTGAAACCAATCTGAATAGTATTGACTATGACAAAATTGTAACCAGTGATGTATTTTGGTTTTGTTTTGCAGCTAACACAGATCTTGAGAACAGGACAGAACACGTGGGAAAGTAAGAATATCCTTGCTGTTTCATTTGCTCCACTAGTGCAACCAAACAGAAATGACAACGGCAAACATGACACTGTAGGACTGCGTAAGTTTGTGCTTCCTCCCTTTGGCTCACAGGCATGTTACAGTGCCTGATGTTGGAAACTGAGATGCTATGCTGTAGAAACATTCCATTTAGCAAAGCAGTAGCTCACTGATTTTTTGTGCTCCTAGTGTGTGGTCTGTGTTGCTTCACATTTAATATTCTGAATTTAAGGTAATAATTTAAGTGATAGAATGCTTCCAGCATCTTTTCCAGCCACCTTTTCCTTTTAAGTTCAGTTTCTCTATTACAGTGCTATAGATAAAATAGCCAGCTAGTATTAACATGCTTCACAGTGCTAACTTCCTTGTGGTCTGCCAGAAATTTTTTTTTTTCTTTCCCCTGAAATGGAAGGAAGAGGTCCAAACTGGGGCTGTGGTATGGTAGGGTATTAATAAGCCCAGGTTTGCTTTATGTCTGTGTGCAGTGGATATAGACATAACTGTTTGTTATTAGTCACTGAGATTGGCTTTCTAGCTTCAATGCTTTGAGCAGAGGTAGTAAAGGTATTTAGAAAGTCTTTGGAAGTACACCTCTTGCCAAATGGTAAGATAGGATGATAACAGGAAAGGAGAAAAAGCTGACAAAGAAAAGCATAGAGTTGAAGTTTTCTGTCAAAGTAGTCAGGGCTAGGAGTAGAACACAGGGCTATGGTAGTATGTGGGAAAATAAATAAACCCAACAAAGAGTCCAAAAGTTAACATCTTTTAACTGTGAAACTGATATAAGCCCTTCAGGAGTCCAGGATGTCCTATCAGCTTGAATTGCCTGTAACTGCTGATCTAGCTATTAACTTTGAGTGTGAACTTGCTGTGATAGGTACTTTCAATTTTTTTATGCAAAGTATAAAGATAATTTCCTTTACATAATCTCTTCCTATGCATAAATAATTAATTTTTGTTGTTTTAATTCTTGGTTTGAGCCCTCAGAAGTAATTTTCTGAAATTTGTTTATTGATTCAAGATTATTTTTTCCTCTGTTCCATCCATAATGCATAGATTGTGTTATATCTAACAATGAAATACAGAGGTGGCTAGTCAAACTTTGCAATGATTTTATACAGTCTAATTCCCTGGAAAAAAAGAGGATTTTCTGTCAACATTCCTAAATTTTTGGAGTGAGGAGTGCAGACCATGGACAGTCAGAGCTGAATGGTAGTACAAGAAAGGTGTTTCCTGTGTTAAAATTTCAAAATGAAGTTTTAGTGAGAAGAGGAAAAACTAACCAAATGTGGTATTGTTCACATTTAAAAGAAAAAAGTGTTAGAGGCTTGTAGTTGCATTGTAAAATGAGATTAGTGAAATAAGCTTCTTTCCACTGCTACTGTCGATCTGGTTTTATTTAAAAAGTTTAAAATAAAGCAAAAGTATTCTTGTGTATCTGTTGGGTGTACATGGAAGGGGCAGGGGGTATAATGAGTAGTGTGCTGAAACTCAAAAAAATTTAGCCAGTTTCTCCTTTATAGTAACACTGTCTATTTGTTTCAACTCCACAGGCCTATAATTTATCTTAAAAGTTCAAAGTAGTCAACGTGCTTCTTCTGTAAAGTTTAGCCAGAGTTTGTAGATGTCATTACTAAGTAAACATAGAGTCTGTGCCATGCTTTGGACAACCCTTGGATGCTCTCTGACACATGTGTAGTGTTATGTACAGACTAAAATAACTCACATATGTAAAAAAATCTACTAGCCATTCTCAAAGTAGAGTCTTTTTTTGTAGAAAACTACAGAGGTGGTGTTGAAAGCTTCATTTGATCAATGTAGTTATGAGTTAGGATGCAGTTCACTAGTAGTAGACAAGTGGAAATACATGGACAGTAAATATCTAAAATTTTGCATCCTGTTCTTCTCATTAAAAGTGCTTGCATTTGTTATAATTGGCATACAATCTGCAATCACCATTTGTTTCACCTGAACTTAGAAACATGTTCTGGATGATTAGATGGTGTTTTGTTCTTGAATTTTGAGCTGATGTTATCCTAAAGAAATGGGACTTTTTTTTCTCCTCCCCCCACTCTTTGGCATGACCTGAAATCAGTGTTGTCAATGTTAATATCCTTTTTGTCTCAGATAAATTCATTAGTCTGCAAGTGAAGTCATTGTATATAACAATACAGCTTCTTTAAACTACATCAGTAGCTTTTATAGCTGAATGCATTTTTTGGAAGTGTAATTTTTGAAATTACTTCTTTAGTAACTTCTTCCTTGCTGAAGTCCCTGTTAATTTTATGGTATTCTGTACAGGAAGGAAGTGACAAGTAAGAAAGTTGAACAAGCTTCAGCTTTGGCTAGTGTGCTTTTTTGGTTTTGTTTTCCTTGGAATTAGCCATCCATAGCTCATCTAGGGCAGGTGTCCAGCAGCCAAGCAATATTTTGTCATCACCTGGCTGTCATTGGAAAACAAAGTTTTGGCTTTTTCTTTTACTTGTTGGTTCGGGGTTTTCTGCCTTTAGGACTTGAGTAATTTTCATTCTTCTTCTACTGCAAATGTACAGGTGGCTTATCTGGTTTGTCACCTGTGAATTAGACATGTCCCTCCCTTATCAGTTAGATTCAGTAGGAAGTGAGCAGAAGGAGGAGGCAGAAGAAAGGCACTTGCTTTAAACAAGTATGGTACAGGTGTAGAAATTGTTTTCCCGCAGCAGGATCTTAACTGTGGTAGCAGTAGGTGTCAAAACATGCCAGGTGCTAAAAAGTGACAGTATTTGTTGTGTAATTTTTAAAATTTATTTTAGTGATCTGTTCATGCTTACTACTTCTCTTGCACATCTATTAAAAGACCTCTTTGTTTCCTAGACTGTGCCACAGGGTCAAGGTGATGCTATCTAACCTTGTATCATTTGCATTCTGTATCATTTACTGAAATTGTAATTGAATTGGTTTTGAACATTAGTCTCACTGCCTTGCAGTTAGTTTAGGGTATCTTTGCTAGAGGGAAATTTCACTTAGTACAACTTACTACTTTTCTTTCATTTTAGCTCCATGTGCTGTTAGGAACCTCCAGGACCTAGCTCGGATATATATCAGACGCACTCTTAGAAACTTCATAAACGAGGAGATGAAAGCCAAGGGTATCCCTCAGAAGGCTCCTCCGAAACGCAAACGCAGGAGATGTCGTAGACGCAGGATTAACACCTATGTATTTGTTGGTAATCAGCTCATTCCTCAGCCTCCAGATAGTGAAGAAGATGAAAGAATGGAAGATGATAACAAAGAGGAGGAGGAAAAAGATCACAGTGAGGCCTTGAAGCCAGAAGAGCCTCCTCGAAATCTGTTGAGAGAGAAAATTATGAGTTTACCATTACCTGAATCTTTAAAAGCATACTTGACCTATTACAGAGAAAAATAACTTGTTTTAAGTAGAAATAAGGCCTACTGATAGTTCCTTTATTCTTGAAAATGTAGCATTTATTAAGAAGTAGGTGGACAAATTATTATTAGTCTTTCATCAAGACTGAAGTACAGCGATAAATGGTAACTTGTCTCTATCTTGTCTTTGCTACAAGGAAGACTTGCATTCGACAGTAGAATCCCTTTTTAAAAGTCTATTTTTCTTTAAATTTTGAAAATGCTGTTTTAACTCTGATAGAAATATATATTCCATTATGCAGCACTAATCAATATTTTGCATGGTAAGTCTTTTTTTGATCCCTAACAGATTTGTATTGATAAAAGGATGAGTGAAATTTTATATATGCTAAATAATTGGTTAAACATATGCATCTGACTTGATGAACAATTTGTCTGTATTTATTACTATTAGGGAAACATTTTAAACATGCAGACACTTACCTTCTAATGTCTAAATCAGACCCTTTAAAAGTTTATTTTACTATGGCTTTGTTGCAATCATTATTACTATGTTGGTATAGAGTATTCCAACAACTCAAGTGCAATAAATGTATACAGACACTGAATGAGCTGGCTTTAGTGAAATAGGAAAATACAAGTTCTGAAATGTCAGATGACCCTGCTACTTCTGCATTTATCTTTTGCCAAAAGATCTTGTGACAACTAACAGCTTCTCTCAGAGCCTTAAAGAAACACCGTGTTGAATAAGAAGTGAAGCGATGCTTACTTCAGCTCTGCTTATACATAACTCCATTCTACACTGTCAGTATTTCTAACTAGAGGCAATTCCTCATTTGTGGGAAGTATAGGACACTACATTTATTTCTAGAGCTCACAGCATTGAGTCAAGAAGTTTGGTAATTCAAGATTGTAATTTAGATTTCAGTCATCTATATTTACTGCTTTTAAGTAGAGGTAGAATTTCAACAAAGTTTAGTTTGTATTGCTTATTGGGATAGCTATAATAGTAGAACTTAGAATTTGTTCAGCAAATGCACTTTAGTAAGTGAATTTTATACTTAACATGCATCTCCAAGAAGGTAGACTTGTGCCAGCCTATATTTTGTTTCTGAGCATGGCTCTTAGCACAAAAATATTTATAAAATCATATGCATCTTTTGGATACCTAAGAGTAGCAGTGCAAATGTGGGGACCCACAATAGTGCTGATTTAAATCCTTCAGTGATTTTTTCCTCTTCTAGTTGTGAAGTTATTTGCAGTTCTCATTTTTAACTTTGCTTTAACCATCTTAATTTCTTCATTCTGTTGTAACATAACCATGAGGGTAAAAAGTTTATTAAGAACTTGGCATGTGATACATATTAAAAACCACAATCATAGGAAATGTGTGCTTCTTAGACCCAATGAAAAACATTCCCATTGAAATATCCCCCATGATACATTTTATAATACTGGTCACACTTATTTTTGTGTAAAACAATGAACAAAAAATAATCACATATTTCTAAAGCAGTAAATGTTTCTATTCCAAATATTTATAACCAACTAGTATTCGTATGGTCTAGCAGTCCAATATTTACTTCAAAATACATTAGTGTTTTGTTGCATCTGAGAAGGAAGGTCAGACACAGTCCCATGACACTGACTCTTTTTGCTGCATTTCATGCTGTAGTCCCTGTTATTAAGGTACATCATAGTAATGTTTAAATGGAATTTCATGAAGGCCTGTTGTACCAGCATGTGGAGTTACTTTCCGCAATATATTTACTGCATAAGTAAGCAAAAGTATTTGAAATAAATATTCTGACTTTATTTTAAAAGCAGGAAAACCTTATAAGAAATAGTTTTCCAAAATAATGATACTAATAAAGTAATTGTGATGCTTCAGCTATAAGAATTGAACATAATCTTGTTTTAAATGGGTTATTTTAGATGGAGGTTAAATAATCTGAAGTTTGAGATGTTTGTCTCCTTTCTTGGAATCTACATCCATGAGCTCAAGAATGAAATTACTAAATATTACTTAAGTACTTCAAGGACTTTATACAGGATGCTTTTGGAGAATAAATTTCTGCATTCTTTCATGCCTGTATACTTGGAAAAATGGACAGTGGATGACTTGTCATGAATCTTCAGTATGTAAGTTTCTTTTGGAGTCACTGAAAGAGAATGTTTCCTCTGTGTTTTATATGTGGATTTATTTTACACTCTTGAATTTATATTTGCATAAATAAAAAGGTAGAAACGCAAAATTAATTAAAATTTAATTTCTGCCATCTCACTTGATGATGGGGACATTGTTGCAATAAAATGGTTTTTTGTGGTTTCTGCTTGCTTGAATTTCTGTGTTTCTGTGGAAGTATATTCAGTTATTTGGAAATTCAGGTACAAGTTGTTTCAAAATTAGGTCAGTAATCTCTTAATAAAGGCTATTCTTGAATTTCAGAAGTATATATTCTCGCTAAATTGTGAATTTTTGCAAAGGTTGAAAGATGAGATGTTACTCATGGAATGGGGAAAGCTATTTTGGTCCCAGCACTACTTTTGAAGTAGTCATGTGGAGTTTCCTCAGGAGAACCCAGAAGCTAAACTTGAGCTCTATACTGAAGAACATTTCCATGTTTTGTGTTTTTTTCCTAAATACTGTTTTTTTTTTAATCCTCAACTGAGCAACTATCTGGGTCAAAACAAATAGGGAAAACTTGGAGATAAGAGCTGCAAGGGTGGTGAGCAACCAGTGAGTCACACTTCCTACTGCACACTTCATGATGAGCTTTATTTTATTGCCAATTAGAGGAAAAATTCAAGGTAAGTCAGGTAGGCTGATAAGCAGCCTACAATTGTGATGACTCTAAGCAAGGATGTGATGAATGGGAACTTCATGGGGGTTTATCTTCTTTGGTCTGGACAAGGACCCAAGACCAGTGCAGTCTTTTCAAAAGATGTGAATTTTTAATCCCATGTCATTCAGGAAAAACTGAGCGGCTGCCTGCCAAAAACTTGAAAATGAGTAGTTTTCATTGCCGTGAGCCTAAACAGCTGTGCTTGGCTGAGCACTGTTGCTTGTTCAGGTGCAGGCAACTTAAGTCTGGAGTTCTGGGTTGTTTTGGTTTGGTTTGGTTTTTTTTGTTGATGGTTTTTTTGTTTGGTTCGTTTTTTTTATTCCTGTATTCTTTTTCTCTGAAGTACTTTTTAAAAAGCACCTTTAAAAAGCCTGCGAGTTTGAAAACAAATAAGGATTGTAATCAAATGTGCTGTGTTCTGATTAAAGCTCTTTTAGCTCATTAAATATTTATCCATATGTCCTCAAGAGTGTTGCCTTCCATCATTCGTGTAATTGAGTAAAACTGAAGACTTTGTGATTTACTAATCAATTATAAAAGATAAAGGAGTGTTCTGTGTTCTTCCTAGAGATGTATATACTAAACTTCACTTTAATGAGCTGCTACTTATTTTGACAACACTTGAATCATGTATGAGGTGTTTTCCATAAACTTGTTCTGAGAAGGTCATTGGAGTGTAACTGGAACAGTGAGGCTTTAAAGGTGTATGGTTTTTGTGATGTTTTAGTAAAACAACTTCAGTAAAATTTAGATGACTGGCTTGATCAGTGCCTGTTTTTCTTCTATGGCTCCACAGTGTACTTGTCAACTTGTTTAATTACTCTGTTCAAGTAAAGCTGGCTTGTTTAGCCACAAGGCTTGTACCACATTCATGGCCAGTATGGAAGCAAAAATCTAACTCTGATTTATCAGTACTTACCAGCATTTTCTTTCTAGAGTTTTCTGTTATCCTTCGTATTCTGTGATGCTTTAAAGAGCATTGTCAGGGGAGCAGAGGGAGCTGGCACATCCTTTTAAAAGCTCTGTCTTCTTCTGCTACAAGCAAGGAATCTATACCTTGCTAGGATATTTTGCAAAATACTTGCATGCTAGAGAGGAGCAAAGGCACCGAATTTTTTTCTGTCACTACTTCATGCATTCATGACTAACCATGATTTTAGAATAAAGAGAAGATAGCAGAACTATAGGTATCAGTACACACTAAATGCTGGTTTTTGTTTTATAAGCATTTCCTTTCCATTTTGGTATCTTTTTTATCCTGGCTGAAAAATAACTCATTAGGGTTTGCTGCTGTTCTGCTGCTTCCATGGATGTGTTCCATGGATGATCTCTACAAACAAATGTCACCGTCATATTTTCTGAAAAATCTCTTAGCCCAGGATTCTTCTCCTGGGAAGTTGATAAGTCTGAGAGAAAAATGAAAACAATAATTATCTGATTTGCTTCTCCTGTGTTTTGCTGCTTTGGAATGTACTTGGACATTGTTTACAACAGGTGATTGTTTCACTGGTTTCTGCTGTGAATTGTTTTGACTTAATGGCCAACGGGCCAAGCTGTGTTGGACTCTGAAGCGTCATGAGTTTTCATTAGTATCTTTCAGCCTTCTGTCTGTATCCTTTCTCTATTCTTTAGTATAGGTTAGTATAGTATTATTTTATATAATATAGATCATAAAATACTAAATTAGTCTTCTAAAAACATGGAGTCAGATTCATCAATCTTCCCCTTTGCTGGGGATCTCAGAAGATACAAAACCCAAAAATGTTCCTTGCAGGGAAAGAGATATGAAAGTTAAATTGCAGTTCTTGGTATTACAGTAATGCAATCAAACCTGTAGCACATGCTCTTTATTCTTCCTCTTGGAGTTAAGCTCAATCTCCTTTTGTTTCCCTTGGGGTTTAGATCCACAGCTAGAGAGGGTAACACAGCATTCTACACCTCTGCCATCTTTTGTGGGCAGAAGATTTTGTTCACATTGACGGTTCCTTCTTAACTCTCCTGGGATCACCTTGAGAGTCATTTGTATGTTGGATAAATGTGGTTTTTGTATCTTCATTCATTGTTCTGCATCTCCAACTTGTATTCAAGTTATCTGTTTGCGATAATCTGCATATGTGAGATACTGTGTTTTGTTTTGAGTTTTGGGTCTGCATATTTTTAAAACTGACTGTTCTAGAACTGTGCATAGCTCTAGAATCTCCAGTACCAAGGGTGGCCCACGCCTTGATCCCCTTGCTGTGTCCTGTCTCCAATTTTCTGCTCTTAGACCAGGGCTCTGTTTTCTGCACTACAGCATTGTGTGAAAATGATAAATAGCTTTTTTCTTTTTTTTTACAACAGTAGTGGTGTTCTACTATACCTATATAAAACTAGGCTTTGGCCACACAAGCATGAATGAGTGTATGCTTGCCTACAGACAACAGGTCAGCCCGAGAGACTGACGTGTTCGTCCTGCCGTGGGCAATGTCAGTACGATGCACACAAGACAGAGCTACACGGGCATGAAAACAAGCTTTCATATCTCAACTTAGTGATCAAAAAGCATTTTTTTCAGGGTTGGAACAGGAGCAGGAATAATTTGTATGGGGAAGTTACTGGTAAATAAACAGTAACAGTAATAAAAACAGAGCAGTTTATACAATAAAATGAGCTGCAAATTTTGATCCCTCTTCAAAAATCCTTCATTTCTGCCATTAACCATTATTTTTTTCTGTATAATCCATAGGCTTTTCATATGTTAGCTTGTAAGGAGATTCTGCTCTGTTTTAACTACTTTAAATACTTTGTTTAAATCTTTCTAACCTTTTCTCAGCCTTCAGTTTTTCCCTTTACTAAATGGCACAGTATGACTTTGTGCTGTAGTCAATAAAAGCAACACTGTAAAGCACTACCTTGGTACTCTTTGCTCCACATCTAACAAATTCTCTGTGATTGACTTTCAGTAATCTCTTAACGGTGGAGCCCTTTTTAGGTCAACAGCCTGAAAAACAAAGTTTGTTATTTGTGGAACTTTGCTTGTTTTAGTTTGTTTTTCTCAAAACCTGACGTGTCTGTTTTCCACACAGTCAAAACTAGTACATCCTTAAAAAATGCTTTTTTACCTTGCTGAAGAACTGCATCTAGAACGTTGTGTGTAATCAAGGATACCAGAAGAGGGCAGCATTGTCTTTCGGGAACAAAGGCTAGGTGCTGGCAATTGTTAGGGAAGACAAAAAATCTACATTGATTTTTTTTATAGGGAAATATTTCTTTGGGTAAATTTCTTTGATACAAACACCTTTGTAAAATGTAGAGTCAGTCTCAGGAGAGTCTTTATGATTTTTCTAAATAATTTTCTGAAATTCTAGTGTAGGTGTATAGTATAAGAGGTTTTCTTCTGAGTTATGCTTTAATGCAATCTGAGACCTTTCCAGAATTGATGGTGTGGATAAAGTTTTTCATTCATAACAGTTCAAGGTGCCACACTGTAAAAGGGTCAGTAGGGGTTTGACTAGCTGTGTAATTGGGTATTTGATGTCTTCAGCTGCCAAAGTTACTTTGGACTTCATCCTAATCCTTACTTGAGACCTTATGTTGAGAATAGGGCATCTGGGCACGTGAGGAAAGCACAGCTGTGCAGAAGACTGCCATGGCTGACACACCCCATGCCTGTGCATGACTTACAGATGTGTAATGCAGTAGCTGCTCTTCCTGCTGTGCAGTGCTGCTTCTCCTCAGCATAGGCTGGGAGGCCTGAGTTGTGAAACAAATCCACGTTTAGGTTCTGAAGCGTGTGGCACTTTAGCCTGGCTCCTGCAGAACATTCCCAGAGAAAGCGGTGTAACCTGAAGGAAAGTGCCTCAGAGCTGTGCTTGCTGCTCTGCTGCCCAGGGCCCCAGCAAGACTTTTTTGTGTCCATTCCAGATACTCAAGCTGTGCCACAAACAGATGCCAGCCCTACCTTCAGCTTTTGCAGCAACAACCAGCCTCACTATCTAGCAAACTGGCCTCTTTTCAGTCCTAGAGTTTATAGTCTCTAGCAGTTCTTGATTTACTTTCAGAAAACTGGGTGAAATATGAAATGGTGGCCAAAAAAGCAAGTGTCGTATTTAAGGCATAAACTATATCTATCATAATGTTTCCACAGCTTGATCTCAGCTTTGCAAATGATGCCAGTACTAAGATGAGCATTGGCAACAATTTTCCTCAGATGCAGTTTCAACTTTTCATGAAATAAATAATAAAGCCAGCACATTTCCAAACAATTGTAATAGCAGAAGAAGGACACACTGAATACTGGATGTTCAAAGGCCAGAGTGGCAATTTGCATGGGCACAAATGTCAGGCTTGTTAGCCCAAATAACACAAAATGCCAGTAAACAACATGTGAGATGTAGAAAATGGGTAATGAGCTATCTCCTTATGAAAACCTCTAGTGCTTCATTCCACAGCTTTTCTTTTCTACTGCCCAAAATACGGATTGTGTGAATGTGCTGTAGAAAGGTGTTTGTTACAGGATCATCATTTTAAGTACCTGCACTAAGTGACTTCTCTACATTGAAAAACCAGGATTTTAGATTTGTTTTAATTCTGACTAAATCTTTTTAATCATAACGTGCAACTCCAGGACCTTATCTCACTTCAAGAAATTTGGTTTAAAAATAAAGCAGGCTATTTTCCCTTTGATCACAAAATTATATCCTGTTTCTTAAAATATTTTTCTGTTTTTGTGGATAAGGTAGTGATAATGATGTGATACTAACTAGAGATTTTAACATAAATAAATCGTATAGGAAAAGGTCCACAGTGGTGTTCAAGTGTCCAGTTGCCTCCTGAGGTACCTGAAGTAAAATGCTGTATGTCCGTATCTTCTCTAATTCCCACCTTCCTGCTTTGGGGTTTAATGTAACTTAATTGTCACCCAAGTCCCAGCAAGGGATCATGGAGCAGCTGTCACCTGGTTTGCTTTGTCCTGAAAGCCCAAAACACTCCTGCTGGGGTAGGCCTTGAGGAAGGTGAATGAAGTTGTTGCAAACAACACAAGTATTGGTGCAAGTGCTCTTGCAAAACCAGGTAGAAAAATGTTTTCAATGGAAGTTCCCTTGTGACAGGTAGGAAATTTAAATTCCATGCTGGGAGAAATTATGGAAGTGAATATTTTACATCTTCCAAGAACCTTTTTCTCTCTTAGTCTTCAATATATGGGGCTAGTTTTATTAGTTCCTATGCTGTGCCCACAAATTATTTTGGATGTGTTATTTTGGACAGATAGCAGGACACCAGGTCTCAGTTAATCTACTTAACCCTTCTGGGGAAAAGAAGCCCCACTATGCACTTGGCACCACAGAGCAAAACTTACATTTGCTTGCATGTGCTGTGTTAGGTTCAAATTTTATCTTTTATTTTTTTTCCTCTCTCCAGAGATTAGAGTGTTTGTACGTCAATTGCCTTTAATGATGCAGCCTTGCTTTGCTGCTAAGCTCTTTGGAGATTTCAGGATCAATATTTAAAAGAGATTGAAAAAGCTATTGAAAGTATTTAGTCACAAACAAGAATGGCAAAAACACCAACTCTGCTGCTTTGACAATTTTTAAAGCTCTGTGTCAAAGCCATTTCCTCATTAAAACTTGGGGATATGGCTAAGAACAGATGATAAAATCTTTCATGAAAATAGCTGAATACTAAGCTTCTCGCTATATTGTTCTCTAACATCTTAGAAGTAAATATTTTAGAAATTTTCCTCAGAGTAGAAGAGAATAGAAATTTCTGACTTGGATTTTAACTATAACATTAATGATACTAGAACAAAAAGCAGCAGTCTACTTAAGAGTACCTGAAAAAGATGAATTCCTGATTTCCTTCAAGTCAGTAAGGACTCTGCTGTTGCCTCCTGACTGCAAAGGGATAAGAGGTAGCAGATGGAAGGGGGGTAAGAGATGGGGGGGAAGGAAGGGCTGTGGATGCCCCCAAAAGAGGATTGGCATGAGCTCACAGTCACCAAGTGCTGATTTGGCCACCAGCTGGTTATTATGGGGTTTGGCCAGCCCTTCTCTAACCAGGGCCTCACAGTGACCACACCATCTCACACCAGTACAGCATATTTCCCTCAGGGGAGCAGAGAAAATATTAGGAAATTGTTCCTGCAGTAATTCAACTACTGAGAAAAGAAAGTGCTGACATTTGCACTTTTTCATGAGAAAGGAGCAGTACAAGCCTCTAGCAGGTGAATGCTCAGCCCTTTCAGTTTCAATGAAGATAAATGGTCAGACACAATGAAATACACTGTTCCTAGAACTGTAATATTTCAGACTTGCCTTCCAGTCCCGCCTTTTCTTCAGCATTTTCTTTTAGCTGAATATTCTCCCTAGCCTTTGCAGTTCCCCTGTCCCTTGGCCCCAGCCTCAATTTAGGGGCCTTACAGAGGGACAGGGGTTTGCTTTTAGGGCATGCATTTGCCAAGCACACCCTAAAATCTGCTGTTAAAAGAGCTGACTGGAGGTGGCAGAAGTGCTGCACTGGATCAGCTCTTTGGTATGGGGCTCAACAGGAGTCTGTGAATAAATACAGATGCTCCCCGCCGTAATCCAAGGGAACAATACTAATTTCCTCTGAAGATGCCAGTCTATTTCCATGAAAATGCAAAGCTGTAAACAAAGAGCTCGTCTCCAACATTTCCTTTAAATGCTGCCTGGCAATGGGAGCATTTATTATCTGTAGGCAAGATGTCCAAAAATTAGGGAATGCTATGCAATGCTTATGCTAAAAACTCTGAGATCCAAGTTGTTTAGAGGATCTAACCATGCATTTCAAATTCTGACAGCAGATCTGAGAAAACAGCCTATCTTTGTAAGAGGGAGGCAAGAAATCTTAGAGGAATTGAAGATTCTTTTCCTGGTCTGTAGGTTACCATACATGTTGTTAGCCCATGCCTCAGTGTACCCATTGGGAAAACATGCTTTATGTCACTTAACTCCTTTGGCAAATAGAGAACTTCTTCTCTATAAGAAGCATTTTGTTATTTAAATGAGACCTACCCAGCTGGCCCTAGATCCTGGTGCAGGACAAACCAAGTCAGTGATCTGCTTTCCTCCTGATTACTTATTGGGAAGGAATAAGGAAAGGCAGCAGTGAAAGCCAGATGAAAGAGCAAGAGCAAAAGAGAGGGGGGTTACCTGCCCATTCTACAGAGAATGTGATGTAGCTTTTAGGCTCTGAATCAAGATAGCTTCTTGCTTATCACAGCCTGAGACTGACACTGGCTCTGAGGAATTTTGGAAGCAGACAGTATTTGGCAGATTCCCTCTCACAAGACAGTTTGGCATCAGTAGTATTTGCCCCCTTTTCCTGTAGGCATGTGCAAAGCTGAGTCGTCCAGCCTGGCTTTCATTACTTCTCAGGGGAGGAGAAGATCTACCCCTGTTTTTTTCTTTCCCTTTAAAAAGCCACAGCAGAACCTTGAGATTCTTGAATTTCTGGAAACATCAGAGGTGAAAGTGCAGCAGCTCCAAAGATCCTAGTGCTGGCAGGACTTCTGAGCAGCATAAAAAGCAAGAGGACAAAAAAATCATCTGCTCAACTGAGAAGTGCCTGTTTCCTGCTCCATGTGGCTGAATGGAAAAGCTGCTGGATACTGGGCTAATATAAATACTAGGTAATGTCTTTATGTCTGAGGAAGCTGAAGCACAGGGGGTGGCAGGCTTTAGGCCACACAGTGCAGTTGCTGGTGGAGGAGGCTGATGTGCATTTGAGGGTTTGGGATTCGCTGGCTCTCCTTGCCAGGATACCTTTTTCCCTGCTCACAAGATGAGCCTCCCACACTGTAGTATTCAGAGCAAACTTCACTGCACAGCCAGTAATGGCAGATGGTTTTCAGCTTGATTACTTCTACTGTCATTTAGTTAAGGTTCCCACATGTAATTTTTGTTCTCCTTATGTTTGTACATTAGAAGGGGATGCTTGGAAATGCTTGTTTTGTGGGAGTGTAAAATGAACAAGGAACACTGGATAATGATTACAGCAGCATGGGATTATCAAATTACTATTATTTTAGACTTTGTATTTGTAATTAATTAGACTTTTGAAACTGCCACCTCCTTGTGTACTGTTTATAATCAAAATTAGTTTGATTGTAACTGATTAAAATTATTGTGGTCAAATATGCCTTGTTTTCTTGTGTGTGTAGGATGATCCAAGTCAGGTGTTTGTCTTCAGGAAAGAGCTGCAGCATCTCTGAGAACTTTGTAATCATTGTTCTAGTCTTTATAGCCTAGATAGGTATCTGTCTGATGCTTTTTTTTTTTTTTTTTTTTTTGAGCCTGAGAAGCAAGCAGTAGTTGATTAGAAGGGTGAAAAATGGAGGGCAGGAAATGATGGGAGAATGAAAGCATTTTGGGTTGGATTTGATCACAATTGAATTCATCTTCTCAGAGTATATTACCTGAAGCTGTTAAGCAGTAAGTTTTATAACCACAACACTGTGGGATGTTTCTTCAGATTCTCTGTCCTCAAGCTCAGATCGATGAAAATTTCACCTTCTCACACCCACTTAGTTCTCCTGAAAAAGAAAAGAACAATTCACAGTCACAACAGCTGAGTGCTGGAGGCCTTAGTTAAAAAGTTAAGCCATCTGTGGATTATATTGGCATTAAGTGATGAATTACAATAGCATTATCAAACCCATTGTTACTGTGGGTACTGTTGGAGTCACTGATCATTCATGAAGGGCCCACATGTCAAGCACATGGCACAGTCCCTGCACTGACTGACAGCTTAAATTCAGAGCTGCCCATCGCTCCTGCATGAGGGAGCCTCTCCTGTGGAAATCTCCTATGGAAATCCTGCCTGTGTCCTGAGCAGTGCAATTTGCCCTGTCAGAGCCAGGGGCCTGGCAGGGGGCTGCCCACAGCTGAAAGAAATGTGGAAAAGTGTAGTACAAGGAGTGGAATAGCACTGGGAAGACACTACATATGATGCAGTATGGAAGAAAATTGAGGGGAAGTCTGTTGAGAAAATCACTGAAATGTTTTTTCAGTGGATGCCTGTGCTTTTTTTTGGTCAAGAGTTGTCATTTGGGAGGGTACCAGCCCCCTCCAGGCTGATACATGTGAGGGATCTACCACCTACCATAGAAATCATCATTGGTTCACACCTTCCACAAGGAGCAATATGGTTTTACCTTAGCATTTCTCTTTATTGTTGGTGCTGTACAATTAATCACTGCTTTGCATGGTATTAATGTGGGATCTTGAAAGATAATTAAGGCTGTGTTCTCCATAGAAGGTGGAATACATAGAGAAAATGGAAACCTTTGGGAACAGAGAGATTTATTTTAAAATATTTAAATTAACTTAACAGCAACAAAGGTTTGTGATGTATGATAAGAAATGTGCTGAACTCCCACAGTGTGCCATTTTAGGCCTGTGACCTGAGAAAAAGAAGAAACAAGTGGTAAAACCTCTGCTCTGGAATAGATCTGCTTACCATAAATAGAAAAAACACCACCAATCCCTGCAAACATATCCACCAGCACACTAGCTAAGGGTTTGTGTGCATGTAATTGACCCTGTTTACTTTATTCATTAATATAAGCTGTAACCTTATTCTGTTCAAGTGTACAAAACTGGGGCTGTTTAAATATAAGCCAAATAAACTAAAATTAAATGCAAAACTACATTTACTTGAAATTTTGTCCTTTATCTTCAGTATTAACTTGGTTACACATACACATCGCATGCAGCAAAGTCTCTCAAAGAGTATGAACTCCCATAGGAACTTAAAAGATGCCTAAATCTTCTGCTTTTTGCAATGGATCAGAACACTGGAAGATCTAAAAAAAAAAATCTTAGTAATAAATAGGGTTTTTAGATGCAAAATAGCTGCTTGCTAACAGAGAGTCTAACATTGTCTCAGCTGTTTCAGCTGAGTGCTCTGCAATGTTGCAATATGTTGTTCAATTCTCTAGTGAACTGTATGGGAATCTGTACAGAAGATAAACAACAACAAAAGAAAAAGTAAAAAAAAAATCAATACTTGGTTGTTATTTGAATTCAGGCAGTGCTTTATCAGATATACATTTTAAATACATTTTTAAAAAGTTTTGGGTTTCTTTTCTATTCATATATTGTAGAAAATATTCCTCTCACTTGGATTGTGTCAAAGCCATGTTTGATCTATTCATGCCATGTTTTGCTTGCTGTAGAAATGAAGAGTTTACCTATTCCTGTGAGGCAATGATGCCAATTGTAAAAAGAGTAAGGATAGTCAAAAAGATGCTTTCCATCTTGAAGAAATAATGTCTTTTGTCAAGGACAAAATAGGTTTTGCTTAAGATTTGACAGTTCTACATCCAGGTAGAAGTTAATTTTTCCTTGGTAGGAATGTGCATCCAATGCAGCTTTGTGTTTCGTGTTTGAGGTGATCCACCTAAAGCTGTGATCATCTATGGAGAGAGGTTCTTTTTTTATTGTGTGTGCTGTTATTCTTTGAGCTGGAAGCCCTTTTGGTGTGGACAAACATATTTTTGTGTGTGAGATGAAAGCACCCAGTAGTAGAAATGTTGTGGGCTTGGACCCAATTTGATCCCTGGTTTCCTGCATAGAGTCTGCATTCTTCATCCATCCCTTTTTACTTATGTCTTGTCTAATGTGCCACTCTCTGATAGCTATTCAAGAATGTCTTGGACATTTTTTAGGGTATTAATTATATCTACTTACAAATCTTCCTACAGCTGAGCAATCTCTTGTCATAAGATTATCTGAACTGACTTCAGAAACAAAGGAAATGTGGACAGTGTCTATCCAGCCTGAAGGTTTTTGCTTTGCATTTTATAGTTTGTTATGAACATTCTTCATATCTTACCTCTCTAAATTGAAAGGAAAAAGCAAAGAAGACGTGAGAATTTTATAGTAGGAGTGCTCAGATGCTCAGGTTTGAGGTCCATCAGAAAGATCGAGTCATGTCTGTATTCCAATTGTTTTTTCAATGGAGCTAGCTACCAGAAGTGGCATGCTCCTGTTCTTTCAATGTCTATTTAGTTTTATGGTATCATGTGGCTGCACAAATTTGCTTTGGTACTGCCAGTGTCCTGGACTGTGGGACAGCTTGTCAGACATCTCTCAGGAGATGTGGGATGCTATGGCAGTGCATGCAGAAACCAGTCATGTTTATGCTTATATCTTCTGTAGGTACCTGTTCACATCTCATTCTGTAGTTCTTAGCAGTGAGATTTGGCAGAGGAGCAGTTTTCTCTCCTCTCCAACATTCAATGCCAGTTCTAAGGCTTTCTGAAAGTATTTGTGACGTCAGGTTTAAAATTGGCTAATTTTTTTTAGAGAACAAATTGAGCATTTTGTTAAACATTCTCCTGTACCTTTTAAAAATGTCTTTTTCTAGGGTTTTTGGTTGGTTTGTTGGTTTTGCTTGGTTGGTTTCTGTAAGAAATATCCTATCCTTTTGTGTAAGGATAACTAATCTTCAGAATGGTTATAGGTGATCAAGACCTAAGAGGCTCCTGCTCCTACCTTCCCAATCCATACCTGAAAATACTGTGGTGCATGCAAGGCTTTAATCTACTGTTTCAATTTCTGTTGATGAAAATCCAGTCATGCAGGAAACCATTAGAGGAAATTGAGCTTCTAGTATTAATGAACCCCCTCATACCAGTCAAATACAAAGTGCATAACATGAATACCTGTGAGGAAATTTGAAGTATACTTCCTGCTAGCAAAGAGCCTCTTTCCAGGTATTGTGTGCTCCTGAGCCCATGTTACATTTCCCTAAAAACCTCCACCAATTATAAATCAAAGCATCCAGGAAAAATACAGATTTTTTCCAGAGCAATTTTCAGCTAAAATTTCCCCTCTCTTCACTTTAGAGAAGTTTCTTGTAAGTGCTTCCATGTTTCTTAGAAATTATTTTTCACTCTACTTTTTCTGGGCTGACAACTCGTTTTCCTGAAAAAAAGCTGAAGGAATAATCTTTTCCTTTGTCAGTGAGAGCAGGCTGATTATCTGTGCCTTTGAAGAGCCCTGTGGAACATTCATCTGGTTTGCTGCCGTTGGAGCACTAATGAACTGCAGCTGATGCCTGCGATGCGCAGCC
The DNA here is from genome assembly GCA_020466415.1 of Ammodramus savannarum pratensis. Taxonomy (NCBI): domain Eukaryota; kingdom Metazoa; phylum Chordata; class Aves; order Passeriformes; family Passerellidae; genus Ammodramus; species Ammodramus savannarum. Next base: position 32,054,515 of record JAHXMQ010000807.1, read on the forward strand.
TGTCATTCACAAAGAGCACAGAAAATACTTCCAACACACTCAGCAATGGTGCTTTGAAAAGCATTTAATGACAATTTCCTTTTGCAATATATAGCCAGAAAAGTTTCATGTAAATACGAAGGGAGAGATGGATAGCAGATAAATCTCAGAACTTCACCAGAAAATACTTTCAGTGAATAAAGAAAAATATTTTAGCAAAACTTTGCAATTTAACTATACTTGTAAGGCAATATATTGCATTTTTACACTCCATTTCTTTTATTTGTACTAAACTGAGATTTTATTGTATAGAATAGGAAGAAGAGAAGTTTATTTTAATTTTTATGCAGTTCACTGAAATTATTTAAAGAACGTTGTTTCAGAGCACCATTCAAAAAATGTCAGTTACCATGTGAGCTGGTAATGATCTATAAAATAAACTTCTCAGCTTCTGGGTACCAATGTTATGTTGTTATGAGCTAACTGTTAATAAGTTCCTCTTTGTCAGGACTTTTGTTTACACTTAGTTTGTTCCTGGGTAGCAGTGAAACAGGTCCATGGAATATATAAATGAAATAAATGCTCTCGGAATGCTTTTGGGCTGGCTGCTCTTTGGTATAAGAAGACTGAAAACACTTTGCATCAGGGTATTATCCAGTTTCTAAAATTTGACAGATGGGTGATCACAATGATCTTTCATTCGTTTTTTTTTTCCTCTTTTTATATAACACTGGCCCAGTTGTAGATAAATCCTATACTGATTGCATGGTCAGCCTGGTCCTACAGGTCTTCCCATTTCCTGTTTCTCAGCCACCTGCAAACCTTGGCTGATGACTGGGTACTAGTCACCCAGTACAGCCAACAGTGAATGATTATTTGCAAACCCCTTTGTGTGCAAAACTAAGATAAACTGCTTTAGTTCAAAGCTTTTTTTCATGGAAATTCACTGAATGGGAGGAACAATAGGAGGTTTTGGCACTGTCTCGATGGCCACAAATGAGTTGGGGTTAATGGTTCTGCATCGGGCTCTGGTGTGGCTGATGGGAACATTCACCAGGGGGGCTGCCAGCAGCTTCATGGGCCAGAAGACTGAAGTTATCTTGAGAATTGGCTCATCACAAAAGTGTGGAGTTCGATAGGAGTTGTGAGGGATGAAGAAGGATGTTGAAAGTTTTCTAATATAATACAAGCTTTTCAATTTCTTTTTCATTTAAAGGCAAGATTTCTGAGCATGTGCAACAGGTATCAGTAGAGGTTTTTTGATCATAACTTATTCCTAGTGTTAATAGGTCCACTGTCATTTAGGAAAAAATAAAAAGAATGCACCATAAAACTACAAAAAGAGTGTGCTTTCAAATTTGTAATTGGTTCACTAGCTTGTAAAATATTTCCAGCATTTTTCTCTTATTGAATAATAATAATAATAAAAAAAAAGTCTAGAAATTGTCCTAAGTTCTCATCTTTCACTTAATGGGAGATGATCAAAACAGAATTAGTAAGTGTAGATCTCATAAATGTATGCTGTTGTAATGGTGTCAATGCCTGGTAATTAATTCTAGCTTTGAGTGACAGTGCAGCTTACAGCCTGAGGTAATTACTAACATATTCAGAGACCACAGGAAGGTTTGAGTAGGGTTTGTGGTTTGGCATTTGACTACAATTTTTTTTTTTTTTTTTTTTTTTTTTAAGAAAATGTGAGTATTTTTAAGGCAGTTTATCCTTATAGGCTGGAATTTGTAATGACTGCAAAAAAAAATGTTTACAAATTTCTGTATTTGTCCAGAGTCACTTAACCCATATGGGTAAGTCAGTCTGCAAGGAAATCTGGTTTTGAATGAAGTTCACATGGTAAAAAGTGCAACATAGAGAAAAAGCAAAGAAGGAAATGCAAAGGATACTGATGGTTCTGTTTCCTTTGGTTTCTGTAAAGGGTTGAGTCCCAAGGCCTAACACATTGATGCTGGTCTGTGCAAAGTGACCTTGAACTTCAGAGCTTTTGGGGTTTTTATAATACATGGCCTTATTTCATTGGACATGAGAAATCTTTTCTTACTGACTGTGCTTCCATTGTTTTTCAGCAAGGCCAAATTTATCATGCCTTTGTTGTTTTTCCTTTATATTTATTCCTGGCAACGTTTTCAATGATCTTTTAGAGTCCAATTCAGATTTTGGGACAATAAATATGATGTCAGACTCCTAAAATCTCCCTATACCAAAGAGCAAATGACTGCTTTGCATAAGCACACAACACAGAGGGCAACACCTCTGCATCTGCAACTGAAGTTAACTTTATCTGAAAACAAACTCCTCCAACAGTTTTGTAGGAGAGAAATATGGGAGCAAAATTAAATAGACACTGAAGTTTACTATGGAGGATTTTACTTGAGGATCTCTGGGGCTGAAGCCTGTATTTTCAGTGGTCATGAGTGTAGACTGTCCTTTGTGGTTGGACTAACAATGGGATATAACTAATGATAATTATGAATAAAAATAGAAGGTTTGGTTTTCTCGAATGCTCTTAGGAAAATTGTGTCTTAAGCAATACTGAAAAAATTTGTTTCCCCAAGTTTCTGAAAGAAATATTTGGATATATAAAAAAGTAAAGGAGAAGAAAATGTATCAGTCCTATCGATTTGAAGAGTTAAAAAGTCAAAGGCTTTGTGAAAGTAGCACTGCTGCAATATTTGTTTTCTTTTTTAACAGCAGTCCAACAGGGAGAAGGTGAATTACTAGTCTGAGTTGAGAAATGTGGACAGGGAATTAAAAAGTAGATTTGTAAGGTTTCAGCATGAACTGTTTTCTTGAATTATTTAGGAACACCTTGTACACAGCACAAGCCTAGCAACAAATATCTCCCTTATACATTTGGCAAGAGAGATATTTCAGACCTATGACACAAAATTTGGTTTCTGTGATACAAGAAATAGTTACATTCCATTTCCATTTTCTAAACAGAAAGTTCTAATTTAGTGTAGGGTGAGGAATTCCTTTTCTTTCCAACTCAATTTTTTCTTTTAAAAAATGGTGAAGAACTCTGACTTATTAGCTAGTTTGATAAATCAGTTTTCTTGCATAAGCTTATGAAAAAAAGATGCAGTCTCCAAAGGCATTTAAAAGTATTGCCTCTTATTATTATACCAAAAGGGAAAAACTAAAGGAAAAAAAAAGCCACTAATAAGATGTAAGTCTCTTCTGTTTTGTCATGCTGGATCCCAAATAGAAATAAATCTGAAAGCTTTTATCTGTTCTACATAAATATAGTCCCACTAGTAAACATGATGTAAAAAATAAAATATTCACAATCGCTGAGGAGCTCTTATATCTCTCTTATATTTCCTCTGTTGAAAGCAGCCATGACTAACATGTCAAGTACTACTGAGAGGTCAGGCTCAGAGGAGAGCAGTGCTTGTGTGCCACTGCAGCAAACACCGTCTCCAATGTCATCCCAACAAAGGACCAGGTCCCTCACAGACAACACTGGATTTATTGTGCTGTGGCAGCTCAAACTGAACAAAGGGACACCTCTACACCTCTCCTGATGATGGGCCAGCAAAGCCCCTCTTTGTTTGCCCTAAATTCTGGTGAAGGAATTGGAGTTGCTGAAGTATATCTGGTCACCTTTGGCACAAACCACATCTGCCAGTTGTGGGGGTACCAGTTGTTGGTTTCTCTGGGTCTGGAAGGCACTTGAGATGGTAGTTCATGTTGGGACTCAGGTGTTTATTATTTCTTACCAGTAAAACAGTCTCACTACTGTTAGTTCGGCAGCTTCTCATTAGAAGGCACAAAATGGCTCACAATCTCTTGTTGCAAGGTCTTTTAAGACTAAACTATCCATTAAGAACTAACACCTAGATTATTTTCCCTTTTAACTCAATAACTGATCCCACAGAGCTGCAATGCGGACTTTCCTGCCCTATTACAAAATGCCACCCAAACCCATGAAGAAGAAGAAGGATTAAGAAGAAACCCAGGATGACACCTTGTGCCCTCCATCTAAAAATCCCAAAACTTCGATTTCTCACCAAGTGATACGCCTATACTACTCTTTATAATCTATTTCACACTTTTGTGGATTCTAGTCTGTCTTGAAGTCTAGGAAACTTTCTCCATTAATGAGGGTCAAAGTCAGTGCTCCCCTGGGGGTCAGGGCACCTCAGAGCAGACAGAGAAATACACCTGGTGCCCTGGATTTCCACAGCCAATGATTTTATACTTGAATTTTATACTTATATTTTATACTGAGATTTTATAAAATATCAGATCACCAAAGGAACTGCCAGAACCTGAGTAACTCCCAGCAAAAAACTTTATGTCAACAAGGAGCACCATCCAAGAATTAGATGTTCCACTTGCTGGTTCCTACATGGTATTTGAGTGCTAGCTGCTGGTACCAGCATAATTCCTATGGAACTACATCTGTCCAACTTTTCTGGTAATTACTTGGAGGCAGCATGGTATCAAAGTAAATAGAAAGAATAATTGGATTATTTCAGCAAAATTTGCTCTGCATGTAGTCACTGATATGGAAACAAGCTCCATTATTATTTCCTATTTGAAATCATCTGACTGATTAGGAACTGAATTGAAATTTAAACTGCAAAAGAGCAAGGTATGCTGAATTTATCCAATTTAAATACAATTTTTGGTTTCTCCCAGACATATTTTATTCTACCTCATGAAATGCACTTTATGCAATTTCAATTATTCTGCTTTCTTAGGAGTATTTCTGCTACTTTTACAAAGGCTGCTAATGATAATTCTTCCTTGTTATTAATGAAATTCAACACCAAACAGAAAAGTACAGCTTATTTCCTGACTTAAATTGTCTCATTAAGTTTGTGGTCTGAAGTAGGATTAGCAGCATTAGTCCATATGGTAGTTCTTTGCAATGTTGCAGAGATCTAAAAATGCATTTTATGCAAATTACCTAATTGATAAGAATTCGGTTCTAAAATTTCCTTTTTTTTTTTGTTCATTAGATTTTTAAATGGGAAATTCAGATCAGTATCCACGCAGAACCCATTTCCACGCAGCAATTAAACTGTTGTTAATATTTTTCGGTCTCTGCCTTGCTGTTACTGTAAGTGTGAGAAATCCAGCCATTTCTTACACCACTCAAAAGGCTCACACTTATATAACCTGTCAGTTCTCTTGATCAATCAAATGTTAGACAAAGAAAATAGAAATAATAGTCTAGAAACCATACCTAAATACAAGGAATAAATCTTCTATCAGAGTATTATTATATGAGAATCTGACACCATAGCCTTCATTCATATATTTTAAAGATCCTAATGAAGTGACTAGATTGGTTTATACTTTTAAAAGGAGCTTCCAAGCATAGGCTAAAAAAGGGAATTTACTACACTTTAAAATGTTGTGTTTCTTATCACATTGCACATGAAGGAAGAAGAATCTGGAGCTTTTCCTTCATTGTTGCAGATTCTCCCTGGATGTATTTAGAGCAGCAGGTGAACCGCAGGCACTGTGCTCCAAGATGCCAGGAAGAAACAACCTGAATGAACGAATAAGGTGCTCAACAACAGTAAAAATGTTTCCAGGATTATTATATTGTTTTCTTTTTATTTAGCAGAGCAAGAGAGGCTTTAATAAACTGAATAAGAAATAAAAGCAACAATGAAAATACCCCAGTCGATGGCATTCTCCTCATCCCCTAGCCTCAAAGTACAAGAAAGTAAGATTTATATAGAATTTTGGAAGGAGGTAGAAAGTAGATTTTGAGAGTGAGCTGAAGTTGTTGAGAGATAATTTTATGGTACTGGAAGAAAACAAAGTATATAGAAGTGCAGCTGATCTATTCCTGTGACATCCAGAGTTAAGGTTTGAAAAAGAAGGTTAATTTTTTGTAAAAAACTGAAGCATTTTTATACTGGACACATAGTAGTGAATTGAAAGTACTATAAGTCTAGAAGCAGAAAGGCAAGAGGTGATTACAATTAGAAGCCACAAAAGTAATGTTTGCACACAGCAAACTTGCTTCAGAAATCATAGAATCACAGGATGGGTCAGGTTGGAAAGGACCACAGAGGTTCATCTGGTCCAACCTCCTTGCTCAAGAGGGGCCATCCTCAAGCACATAGCACAGGACTGTGTCCAGATGCTTCTTGATTATCTCCAGTGAGGAAGACTCCACAACCTCTGTGGGCAATCTCTTCCAGTGATAGGTTACTGCACAGTAAAGAAGTTCCTCTTCAAGCTCAGCTGGAACTTCCTGAGCATCAGTTTGTGCCCCATTGCTTCTTGTCCTATGGCTTGGCACCACCAAGACAAGTCTGGATCCGTGCTCTTCTCATCCTCCTTTCAGATACTTATAGACATTGATGAAGTCCTCTCTCAGCTGTCTCTTCTCGAGGCTGGACAGGTCCAGCTCTCTCAGTCTATTCTTGTAAGAGAGAAGCTCCAGAAATTAATGGACAGAAAGAGAAAAATACAGTTCCAAGTAGCTTTTTCTGAATTTGGCTTGGTTTCTCATCATAACTATATTTGCCATGACTGATGCCACTGGACCATTGGTGCTAGACCTCTATCCCAAGTTACTTGTACTTTGTTGTATCCTTTTATACACAGGAAGGGAAAACTTTTTTTTGTGTACTCAATCACTATTTAGAATTGTTGAATATAAAACAAATAGATCATATATGAGAAAAAAAAAATATTCCCCTGCTATGCTTTCAAAGTTTTAAGCAATGCAGAGGAAGCAGAGTGTTGTTATTTTTCCAAAAAACAGCATCCTAAATATTGTAATTATCAACTATTTGTTTGGGTATGACTGAATCCAGAAACCTTTCCAATCCACTTCATTTGTAATTCAATCCCTTACTTTCTCTCCTATCACAAGTTTCAGATCATATCCTTTGTTTGAAAGCAGCAATACTGTTGCCACGATTTAATTCCATGGAGTGTCATTGTAATTAATGGAAATGCTTTAGCCCTTTTGCCTACATCCTACTGGTGTAAGTAATTCAAACACCTCTCATTTGCACTTTCTTAAGCTTTGGATTAAATTTGATTTTTTTCAGTTATTTGTCCTGGGTTTTTTTTGAGCACTTCTGATATTTCAAGTGCAGCCTTTAACATTAAAACTATCCGCTATGATTTAAAGCAAATTATTATTTTTTGTTTTCTGTTTACCTGTGTTTCTGGTTCCCACTTTCTTTCTTGTTGATGGAGGATGTTGATGGAAAAATACCAGTGCCTAACTCCTGTTTCCCCCCATCCCTGGTCTCTGTTGAGGTGCTATGAAGCAAATTAATTTTTAATGTGTCATGGTAAGTGTGGCAAAGGCTTTTTTTCTCTGGATGAAGGGATTTTTTAGTTTGCAAAAAAGAACAACATCTGTCAGTCTGTGTGTTTGTTCCTTAGTCTCCTTTTTATGTTAAGATGGGTAATTGAATTGATGAAAGCATGAATGCAGTAGAGTGAGTAGCTCTGCTCTGCTCACGAGTGGTTTATAAGACTAAGACAGGATTATTTCAGCCCCTTTACCAAACATACCAGTACAAGGCATATTATGGGTCATTTCAGAGACAAAATATAATTTCTGCTAAGAGAGACTTGCATTTCAGGTTTATTTGGGAGCTCAAAGCTGCAGACCTTCCTCCCCAGAGAGAAGTTAGCAGCTCCTAACCCTGATAGGCGCATAGCCTGGCATGAGAAGAGTCTCCTAACCAGGGGATGCTGGGGGGAAGCAACAAAGACCCTGGTCATTCTGGGAGAAGTGTGTGAGAACAGTGTGGGAGATGGCCTAGGGAATTGGATCAGCTTTCCTGATCCTGTTTCTGACAGCAATGCATTTGGCATGATTGGTAAGTATATACTTAAACCACTGCTTGTTTCTTTCCAAATTGAAAGAGGTAGAATGATAGAAATCAGATTTGTTATTTGTCTGATTGACTTGACAGTGAGTTTTCAGAAACAGCACTCCTTCCAGGTGTGTGCCAGTGGCCAATCATGCTCTATCTTAGAAACTAAGGTTAAAGCAAGATCTCGGCTTTGGAAATCGAATTGCTGTAATACAAAGGCTCTGGGCAGTGAGAGCAGCTTGACATTGATGTATTTTTAACTCTGTTTCAAAGCAACATGTGTTATTCCACATCATTGCCAAATTTCTGGCTTGAATTCTATGCTATTTTCTCCTTAAATGTCTAAATATATGAAGGGCTGTTTGAAAATGGGCTATCACCTGTACTATTCTCCTACCTACAGTTAGCACAGTGATTTTTGTCTACAGTGTGGAATTGAACTCATTGAAGTTGCAAAGTCTTGTAATGCTTTTAAAAAGTAAGGGAAAAATACTGTCTTAAATAGCTCTGTTTCTAAGCAGAAAATATTTTAATATTTCTTTAATACATTAGTTCTTTAATTCCCTCTGTGTGTGTGTGTGTTTGTATTTGAAACATCAGATGTAGGATGAAGTATTGAGAGAGTTTAGGAATAATTCATTATCATCTCTGATTTTTTGATGTAGACATTTAATCTTGTGCAAGATCCAGTCTTCCTGGCATTTTTTATTTTCCTGTTCCACATGGATACTTTGTACTAGATAACATGGTTTAATTTTTATACATTTAAGTACTTTTAAAGTTTCTTTGTTTATAAAAGCTCTGCCCAGAAGCAGAGCTTTTCCTTGTCTCACATACCCAAGTCCCCTCCCCTCCACCTGCTCATTTAGAACAGCATTAATGCGTGCTGCTGCACTGAGGCGCGGGAGAGCTCCCATCAGCAGTAATCGTTGACCTACCACAGTAACAGCCAGTGATCAATAGATACTACTTTGCTGCACAGCAACAGCGCAGAGAAATTGTGGACCCCACTGAGAATTTGTTTTCGACATGCGAACCCAGCTGATGGCCTTCAACTCTAACAGATGTCAGAGAGCAGCAGACACCCCAGGGCACCCTGAAAGTACTGCTGGAACCCGGCTGGGAAAAAAGGAACACTCTCAAATTACTAAGTGCGTTCTAACAAATCATATCAAAGTGGAGAAAAAAGCCTGAGCTGAAGAAAATTACTACTTTCATTTTCTTCCTTGCCTGGCGCTCCAGCGCGGTGCGTGCTGTCGTGTGCAGGGCTCCTGGCCCCTGCGCTAATGAGCGCTTCAGCGGCAGGAGACAGCGCGGCTTCACAGCCCTGGCCACGGGGCTGTGACACAGGGTGAGCTGGGGACATCAGGGAGAGCACACACTGCTGGGAACACGTTAGCTAGCTTTGTTACTTCGGCATATGCAGTTCGTAAATAAATATTCCCTTCTCAGAATCTCTGCTAGTCAGAGTGAC
>JAHXMQ010000807.1:32063893-32074984 GCA_020466415.1 Ammodramus savannarum pratensis
AAAGGTAGCTGTCTGTATTTTTTCCTGGTACTTGAAATGGATTACCATCATTTCACCAAGTGGAATGTCACCTCATATCACTGAGGTATATCTTCAAGTTCTCTTATCTGTGAAATACCCCATTGCTGCTTATACTTGTGCACACTCTATGCACTCCTCTCACACATGAAGACTCTCATACTCAATGGAAATAATTTTGTACTTTAAAGGAAAGTTCTGACAGCAAAATGAAAAATGTAGCAAGGAACATGGTTCAGTCCTCTATGTCTGCACCCTAATGGAGCCTGAGAAGCATAGAAGAGACCCTCTCCCAAAAGCAGCTTTCTCAATGGACTTTAAAAATGAAATTACATGGTGCCCATCTGATCCTTGTAGGCAGGTGCAGGACACACAGAGAGCTCAGCATTGTCCTGGGCTTGGGGTGATCCTTCCTCTGATCAAAATGAAGAGCATCAATTTTGCATGTGCAGTGTACCTGGGGGAGAGCTTGTACTCACTGAGCTTCCCAAACAGGCAGGGGTAGCCCCTGTCAGTTTGCATGGGACACTACAAAGTTCTTCAGAAACAGAAGCAAAGCATACAGCTGGACTGAAATCTGGAGGGGTGAGCTTCAGTGTTCTTAGAAGAATATTAACAGATAACATTGTGTAAAAATATATTAGACCATACTCCCATATAAACTCACATAACATTGCACCTAGATTTTCATTATGATACCATGAGAGGACTGCTTGTTTTCTTTATGAAAATAGTCATATTCTCAGAGCAAACAGAATTCTGTCTTGGTCTTCAGAAAAGTTATGTGAATGATTTCTGCTAATACTTTTGTTATCACTCTTTCAATATCTTTAAATAGGATGTTGCAAGAAACTGACAGCACCAGTCTGAGTAGCTGCTGCAAGCCCTCTCATTCTAGGTGTTCCTTACACTCTGCATCCTTGGATCTCTTTTCAGAGATCATAAGGGCAACACATACATTTTGGATAGTCAGAGAGGCAGAATGTCCAACAGGGCAACCACAACAGAGAACGTCATGTTGCCAAGAATTGGCTGATTTGAACTATCATGAGTTGAGTTGTGAAGCAAACAACTATCAGTAAGGAATTCACTCACTGTGTTTATCTAACAAACTGTTGTGTCATGTGATCATGGGGAATACAAACACACCTTATGTAAATAAGTATTAAGAAAATATGGCATACATATATTTTTATCTATCTGTAAAGCAAAGAATTTAGTGTAGATTTAGCAGAAATATTAAGAGTTTAATTCAAGCACCATCATTAGCTTGTGTGTAATTGTGCAGTAAAACAAAGAATGGTGTAATCACAGTACTGACACAGAAAAATGTCAACAGTACTACTAAATTTGCAACAGATGCTTCTCCCCATTTTTCCTGGGGTTATGCTCACCCTTCCCCACCTCCATTGGATCCAAAGGTCAGTGGCTTTATTCTGGGGTTTGGTGTGTGGAGGAGTGTTAGGAGGCATCACTGGTATCTGGAGCCCTTTCCCAGGAGGAATATGGTGTTCATTTTCCTGGTTTCTACTCCCATGACCCTCTTGGGATCTATAATTTCTGTATTTGCTAACACTTCTATATTGTGCTTTTTCTTCATTGCTCCTCACTGCCAAGTCATATCCATACTTACTGTACATATGAGGTATTCCTTGCATGTATTTCTTCGTTCTTTGTTACCCCAAAGACCAGTTCTGTCCAGCTTCAGGTGTTCTCTTATGTTTTGAGGGCTTTTAACTGAAAATTTTGAAGATCTGTGCACAGCTGTGAGGCTATCTGTACAAAACACCTCCTGGCACTCCATGTCAGCATTTAGCTAAGCCACTTCCTGCATCCCCATTTTGCAGGGACTCTGCTCTCATACTAAGGCTGCATTTTCAGCACTACCACATAGTGTGTGAGTCATAAATTTCTCATTCTGCCAACAGAGGCCTTTCAAACTCACTACTATAACAATGTGATCTGATACTGGTAGTGGCAATTCTCTATTAACAGGGCTACACAGTTCTAGAAAAAAAAAGGCACTTGAATACACATGGGACTTTTTAGTGCAGTGCTTAACTTCTCAAAAGTTCTCCTTGTTATAAAATAACATTGCAGAAAAAAACCCTCTCTTTTTGCCAATGAAGGACTTCAATTTGCAATACAAGCAAGTACACTGCAGCTCTATTTAGATATCTTATGTTGAGGAAAGCTCTTCTGTTTGGAACACCCTCCACCCCCACACGCACTCTGATAAACTTTAGCTTTTAAGATTCTCCAGCTGTGCCTCCAGCAATAATTGGGGTCATTAGTCTTTGCCTCCCCAAGCTAATTACCAGCACAATCCAAATGTCATCAGCTAAAGAAATGCAGCTTGAACAGGTAAAATGATGCAGCCACATGCAGGTGTGGGGAAGAGAAAAGATAAGACTGTTTTCTGTGTCTGTTGTATTTGGTCCTCTAACTTAAACACCTAGCCATATTTGCTTCTACAAGCACTCTTTTCTTTAACAGGTTCCTAAGTGATTATTTACTGTGAAACTAGTGCAGAAGAGATGTTTGTGTCTTGACTCTTGTCTTGTTCATAGTTAATTGTGTTATCCTAAAGTAGAAATAAAGTTCTTTAATTTTGGTCTGAAGGGCATTGCATTTGAACTGCAGTATGCAGTAACTTTAGTTCTGGTATTATGAAAAACTAAGATTCTTTCCAAGTCTGACCAGTTTTAAAATTGTAAACATGGGCTTGAAAAGCTACAAGAATGGCTAATGCACTATTAATATGAACTCTTTTTTTTAAAGTCAAATTTTGAATTCAATTTATGAAGAATTGTATGTAAAAATACAAATTAAGAGAGAGGTGTAAGATGTATTTTTCTTATACAGAAAAGAGATTCTAATTTGGCCCTAAAGTATAACATGAACATAAAAATGTTATAAATAAATACTTGAATTCATACTAACATGTAGAAAGCAACTCTTTAAAAGCTTTGCTTTGACAAATATGCTCTTTTTGACCTCAGGAAAATTGTATGGTGAAGTGCATTCTTCTGATGAATGGAGGAAAAAATAAGTTTTCACCTCAGGTCCAGAATTTTGCTCTAAATTGATGGTTGTGGATTGCATAGCGGGTACTTAGTAATGGGGCAAATCAAAGGTTCTTCTAGTTTCTGAAAGCAATTTTGAGGAAGAGTTCGTGATATCACCTTATGTTTCATATAGCTTACAGTCATGCAAATAAATCAAAATGATTCTATGAGGAAAAAATGCAAATGATTGGGTCTCTAGGGCAAGATTGCAGGTATATTTGCATTCCTTTAATTAGAGCACGAAATAGCAATGTGCTGTGTGCAATATATTTTCCCTAGGTAAGTATACAGAGGGCTCTGCTGCATAGCTGGGAGCTGCACTCCAGGGCAAGTTTTTTGTTACTGAAGAGTGGATTAAGTGGAGCAGCTTCAGGACCATTGACAATTTGCTGGTTTTGATCATTCAGAGCTGCAGCTTTTGGAGTATGAGTAGCTTTGTATTGCTGTGTAAGGGAAGGAAATGGATCTGGCTTTTATGCAGAATATCTGAGCTTATCCACCTGTGTCACATGAGTAATAAGAAGAGATCTGAGAGTTGGCTTTAGGGCTGCTGTTCATGCTTGCAAGAAAATGTTTTGCAAGAATGAGTTCTCAGAAAATGAAGTTCTGTTCTCCTAACTCTTATTTTTAGCAGTCTCACCTGAGAATCACAGAATGGCCTGAGTGGATGGGACCCACAAGGATCATGGAGTCCAGCTCCCAAATGAATGGCCCATACAGGGACTGAACCCACAACTTGGCCATTATGCTCCAAGCAATCACTTCTCCACTTATGTTTATAGCTCTTGGCCAAGTTTTGGACATTTTCAGTTCACACAGTTCTGAACACCTTTCAGGCTGTCTCTGGAGGAGAAGGGCAACATTTTTGAATATAATAGCTGCACAGTTATGTGGGAGAGATGACAAATCCCTTATCTACTGAGTGCCAGAGATGGGAAATGTATGTAGATTAGGAATAATTTGTAGCTAATGTAGCACATTCACAGCCTGACTGAGTCCTTTATTACAGATTCATGATTACAGCTGAATCAAAATGCTTTCCTTTGTGACAAAATGCTACAAATAACAGAAAGTGTAGAGTGTATGGGCAGCAAACACCTGTTTAGGTCCCATCACTGCTCTAAGTGGCTGATTGGTAAGGTTTTCTTAGCTGTAAAATTTCATGAGAAAATGGTTCCTCAATAGCAAAAAGGTGTCACTTACTACTCGGCCTATTGTTGAAGAAGGACAAAAATGTGGGCAGGGAGCTAAGGGGAAATTGAGGGGTGGGAGATCTGCAGGCAGAAACATGGAGTGAAATGTTGTGATTGCAAAATGGCTTGTGTGAGCAAGAGCCTCCTGCATTGCCATTCCTGCGGATTTTGGGTCTGGAGGGAACATCAAAGGAGCAGTTTCAAAGTCCAAGGGATTCCTGAGAAACCAGGAATGTTTTGCAAAGATGAAGGTTACAGTCCATGTGCCTGTTCCTTGTGTATGGGGTGGAATGATGGCCATGGGATGAGGGGCCTATGAACCACTCTGGCAATTAGGGGAGGAAGGTTGTCTCACAGATGTTTTCAGATGAAAATTGAAACTGATTAAAATGTTTCTATTGGAATGCTAGGAATTAATGCATGTTTTCTCAAACTGAAATTTTGATTGATTATATTGGCTTTTTCTCCCCCAAGACAACTGAAAAATTAGATTTTCCAGAATTGTACTGTAGTTGAACTGCAGAGGGTGCAGGACACCTGGCGCTGTCTTTTCTGTGGCTTGGCTGTGGAAATCATTAGGAAATGTGTGGGCCAAAAGGGTTTTCAGTCTCACTTCTCAAGAAAATGCAATGGAAATGACAAAAGTTCCTCAAGGCTGGTCAGCTTGTGCGGGCTGACTTGTGTGTTGCTTCTGCAACACAGGAATTTATGATAAATCCTGTCTGCTGTACAGTTTTACAGTTGCAGTTTTTTTGCCACCTGTGACTCTTTTTGAAAAAAAAAAAACACTCTTTCATTTTAGAAACAGCTGAGATCAAAACTTGCCATGTAGTTTCATGAAAAAATTTATTTTGCTCATGTTTTAATAGCCAACATAACTTATTATGTTTTTTCATAGATCAATTCATCTGTTTGCCTGAAAAAGCTGTCAGAAAACCTATTTATTTGGTAATGTGCTGTATACACTTAGGAGTATTTCACATTTCTTGATAAAAAATTACCAAAGTGCATTTTGAAAGTCAGTTGAAATCATTCAGGAATTCTTTTTTCTCTCTCTCTAAGAGAGTGGAGGTATGTGTTGAGTTTTGTTTTCTTTCCCTCTTCAGTTTTATTAATTTTAAGTTTGAAAGTTTTTTTCAGAACAAAATCTTTTCCATAATTGCAAACTTGAGAAGTGCCAGAACTGGTGCTGCTATCCTACCAATTACAATAAAAGTTTTCTGTCCAGGCATCTCTCTGTATGAGTGTGCTCAGAGTGTGCCACAAATGATAAATTACCTAGAGCAAATTCAATAGTTTTCAACAAAAAATAATTTTATTTACAGGCAAACTGAGAGATTGTTCAACAAAAATAATAAAAGTCTTTTATTTGACTCACTTGAATAGACTGCAACTGGCTACTGGGCTGCAGTTCTGAATGAAGCTGCAAATGGAATGTAAATTATGAACATAAACACTATTATCCATTTTTCCAGTTCATTTCTCTTGTGTGGTAATTCTGCCTTTTACCCTTTCTGATTTATTATAAGCTCTGTCAAGAGTAAAAAGAAATTAGAGATCAACAAATGTACAAGGTCTGTGTATGTGTGTGCATGTTTATGAGACTGAATTTTTCTGAAATACTGGACCAGAGCACCGGGTTCTTAAAAAGATATCTATGTCTGAATCCTTTGCTGCATCCTCATGTGGCTTCACACCGTGAAAACATCAGACTTTTCAAGAAGAAAGGTGTTTCTGTTGCTTTTGTTTTTCTGAAGATAAAATTACATCTTTTCTGAACAAAATATTCTATTATGGATTTTCCAGTAGAGCTACTGCTAAGCTCACCTCAGTGACTGTTCCAGGATTCCATTTTGGGGGAGAACAAAAGGTAGAAGATTCCCAAGTTCATATCTCTATTGCCTCTTCTATAGCATTGTAGAAAAATTATATGTGAGCAGTGTGCTCTTGAGCTCTGGAAAATATTCCTTCACTGAAATGGTCTTTGAGATTTCTTTTAACTTACAGGCCTGGATGCAGTTTTGGTTGTCACTGTCATATTTTCTGAAAAATCTCTTAGCCCAGGATTCTTCTCCTGGGAAGCTGAGAATCCTCAGAGAAAAATGAAAACAATCATTATCTGATTTGCTTCTCCTGTGTTTTGCTGCTTTGGAATGTACTTGGACATTGTTTACCAACAGGTGATTGTTTTACTGGTTTCTGTTGTGAATTGTTTTGACTTAATGGCCAACTGGGGCCGAGCTGTGTCAGACTCTGAAGAGAGAGTCACAAGTTTTCATTAGTATCTTTCTGTCTGTATCCCTTCTCTACTCTTCAGTATAGTTTAGTATAGTTTAGTTTAGTATTCTTTGATATAATATGGTATCTTAAAATACTAAATTAGCCTTCTGAGAACATGGAGTCAGATGCATCATTCCTCCCTTGGTTGGGGGTCTCAGAAAATACAACATTTGGTGATAGAACAGAGCCACTATTTTACCTTTCTGCTCTGTGCCAGCTGTACAGGGTTTGTTCAAAGTGCTGTATCTATTATCTTACCACAGCCTGTGGACATGGGCTGCAATGAGTACTTCTCCTATCATTGAAGACTGAAAGGAACAAATTCTACATTAGTGAATGGTGATAGACAGTTTGAGGAATGAACTGAAATTTCCATGTGGTGCCAGCTCTTAGCCAGCAGTAGAGAAATGCAGCAGGTTTGGGCTCAGTTCATAACAGCTCTACTCAGCTGCTCTTTACTCTCCACAGTTTTCCCCTGCTCCAGAATGAACTCTCCATCAGCTGCAGTCATTCAGGAATGTCCATTGACTCCAGTGTGGGTCCTGCAGGGGCTGCAGGAGGATCTGGAGCATCCCCTTCCCTTCTTCTTGGCATCTGCAGGGCTGTTCCTCACGTTTTCTCACTCCTCTCTCACAGATACTGTGCAGCACTTCTTACCATCTGAAATATGTTACCAGAGAGGAGCCAGCAGCATTGCTGATGGGCTCAGCTGTGCCCTGCAGTAGGTCTCCTGCAGATGTCTGTGCCTGGCATGGGACAGCCTTGGCCTCTCCTTGCAGAAACCACCTCAGCTGCTCCCAATTGCCAGCACCTGGGCACCTGCAGTCAGTATGGGAAGCAGAACTGAGCACATCTGGGATGCCTGGGGAATGATTTCCATCCACATGCCTGGTGCCTCCTCTGCCCAGGGTGTCAGGAATATGTCAGGCTCTCACCTACTGGTGTAGCCTGAGTTTTAGAGATAAAATTCAGCTGTTTTCATCTGGCCACTAAAGATGGTGATAATGGTCTTTTTAATGCAGCTTATAAGTTCCAGATAGGGCATTAGTTTTCCTTGGAAGCTCACAGGGTCCTAAGATCTCTTGAACAATTGAAGAGGTTTGACAGTAAAAGGATAAATTGGGCATTTAGCAAGGATAATAAAAATCAGATCCATTCCCTTTCTCCCTTTCTCTCTTCTATTCTAAAATGGTTTACAAAACACTTTTTAAAATCCTTTTGATACTATAAAAACAACAAGATCTGCACTTCTGCTCTGTAACTACAATTCTGTTTTCTTTCTTGTATTACTGTTGTGTGAAAAAGCCACAAAATCATATGATATCTTTCATCTTCAGTTCATTTTAAGGTCCTCTTTGGTGTATTAAAGGCAATAGTTTAAATGTAATTTTACTCATCCTTCATTTCAGAAGCAATTGTTTCTAGAGTAACCACTAATGAGAGAGTATATCTGGTGAATGTGACTGCTCATTTAGTAGGTCTTCCCAAGACACCTCTACTGAACACATGTTATTGATCACTGAAATCAAATTAGGAAAATTTATCTAGACTTCTGGAAGCTGTTCTTTTTTTAAGGCACAAATTCTGTCTTAAATGCCGGTGTTCATGGGCAAAATATATGTGTTGTTGATTTTTTAAAACTATCAGCATGTACCTTACTTCTAATTACTAATGACAGAGCTTCATTCTTATGTGGATATCTTCTTGCTGCTTCTAAAATTTTTGAGCAAGACTTTGAATCCTATGTGGGACTGATCCAGCAGGCAAGCTGTGTTTTTCTTGCAGAGGTGTGAAGGAGCCTTCCTAATGCACATAAGGTACAAAATACACAGATATGAGCCCTCTGAATAGAAATCATAGATATATTTCTAAGGAACTTAGAAAAAGGTATGTTTATAAAAAGAAATCACATTGGTTCGACAGAAACTCTTTTCTTCCCCCAAAGTATGTATAGTTTGGCTTTAGGAAGCTCCACATTTTTGTGGAAACAGGAACATCTACTATTTTAGGAGGAAGAAAATGACCAGTGAAGGTTTTAACTTCCCTTCTTCTTTGCCTAGCTGTAGATGACAAACTCAGGCTCCAGAAAATTTTAGTGCAATTAATTTGCAGGACAAGTGTTCATCTCCCAGGATGCAAGAGGTATAATTTGCATTTAACTCTCTTTCTAAACTCGCTATATTTTGTGAAACTGTTATTTTAGACGACGGTAAACAACTTTCTAAACACATGCAAGAGAAATGAGAAAAAGCCTACACAACAAAACGACACAAAATTGATACATGGTGGGACACTGCATAGACCTTCTCAGGTAAGCTTCTCATGTTAACCTGCTGCTGCAATTGACAGAAGCCGACCTACTTTTAGTTGTCTGCTTTAGGATGAGATGAATCACCTGCTAGAAGGAATGTATTCACAACATGAACTTGAGAGGGAGCCTGGGGTGACTAGCTTGGATTTAAATGTCTGTGCTATTAGACTAGGGAAGAAAAATCCCATTCCTCTTACCTTATTTCTCCTTGGTGCAGGTAGTTGATTCTCTGCATAGCCATTGAGAATACCACATTTGCAGGCATAAATGCCTTAATTCTATTTCCAGTAATATTTAACAAACTGAAAATAGAGATCAGTATCTTACAGAAAATGCATATGTTCCTGGCAAGTCACCTTCAGGGGAATGAGTTTACTTACAACCTTAGAAAGAATAGTTTAATGATATACTTCTGCTTGACTGGTTTAATATCCTTGCTTTAAAAGAATAAGTATCATTCTCATCTTCTTGAGGCTGTTGTTCAGATTCTGTTTTACATTCTTACATGGTGCTTTTAAGTACCACATATTTATCCGCACAAAATCCCTATAAGAAAGGAAAAAGCTACCTTTCCACTTTCTATAAATAGGAATCTTAAACACAGGACTTTGCCATAGGCCTAGTCCCACAGCAAATCCATCCCAGATGAGGAGACTTGAATATATCTCTCCCAGGCCCTCAGCTTTAATTAGACCAATCCTTTTCCTCTACAAGAGACATTGATAGGAAACCTCATCTGTATGAAGTATATGTATGTGATGGTCATAACAACCCCGTTTCTCCTGTCAAGGGATTGATTGTACTAGCATTGATCCAAGCCCTTGCTGATGAAGTTGTGTTTCTTCTTGAATAGGACTCAGTTTATCACTGTGTGCCAGGCCTACAGAAATGTACTTTGCCTCTAAAGCCATTCAAACCTTTAACATAACATTGAACAGTGAACTGACTTCTAAAAGGAACAGCAGAGTAATCCTTAATTTTTTTCCACAAAGAATCTGTCTTTGTAGGAGGGCTTGATTTAATCTGGTTGCAGAGACCTTTTAACCTTAATGAGCTAAATGACAGAAAATATTAAAAGATGAGCATATCTACAGAAAAATTACAATTCTACTAAAATTAATCTTCCTGCATGGGTTGGTAATTCAAGAAAAAAAACCCAAAGCCCTGTTACTGGTCTGTATGTGTACATACATGTATATATACACACATGTAGAACTTAGCACAATACTGGAGCATTCCTATTTTTGATCTAGCTGGGTTAGGCACTGCCTTGGGCACAGCTTCAAGACCTGGATCAGCTCAGCCTGCAAGACTTGCTGGAAGAGCAGAGAAAGATTTTGGGCTTCTGGTGTGCTCTCAGTTCTGTGGCTGAACCTGCAAACATGTTTGATAAATTAGGTTACACCTGGTTTGTCAGTGCTATGCTACATCTCAAACTGAGCATGCTTTGGACCAATATCCAGTAAGTAAGGGCTACAATAAAGTTGTCTGACAGCACATGGTAATACACAATGAAGTTGAATTTTTCTCTGACTTACAATTACAGTTACTGTTTTATAGAATCTCTCTGTGTTGATTGTGCATGAAGCTGTTTTTGCAGGTAAAAGGGAGGTTAAATCCCAAGCAGTTCAGCGGCAAACAGAAAACCAAATGTCTGTTTATATGATTAGAGTCAAATACTGAATGTCACCACCCTTCCAAGCAGGGAGAAGGAATTGACAGAGTTGGGTTTGTCATTGGAAAGGTGTCTCAGCCACTGAAGAACTAACTGTTGAAGAGTGGTGGTCTGGTGTTTTGTGCCTGCCACAGAGGCATGGAAAAGCATATTGCAAGTGCTGATTCAACAGAATGACCAGAGCAGGAATGGGTATGTTTTACTCTTCACCATAACTTAAAATTTTATTTTGGAGCAAGCAGAACTTCTTGTCATAGCAAATTTCCTCTTCTTGACCCCACTGAAATGACATGTAACCAGTTTTCCTAGGGCAGCAATGTTAGCCCCAGGAGGAGACCTTTGCTGGACTGTGTGCACTGTGTGAGTGCAATAAAAAGCAGTCTTCTGATCCCAAACTTAAGTGCAAATCTGCATGGAAAATCCCTTTCCAAGTCTGTGAAAGAAGCAGATACAAGCCAAGCTCATGTATTTTGTCAAACGTTGCATTATCTATGCAAAAAATTGTTTCCAGGGGAAGGGAAGGGAAGGGAAGGGAAGGGAAGGGAA
>JAHXMQ010000807.1:32075224-32086467 GCA_020466415.1 Ammodramus savannarum pratensis
ATTCCCAGCCAGCTCTAATTCCTATGCATACAAACGTATTTGCTGTTTGCTTCATAGGGATGACTTGTGGGTAAGATCCACTCACATAATTAACAGTGTTGCAGAACTGAGTCTTAAATCAATTCTTTTTCTTTCCCAACAGCCAGACACCCTGAGGAGCGTGAAAACAGAGCCTGAGGAAAAATTGATCGGATAGATTTCTACACTAGAAACAAATGCTTTAATTTGTGTTTGTAGCAAAAATGTGCTGTCTAATGCAAAGCAGTTTTGTTCATTAATTCTATATTCTCTGGCTAACACCTTCCAAAAATAAAGACCGGGTTTCCCTTTAATTTTACAATGCTTCCAGTCTACAGTTATCTTCTTTTTTTTTTCTTTTTTTCTTTTTTTTTAATAATAACTGTTAGTACTAGAATTTATTGCCAAAATTAAAGCAAGGTAAATTCTGTAAACCAGAAGTTTATGCAAGTTTTAGTGTTATGCTTTTAATTTTCTCATGCAACTATAGGAAGAACAGAATGTACTGCAGTATGTTTTGGGACATAATTTTTTAATTTTTTTTTCATCATATTTTTATGTGTTCTACTTTTCCCCTCTCAGCTTAATGGATAATATCACATTTTTTCCTCTTCTCTTAGATTTTTCTTCTCCCTCAAGGGATTGTTGAGACTCAACTGGGTTTTCTTTCAAGAGAATAGATAATCAGACAGGAGTCAGTGGTCTGAGGTAAAACATACTGTGTCTTTGAATTCTTGTTGAATCCTTGTACTGAAATCAGACTGAGGAGTTGGAAAGTTTGTGTCAATGAAATTAAAGTGGAGGAGGAAAAGCTGAAAAGCAATGGGGAACTATGGAAATCTTAGCTTTGTGTGTTGGATGACTCAGATCCTGCAGGACAGTGTCTGACCAGTAGCTGCTTGAAGTTTTGTACCTGGGGACCATATCCTGCTACACTGGAACTGGAGCCCTGAAACCTTGGATCACTACAGAGTGCTCAGGTGGCTGCCACAGGAAAGATTGCTTTTCCTCTGCTCAAAGTAGAAGCAGTTGCTAGGAAGATGTGATCAGCATTCTTCTCTGCTGTTTCAGAAATGGAGCTAAGGAGTTGTTATGTAACATAAATTACAACCTTTTTTTTCCTTTTTTTTTTCCCTTTTGACTTCTCAAGGTAACATTAAAAAAAGTCTGGATCTAAGTAACATTGGGACAACTTGAATTTGAACCTGAACTGGTAAGTGGGACTTTGAGGCCATGATCTAACAGCACTCTTTGATGAACAGTGTCTGGATCCCCTCCCGGAGATGAAATGTTCCTTAAACATTTACAGATGCCTTGGTAGCAGAGGTAGACTCACTGCCTAAAGAAACAGAGGAAAGTAATCACTCCCCACGAGCTCACACTGAAAAACATTAATCAGGCAAATGTTGCAGCTCAGCAGGAGCACAGCATAGATCCTTGAATTAACTTCTAATAAGCATGGGAACAGCTGAGCTTATTAGCTTATGCACATCACCTTTAAAACATGGCTTTACAGTTTTTGGAATGTGTGACTGGCTACCTCCATGAGCCTGAACTGCATGGTCTGCATGTATTGTCATTCAGCATATGCTCAGGGGTTTTTGAACTTTGTCTCTTTGTGTGGAATAAAATCCCTAGAGAAATTAGATGTCTTCATTTATCGTGTCCCACTGCCCAGCTGAGTCACAAAAAGAGTTTGAAACAAAAAATTTGGCATGAGGGCGGTTGTACACGTGTGAGGATCTTAGAGTAGGCATTATGAAGATAAATGTTATTTTGCTCCCTTATCCCCAGAGGAGAGATACTTCTTTTGTCTCATGGCAGAGCATACAGAGAGATGAAAAATTAATGCATGTAGGCTGACCACTAGTGTCACTTCTTAAAAAATGAAATTTTTCCAGTTGTGAAATAAATCTGCTTGTCTTCACTACCAATCCCAGATTCACAAAGGATACTTGAGTAGGAATTTTGACTATCAAGTGGTAAGGACAACCTGGTGAACATGGGATGGTAGTTTGTTCCCAGTGTAAGGATCAAGGAGATTCTTCAGAAAATGGTGAAGAATCAAAACACATGTTTAGAGCTGAAGATTTAAATGGTTGGTCTCATCTTGTGAAATTTAGGTTACTGTGTGTGTCTTAAGACCCTAATTTCTAAGCAGCTGATTTTCAGCATTGTTTTGCTCAGGTGCAGAACTGGTGGGGGGAAATTTTAGGAGACACCAGCCTGTCTGGGCAGAGGTGAAGGATTCCATCCCAAAAGGCATTCCTGCAGCTGCGTGGTGCAGGCAGATTCACACTATCAGGCCCAGCTGCTCACTGCAGACTTTGGGTTTTAGGGTTACACCCTTCCTTGAGATCATCGGGTACATGATTAGGATTTCTAAAGAAGCTGTAGTCCACACAAACCAGGGAACACTGTCTAAGGTTCCCTTTCAATTTTATTGTAACTTATTTCTCTTCTAAGAAGCATTCTGTCCTTGTGACTGAGCATGTTCATAAACACAGTCTGTTGGCAATGTTTGTTCATTGTTATACTCTTATTTATGTACTCAGTTTTGCCCACAGGTTGAAAATGTTCAGCTCTACTCCACTGAATGGCTCAAAGGCCATTGAGGAAATAATCAAGGAGATGAAGCATTCTTGCTCTGTCCACACAGTCCATGCAGCAGCTCAGCAGCAATTGAAATGCCACTTGAAATATAGATTTAAATTTTGTACAGGAACTACTGAAGCTCTCTCATTCCCAGCAATTTGAGAAGTTCAACACAGCAGGCGCCAACTTCCAGTACTGCTTCAAACTGCTGTTTTCTCTCTTTACTGCTAGCACAAAGCTTCAGAAGAAACACCAATAAAGACTATAGAGAATTGAATGCATAAAACCTATGGAGACTCATTAGCATTTGTTGACTTTTTGCCCTTTTTCACAGTGAATGACTCAATATTATTCAGCTCATCTAAGTACAATGAAGGAAGGAGCTCAGCTATTCCTTTTCTATTTCATTTTCTGTCCTTGACTTTCTTCCCATATGTTAAATGAATAAAGACAGGAAAAATGTCAGTGATGACATGATCAGTTCCATTATTAACCTTCCCATAAACAGTCATGACTCCCATGCAGTTTCCCTTTATATTCATCATTCACAGAGTACCTTGCTCACAAGCCTGGCAAAAAAAGACTTGCTCAAACAGAAATGAGAAATTAATTATCTCAAAACATTTTCCTGAGATGTCTCTTGTTTGCAGTGATTTAAAGCTGGATATTTGTATATTGTTGGGGGTGTGGGGGACCTGCACAGTAAAGATATATATATATATATATATATATATATAGCCATTTTTGAGTTGTGTGAGTCCTTAAATTCAAAGATGGATCCTGATGAGTGTGGACCAGAGGGTTGTCTGCAGCCACCACCTGCCTGTCTGTCAAGGTCAGCCCACTGCCTCTCTTAATGAAGTTTCTCTCTGCAGTTTGTGTTCCTTTCCATTTGCATAAGGGAAGTAATGGACAGTTTTGAGGTTAAGCAAATGTAAAAAGGGTTTATGTTCCAGGCACTTTAATACCCTTCCAAGTTTGGGTTTTGTTGCTTTTTTTGCAGTACACTATAAATCCAAGAGGCTTCCAGATCTGTTTCCACTGAATAATAATTTGTTTTATTAAAGAAACATAAAATTTAGGGTTCTAAGATTCTGTTGCCAACCAAGAGATTTCTCCATTGCAGCTGTATGTCTGCAAATAAATTACTGAGTCTGATTCCTTAATATTAACCCTCCAACTCCCCCACAAAGAAACAAACAAACAAAAAAAAAAAGATCCAGAACAATAAAAGCAAACCCTCAAAACCCAGTCTGGCTACTTAATTATTTAAAGATGCTTATTCAGAGGCCTGAGCTTTGCTCCAGGTCTTTCTTTTCGAGTATGTGGTAATGTCAGCTTCTGTAATGTGTATGGTGGCAATCCTAGTTTCAAATTTTATATACTGTTGTCTTTCTGCACATTTTAGATTCACCCCAGCACCTTCAGGAGGCTTTTCTTATCTAAGCTACCACTCTTTCCAGTATATTGTATAAACATGCCAGTCTCTCCCCATGGCAGACAATGGTGGTATTTCAGATCCTAATGCCAGATTTCAGAAGGCTGTGGGCTATGGAAAGGGATGTTGTTCAATCTGAGACCTACAATGCCAACTCCCCTTACCAGGGAGTTCAGGAATTATCCTAGGCAAGGTGAGCAATGACTGCTAGGGATCCCTTCCGCCAGGCCAGAGTTGTGTGGTTTGAACAACAGCAAATGTATCTGGGGAATTAACTGGAACTGTCACAGACATCTTTTAATGAAAAATCCTTTCCTTAGGGTTTTTTGTCCTGAGAAGCTGAGAGGCCTCAGGAACAAAATGTAAACATTGATTACCTGCTGCTGTGGAATGCAACAGGTGGATCTTTGATTGGCCCATGTTGGATGTTTGTAATTAATGGCCAATCACAGCCCAGCTGGCTTGGACGGAGAGACAAGCCACAAACCTTTGTTATCATTCTTTCCTGGTCTAATCTTAGCTAGCCTTCTGATGAAATCCTTTCTTCTATCCTTTTAGTATAGTTTTAATGTAATATATATAATAAAATAATAAATCAAGCCTTCTGAAACATGGAGTCAGATCCTCATCTCTTCCCTCATCCAAGAACCCCTGTGAACGCCGTCACACTGGAACCATACTGAGCAGAAGGTTAGTTTCCTCTCTTTTCACAGGATGGTGTGTGGGGAGGCAATGAAGGCACCTCTAGCCATATTTTTGAGTTTTTCTTGCTTCTGTGTGTACTGATCACAAAACACTTGTAGGATGTACATTTGAGACAACAGAACATCCTACAAAGACAACTGGAGTTATATAAGGAAAAAATAGAAAACAATTGCTATTTGCAGTTTGAGTTCTATTGATGAGAAAATACATCTGAGGGGTGTTCTCTGATCCCTGTTGCTTCAGAGGTCAAGAGTGAGCAGTCTCCTTCCCAGGAATCTTTTGGCTTCTATCCTGCTGCTCCCTGCAGAGCAAGATTTGTGTTCTGCTTTTCTGTTAGCAGAGAAGCTGTTTCTTTCCCTGATGACAATAACGTTGCTTTCCTAAGTCACAGGATTGAAAACTTGTTTGTTTTCTTTGACAGGGTCAAAAATGTTCAGAAAGCCAGAGGATTTTTTTGTTTTTCTCTCTAGATTACTGTTGAAGGATGTATGTTCCTGTGTGGGGTGGTTTTGAGCTCAAGACTTCAAACCTGTGTGAAATTTTTCAGCAGTGATATTTCTGTGACTGCTCTCTTTCAAGTGGGACTGTCAGAAATAAGCAAGAAGTTTTCAGGGTGACAAAACTCCTTTTATGCCATTTTCTGCTGCTCAGGTATACCCTGTAGCCAGTATTTATGTCCTTGTTCATTTTTGCAGGAGCCAGGAGGGGAAATGGCTGAAGCCCAGAATCTATTTCACACCCCCTCACTTCACTTTATGGGGGCAGGTTGAAGGCATCTCTCCCAGGCTGGAGGGCTGTGGTGACAGAGAGCTCAGGCTCCACCATGACCATTTGCATGTGAATTGCTGCCTCTCTCTCCTGTACACTTTTTAAAATTAATGTTGCTGCTGTACTGATTGCTTTTTTATCTCATTGTTGTTTCCAGTAAATTGTTTCTATCTCAACCCATGATCTTCAGCTTTCCTGCCTCCAATTCTCCTCTGCATCCAGCTGCAGGAAAGAGGGAGAAGGAGGGAGGAGTGAGAGAGTGGTGCATGGTTTGCAGGGTTTCAGTTGGAACACTACACTGGGGAGCACCATTCCCAAACCACGAGAGTCCATCAGTGGCCATGTGGGTTTAGCCAAGATTCTCAGTTTAGAGTATATTTATTTCTGTTTTATTTTGTCTTTCTATGCTGCAATCCAAACTTTCGCAAAGTGGTACAAAAATGTCTTTCAGTGTTTCTGGCTGGAAATGCATGTGAATGAACCAGTTGGCCTGAAGTGCCTATGTGTTAAACAAATGTCATTTTCTCCTTCTCAGAGCCAAGTGTGTCACCTGTGATGTGTCTAATTGCTCTGAAGGCCAGGTTTTGTACCCTTTGGCAGAACATCAACAATGAAACACATTTTCATGAGCTAAGGCAATTGTGTTTTATAGTGCTGTATATGCCAGTTTAGAGAATAAATACTTTACTAGGAATTAGAGAGATAACAAAATATTGCTCCAAACGCAGGGAAGTATGCCTGGAAGAGTCAGCTGAGATAATCTATTTCCATTTCAGAAGATGATATTAGTTTTTTCTGTGATCCATGTGTGTCAGTTCACGGCTTATCTGCTACAGAAAGGTAAAAGTTAATGTTTCTTGTGACCCTTTAAAAAATTACTATACCTGAATCAGTTCTGATTCCCAGCTCTACCTTACTAGTGGACTTGCTAACATTAGGCATCAAATAATTAGATTAAATAATATAATTAAAATTAGATTTAAATTATCTGACTGTTGATGAATATATTTTGGATGACTTTACTGGTTTTCCAATTTTTGAGATTACCATATATCTATGTAATGGTATATCTGAGTTATGTTCTCAGTTTTTAATTTATAATCAAGAAAATACTTTAGGTATCACTAAAGAAATAGTAGTTTGTGCATGAATATGGTCATAAAATAGGGAACATAAGAAAATCATCATCATCATCACAGGCACCTGATATTTCTGGGACAAATAAATGATGTAGCTACTACAAGCCTTGCAGCAAGAAAACTCCAAGGTAAGATTTCTAACTTGTATTTTGTTTACTTAAATGCTCAGTGCAACTGTATTTGCTGCATGTCTGGTCCACAGCAGATATGACAGCTGCAAAAATACTTCCTATTAAATCAGAAACTATAATCATACTTTGCCAAAACTCTGGTCAAGCTTCTTTTCTTTAATCTTTACTTGAAAGTATTCACAATGTCAAGTAGTTTGAAAATGACCCTACAATAAAGTTTACAAGCCCCATTAAAAAATTATGTTAATTCTACTAATGGTATGTATTTACTCTGCTGATATATCCTTCAACTTCTAATTATCACTTTTGGGTTTTGGTTTTTTACTTTAGCATCTGTTGATCTAGGAAAAGAATTCTTAATAGAAAATGAAGATTGCATATATGTTCTTTACTGGATCGAAACTAGATATCGAGGTTTGTGGGCTTTTTGTTGCTGTTGTTTTTGGGTTTTTTTTGTAGAAACAGAACCTCTGAATACAACCCAAAGTAACAGATTCATTAGATTAACAGAACAGTGTTTTTCAATTTAACTTGGTCAATTTTTTTTAATATAAATGAAAAGCTGGTGTAAAGTTATGGCATATAGAATTTTATTTTCTCTGTTCTTATGGTTAATTTTCTTTGGTTGATTGGTTGAATTGTTTGGGTTATTCAGTGACCATCAAAATGTTCATGGTCTCTGCAGTATACCTCTCAATTTATTTGTATTTCAAGTCTCCCTAGTCTTTTTTAAAAATCAAATTATGAGGCCTGGACATGAAAAATCTACTGAGACTTGTTTTTTTTACTACCTTCTGGGAGTTGTATTTCTTTAAAAACTGCCTTCTCCTGCTTGTTTCAGGTAATGAATCAGGATATTAAATTAAGTGCTACTTGAAGGATTAAGATACTACTGAAACTTGTAATAAATTTACGCAGTCACCATGGTGAGAGTCCTTGCCAAATTTAGAGCTGATCTTGTATTCCTGTTATCTTCACGGATAATTCCCATATTCCTCTACTTAAGCAGAGCAAGCACGAGCCTCTTCTCTAAAGATACACTTATGTATGCATGAATGAATGAATGCTTCCAGGAGCCCAGAAACTCTTGCTTGTCAGCTTTCTGCATTGACACACGAGGGCTGAGGTGCTAGGAAATAGCAATGCTTTTTATCAGGACAGCACAGGTGGATGGCCTTTGTTAACCATTAACAGTGGGATGTTAGGTGATGTGTTTTTCCTTAGTGTCTCAAAAACACATTGTTATTTCAGGTTCTGAAAGCAAGCTAAGGGCTTAAGCCCTGAGCTTTGGCCAGGCTAATGTATTCTGTGTATAGCCAGAGCTGTTACAGCAAAAATGTTTCCTTTACATCCACCCAGTAGTTGTTTTCTTTTCTTACTTAACCTTTCTTCTCAGAGCACAGCTCACCTTGAGTTTTATATTGGTACTGCCTGCTTTATTTCTTAGCTGTTTTCTTCCCTTCATTTCTGTTTGTCTCCTAAGGAAATGACAAACCAGAAACAGTTGAGTGGTCAAGTGTATCAGAAATAAAGCAAGCTGATGCATGTGGCATGGTTCAGTGGATGGAGCACTTTATTCTGCATCTGAAAAAAGTTCCCTCTCTGCCACTCATCTTTTTTTTTTTATTTTCACAGTGCTGAACACAATATTTTATCTTAATTTAGGCAGCAGTGAAACTGATTATGTGCCTGCTTTTGAGAACTTTGAAATTCAGGTTTGTAACATACTTTTTGGTATAGATGTACCTTTTACTAATTGTGGGAGGAGAACTGAGTAGGTCTGTTTATGTGTGGCTGACATAAAGTGGAAAAAACAGCTAACAAAGCAGTCTATTTTTCTAGAACCATTTCCCTATGGAATATGTTCTTGTCTTTAATCTGTAATAGTTCAAGTGTGTCATCTTCTTCAGATCATCTCCCAAAGAACATCTTAAATTACATGATAATTGAGGAGGGGGATCAAGGAGAGTGCAGAACCTTGCATCTTCTGCAGAAGTGTTGTGTTATTCATGCCCTGTTTCCTGCTGTCAGGAGAGCAATCCCATGAGACAAATGTTCTCTACAGGACAGCACTGCAAAACAGTGGTGCACGACTGATGCCTGTCCTGCTACAGCTGTAGGTTTCTCACCAATTTTGGGCAATCCTCTGTTTCACAGGCCCATGGCAGAGTGATGCAGCCACATCCAAGTGACCCAACATGAGGCCAGTGGGGGTCAGGAAGGGCTTATCCAGCCTAGTCTAGTGCAGCATCTGTTTTGCCTGACCTGAGCTGGATTGTGCAGAGCCTCTGGTGCTCTGGCACTGCCTGGCCTGGCAGTCCCACAAAGAGAAATTCAGCGAGGCTCTGAAGTGACCTGCAGGCAGCCAGCCCAGCAGGGATGATGATTGTAGCAGTTTGGGATGGCAAGAACAGCAGTGACATGATGCTCCACCTGATCTGGTGAATCCAGCAGGGCTGGAGCAGCTGAGCCTGCTCTGGTTTGCAATGAGGGCTGCAGGCAATGTAGAGACTGTCATCCACAGGTCATTTAAGCTGTCATCACAGTAGTTCTGACACTGAGGGTGCCAACACAAGCTAAGTTTGGGGTTTTGTGATTTTTTTATTGAGTAGATGCTTGGCTTGGGAAAAATAAAGCAAGCAACAGATAAGCTTTGGGCAGGGCCTATTGTTCTCCCCTTTCCTTAACCAAAAAACCTCAAATCAAACCATGTCTCTCCAGAAAGCCAAGATAAAATCTGCTTAGGCAAAAAGGTATTATGCAGATAAAGCAGAGTGCTTGGAAAACCGTGTATTCATTATATTTAGAACAGATGGAGATCAGCAGGAAAGTTTTAATGGACTACAAAACCTGTAAAGTTTTTTGAATTCGTGATTATACTGTCTTGTAAAATTCATAATTGCCTCAAAGAGTAGTGAGTGGGCCTAAAACATATTCACATTGGTAGAAATGTGCACTGAATTTAATAGACCCTGAGTCAGAATTAACTTGGATATGGTGAATTTTAATGTTAAATGATGCTTCTCATAAAACACTTCAAATGCAGAAAGCTGGAGCCTGAAGAGAAAAAGGCATAGAAACAAAGCAGGTCTCTGGTAGCTATTAATTTGTGAGACAGCACTTAGAGAATACTTCCTTGTACACTCACGATGAAAATAAAGTGAAAAAAATGGACTCAAAGTTGCAGGGCTGCAATGTAATGTGCACTATGATTCATACCTATTGTTATGAAGGTGCTGGAATTAAATAAAGGAACTGAATGTTCTCATTGGAATTCCCTTGATAGATTAAGATGTAAAGGGCTGTCTAAGTAAAGGATGGTGTCAGAAAAGAAATGCAATAAAGCATCACATCTTTTCAACTGAGCCATCGTTTCATCTTGAGGATAGTTAGGGACAGAAAAAGTGAAGTCATACATTAGAAATGCATTTTTTATTCTTCCTTTTTTTTAAAGGAGATATTGACAGACATAAAATCCAGAAAAGTTCTCAATTCTTCTTGTTCCATCTCTAGGTGGCAATGAGAAAGCATTTCTCTTATGAAGGATTTTTTCTTTGTTATAGGATACTACCTGGCTCAGGACTTTTGGCACCATTTGCAGATTTTAATGAAAAGGGTTGTAAGACTAAGCAGCAAATTGTCCTCTTGTCTGAACAAATGCAGCAAGTGATGATAGCTGTGCTCAGAGAAGCACAGCTATCAGACTTAGAGCAGACTTAGAGCTGCTAAAGGTGCAGTGTGAGATGCCTCTGGCCACCTGCACACCAGTAAGCAAGCAGTAAGTGAATTTTCCTCATGGGAAACTGGACCATTTGCTTTTAGGACATGCTTTGCTCATTCTTATAGTTTATGTTGGCCTCTGCCAGGGCTCTTGAGTGTTTTTTCTGTGGCTGTCTGAAGCTGATGTTCCTGGTCATGTTCTAGGTTGGGAAAAGGCAAGCATGCACTGGCCTTCTGTCTTTTCCCTGTTGGCCGTTAATCAAGGAATCATCAAAAACATTCTGATATGTCTAGATGACTGTGTATCTAAAAAAAAAAAAGGGAAGCTTCCCATGGAGAGGATGATAACTTAGTATAACTTAGCCTTAGCACATTCATTCCTACCTGAACACTTCACGTGTATTTTTTGACTTTTTGGTTTTTATAGAGATGAAAATACACTAAACTGTTCAAGAGAACTTCCATGAACTTGATGATATTAATATGTGACCACTTCCCAGGGAAACCCGCTCCAGTGACCCATCACTGACTGGGTGAAGAACCTCTTTCTAATACCTAACCTAAACCTCCTCTGAAACAGTTTCATGCCTTTGTTTTAATTAATATAATAGCATGTAAATGATGTATTTATGCAGATCAGATTGTTGAGAGACTTTGATTTAGCAATTCACTTTCCTGGTGTCATGCTTTGAGCCTGGCACAGAGCCAGTCCCCCCATGAGAATACCTT
>JAHXMQ010000807.1:32086567-32114208 GCA_020466415.1 Ammodramus savannarum pratensis
CAAAATCTGAGCACCCATTGGTTTGACCACAGCATCCCAGAAGTCCCACTTCTTCCTGGTCAAACCACCACACCTGGTGTCTCACAGAATCATAGAATTATTCAGGTTGAAAAAGACTTGAGATTATTGAGTCCAGTCATGAACAAAGCACCACTGTGTTCACCAGTAAAACTTATCCCCAGGAGCCACATCCACATCCAGGAGTGTCACCACTTTTAAAGCTTACAAAGCTAATTTTCACTTTGCTAATTCTGTGCATCTTGCATTACAGTGAAACACAAAATGTCTCTTCATAAAAAGTAAAAATAATGAATAATCTCCTTTAGAATATGTGTAAAACAATTTTCAAATTTCTTAGAGAAGCAGATAAGCAATTTCATAGGATATTGTGTAAATGGGTAGAAAAAACCAGGCCCTCAAAGACCAGTTAGTATGCTAAAAGAATAGAACAGAACTGCTCAATGATCAGTAGGAGGAGGAATTATGTAAGGTTCCTAAAGTAAAAATAAATGCCTCTTCTAGGAAAAAAAATCCTTTAGCTATAATATATAAAGAAAGCTGACAAATTCCATTATAAGGAAAAAGGCATTTAGGTATCAGGGAGCTGGAAATACTTGAGTGATTCCTCTCATCGACAGTTCCTGAATTTGCATTGGAACAGGTGCTAAAATGAGTTAACACCACAGTTACCCTTTGTAAATATAAAGTTTTGCTTTTTAAAATAGGAAATTCTACAGCTTTCAAATGTCCCTGGCCTCCAGCAGTGTTTCCTTCTCATTGCTTTTGTCATTACCACCAAGGACAACAACTCCTCTGGAAGTCTTAGAGCTTAGACTGCCTCTATCTTAGATTCCACTTTAGCTCCTCTAAGAGTTTAGATCAAGCTAGGAACTTAGTATTTATCTGCTGTTTATTATATAACAAGCAAAACCATGAACGCTGACTTTTTTCTCTCTGTGTTGGCTCTATGTGTGCAATTCATGTAGCAGCATCAGGATTTTCCCCTCCCTGGAAGAGTGAAGACCTGCTGAAGAGGATGTAAAGAGAACCGAGCTTTGTGGAGCTCACTGGGGACCCTCTGTGTTGTATGCTGCAAGACGCATGTGAAGAGCAGTGACCCAGAATCATGTTCCTTCCCTCTTGCCTTTGGGGGAAAAATAAAAACTAACACCTTGACATGCCTGTTAGGTGAATTTTATCTTCTGCAGGGATTCAGCCTCCAGCATGAGAGCTAAAAAGTGAGCTGAAGCATTTGAAAAAACACTGTTCAAAGAACTTTGAACAGTCTCTTGAAATTAAGTTTTACTAAGTGGATTAGATAGAAGAGGAGCGACATAAAATGCAGCCCATTGAAGAGAAAAGGATCCTCTCTTTTCCACAAGTTTCATCATGATATCTTGAAGAATATTTTAATATGAGCCATCAGGAGTGCTGCTAGGATCCCAAGATGAAGCTGTCAAGTAACATCTGCCAAAAAGAGACTTGCTTCATTACTTTGAAACCTTTCCATTGCTCATTAGGTCTCACCAGATGGGGATTCAGTATTTTGAAGTCAGTCACCCTGTATGAAGTAATTTGTTCATGACACTGATGAACAATTATCTACCTGTACACTGGGACTTCTAGGCTGTTTATTTCAACTGAGTGTCAGTACAGAGCACAAATTTAGCATCTGACAAAAAAAAAATTGAAATACAGAGGGTCAGACTGATTGAATGGGTGCATGAATGAGATTGAAACTTTTATATAATAATTCTGTCATTAATTTTCCTGTAACAGAATCCATTGTAATAATGCTTTGTAAGATTTTTTGCTACATGTTTTTATTTATTTTACTCTTCAAGTACAGAAAAATAATAATTATAAGTTCAAAATTGTTGTTCCAACCCATCCAGTAGAAGATGAACTACTGTGCATAATAACTGTTGTATTTCTGTTGGTTGAAAAATGTTTAATGGTTTGTTAGGAAACTAATTGTCAGTTTAAATCAGGAGAGTGACAATAATAACTCACTTAAATACTTGCATTGTGACCTGCAAAGGCTGCTATAAACATAATTCATTCCAATTTCAGTTTATAGTTAATGGGTACAAATATATGGCAATCCCCTTGAAAAAAATTTCCAATCTCTATTGTAATGTTTCTTTTGTATTTTCTTTCTTCACAACTTTTGTTATAAATAGAATAAACCAAAACATTGTTACATGCATCATGTGAATAACTCACTGATGAGGTTTGTTCTGGATAACTCTATGCAGTATGAGAATTTAAAAGGGATTAAAAACCTTGAATAATAATTTAATCCATCTTTATTTCTGTGCAATTCATTGAACAGTTAAATCAAACCACATAGGGAAAAACAAGTGTCTCTGCATGTGCAAACACACATATATTTGTACACACGCACAAAAAATTCACAGTGGAAATATATTTGAAAAACAAAATCAAGTGAAGTTAAAATAATTTCCTCTGGTATCAAAATACTCATATTTCAAGACTAGATGTTGTCTCACTCTCTGCTGAATTCTCAGTGAACTATCTTTTCTTAGACTTCAACAGGAAAATGCCTCTAAGGAGACTTTAGATGATAACCCTGAAGTACCATGGACAGCAAGCAAGGTTTCCACTGAAAATGTAGGCATAGCATAATTGCAAACACCATTTTGGAAAATGTACTGGTGTACTTCATTAGCTGCAGCAGGACACTGAAATTTTTAAGGTCCTTACTTGTGCACAGTGAAGAAACTGGAGGAGCAGGCTGTGCCAAAAGCTGTTTTGTCCCTTCCTGGCACAACTGCCCAGTTTTTTTATTTCAGTAGCAGAGGGATTTGCACATTCATTTATGCCCCTTTTCAGGAACATTTCAATTGACTGCATAGGGAAAAGTGGGGTAAGGCTTCCTTTCTCTTACAGTATGATGAGAATTGAGACCAAAGTATGGAAAATTAAGCTGTCACCTTTCTCCCTTGTTTTCCAAGTAGCTTGGAGAACCTACAAAAAAAGTTCTTGCTTTGCAGTTCTACTCTGAGCACATGTTCAGTAGAAACTTTTCTTTCAATTTCTTTTTTCTCCCTCTTATATGCAGGTGCCTCTGGTACTGTAGGACAGATTTTGTGGTCTGAGGGGAAAAAAACAAAACCTCTATTTAAGGTTCTGGAATTAAATACTTCATGACAAATCTTGGTAATATTAATAAATGTTTTTTTCCTTAAGGAACTCTGAGGTCAACCAAGATTTTCAATTTAAATCATCCAGGAACTGTTGAGGGAACATATTTTTCCAGTGAAATTTCAGTCTTACAGACTAGATATTTCTCTGTGGTCTGCTAGTGTATCAGTTCAAACATACAGAAACCTTAAAAGTAGTATTAGAGCGAAGTCTAAATAACTTGACCCTGAACATTTCTCTGAAACATGATGGAAATTCTTCTCCAGTTTAGGTTGTAAGTCAGCCAGAATCTCCCACACATTTCCTGAAGTTCCAAGACCAATACAGTTCTTAGTATATAAAGTAAAAGTGAAAAGAAATGTTTGTCATATCACAGAAGCACAGAATCACACAACCACAGCATCTGCTAAGCTGGTGGGGACCCACAAGGATCACTGACATACTTTGCTGAGACTGATTTGCCCCTTTTGCAAATGAAGGAAGAAGCAGTACCAGCAGAAAAAACTCAGTGCAAATCAGCAGCACAGAAAAAAACACACTGAAGTGGAATGGAAAGAAGATAGTGCAGGTTGACAGATGGCAAGGTTTGCCTTACCATGCAGTGGAGAAGAGACTCGTGTTTGACAACTCCTGGAGGAACTAGGAACAGGAGCTGTATGTAATTGCCCCTTATGATTGGCATGTGGACTAAATGATGATTCTTTATGAACTGTGTTAACAAAGTGCAAGAAATGCATCTTTCAATCTTTGTGTGTTACTCTCAACTCCTTAGTGGTTTATTCTTGGCAGGTTACAGCCTTGTAATATTTCCAAAGTGGTGGAATGGCAACTCTTCTGCCTTAATGGTGAGATCTAGTGAATTCAGGTTCTGCAGATTACTCATACTGCCTCAGGAGGATAGAAGGACTTACTTTCATTGCTAGTAGTAACACTTTATATGCCACTTTAAGGAGGCCATTTTAAGGATGTCAGTTCAAGCCATAGACTGACTTTCACAAGCATGAAAAGCAGGATGAGTTATTCCAGGCAAGAAGACTGTAGTAGTGTATTGGTAATATCTGTCATTTTTGTTTCTTCTTCACCAGTATACTTTATTGTTCCATATACTGAAGGAATGGAGGTTGGTGGACCTGACTGCAAGGCCAAGGTCATATGTAAGAGCTAAATTCAATGTTTCTACAGGTCTGGAAAAGTCTGTGAATTTCAGTGGATTCTGATGGTTTCTGCTGCAGAACTAATAGAAGTGCATATTAGCATCTATTCTAAAAAACTTTATGCCTGTAATGGCAGTAGAATTTTTTTTGGAGTATGTGTGCTCTCTCTATTCAGAAATAAACAATATGTGGGTTTGTGCACATTTGAAAACTGACCATCTTGAATAGCAGAGACATCTTGCGCATACTTGCACAAAAGTGGAACATCAATATTTCTACACTTAATTTATTTTTGTTCACAAACCTTATCTGAAATACAGCACTAATTTGCTAGCTCTGACGGACTGTTTTACTCAAGCTGGATTGCAGGTTGCTGAGTACTGTAAGCTTAAAACATGGTCTTCTCTGGCTAAGGTGAAGTAAAAAGCTGTTCTTATTTCCCATCTGCATGCCAAAAGTCATTTATAGCAGCAGTTTAATTTTTTTAAACATTTAGTTAAACATTTTTACTTGATTTTTATAATGGAATAAAGTATGCCTTGATTAAAATGCAGGCTGTGAGCTTTGGCAGTTTTACGAGCAATTTGTGACACTTGCCCTTTTTTTTCCCCCATGGCTAGACTGCTTCATGTATAATTTACTGTGACAAAACACTGGCCCTACTTATTGTCTATAAATACAGGCCCATTAGAAACATGTCTGAGGTGTTGCTTTTTAATGGCTGCATAATGTTCTTGGACCTGCAGTTAATGGAATAGTAAACAAATTTTTGGTTAAAAAGGCAGGGAAGGAGACACATTCCTCCATAAAATTAGTTTATTGTAGTTGTATGGATATTTCACGACAAGAACAATGATTTGTATCTACTTACAGACAAATATGAATTCTTTTCATCTCAGTCATATGAATACTGGAAGGTGTTAGGCTCATCTTATGATGAGCATGATTTGTCTGTGTACACTCGCTGCATAAAGAAGAGTAAAGGTTGTCACTGCAGTGAACCTCTTTAGGAAACTGTAAGTAGTGTCTGAAGATATGAATTAGACAGATTTTGATCAATACAGATGATTTCCTTCCCATACACAGAGCACGGGAGAAAACACCTACAGCAAATGGGTGAGTAGGAACCAGATAAATATGCAGCACGGGAGAAAAAAAATCCATAGTTTATGAAAAGAATTCAATATCATTTACTGGCTTTTTGCCTTGTCTTAATTACAGACTGCAAAGTTAAGAAAAAGTGTAAAATGTGCAGTGTAATGACTGTGAAAAGTCAGGCGTGCTGAAGAGATCACTCCAACTGAGGAAACACTTTAAAGCAAGAAAGCATGGGCTTACTTGCCTTTTAAAAAATATAATCAATACAAAAGAAAACCAAATCAGAACATCTTTCAAGCTTAAATCTCTCATTATCTCTCAAGCATAAATCCCATCAGAAGAATTTTCACCTACTCTCTGTGTTCCCAAATCCTTTGAAAAACACTTTATCTAGTCTGGATCATAGAATGTTAAGGGTTGAAGGAATGTTAAAAATCACTTTGTCCCAACCTCATGTGACAAAGGCAGGACACATTCCCCTAGACCAGGTTGCTTAAGGCCTTATTCAACCTGGCTTTGAACATTGCCAGGGTTGGGGCATTCACAACCTCCTGGGCAAGGGGTTCCAGTTTCTCATCACCTTCACAGTAAAGAATTTTTTCCTAATATCTACCCTAAACCTGCCTTCTTTTAGTTTATACCCATTACTCCTTGTCCTATTGCTACAGTTCCTGAAGAAGAGTCCCTCTCTGGATTCTCTGCAGGACCTTTTCAGAAAGCTGCTGTGAGATATCCACACAGGTTTTCTTCTCCAGGTTGAACAGCCCAAATCTTCTTAACCTTTGTAAGAGAGGTGCTCTGGTCCTCTAATCAATGTCTTGACCTTCCTCCAGACTTGCTCCAGCAGTTCCATGTCCTTCTTCTGGGGACAGCAGAACAGAATCCAGCACTCCAGGTGGGGTCTCAAAAGAACAGAGTAGAATGTAAGAATCACCTCCTTCAATCTGCTTGGCCACACTTCTTTGAATGCAGCCCAGGATTTGTGGAGGGACAGAGTGTGAGAGAATAGTGCAGAAGGCAATCTCACCCCTGAGGAGTTGCAGCTGTACTAATCACCAAAGATTAGGAACAGGCCTGCCTTCAACAGGCCACAGCTGTGCGCAATAATGATGAGTGCTATAAAAGGGTGGGTTAGCTGGCTGAGCAGAGAGTTGGAGTTTGTTGGTTGTGCTGTGAGGAAGAAGGAGTCAGTGTTGTGAGGAGATGTCCATGAGAAATCAGCAAGAAGGTATGGGAGTTTTGCAATAAGATGGCAACAAGGATTCCCTTGGCTTTCTGGGCTGTGAGCTTGTACTGTTGGCTCCTGTAGAGCTTTCCACCAACTACCATGCCTAAATCCTTCTTTTCAGGGCTTCTCTCAATCACTTCTCTGCCCAACCTGTAGGTGTGTCTGGGATTGCCATAACCCAGGTGTAGGACCTTGCACTTTGCTTTGCTTCTTGAGGTTTGCCAAGTTCCCTCTGAATGGCACCCTCCGTCTGCAGTTTGTGACCTTTCATAATTCTCTGGCTTTGTAGTAAAAGGAGTAGATGCCTGGGGTTTATTTTGAGCCTAAACTTGATTACTCCTAAAGAAATGTACTATTCTACGCTCCAGTTGCAAGTCCAAAATTTGTGCAACTTCCTGGCAAAGTCATTAAGTCATGTGATACATGCATGTTCCTTGCATAGCCATTTCACTAAAATTGGAATTTCTTCTGTTTTCACATCCACTTCATGCTAATGGCACTTAGTTTCATGCTTGCCTTATCGAGCTTTGTACCATTTCAGATGTTTTCCCACACTTATATATATCAGCCCTGTATTAGAAATGAACAGCAATTCACAAAGGACATGATTACTAGTTCTGAGAGAGTGAAATTACACAGCCACTGCATCAGCTTTTGGAAGGGCTGTTATTTACAAGGCTTCACCTTTTGGGCCATATATGAGGTTTTGAAAAAGGTCCTCCCCTAGTTATTCAGTGGGATTTAAAGAGCTTGTGATACATAAATATGTCTAATGTTGAAATGAAATAGTTTAGTGGGCTGAAGAAAGCAGAAACCAAGCAAGATAGGGATCAAATTATCCAATACAGGAGGTTATATATTGGTTGCTGAGTTTTAGCAATCTCACCATCTCCTTGTAAGACTTCAAAAAGCACTTGAAAATAGATCTACAATAGGAAGACTCAGAAGATGGTTGTTATCAGTGCAATTATCCTCCTTAGCTGACAGCATCACTTTCAATGCTTACAAGTCTTTAGTGCAGCTAGTAAAAGTGAGCTGCAATGGTTGTTTCTGAACTGAACTCATCTGTTCTTCAACCCTATCTGGTTGTTGAAGAAGAGAACTTTTTTTCTCTGGGACAATACAGTTCAAGGTGGAAGTAAATCTGTGTGATAATTTGTACATTCTTTATATACGAAAGTTTCACACATGTTTTTATCATGACTCTTGAACTATATGGTAATGCACAAAAATATTAGTTAGACTGGACCTGGGGATAATGAATCCTATTAAATCTCTGTATAACAGACTACCACAGAACCAATTTTCTTGTTCAGAAAAGATTATATTTTTATAAGTGTTCTGACTTCTGAAACGATCTAAGACTTTTTTTTGGTTTTTTTTTTAGGAAAAAATGCTTTTTAAAAAAACCTTAATTTTGTCATTTTTGTTTATTGTGTCTTAGGAGAATATCTGTCTTTGAAATATCAGTGAAAAAATTGAGATAATCAAGTTTATTTTGACAACATTGAAAATTTCAAATGCATGTGTAACTTTTCATGCTCTATTGGGAATATGCAAAAAAAGTACTTTGAGACTTAGAGGAATAAGGAAATTGGAAGGAGAGTGAAATAGAATTGCACAGAGCTTCATGGACACAAATTACATCTACTGCAATTGAAAAAGGACAAATAACTGAACTATGAAATTGGCAGATTCATCAAGTAATATTCCTCTCAAGCTTTAGCAGATTTGTTTTAGTCTCTCTCTTTTCTTTCGTTGACAATAAAATCCCCTGGTGCTTGCAAATACAAATAAGAGTGCATTCTTTGCACTAAGGTGAATTTAATTTATGGGGTGTTTAGTTTATTGTTACTGCAATGTCATCAGAGGGCAAAAAGACAATTTTCTTGGCAGTCTAAAGGGTTTAATGGGGCAAAATCAAGAGGACAGGACAAGTTTTGTCTTTTATTGTTTGGTTTTTTTTTTTCCTTTTCATACCTTTTCTTTTATCAGTTGTGAACTGTGTTTGACTCTAGTAAGATTTGCAGCCAGACCAGGTACGTGATATGAGCAGAAATATTAACATTTCATTGTGATAGAGGTACTGTTGCTGAAAGCCACCTGGGTAATTATCTACTGAAAATAAAAGCTCTATGAAACAGATTTATCCTTCAAAGAAGTATGTTATACAACAATAAAATACAATTTAAAATGTATTAATAAATTAGATTTCTGTAAAATACTGTTGCATTGCACTGATTGAAATTTTTCTAAACAGATTGCAGAATTTCTATAATAATATTCCTAAAAATATATGTCAGTTAATAAAGATATGGTATATAGTTTTCTTGTATGCCATGTATGTAAGTTACAATTACATTACATTCTAGTTTAGTATTTCTGTTGCTTAATTTTCTAGCTTTTGAGTCATTGTAATTGCAGCATTTCAGAAAAAATCATGTTCTGACAAAGTTAATTGAACTATAAGTTACCTTTTCTAGTGGTACCACAACTTTACTTTGACCCCTTTAATGATTTTATTTTAATAATTTGTTGAAGTCAGTTTGAAAACTGTTTAAATGATTTAAATTATTTTGCCAATTCCACATGCATGATTCCTGCTGATGCCAAGGACAGTACAGCATTCAGAATGTTTGGTTTAATCTCTAGTGGCACTTTTAGTTTTCACTTCAACATTAGACATACTTCAACTGATCCTACTGTATTTTAAAAGACCATATAGTGATTTCTGATCTCTGCTGGATGACAAAGCATACCTTGGAATAATCTCTTCTGATAGAAACATTAATCAATCCAAGTTGTCTGAACTTATTCACCATGACTGGCAGCTCTTTAAAGCACCAACTTTTCTACAATTTCAGCTGCAGTAACTTTCATTTATCATGTGTTTATTGCTCACTGAGATGTTTCAGGAGGAAATAATCTCTGAGGATGAGAATGAAGATGGTGTAAATAAAATAGTTATAAAACATATTGAAATTCTTAACAGAGTGGCTATAAATAACTTGTCATACTGCATGGTATTCTCTATTACATTTTACCTCAGTCTTGCTTTAATATATAAAATTTGTTAATTCCATCTTAAATTCCTTTCTGTTTCCTGTTTTTATTTTGTTTGGAGAGCATTTAAATAATGTCTGAACTTGTAGCTATTTTGAAAATTATTAATTGCCAACCAAAAAACTCTACTAGTTTCCTAAGTATTTCTTAAGAGAAGAATTGCCTGGCTGCAAAGATGCTACTGGGGCTGTATAAGGAAGATACTTTATTGTTTCCTAGAAGCCCAGCTTTTGCTCTCACTCTTTTTTTGGGCTCCTCTGGGATGGATTCACCCAGAGAAGCTGTGGATGCCCTAATGCTGGAAGTGTTCAAGGCCAGGCTGGATGGGGTCTCTGCCATCTTGGCCTAGTGGCTGGTGTCCTAGCCCCTGGCAGGGGAGCCAGGAGTTAGAACAAGGTGATCTTTAAGGTCCCTTCCAAGCCAAGATGTTATATGATTCCATGAATTTGAGTGGGAGTATGCTCCAGAAAAATGGGTCCATGTATTCTGAATACCTGACTGCCATAAACTCAGGATAATTAATTCCTGTTGTAGTTAACTGATAGAGATGCATCAGTTTCTAATGAGACATGTACAAAAATCCACTTCATACATGCTTGAAATATTTTCTGAAAGATCTTAATTAAGCTTCTACTCACAAGCTTTGTATGGTTAAAAAAAAAAAGCCAACATTTATATTCAGTATACAGAAAGTGGGATGTAGCTTTTTGTTACCTCATATTAAAAAAAAATCATTGTTCTCTATAATGCACAAATTAGGCCAAACATTTACATTTTGTTTTACTGTTAGTTGGGGTTTTTTTAATCCCTAGTCTTCTTGCTTAATCTTTTTTGGAGTAATGTTAAAATGGCACAGATATTTCATACCAATAACCAAAGCCAGACAGGTAATAAGATAAGCACTGCCTTTTAAATTCGAGGTCCTGTTGAAGCTGGTTTTCCTTGGTTAAAGTAACTTCAACATGATATAACTTAGTGCAATTTCCTAACTCTGACACAGAGTTTTCTTGTATGCCATAAACTGTTTTAATCTGCTAAGCACAAAAATGGAGTTTGGGGTTTTAAGACAATACTTTTGGGAAAAAACAGAGGGACAAACAAAGTTTGGGGGAAGAAAAGTAAAAGGTAGGGATGGTGGGCTGAGGAATATAGAGAAACTTCATAACCTGATGGGTTAGCAAAACAAATTTATTACTTACAAGTGATAGAAGTCAGTTTTTATAGTCCTAGAAAGATTATTAACTAGTCTTTAGTAGAAATGAGTTCTACCGCCAAGTGGCTAATTAATGTTTAATTTCTATTTATTTATAAAGAGCTGTTTTTTTTAGAAAAAAAGGCTGGCATTCTGGTTTCTGGCTAGAGAACAAAACTGGGTTAACTATCTGTTACAATGCGGCAATTGGATTCAACCCTTGTAATTGAATAAGAAAAAAGTTCAAATTTATTATAATAGTCTTTATTAATTATTTCTACTCTTGGAGTTTTGTGCATTGCTTTACTTGCAATGAACTGTGGGAGCAGCCGCGAACTGCCCTTCACAGTTCATTGCCTAAGACCTTGGTACAGTGTGCAGCAATTTTGTAACCATTACAAATGTAAAGATTTCATGTGGGGTAGCCAGAGATATTACTGAGAAACTGGAGAAGTGATTCATGAGTCATGCCCTTCCCAAGGGTGCCTCATCTGACCACCTAACCCTACATGGGAAAGACCTGGCTCTCCAGTAATTCTTTGGTCTGATC
Organism: Ammodramus savannarum pratensis; assembly: GCA_020466415.1. NCBI lineage: Eukaryota > Metazoa > Chordata > Aves > Passeriformes > Passerellidae > Ammodramus > Ammodramus savannarum. Next base: position 32,098,021 of record JAHXMQ010000807.1, read on the forward strand.
TGTTAGTCCTCTGGGAATGCCTGGGATGCTCATAACAGCACTTGTCACCTGTGGCTAGGTATGAGACTCACACTTTGGCTTTGTGGGGAAGAACATACCTTCAGTGGGTGTATGCAAAAAGTTGTATAACAGAAAAGAGGCAATATTAGGACCCACCACAATGAGGATGATCACAGAGGGTTCCCAGAGGGTTGCATCCGCTCTGTGAGTTACTCACACACCTGTGATGTGCTTATCTAGCTCTGGGCTGGACATTTTAACCAGAAGGATACTGTGAGAGACACTAGGGAAGCTTTACTGAAACCCAAAAAGATTACAACAACCGACTTCCCTTCCAGGTGGGTTGTCTTGCCATAAAAAAGAAATCAGCTTTGGTAAGCAGAATTTTCCCTCATGAAGCTGTGCTGGCTGCAACCAATTACTGTGTTGTCTTTCAGGTATTTTTCAATACCTCCAAGAATAATCTTGTTCATAACTTTACCAGGAACTAAAGTGAAACTAAAAGGGCTGTAGTTTCTGGGGACCTCCTTCTTGCCCTTTTGAAAACTGGGAGATTCACCAGCTTCCAGTTAGTTGGGACATCTCTGGATTCCCAGGACTGCCCAAAAATCATCAAGAGAAGTTTTGCAATGGCATTCAGCCAGTTCTTTGAGGATTCCTGGATGGATGGACCCCATCAGACTCCATAGATTTATAGGGATCTATCTGGAGAAGAGATTCCAAAATTTCAGGGTCAGCTAGGAGCTGATCATTCTTGCAGTCATGTTCCTTCAGCTCAGGGCATTGAGATCCCCTTGGTCTGCCATTCATGTCAGAAATCCCATTGTGCCCTCCTCAGGTGCCTTACTATTCCAGATCAGTATTCCTGGATGGGGAGATAGTGCTCATTAAGTGGCAGTGATCATGTAACCTCAGCCCAGTGACTGCTGGACTGAATGATAAAAGATAGCTTTATACGGATAGCAATGTGCATCTTACCTTTAACAACTGAGTGATTCCTGTCTAGATAGGAACTGGAAGTTTTCTTCCCTATCTCAAGTCTCTGTGACACCACTTGGTACACTACAAAAGTAGAACACCTTTTACAATGAGAATTTACGGAGGTTTATTTGTGTTATATATCCCTCAGGCTTTTTGTTAAAGCCTTGTGTTGCTACTTCAATATTTACAGCCTCAGTTCTCTTGTCCCAAAAGTAATTATTTTGCTTGTTGCTCATGATGAATACATCTAGCACCATGCTAAAACTATATATAACAGTAAACCAGCTGCCCTATGTTCAAAAGCTAAACTACTGAAAAATCAATGCTGTCATTAGTTAAACATATATGTGCCATTGAAGTTGTTTAATACTCTGCTTTTCTGTGAATTGCATCCTTAATTAGGAATGTAGCTTCAGTGTTCTAACAATGCTAAACATGATCTCTTCTTCAAACTAAAAACACGTTGTGTTGGATAATTCCACAAAAAAGGTAATTAGTGCTACGGAGTTATGAAGCTTTTAAAAATTTGACATCTACATCCACTTTTTAACTCTAAATCTCCATATTGAATGTTATACTCTGTAAATATGTTTCTGATGGATCTATTATTTTTTCTGATGGTAACTGTACTGCAGACACCTCTTGTCCTTGAAACTGCCAAAATATCACCAAATCATAGAGTGGCTGAGGATAGAATGAACATCTGCAGGACATCTGATCCAACAGTTCAGGCAGGACCACCCAGAACCAACTGCCCAAGACCATGACTTAGATGGCTTTCAAGTATTTCCAGGGATGGAGGCTCCACAGCCTCTCTGGGCAGTCTGTGCCCATTCTTGGCGACCCTTTCACTCAGTGTTTCCTGATGTTCAGAAAGAACTCCCTATGTTTCAGTTTGTGCTCATTGCCTCTTGTCTTGTCACTGGGCACCACTGAAAAGAGTCTGGCTCTGTCTTCTTTGCCCCTAAATATCTCTAAGTGCTTATTATATATTGATGAGGTGCTCCCCTGAGCTTTCTTTTTTCTGGATTAAACAGCCCCAGTGAGGCACCACTGCTTAAAAGCAGTTGCATTGGAATGTCTGTCTGAGACAGCATGGACACTATGTGCAATTGCATATTGTATGTGTTTGCTTTGTATGTGTGAATGTGCATATATGTATAATTTCACGTTTGCATACAAATACAATTTTAAGATACCTGTATATAAAGCACATATAAAGCTATGCCTTTGCTCTTTCATGTAAAACTGTAAAGTATGGCTAGAGTTGAGCTTAGAAATCACCCATTTTCTAGAATTCTTGATAAACCGATATGTGATTCAGTGACAATGATTCTGACTTTGTATTTCTTTACAGTTTTACAGCTTTGGTGTAAAATTACTCAATCTTGGGTCTGTTATCTGATATTGTTTCATATTTCCCTAATGGAACAGCATAATTCTTTTTTATATTTGTATGTTTAGCAGGTAACTCCTGAAAATCTGTCCTCAATCAACACATTATTATCAGTAAGAATTTGCATTATTTTATACTCCAAATGCAGAGTGAGGTGTCATTTACGTATGTTCAACTGTAGTTGTAGTTACTGTTGTTGGCTCCTAAGTGCAACCATTAATTTTGAAAAATGGTGAATTATTTTTGAGTAAAACCTCCATGGTGACTGTAGTCACTGAGCAGTTTATATCTAAGTTATGAAGATGCATGTTTTTAAATGTCCATGGTAGTTTTGAAAGTGGAACTGTTTTCCTAAATTACTGTAGAAAGTTATTTGTTCTCATATGCGCTGGAGAACATACTCCAAAAATTTAGAAAAGTCTTAAACCAAAATTGGTTCACAATTGTCAGAATTATTTAGTTTGGAAAAGATCTTTAAACCATTGACTTCAACTGTGACCCAGCTCTGCCAAGTCCTCCACTAAACTGCGTCCCCAGGTGTCACATCTACACACCTTCTAAATAGCCCCAGGGATGGTGACTCCAGCACTTCCCTGGGCATCTTGTTCCAGTGCTTGACAACCTTTTCAGTGAAGATGCTTGACTACATGTTTGGTGAAGAAATTTCCTACCACCCAAGAAAACTGAGGCGTTTTTAAGGATGAACATTTTGAGTACGATATCAAAATTTTGCCATACTCTTGCTTTTCTCTTGCTAGAACTAATCTGTTAGAGAAATTTTCTGAGAGTCTTAATTTTTGCCTTGTTGTCTTTTGCTGGGTGAGTACGACTGCCCTTATCATGAGGTGCCATAGCATTCCTGAGAAAGGAAGCAGAAAACGTAGTGGTTAAAATGAGTTTTATTTCTTAAATTGCATACAAAAAATTGCTGTCTATGAGGTAATATTGTCAGTGTTCTAGTAAACTTTCAGTGACAAAAAAATCCCTTTACAATTATTGCTTATCATTTATTTATCTGTAATAAGGAGGTTAAAAGTTAGGTTTCAGGACATTATTTTCAATTTTTTTGTCATTCTGATGTCCTGCAAATTGAATAAAATTGTGAAATAGACACAGTCCACACAAACAAAGATGCATTAGTGGCCTGACTCCAGTAATGGTGAAATATGTCCTGGCTGTCAAGATGCTAAAACATCAACATCAGAATAACTACATTAAATGCCATGGGAAAAGATTGCTTACAAAATGTGTACTGCAAAGTGCAGCTATGGAATATTTTCTATCTAATAAATATTTTAAGTGAAGACTGTTTAGATCACATTAGTTTGGACCAACTGCATGTCTCATTTAATGTAAGTACTTTGTTTTCACCATACAGTGGTGTCACATCTATTGCTTTGAAAAATTGATGCTCATTTTTACATAATTCATACTATCGTGCCTGCTGAGATGAGTAAAAAATGCTTAATGCATTCAGGGTGTTACTTCTGTAACATTTTCAAGGTCAGACATTTAATTGATGCTCGATTCTAATTCTATCAATGTCAGTATCCTCATTTAAGAAAAGGGAAATGACAAAGAGGAAGTTATTTTAAAATAACTTTTAATATCTGAAGCGTATACAGAAAACATTGTGGATGCCTTACACTTTATTTATTTTGACTCTTCTACATGATGAGAACTGTATAAAATTTGTATTTTATATTTAGGTTGTGGCATAACTATTGAGAATTTTCAAGGCTGGATGAGATTTTATTTGGGCTATACTGTTATAGAAGTGGGTTTATGAAGATTTCCCTCTCCTGGGAACAGTCAGGCCACTGACCAAAGTGAAATGGTTGTATGAATGGTATCCAGAGTCTGGTCACACAACCCAGACCCTCAATGTTCCAAGCATATAGTTCACTGATTCTGTTCAGTTGTGCTCAGCTTCCCTATAAGCCCTTGGTATGCTTGGGCACAATATCCTTATCTCAGCCCAGAAGTTAGGAAGCTGCTGGACAGCAGGGGCTAAGATACATTCACCTTCAACCAGGTGCATTTCATTGATCTCCTGTCTTTTGCACCAGCATGACAATGAAATATGGGGAACTCGTGTTTCACCTGGGGAATCATCTGACTTTCAAGCACAGAAAAGGGTGAGACATAAGGCCAATCAATTAAACCTTTATGCAAACATGGAATTCTTTGGTTTTTACCAACTATCTAAAGACCCCTTAACACAGCAGTGGAGATGCAAATCTTAAGAAACGCTTTTCAGACAACTCTGTGGACAAAAATAAAGAAAAAAAATATACAAAATGATAAAGCCAAACAAGCTTAGCTGGGAAATGTCCTGGTGACCCTCAGCAAGGATGTGTACTGTGGGTAAGGAATGTGGAGAGGACGGAGCTAGAAATATAGATGACATCCAAAGATGAGTCTTTTGACATTTTTGCTCTATTGTACACACAGAAAAACTCCAAAAGCACTTTGGAAAATTTCCTCATGGTATTTCCTTGTTAGTTTAATTCTTGTTTCAACATACATTTGGTCCTCTTAGGACTTGGAAGGGAAAAACTGCAGTAACTCATTCTATTTATTCAATTTTGTTGAAATGAGATGATACCGTAAGAGTGATATCTGCTTCCAGTGCAGGATGGACAGTTCGTCTCCTGGGAGATCTGTGTCCCAAAACTATGAAAGGGAATTAAAAAACCTAAAAAGAGAGGGAAAGAGAAGAAAAAAGTTGTTAAAAAAGTTTTACTCAACAAAAAAAAGTTACATTTTTGTTTTCTATGTATAGAAGTGTATCTTTTACACTTTTAATCATCTTTTGATTTAGATTCAGAGTTCTAAATCCAAATTAAATAAAGAAAAAATATGTATAGGTAGATTTCTTTTTTTTTTTTTCCTAAATTGAAATGACATTAAGTGTATCTTTTCTGCACTCGTCTGTTTTCTCTAGGAATCTTGGAAAAGAAAGTGCAAAGTAGATAGTAAAAAATAAGGGTAGAATAGAGCTGGAGAAGACAGTCTAGACCATTAGTCTAAAGATAACACTGACCTTACTCAAATAGCTCCCAATGAATGTATGCCTAATCTTTCATTTACAAACCTCCAGTGATAGATTTTTATGTTTCAATAAATTTGCTGTCTAGACAAGTGTTTAGTAGCTTTCTTTTTATTTTTATACTTCTTTTTTTTTTCTGTAAGGGCCAACCTAAATATCTTCTATGTCAGAAATTACATCTGTTTCTTACTGACCTACCCATGGCAGAAGTGCAACATCATTTTCTTGTGTCAGTCTTGAAAGCTATAGTGTTGTCTCATTTTAGGCTTTCCTAGCTGAAACAATTTAAGTATCTGTTCATGGACTGTGCTCTTGAAATCTGACTGTTCTCATTGCCCTCCTCAAACCTTCTTCTGCTTTACCACCTTACAAACAAAGCCCCAAAGGGAAACGGTGCTCTTAGGAACTGTGGTGGGGGGGGGTCTTTCTTCAATTTGATGATTTTCTCTGGAAGAACAGTGACCAGGATTTTTCTGCACTGTACTTCTGAGCTGTTTAAACTTGTCTTTTCACAAGTAATTCTTCAGTGTAAGGTTCAGCAGTAAAAATGTTCTAGGAGCAGTTCCTAGGAGAAATGGAGGGAGCATGAAGCCACTCACTTTTGGAGGCTAAGCCAGCTCATAAGCATATATTCAGGGTGCTTTAGGTTATTTTATCTGAGTGTCTGGGAATGTTTCCAACACCTCTTAATTTGCTAGTATGAATGTATGATTGCCATTGAAGATTTGGCCTTTATAGCAGAATTCCATATTCTGTTCTCATTGAAGATTTCTGGTTTCTTATCAGATTCTGTCACATTAAAATAGTTTGTCAGATAACTCTATGGAGAAAAAAATCCAAAAAGTATAGTTCTGCTCCCTTTAATTATTAGTGATATCCCCAGGATGTGTGTTCCATTCTACAAAACTTACTGGGGATGGGTGATTTTTTTTTCTCTGTCTGTTTCTTTTAATCCTGTGGTTAGAAAAATTATTTCCTTAGCACAGACTCTTTATGAGAGGTGATGCAGAGAAAGGAGGAGATATTTCAGATGACAGAATGGATAAGTTCAGGGGAGGAATTGGAGCACAGACCACTATTTCTAAGATCAGTGTACAAACTAATATGCTGACAGCTTTCTGAGCAATATCCACCTCCTAAAATTTAATTATCAACAAATTTTAAGTTAGTTTATCCTTAATAGCCTTCAGATACTTTTACAAAGAAGATAGATGAATATCCTCATTTTGAAAAACATGCAAAAGTTTAGAGGAAACATATACATAAATTTGGAGTCCCGTCTCCTCATCTTCATATTTGAAGATATTTCCTTAGTCTGTGATTTACACTCACATCATAAGAGTTCTCTGTTCCATGGATTAATGATTACAGCCTCAACTCTGAGTGGCTCACTTTTACTCTGGATGTTGCTTTTTACAACGGGTTTTGTCTCCTGAGTTACTGATGTGAATTACCACTCTACCACTTGGTTGGACTCTGATTCTGAAATTTCTTGCTTAATTGAGGTTGGGTGAAACCTACACATTACTAGAGTCCTTTGGGTGAGGAAAGAGACAAGAAGCTCTGTTACCAGGCCTTGTTATTTAAAAGTTATGGACTTTTAACAGTTAGTAAAGTTACTTTAACAGTTCTGAAATTTATTGAATTCCCAGTCCCCAGATTATTCTTCCTGAATTTTTAAAACAAAACCCTTGTGTCCTTACATTGAACATAAGGCATTTGAACTTGAAAGGCATGACAGATCATAAGCACATAGAAGGAATTTAAAATTAATTTATTTTCAAAATAATTGTTTTTAAAGTGGCTTTAACAGTATGGGGATTTGCCTAATGGTTTTTGAATGACTGAGATGAGAAATATGAAAAATAAAGACTGTGGTGCATAATATAATAAAATCAATTCACAAAATAACGTAACAAGTAACATAACAAAAACTGTTCTGTAAAATTGAAAAGCATACAAAGACTAGATCACTGTACTTTGTCAGTAAGCAACGGCAGGACATTTATTGTGTTATTATTCTTCACTGGATGCTTTGTCCAGATGTAAGCTGAAGGTTGAAAGCATTGAGCCATCAAAATTGATAACAAAATCCAGTCCTCAGGGAACTCCCACTCAGGACACTGAAGCAGAAATGATCTTATTAGAGTGTGTGAGAAAACAAATGAGAAATGATGCAAATTGTACAGCAGCGCATGATTGTGATATTTTCTGGCATCCATGAATCTTTGCATTGTTCTAATCAGATGTAGGCATAGATTTGCTGTCCTGTAATTAATTTTCATGGCTTTAAATTATCAGAAACAAAAAAATTTGAAAGGCAGAGTCATCCTTGTAGAATATAAAATACTACAGGGCTTGATGGACTTGCTCTGCCTCACCTAGTCCGGGGACTGAGACTGGGCTGGTTTACCATGGTTTGGTGTCTGACAACAAGTTGATGCTATTCAGTCCTGGAAGGTTCTACAGGTATGGGAGCTGCTTTTTTTTTCTTGAAGCCAGTATCTGTAGTGGTTTTTTAGGGTTCTCTGTTCCATCTTCTTTTCTATAAGTGTTCAAAACCAGCTTTGCTGCAAATTTGTGGGATGTTCTGAAGTGGGTATTCCTCAGTCACTGTAGTTATCAGAGATTCCTTTGTATAAATAAAGAGAAATAAGGTAAATACAGTTGATACTCCCAGCTGTCCCAGGGAGAACAAGTGACTGTTCTGTTCCATAACTGTCTTTCTGCTTTTAAGAATTTATCATTATGCAAAGTGTGTAAAGTATGGAATTTTGTTTGTATGTGAAAAAAAAAATCAGAACAAACAAAGAAACCCCAACAACAAAGCAAAAAAAATGAGGTACTCATATACTCTAGTATGCTTTACTAGTAAATTACCTCTGTTCAAAGAAAACATGTACAGAACTTCCCTGTCTGCCTTTATTTTTGGACATTAATTTCTCTTGGCTTTGTGTTGCTGTTGTTGCTTCTGATTACAGTTGTCAGAATAACAGAGAGCACATAAAGATGGCAGCATTTTCTCATCTCCATCATTAACAGACACCACACAAGTATTTTCCTTCTCTGAACTACTTAGCTACTGACATTGTTTAAATACAGGGCTGCTTCACTGTTACTCCTTGGAGAAAGATTTATCTGAGCAGATGCAATCCCTGCCCTCATGGCCTTTAAATAGGTGCTCTGCCCGAGATGTACAGAAAATCAGATATACTGATACACAGAGAGGAAAGGGGAAACTCTCCTGACCTTCATTCCCAGTCCTCCCTGAATGTATGTTTGCTTCTGGCTATATACACAATAAGTTGTACTTGAGTTCACAGGACAAGAAACCAGAGCAGAGTGTTATTCATTGCACATCAATGACTTTCACTTCATACTTTTTCTACTCATGAACAGGTTGTCTGGAATTTTTTTACTAAGTTCAAGCTCTATTTAATAACATTTAAGTTGTTTTTGAGAATGCTTTGGGTTTGTTGTTTCTCGGTCCTGATTAGCAAGAAGTTTCCACTTCATTCACTGCTTCTTTATCTATTCTTGGAAGCAGTTTTTGGGCTTGACTGTCATCTTGCTAATTGCTGACAACATTGCAGAAAAAATGGCCTACATTGTGTGTTGCAGTATGTTGTGAAAACAAACAAGAAAGAGCAAACATTAAATCACTGCCTATGAGCTCTGTGAGGTAAATTTCTGTCTCTTCTTCTCCTTATTTGTGATGTAAGACACTTATTTGTCAATGAGAGATAACCATCCATGAACTGCTCAATTTTTACTGTAGAGTGACCTTCAGAAGATCTCACTTCTGTAGACTAAACCTGGAGCAGGCAAGTGCAGGAGTTTTTAGTTTATAAGTCCAGAGGCTTCACAACCTGCATGAAGCAGCCATCACAGAAAGGATTCCTTCCAGGCACCAGAATTTTGCTGCTGCTCATCAGAAGGATGGATTTGCTGAGTGGAAATATTGAACCTGTAGATGATCCAGAGTGGACTAAGGGAAGAGTTGGATTTAACTTCTAATTTTGCTGAGCTGAATAAGTGTAATTTATTTTAAACCATTCCTACATAATAGTACTGCTAATGAGAGCTTTAATTCACTGGCTTAATTGGCTATTACAATTATTATTATTATAATGCTAATAGATAATCTCATGCAGTAAAGTGGCTGTGTGGGGAAGCAACAGTGAAAGTCATAAAGTTTTTAAGGAGAATCTCCACATAAAATCTCCAGTGTTCTTACTGCAGAGTTATTCACAGCTGGCTCTGTTCTGCACTGGATGCTCCCCTGGGTGCCTAGGGGCATGGCCTGGAGATCCAGGTACTGCCTGCCTTTCTGGAATTTATCCATGGCTTCACAGCCTCGTCCCTGGGAGGCTGTACCAGAGTTTTTTGTTTGAGTCTCTGCCCAAGGGAAGGGGAGGATGGTAGTTAGAGAGGGGAAAGCTATCCCAGATATCAATCAGTTTCCTATTAGGATCGTGAGAAACTCAAGTCACTGGCAGCCCTCTGTTTCCCCAATACTTTCAGGATCAGGCACTGGGGATTGCATTAATGTCTCCTGAAGAGGGGAGAAAGAAAGCTATCTGCTGCAATAGATCTTTATAGTATTTTCCCCCTGATAGTTTACTGATAGCTGGCTTAGATGAAGGTGCTTTTTCTTGCAATTTATAGCATCAAAATCTGACAAGAATAGGGCACTTCAGTTCCCTTCTTTCTTTCTTGTTTTTGGCATTGAATTTATTATTTTTTCCCCACTTGTTTCCATCAGGAAGTGTAGAGGGAGTGCAACTCCCACTGCTGTAGATCTTCACATTTATCTCTAGAATTCATGCAGAGCTCAATATACAATTGACAAATTACAGTGCAATTTCTTAACAGTTTCTTACATAACAAATGGAATCTTCCTAATGGCTATAAGGTGAAAAGCATATCCAAACCCTAACCTGGTCTTTAATAGATGTAAATCTGTATGATGTAATTGCACTTTTTTTCCCCCTGTATTTGGCATTGGAAGCTAAGAGGCCACACCTTTGGGATCTAATTATTTAAGCACACAAAATTTTTGTGGAAGGGTGGTGCCATAGTGAAATCATGCAAGAACCTGAAATGACTGCTAAAGTGATTATGGTCAGTTGGATAAAAGCATATTTTGTGCCAGCTTCAGAAATGCAATGAAGCTGGTGAACTTTTAAACTTCTGATATTTCTTTAAGCCCTTTACTTTATAGCTGGGAACTGCTGTACTTTTATTCTTTTAACAGAGTGATGGGATTATTTCAACTTTTGTATATTAAAAAAAGCATTAAATGAATTGCATTAAAGAAAAGTGACATATTAATAACTCAGAGAGAGCAATTTCATTTCCCAGTGCCTACTTTGGGTCCTCATGGTCTTATATATCTTAATTTCAAAGTAGTTTCTTCAGGATTGAAGAATGGAGCTTAAGTGTGACTTCAGCATTAAAAATTGCTTCTGATTTTGGTAATTCCTTACATATGTAAGGACAGTTCTCTATGCATCTGTCTCTTTTTTAAAAACTTTTTGCTTGAACAGATTGAATGTGCTGATTTTGTGGGTGGTAACATGAAAGTAAATTCTTTTTTAGGAAGTTACATTTGCTCAAAAATATTTGTATTTCTCAGAGCAACATACAAGCAAAAGGGTGAACATAATTTCTTTATTAGGTAATGATCTAATGGCATTAATTTACAACAAAATAGTGTTAAAATCTCCATGTCATAATGAAAGGAAATAATAATTTATTAGTCAAAGTCTTGCTAGAGTATTCATCCTACCTGAAATAGGAATGGCTCGTATGTACTTTCCCATATCAGAAAAGTAAAAAAATGGGTAGTCTTTTTCATTTGTGGATGTACCTATAATGAGTTAAACTTTATATACCAGCCATCAGCCTTTCTTCACAAATACTGATGTATATTTGAAGACTAGCCTGTGACTACAGATCAGAAAAATCTCATTCCAAGTTAAGGATGGGGCTTTCCATCATTAATTTTAAAGTCAGAAAACTTAATCCATTTGCTGTGTTGGTTTGCTAATGAGAACATTTCTGTGTTCTCTTGTGTACTTGTTTTGTACATTGGCAGAGCTCAGGACCTGAGGTGATCTGGACATAATAGACAATCTCAATAGCATTGTTTCTGATTTATTATGCCTGAAATTCAATGTCACACTTAATTTGAATGATGCAGTTTTGTTGAAGAATTACTTTTTCTCTGCTTTCTTGGCTTTCTGGTAAGGAGAAAGAAAAGTTGAGAGAAAATATGCAGACCAGCAATTGTGCAATTAGGAAAACAGAGTTTCTGTCACTAGCTGTGTCCTCAAACTAATGCCTACTTAGCAGAAATCAGTTTAAGACTTCTGACTTTCAAACCTGGCAATGTCTACAAATCTAGAAAATTTTATCTTATGTATAGATAGAAGCTCTTGTCTCTTCATCCCTTCACCTGTAAGAAAGCACTCTTTGAGTGCACCTTTTATTATTAAGGTGATGCCTTGGCTGAAATGCCTGTGTAAGAAGAGAGGAGAGCTTTGAGACAGTAGGTTATGGACAATAAGACTTTTGGTAGAAAGGATTGGCACAAACATCTGCTTGCACAAGTTGAGCTGATACTTCTATATGTTTTCTGAAGAAAAAATATTTTTAAACCCAAATCCACTTGCAAATGTTTACATTCTTTTGAATGTAGATTATCAACATTCATGAAAAATAATATGTTATAAATATGAAGTTCTAGTATGATTTCTATGATGACGGATTTTCATTTCTTACTGTGTGTGTAAGAAACAAAGACACTTCATTTTGCCATATTCTCCTTTCCAGATATTTTAAGTGGACAAAGAGAAATGCATTTGAAGCTTTAAGTTCATGATCTCAAAGAAGACTGGGTACAGTCACTGTGATCTTACACTTGCAGCTCTGAGGTAAAATTTGAAACAAAGGTGCAGGTCAAGATTAAATCTTGAGTTAAAGGTCAGTGCTTGTCTTGCCTTGAACTGTTCCATCCAGGTCTTTGGCACAGCACTGAGACCTGCAATAGCTGGTCCTGAGCATCACCCCTGTGTTCACAGCCTGCTCTGCCCAGGCACTCTGCTTTGTGCCCCATCTCCCACTCCTGTAGCTGCAGAAAACCCTGGGGACAAGGACATGGCTCACAAGACACAGAGTACACACTAGATCCTTTACAGACAATTCACCTAGCCATGATCTTGATCCCATTAAAATCCCACCTTTCCCTGAGTCTGCTCTTCCAAGAGAAAAGAAGACAATCTCCCACATTATTAAATATAGGGTGAAACTAAGACAAAATCAGTTTGATAAAAATGTAAAGCGCAACATTCTTTATAGCACAGCAATTGTCAAAAGTGTCTCTTGGATAGCCACAGTGCTTTTCCTTCTTGTAATGCTCCTATTTTCTGGGCACATAACTATTGCCAGCCACCTCCTTCTTTATCTTTTCCTGGGAGTATATTCCCTGTGTATTCCATTGCTTTTCCCAAGTGAGATCTGCCATAACAAGAGCAATTGCTCCAAGTTCCTGAAAAATAAAACTTGCTCAGACTTATTTCTCCCATTTTGAGGACATCCCTCTGACTGTGTGAGAATTAGTCAGTGTTGCATGGTAAAGGCATTTTTGTGCTAGCTGGATGTACTTTTTCTACAGCCCTCTCTCATGTGAAGCATCTCTGATGTAAATGGTTTAAGGAGCTGATACAGCAGAACTTAAAAGTATTTCTGTAGGAATTTAGTGCCCATTTATCATGGCTGACCCTCCCAGGATGGAACAGCAATGTTTGTTGTTGCCTTTGCATTCTTTCAGACCCAATGTATTTTAATAATTCTGTAGTCAGCAGACTTCTAAAATATCAAAATATACAAACACATTTCAGAAAAAATCCAAACAAACCTGTGGTAACAACAGGGGAGTCAAAGATTTATACAAATAGAGATTTCTCAGAACAGCCTTGAAAAATTATGGAAGAAGTGATTTTTTAAACTCTGAATATTCAGAGAAAATGCATTGGAATTTCGGCAAGATGGCGCCTCTATCCCTCCTTTAAAATTTATTCCAAGTATACTCTTTAATTGCAAATTCTTATTCAAACTCAAGATATTTCAAATTCCATAGTGTTTTACTTGCTCCTGCTTATGCCATAATCTTGGCTGAGTAATGAACCATCTTTCTCATCTGCCACGAACAGAGTATATGGGCAATTAGGTAAACCTTGAAGTGGCCTCAATAACTTCAAAAAGGGGTCGCTTTTCTTTCATGTTGGCAATCAATACTTTAGCTACATTGTTGCCTTGTGATTTTTTTTAGCAGTTTTATTACCCTGCGTGCACACTTTTCTTCTCTCTCATTTTTATTCATGCAGTTCTGCATCTTTGTGAGTAGTTATTTCGACAAGTTGTGGATTCCAGATAATGGGTTTTGGCATCTTAATATATTTTTTTTTCTTCTAAACATATTCAAAATATAAAGCATGTAATTTACTAAGATCACTCCCTTGAGATTCTATCTATTATTTTTTAAATGTGCTTTCCACTGTCTGTGAGGCTTCTGGGTCTTCCATTTTAACAGAAGGTGGTGATTTACTTACGAGCTCTTTCTCTACCATAGAAAGGGCAGTTGGAGTTTCTCATACTGCTGGACAAAAGCAGATGTTGTTACCTGAAATGGAACTGATGTAGGTCACTTCCTGAATTCCTGGTAGCATGATCACAGTTCATGCATCAAAATTCCCTTTTATGTGCGAGTGTGAACCATTAATTTTTTTATTTTAAGTATCCCATTAATTTTTGTTGGTTTTTTTTTTGTTTTTTTTTTTTTATTTTATTTTATTTTAATCAAGGAAGATGGTATTTTTCTCGTAGTTGAAACTAAAAGGAAAGGAAAATGGTTTTTGAAGCAGTTTACATTAGGCCTCTTGCAGTTTTGGGTCTTATGTATGGAAGTAAATCTAGAATAAAGAACATGGAATCAAGAGAAATAAACACCTTTTACAGAGTTGCCTGGAAAACTATTCAACTACTTTTTTAAAACTTTTTGCATTTTTCCATTGATAGGAAACTTCATGGGAAGAAAAACACCCCAAGGAGCAACAGTTCTGTTATTTGACTACGAGAGTCAAAAAACCCCCTCCAAACACCCCGCTAGATTTTTCTCAGTAATTACTTCCTCCATAGGAGAAAGATTCAATCTGCCACCCGAACTTGCATCTTTCATGAGACAACTCAGTGTACCCATGCAATTTTTTTTCTTGTTTTTTTTTTGGTTTGTTTGTTTTTTGTTTTGTTTTGTTTTTTTTGTCGTATTTTGTTTGTTGTTGTTGTTTGGGTTTTTTTTGGTAAAAATCTGGTAAATTTTTGCTCAGAAATACAAGTATGCCTCTTTGATTTATAAATCATAATTTCATCCAGTAACAGTAAGGCTAGAGCTAAGGAATGTTTACTTTCCACCCTTCATTCTGCACATTTCAAAAACTTCCATCCAGATTAATGGTGTTGTCCTGTGATTTGATTTTAAACCACTTTAACCAAAACTTCACTCTCTATCTAGATGTATTGCCATTATCAGGAAAAGCACACAAATTACATCCGAATGAATTATACAATCAATTTATATGGAGCTGTACATTGGGTGTACATAAAGAGAACATATGTACAGACACATGGATGAATGTATGTATATGTTGATTAGGCCATTAAGCCATGCCAGATCAATTTCATTATGTTGGGTAAATTATTTGAAGAACTGTTAAAATTACATGTTTTTTCAAAAAAAATAAAATTCATTTTTTAAATAAAAGAACTTTGAAACACACCTTTCTATATTTTTAATTGATTTCTGAGCCCCTTTATCCCTTTCCTTGATTTTTCTGCAGCAAAATATGAAAAGGAAACAAGGAGTTGAGGAATAAAAAAAGAACTAATACATCCCAAAGAGTTTTCCCATTAGAAAAAAAACAACAAACCAGGTCATCTTTGGTTATATTTTCTTTTCCTTTTTTTTTCCTTTAAATTAGTTTTTTCTAGGAGTCATGCAAAATGTAAAATTTTCATAACAAACTTTTATTTTCATACCAAGAGAGTTGGCTAGGTTGTTCAGGTTTGAAAATGGCCAAACCAGGAATAAATGTGAAGATCATCATGGCTGTACTACATGCTTGCTTGGACATGGGCCATACATCTGCTCTGTTGCAGCAGGGTTGTTTTGTTTGCAAATTTACCTGCCTAATTGCTTGTGTTGAAATGATGCTTATTTAGTGCAGTGGTATTTGACAGGATTAGTAGGTTTTCCCCCTTGCTTTTATCCAGGGAGTGATGGCTTTGGATGTGAAAGGAAATAAGTTCTGTGTCTTTCAAACCTGTATTTGTTCATGTGCAGAGCAAATATGAAGTATCTGACATGGGGATAGTTCTGCTAGATGCTTGAGTTGGAGAAGGCTTTGGGGAAACCTAACTGCAGCCTCTCAGTACTTAAATATGGCTTCAAAGAAAGATGAACACAATTTACTAGGATCTACAGCAATAGGAAAAGAGGAAATTTTAAACTAAAGGAGTGCAGATTCAAACTAGACACTAGGAAGAATTTTTGTTTACTATGGCGAGGCCCAGAGTGTGGATGCCCTATTCCTGAAAACATTCCAGGTCAAGTTGAATGATCTGGCTGAAGATGTCCCTGGGAGTTTGAGCTAGGTGACCTGTCCAGGTTTAGAGCAACTCTGGGGAAGAATTCCCCAAA
>JAHXMQ010000807.1:32123650-32134041 GCA_020466415.1 Ammodramus savannarum pratensis
GCATGTTCTTCCTTGCTACAGACCTCCTCCTCCTCCCTGTTTTGCACCCAGCAGTGCTGTCTCCTGTGTGGGGTGAGCCAGGATCTGCAGCTCTTGACAGATGCCTGTCCTGATACAGAGTTTTGCCGTGCTGTGTTGGGTAACACCTGCTCTTCAAAAGGTTGTTGTCTTACAACTGTGAGTTTCTTACAGTTCATGTTTATTCAAAACATGCTAAATAAGAAATGGAGCTTAAAAAGATGGGAAATATTAGTATGTTACTGAGTAAAGCCCTGGTGTCCTTTTAAGCTGACCCGTGACTGCAATTCAGTTTCCTTCCATCTAAAAAGATGTGGTAAAGCTGGAGAAGGTGACAAGAACAGGAAGCAGCCACAGTTCAGAGTATGGAGTGACAGCAGAGAAATGAAAAAAGAGAATATGAGGTTTTCATTTGCAGAAAAGAGACAGATGAGGAGATTTATAACAGATACTAAGGAAACTTCCCAGTCTGACCATTCAGGAGACTCACTGGCAGTCACTCTCCCAATGCCAGAGGCTTTCACTGCTGGGACCTCCCTCGCAGCAGCTCCATTGACTGCACACACACTCCACTCACATGCAGCCAGAGCGGGTTTCTTCACAGTTTTGACCTTGAGTTTCCTATGGCAGAATCACTGATGTCTTCCATGAAGACATTTAAAGACAGAAAGAACTCAAGCTGATGCCTTTGAGGAGGACCATGGCTTTTATCTCTCACAGTCCACGCATGAGCAAGTTTCCCAAGTCATCTTCTTCCTCCTGAGCCCTCCACTCCTGCAGTGTCTCTCAGTATCCATCCACCTGGCTGTCACCACCTGTCCTTGTGCCCTTTGTTAACCAGAGGGTTGCAGTTCTTGGCCTCACGTCTTGGGCCCCCATCCATGGCTCAATCTGCAGTTGGCCAATTGGGCACCAAATCTTTGCCTCGGCATAGAGAACTCTAAAAGTACTGTGGAGAAAGTCTCTGAGGAATGAGTTTGCTGTTTCTTTTCATAAAAGAGTGAAGGGACATAAAATAAAAGAGGTAATACCTATCACTTGGTTTGGAGTTCATTGTAAGAGAATTATGAGAGTTTTCACTGCATGGAAATTAAACTTGGAACATCTTTCCTCAGTGAGTCAGAGATACTAATAATAACAATAATAATAATAAGGGTATGAAGAGGAACTATACAAGTCTATGAAGGAAAATTCTGTAGAGGGTTTTTAAATAAAACATCCTTTTATCTCGGGAAACCCCTGATCATCCTTGAGGCTGGGCAAGGCCTAGGGAAAATCATTATGTGATTCTTTGTTTTTAAGATGTTCTCTAGACACTTTTTGGTCTCAGAAACAAAATGCAACATTGAAAGATCTCCTGGCCTGCCCAATTAAGGTCATTCTTACAGCATTAATGCCAAGGTCTGGTAGACTTTTTCCAAGTCTTTGCAGCATCCTCTGCTTTCATTTATTAGAAAACAGCAATCAGTGCATAGTTTTACTGATATCATGCAGCCACATTAAATTTTGTCTTGAGATTTTTAAGGTGATACAATAACTCTCTCTTACTTTTCTTGCTGTTAGCAAGTCACAAAGAATACTTTATTCTGGAAATGCCTATATTCAATGTGGAGTAAGTATATACTCCACTGCATTAAATTTATAAAATGTTTTGAGATTCTTTGAGATGAAATGAGCTATATAAATGCAAGCTGGTATTGTGTTTGCAAAATCTGTGTGACTGAGAAGATCAATCTTCCAGAAAAATGTCAGCAGATACAACCAGTTTATTATTTCTGAAGGCTGAGAATAAGAAAGTGATAGAAAATAAAATCAGCAGACTGGGTAAAATGATTTGTTTTGGTTTCTTTTCCTTCATGAAAGAAAACAATGAATTCTAGAAAATATCAAATAACACTTTAGACTTGACCTTTTGAAGTTCATATAGCCCATCATCCTTATGTATCACAGCCTCTGTCTTGCCTGCATGAAAAATTATGGCAGCTAATAATGCACATAGATATGAGACATAGTCCAATATGAGTAACTATGTGAGTGAATAATTGAAAGCATTGCTATCAAGTTACTTTTGTAGAAATCTGTCCAGGTGCTAATGTGTTATAAATTGGTTTTATGCATAGGATAGTTCCTTTCTACATATTTCACAAAGACACATTGTAGACATTCAGCATGACATCCTCTTTATCACAGTCTTGGATACTGAAATTCAAAGAGGAGGGCTAAGTGATAAAGCCAAACTCAAGAAGACTACAAATTTTAAAACAGCAGGAAGAGACAAGGTCCTATCTTACAACCTCTGAGTAGCCAAGTCTGTAATTTCTTTGAGCACTGGATATCTATGCAGTTTCAATAGGGAAAGAAAAAAAATGCCTTCTCTTGAGGCATTTGTGCAACTGGCAGTGGCTGGCAGGTTCAGTAGCTGCTTGTCTGCAACAGATCCTTTGCCTTTCTGTCACTGACGTCCTGGGCACTTCAGAGACAAAAACTGGTTGTGCCTCATTTGTCTCTGAGTGAATGTGTTCTGTGAAAAGCTATATTTAAGCTGTCTGGTCAAAGACTTGAGAAAATGAGGCAGAAGTAAGCTGGGAAAAAAATGCAAGCAGTTCACTGTTGTATTCAGAGGTGCCCTGTCTCTGTTGTCTCCAGGCGAAACAGAGATTCAGGTCTGATGTCTTCCATCACATGAAGTGACACAGAAAGTGATGTACTGTCTATGCACGATTGTTGCAGCTCAAAAGCACTCAACACTCTGTGAAGCCATGGCTGGGCTCAAAAGAGCGAATGCAATTGATGATGATGATGATGATGGTATATGTGGGTCAGCAACCTGCAGGGCACTGCAGCACCTGTAACATGGTTAATAGTTTATTCTGCTCTTTTTAACTTGCAAAGTTGAAAGAACTTCCATTTTAACAGCCATCAGTGAAACAGACATTGAAATATATTTACAAGCAAAACTGAAACCAACTCACTCTTCCACTGCCAGTTATTTGTAAAATATCCCTGTTTTGGAAAGAATTTCAAATGTAAGTTCAAAGATTGGTTTTGCTCCATAGAAAGCACAACCTTCCTTTTAAATTCCTTTCTATTAGATATTTGACAACAATTATTCTTCAGGACGAAAGACCTTCATCCAACCAAGTAACAGCAAAAACAGGCTCTTACTTTTTAAATTCTTCCAGACTAAATTGCATGGAAATGTTAATTGTTTATTAAGGAACTGTAGGCTGAAAACTAATTTCTCAGAGTGGCTGGTGGAAAGAAACAAATACCACAAAAACAGCTTCTGTGGAAATTGGGAAAGTCTGAAAACAACAAAAAAACGAATAAAACACCACATAATATTCTCAGAAAAGTCATGCAAGGTTTAATTACCTGAAATGGGATGTACCAGAAGTCTTTATTGATTTCAGATAAAGCTTTTGGTGCTTTACACTTAGCAAATCAACTACTTGGTAGAAATTTTCCATTAAAATCTTACTCCATACAAATTACAGTTTTTGCAAGGCTTCAATTACATGAGATTTTTTTAAAACCTCATAAATAAATTAAAAAAAAACCCTTAGATGTTGCATTTTTTCAAATTATCTTTCAGTTAGCTGTCAGGTTTTCTGATTAGATAGGCTCAATGAAGAAAGCTCGATTGTTTTGTTTCACTTGGATCCACAAGCCAGAAAGGACGTTCCTCTCAAAAGATTTGGCAAAGGGAGCTTAAGATCCTGGCTTCAAAACCTAAAAGCCCCAAATATGCCTGAAAGGGGATGCCATCAATACACAGCTTGGAAACATCGTACTGCACATTTTGTCTGCTTTTTAGACTGCCTGGTGCTTCTCAGCTAGCCCAGGACCCAGCAGGTACAAATGCCTCTGCATGTTTTCCATTTCTCTGTCAAAGCAGCCACCAGCTGCAAAACTTTTCCACTGCTGGGGAGCAAACAAGAAGGTGACCCTCAAAACTTCCTGGCTCAGGTGTGGTAGAAATCCTCAGGTTACATTTTGCTTTTCAGGAGAGGAATCCAAGCTATCATCTTGTGGAAGAGTTTTTGTTGAAAAAAAATTTTTTTCTTGTGGCTCTGTGTGCGAGATCCCCAAGCTCCTTTCTGTGATTGAGAACTCTCATTAATCAGGATATATTAAAAATAGGAAAGCCCAAAGCAGTTTATGCATTTTTGTTATGTTGTTTTGTTTCTCTTGTTAAGTCCAGGGCCCCATCCTAAAGTTATCTGAACTGTCAGAGCCTATTGCTTAAGAAGAATCAGTAGATTTTGCCTTCTTTACTTCTATTAAGCTTGCATGGAAACTTGAAATGCAAAGTGAAGGCTTTTCAAATCATGTTTGCCAGTGGGTATTTACTCTGTCATTTGCTCTGGACTATTTCTAGCACTTTGTGATTAATACCTGAACACTCTTCACCCATTGTGCTCAGTTTGCATGTGTCAGTCCCATGGTTATTCATCCAGGCTTTAATTCAAGATGTTACAATATTAGTCAATTTATTTTTCTTTTCTGATTTCTTTTGTGTTTTGTTTTTAAGAAGGAAAAAATGGAGGAGGAAATATATTTTTTCTTTTTTTTTTTCTTTTTTGGGTGGGGGGGGAAATATAGAGTTTTTTATATTCCTAACAGCTTAAGTATAAAGTATTTCCTTAGTTTTAAAAATGGTGATCTGAAAATTGACACAAGCGCAGCTCAAACCTAGAACATCAAAATGTCAGTTGGATGTCTGAATTACTTATGTTTTTACCCTAAGAATTTATCCCAAACTTCATCTATACATTAACTTTGCTCTGTCATCTATGAACTTGCATGTTCATACTGGAATGAAAGAAAATTGAACCTCATCCATGACTTAAAACACACGTTTTTCTGGCCAGCATTGGCCACAAACCATTGTTGTTCAACAAACAGTAGTTACTGGCCACCTGTTGCTGGACATGAATGCTTTTCATCCTATAGAGCTAAGCTGATGGAAGCTGTTTGCTGCCACTCAGAAGTGTGGTCCTTTTGATGATTCCTCTGTCTGGACTTTCCAATTCTTTATTTTTGGCTAAGATTGTCATTTATTCTCCTGCCATTGACTCTCTCTGCCCCATGAAGCTTTCATTGAACCCTGCAGAAATCTTTTACTGCTTAGTGGAGGGTTGGTCTTGTGCTGGAAAAAAAATGTGCAGATATAGATATAGATAGATATAAATATAGATATGGATGATATAGATATAAATATCACTGAAGGGTGCTTCAGGACTCTGTTTTCTGTAGTAACTCATTTATTCTTCCTTTGTAAGAACCTCAGTAAAAAATTCCTGTCTCAGCTGTGGTTCCCCATAACACTGGAGGGAATGGGGCAGGTGGAGCCCACACAGGTAACACCAAACTCTTTCTTACACTCCAGGTACTGTGGACAAATGATGTGGTGCTTACCACTGAGAAGCATTAAGTGTTCTCTAAATCCTGTTATTACCTGTTGTCAAGTTTTGTTTTCTTTTTAAATTTCAACCAGCCTAGGGCAACTTTGCATAAGCCTGCTGCTTTGGATGGAATTAATTTTCACTAAGACATGTAAACTAAAAAAAAAGAAATTTTGTCAAAATATAAGGGAAGCACAGCTTATCTTAGCTTTGAGCAATATTAATTCTGTTAGAACTGAATAAATTTCAATGAAGGTCGACGTTTGGGCTCTTTTAGAGCCACAAATGTAAGAGTTTTTTTGTTTCCTTCATTATAACTGGCTCTACATCTCAAGGCGTCATTGTATAATAGAAGTAAACAACATTCCTTTTTACAAGTTGACTGTACTTGCTAAAATAAAGTAGGATGTTGTGGTTATGATAGTCTAAGCATGTAACAGAATTTATGCAGCTGGGTAATATCTTTTATTTTACCTAGTGATGCAGCTGGAAAAAATAAACTAGCTTTCATTTATGTGATGCCTTCATGAGGTAACAAATAAGAGGAAGGAGGAATTTGCGTGCAGAAAATATAAATTCTTGAGATGGAAGTAGAATATAAAGAGCAGTAGACTGGTAAATTTAATATTTCAAGTCTATACTACTCTGTAAAGAGATTATAAAATAATGAGATATATATTGTAGTGGTTCAAGGAAGCAGCTCTTAACTCATGTGAGCAAACACTTAATGCATTTTGCTCATAAAATGCCTACAGAGTTAATGCAGGTAAAGGCATAAAATTTTACTAATGTTCAAGGAAGTTATTCAGTTATTCTGATTGCAAATGTTTTTCATGCAATCTTGGAAGAATAGTCAGACTTGTTTACAGAAAATATCAGTTGAAAATATTTAAAGATTTATCGGAGATGTATTTGATTTACTGAATTAAAAAAAAACAAGAAGTTCAGTTCTCAGAAAATTTCACTTGATTAACCCTCAAAAAATATAACTATTAGACTTTCTCTGTCTCACATGATAACCTTTAGGCTGTGATTTCAGGAAATGAGTACCCCTTACAAAGCTGCATCTAATGGTACTTTCAAGTTAGTCAGATGATTTCAAGCAAATAAATCAGTTTTCTTCCTTTGATTACAAATTTGATCCAGTATAGGAACCCATTCCTCCTTCCAGTATGCAGTGTCCAAAAAGATGAAAATCCTTGTATAAGGAGCCAGATGTTGTGTTTCCAAAATCTGAGGGCAGAAAATCTGTGCTGGCAGGCAACAGAACTCTGTGGGATGGGAAATAAACCAGAGCACATGATGCTACAGGTAGGCACTGATAAGTCTAAATGGTAATGGTATCTTTTTGTTTATTTGACTGTGGGGGTTACTTTCTCAGTGTATTAAAAAGATAAAAAATTCTATCAAAGGAAAATAACTGCTATCTATTTGCTGCAGGAGTATTTCTACTCCCAAGCTCTTGCACAAATATAGAAAAGTACACTGTCTTGGCAGGAAGGTCTCATCTCTTAAACTAGCAATTTAAAAAGGATCACAGCAGGGATTTCAGGATCTATTTTTTTGTCTACTTTTCTGATTTTTCTGCCAGAAGCCTTGTTTTTCTGCTTCTGTGCAGCAAAGAGTAATTATCAAACGAAATCAGCTTCATATCCCAAAGCAGTCCCTACAAATACAAGGCCACACTTCAGGTGGTGTCTGCAGAGTGCTTTGATTTATTGTCCTTACACTTTTTTGGGAAAGCATGTGGAAATTCTCTCTGATGCATATGCTTATGTGAGACAATTAGATGTCTTTTTAATCCCAGAAAAGTGCTGGTTTTTCAATGTCAGTGTGATACATGCAAATCTGTGTAGTCCTCATATTTGGTAAAAACTGTAATATAATCAGTTATTGTCCAGAAAAGTTCATGGAATGGAGTCATGTCCACCCATGCAGATTTAGTGGAGTCCTTCAAGTAATGCTTTTCTTGATCTCAATCACACATTAAAACAAATAATAGAAAAATTTTAAAAAGCCTATAAATAACCCTTTTAGCTCCCATACTCACTCCTTTCATAAGCAGACATACTTCTCTGTCCCCTTTCTCTTCCTTCATCCACCCCATCTCTGACTTCTGCATCAAATGAAGGTAAGCTCCCTGTGGAAGACAAATTTAAAGTAAGACTTAAAAAAAAATTGGAGGGATGCCCTCCCTCTACCCTCAGTCAAAAATATTTTTTTCTATCTGTTTTTCACTACCTATCAATTAAGAGGATAATAATAAAAAATTTAACACTTCTACCCCTTTTTTTGTCAGGTGGAAGAAGAGAATTCAGGAATATAGAAGTGTTTCACTCTTTATTTTTACTTATTAAAATCTGACTGAGAGAACATACTTGTGAAAAATAAATATGTAGAAATACAGATATATAAACATGCATATATATATGAAATAATATCTTTTAATACTTTTGTTCTCGTATTTTCACCTTTTTTCATTAGTAAAACTTGTTATTACTGCATTGAAAATATGCTGTAGCAAAAATCCCTTTAAATTTTGAGAACTTTTTGATTCAGCAATTCACACAATTCCTTATGATAGCAGGAGTAGCTACCTATGGAAAAAAAGAGACTGCTTGTACCAAAATCAATCTTCCTTTAAGTCAGAAGTCATGTTCTATCCAGGGCAGACCCCACATAAAATGAAAAGTGAAAAAAGCAAAATTGTATTAGGAGAAAATAGATGATTTGTCTCATTCAATTAAAAGTAAGAACAGCAATTTGCCAGAAACTAGAATCAATTTTCACGTGATCTACAAACAGTTGGATTGGTCTGACCTTCAGATAAGATTAATTTGCAACTAATAATTCACTGTGTTCTAAGTCTCTTCGCATTTACTGCTTTCATAAATCTTCTGTACTTTTTTTCCCCCACTCTTCTCTGCTCAGTTGCTGCTGTTTAAGTGCTCTGAGGATGAAGTCTTGGGATGGTGCCAGATGGTCTGGGCTAATTCCAAGATAGAGGAGTGACACTTTAGCTATCCCTATTACTCACTCATTATGGACTAAACAGGAAAGAAAATACTAACGATAAAAGTGCTTGGGTTTTGTTTTGCTTTTTTTATTTGTTGGTTTGTTTTTTTTTTTTTTATGAGTTGTGGTTTGTTTGGTTTTTTTAAGGATTCAGAAGGATTTTTAAAGAGGTATAAAAAAATCCAAACAAACTTTTCTTTTCATCCCAATCTATGCAAAACTGGCCCCCTGCCAGATCAGGTGCAATTAAGACATCCTGAAACAAGAGGTGGATTGGACACTAACATGTTGATATCCCCCATGTTTGTTTTATGGATTTGAGAACTGAAACTGGTGATGGCTTGCAGAATATTATACATGCTGAGAGAGTAAATTGTTTAATCTTTGCTTCTGGTAATTCTTCCCAAAGTACTTCATAGAAAGCTACCTCAACTGGGCTCAGTTCCCCCTATGTCAGCCACTTCTTCTCTTTAGAGAACTGGTGCATTTCGGGATTCAGGTTTTATTTTGGTTGTTATCAGGGATTTTCTTCCTGTATGAAAAACCAGTTTAGAAGTTAAAAAATATCATGAAGCAAATCTGAGAAAAAAAATCAAAAAGTAAAAGTTAAGGGCTTTCGTTTCAAAGGAGTTTTTGAAGATACTGCTTGTCTGCATAAATCTTACAACTTATGTATCTAACAGGAATCCTCTAGGAAGGAATCATGAACAGTTAAAAATAATGAGTTTTAGATGCTATGACTCTTATGTGAATTCAATGCTATTTTGACATGCTTAGAAACTACACTATCTATGTAAGCATCTATAAACACCTGTGATAACTTCATGAAGCACCTCTGATAATAATTGGACATGGTAATAGAAAACCAGGTATAAGAAATATAAAACAACACAGTCTGATTGGGTCCCATGGTCTTCAGTCTTCCACCTCTGCTGTGTGTGTCTTCATAAATGCTGATGGAAAGGAAGTTTCTTATGGACCCAGAGAGCAAACAATTTTGAGTGCAGCATCTCTCCTCTGCACTGCAGGGCCCTCATATAGAAGAAGATGTGAGTCAGAATAACAGAAAGACCAAACCATCCTGCTTGTGATGTCATTTGGCTTCACGTGCCATTTGCCACTTTTGTAACAATATTTGATGTATTTTTTATGCTTTTTGGCACAAGATTTGCTATTGTGTCATTAGTAGTTCTGCTCTCATCCTCTGGAGCATTGGATGCCTTTTAACACCTTAACATTTACACACTTCTACATCAGCTTTTTGCTCAGAACTGCCTATTATCAGTTCATTTCAGGTTTCTGTATCCTGCCAGAAGTTCATTCTCTTCTTATTTTTTAACTTGAAGTTTATAAAACAATTATATATTTTGGGGGTTTTGGTTTTTATTTTGTACCTGCTGTCAAGTGCTGCATCATTTTAATTCAATCTTCTCACTGGCTCTGCTTACCTCATTTAGTGTGTTGCTTCGTAGTTCATCTTATAATTTTATTTTCATAGTAAGGAATAACATGTGAGAGGACAGTATTTGTAGCTAGTAAAATGAAGACTATTTTGTAAAAATTATGACGTTCAATGTCTCACAGAATTTTCTATGTTTTATAATCTATTTTTGATTATAGGATCTTATTCCATTATCTACCAATAAAGTAACCTTTTTTTTCACTATTTCAAATGAGCTTTAGACCTTCAGCATTTCAGAGCAGAGACCTCCTTTGTTCATAACTGTCAAATATTATGTAAGTGGTTTGCATGATTTCTAAAAGCAAAAATTCTTATTTTCTGACAGTATTTTTAATCCAGCTTTCATCTCTTCCAAATATTTCTTTCAATAAGAGGCTTTAAAAATTTAAGAAGAGATTTATAGGTAAAGATATTTTGATCTCTTAACATGATAAGGGGCTAAGCATTCCTGCCAGCAATCTGGTTGACACAAAAATTATAGAGTTCAT
>JAHXMQ010000807.1:32149173-32171620 GCA_020466415.1 Ammodramus savannarum pratensis
GGCCTCCTCCTCCTTGCTGCACTCGCTGCATTCTCCCCGCCCCTTCTCCTCCTGTCTGTGTCGTCGCGCCGGCTCTTCTTTCTCCTGGGGGGGGAAATGGCTGCCCGATGGCTGTCTCTTGGGGCTCTCCACCCTTCCAAACTCAGAACCTCCTCACCCCCCATATCTGTCCAGGCCAAGGCCTACCGCGTGGCTGTCCCTCCGCATCGGCTGCCGGACGAGGGAGGGAGATGCGACCTCTTCCTCGCTGTCTCCAGAAAAAGGGAAGTCCCAGGACCGGAGTTCTGCTTTTAACCCCTCTGTTTTCTCAGAGGTGTGTCCAGACACCACTGGCCACATCAGGTGTCAATATTAAAATCCCAGCAACCATTGGTTTGACCACAGCATCCCAGCATTCCCACTTCTTCCCGGTCAAACCACCACAACCTTCTAACACGGGTTTTAGGAACATGCCCCTGCTAAAATTAAAGGTAGAAGAATAACAGAAAGGCAGCTCCCACAGGTGCTGAGTGTTCATTTCCTTTGTACAGCAACAGATAACATCTGAACTAGAAGTGCCAGGAACTCTTTACAGGCGTGGAGAAAACCTGTTTTAGAGAAGGTATTAGGGAACCTTCCCTGTCCCATCATGCTGGAGCCACTCTGGCAGTCCCACTGACATCTCCTGAGCTGGGACTGAGCTCCCTTCGCAGCTACACCTGCCACACTCACACAGGCAGACAAATGAGCACTGAAAGAGGAGAAGGCACTAAAAAACAAAATTATGAGCTTGTGCTGTTGTATTTTTTCCCCCTGGAAACTGTTTTGAATAATGAGTTGCATTAAACAACCAATTTGTTTTGAAACATTTTACAAATGATTGAGTAAATAAAATAACGTATTAATGCCATGCCATATATATTTCATCACTGGAAAGAATCTAATTTTTCCATAAATATAAATTTATTTGATTACGGGAAAGATAACCATTTGAATAAAAGATAATTGTGTCTGACATTAATGTTTTTTTTTTTGTTGTTGTTGCAATTTATCTCTCCATTATCTCTCCAGTACAAGAATAAAATTCTCACAGTAGATCAACATGCATTTCCAGAATACCTCTAGCAGATTCAAAACTATTTACTGAAATATCTGCAACAAATTTTAGATAAACACTTATTATTTTTATTATTATTATTATTATTATTATTATTATTACGACTACTACTACTACTACTACTACTATTATTATTTAGCACTGAAATATGGACACTTGTATTTTAGAACTGGATAAATTTATTCTGTAAGTACAGCCAAATTTTCCATAATTAAAATTTGCCACTGTTATCTTGTTGTAGAATGATAATATTCTAACTAGGGTCCCTACAGAAGGAGTCTCCTGCCCAATCTTCCTTACCAGTGTAGAAACATTAACTGCTGCAGAAAACTGCAATGAAATTTGGAACATGTTGTCCAAACAAACTAACAAATCCTATTCTGTGTGTCTTCCTCTCAAAAAACCCCCAGGAAATATGTACAGAACTGAATAATAAAAAGAAAGGAAACTGAAATTAAGAATTTTCATATTCAGTGGGACAAATGCCACTGAAATATGATTTGAGATGTTACTCTGTAATAGTAGTAGTATAATTTAATGTTGAAAAGCGTTTTGAAAATTAATGATGTCTTAGGGGTTGCAGTCAAAGTAAAATTTTCACTTTCTGTTCTAAAACTAACATAAAACCAATTATGACTTCCCATTACAAACAAATGTTTGTGTTAGCAAAACAAAGTTAACTGCTGAGAATAAAATTCTAAGGTCATATAATTACCAAAAGAATAGTTAAATATTTCTCTGTGTCATTACTTTATACTGCTACCATAAGTAAAGTCCTCATAACAAGATATACTATACAGACAATATCATGTTTGTGATGTATTATCCTTAGAATTCTTTCAGCTTTACCTTCTAGCACTTGCAATGCAGATATTTGCTCAGCTCTGTGTGTATGAGCATGCATATGAAACACAATGTAAAATGGAGGCAGTGAAAATATGAAAACTTGAAAACTGATTCAACGCTCATCCTAAGGTGTTTCACTTTTTTGTGCCACTCACAATGCACTGAGCCCCAGCACAAGCAGCCGAGACAGTCTGTGGAGTCTCCATGCTCTGAAATACTCAAAATCCACCTCGACATAGTCCTGAGATCCACTTTAAATGGCCCTGACTGAGCAGGGGAAGGCTGGACCAGATGTCCTACAGAGATCCCTTCCAACCTCAATTGTTCTGTGATTTTGAAAAAAAACATTTATTCTCTGCTGGAAAAAAAAGTTCAATTATTTTATTAATAGCTCTAATAAGGGAAAAATATGGGCACTTGCTCACAGCCTCATTTCAGGTGACTCTTTCCGCAGTTTGGTAATTCTTGCCAAATATCATCATGCTTTAGGGAAAAAAATGTTGATGGTTTGGAGGTAACAACCTAAGTTTTTATTTGTAGGTAGAGAAATTTTTTATTAGATGGCTGGTAATGTTAGAAAGGAAGACAAAATTTTGTGCAAGAAAGCATTTATTTTGAATTTTAAAAGAGGCTTCATCGTGCAAAGCTAAGTACATATGAGAATAGTGTCTTAAAATTAAATTAAGTACATAGCAGCTCATCTCTGAGAGAAAAATTGGACCAGAAAAAGGTATTAAATGAGGAAATGGAATAAGAAAGAATTGAGTCATAATTTCTCTGAGAGGTACTAAAACAGTGTGTAACATGGAAATATGACTTTAATATGCTCTAGAACTGTTATCATACAGTAATCATTTAGTCTTTGGTATTTAACTGGGTAAGGAATTATTTTTCTTGGATTTGCTTCATTCATGTAGATTTTTTTGGGTTCTTCAGGGTTTTTTTTGGTATGTCTCTTTCTTACTTTTTTATCACCATCTCTGATATTCATAAATACTTGCAAAGTGCCATTTCCAGGGTAAAAGATATTGTAGCTGTAAAAAAATATTTCTGTACTAGAAAATGCACCCCTTACCAAATTTTTACAAAGATATTTTACATCTCTTGTAAAGCTTGATCAAAATTAAATATTACAATTAGCAATGGTACCATTCACGTGTTACTTAAAAGTTAATGCAAATTCTTTTATACAGTGAAGTTATTGTAATCAGTTATTCATCAGATTCTTTGTTCCATTGGCAATAAATAGAAAATGCATATACCCGCTATTCTCTTCAAGCTATTGGAGTCACAATCAGAATATACACCTTTCCTATTCTTTTATTTCCAATGTCACACTCAGCTTCATACAGATTATGCTTTTGTGGCAAAGGTTTTTTTTTTACTTTTCTTTATGCAAGAATTCTAGCATTTTAGCTTTTAATCTCACTTTTATTCAAGTCATTGTGATTTTAGGCTTCATCTTTTCACTTATCTGATGCATCCTTTATCGTAGGAAATGCTTCTTTTCATATTGTTAATCTTGAAACTTTTACTGCAGGTCTTTTGGTTTTTTGGTTCTAGGGTTTTTTTCTTCCATTCTGTTCCAGTCACACAGTAAGTGATGAATAAAATTTTTAATGGTATATGAATTTCTCAGAAGCCTAAGTGACTCTAGAGCTTAGGAGAAAACATATTCCTGGTACAGCAGAGCATGTGTGGGCAGAGGGCAAGGCTGCTTTGCACTTCACCTCTCCCCGTATGAGGAAGAAGCAAAACTACTCAGAGGTGTCTGGCTCAATGAACTTAATCACTGCAGTGAAAGCTGTATCCCTCTTCCCAGTAAGGCAGCTGGTTAATTTTGAAAGCTGCAATCTTTAGCTTTCAGGCTGTCTCATTAACTCAGTCCTCTTCTAATGACATTGCCTCATCCTTCTGCACAGCACAGTTATTCATAAATCACTCTTTGCCAACTGTCAGTGGAAACTGCTGCCTCTGCTTCTGAATCTTTCTGTGTAAGTTGGCATTTTCTTTCCATTCCTCCAGGGGTGTGCAGTGCAGTTGGAATTGTGTCCTTCAGGGCCCTTCTGGAAGACCCAGATTGATTTCAACAGTTCCTGTAAACTCCATGCGAGCATTATGACTGGATATCACTCACCACAGAGGGTTGTACTGCCTGCTATACTTTCAAAACATTTAAGAACATTAAAAATATTTTTTGAATCATAGGCATTAAATCTATAGTAAGTTTTCATATCTGCAGGTTATTATTCCTTCACTCTATCATGCATGCTTTCCATATTGTTTCAATGTACTCTCTCATCTTTGTCTTGCCTGAATCCTTAGGATGTGTTTCCCTGTGTCCTTATGCATCAGGGGCAAAGTTGAAATTGATGGCTGCTGCTCAAAACACTGTCTTTTTCCACCATTATTTTGTTTCAGTGATAAGAAGTGGAACTGGATAAGCCCCTGGTGTTTTTCTACAGTAATTAATCTGGACAAAATGATGAAAGAACAGTGGTTAAATAGATTTCATTTAAATGTATAGCTTTTTTTTGGGAAAAGAAAAAAAAAAAAGGAAAACGTTGTGATCAAGCCTTTTTTTAGAGGTGCTAGGATATCCATGTGCATTTTGGAAAATTCCTCAAATGAATTTTACCACCTTACAACCAAGCCTGTTTCAGGAAGGAAACCATGATTAATTTATTTGTTTCAAGCTCTTGCTTGGTTTCTAACTAATTAAACTTCACTTTTCCGTACCCTAAACTTTTTCTGCTTAATTGTATTTTTTATCAGGATTTCACTGAAACTTTGGGTCATGCTGTTTCATCCTTTCATGTACCATCCTCAGAAGAGCATGTTACTGCATTGCACCACACTAAAAGGAGTCTCATTAACCTTTTTATATGATGGCTGACATTCAGAGGCAGTATCAGCTTCAAATTTTGAAACTAGGCCAAAATATTCAAGCTTAGATGCCTAAAGTTTGGTTTCTCAATCTGTAGTTGAAATTTCCAGATCAAAGCAGCCTCATTTGTAGTGATTGGAATCTTTAGATATCAAGGTAAAAATATTCTTGTCCTGCCCTTATAGTTAGAAGATAATTTGTATGTTCTGTAAAAGTCAGAATAGTAACAGTTTTGAATTATTTATGAGGTGACTTCTTGACTATCCATTATTTCTAAAACTCAAAAAACTGTGCTAGTGTCAAAACTCATGTAAAATATTCAACTCACAACTGATAAATTTCTCTTGAAGTTTTGATGTTGGTAATCAATAGTAGTCATGGGAGGATGGTTTACTAACTTGTGCATTGCTTTGCATTCTTATGCAAGGCATTTCACCTGTTAACATCTGTATAAAACCTGCCAATACAACAAATAGCCTGATAAGATTATGACTTTTCTCTACAGCCTGCCAAAATTAAAATTTTCAAACCTTGAAACCACTTTATGAAAAATGTTTTCTGCTCTCCTACAAGATTGTATCATGGCAGATTCCAGCTGGACTCTGCCTTTTACCTATTTTTTTCTGATCCTTTTCACTCAGAGAAGTTTTTCTTAAGCAAAACATAAATTTAATGTACAATTCAAAACCAGACTAAAAACTGAGATGATTTTTTTTCTACCTTCATGAGAGAAAAATGGCAAAGTACTTGGACACTAGTTCTGCTGCTCCAATGTCATCCCAAACATGCTGCTGCTAAGCTAGTCCAGGTCTCAAAGCAGTGAAGAGAGCTCTATGTCTACAGGAGCATCTGACTAAGGATGGGAAGTAAATTTGAACATTAGACCTCAGAGCTGCTGGGAGATAATGAAGAGAAAATAAAAACAACTTAAATGGATTTAATACCTCTAGGAAAGCTGTGTCAGTTTCCCCTTTTTTTTATCTCTGGCAGGGGTTAGTAGGCTGTAGGCATGAATGCTTCATTTCTAATAAGAGGATGAAAAGTAAGCCAATATTTAAAAGAATTATTAAGGAATTACGCTCCAAATGACATCTGGAGGGAAAAAGTGATTGTAATGCAAATGTTCCATTTTAGCAGGAGACAGATTTAAAGGAACTTATGTTGTGTTACTCTAGAAAGAAAATGCCCTCTTTATTCTAGAAAATAATACACATTATACAGAAGTTCCCACCAATGGCTTAGTTTGGAAATGAGGTGCATTTGTGAAAGGCTCGTGCCAGGTTTTCTCCTCCGATGGATTCCATCTCCAGCTGCCTATCATCATTGACACAAGCACTATTCCATGGATATCGTGTCATTCTCTTGCTTAATGCAACTAAAAAAAGGCCACCACATATTTTACTGGGCTCTTAGAATGTGGTGCTTAGCCAAATTTGTAGAGTCCTTTGGAAAACATATACAGTATACACGTATGTTGTTATCATTTCTGAAGTGCTTTGGAACCACTTGAAATATTTAATACATTTTTCTTAAAGTATTATAAACAAAACAGAAAATAATTCCCATTTCCTTTCCCCATCCAGTTTTTATAAACCTTTTTTTTTTTCTTTTGCACAGCTCGTTAATGCGTATCCTTTTGGATAACTGAATATATCAAAAATATCTTGTGAAGGTGTACTGCAAGTGCTGTTGGAGGGAAAATTGTATCACAATTGCTTTTTCTCACCAGTCTGAATGTCAGTGTTGTTAACAATTATCTCTGGACAAACAAATTCAGAAAGCTTTTGACAAGAGCATTTTTTTTTGTTTTGCTAGAAAGTGTCTTCATTTGCAATTCTAACAGAACAAAACATTAACAACAGACTGTGAATGTATTTCTATCCTACTGCAGCAATAGCTTTAGAGCAAAAAAATTGCTTAGAAGTGTTTCAAGGTAAATGTTATTTTCTTAGTATCTGGAGTAAAAAGAGCCTTCACATATAATCCCTTTTCTTTACTTTATAGGGCAATTTTGATTCCCTCACATTTCAAATTTCCTCTTTTA
Organism: Ammodramus savannarum pratensis; assembly: GCA_020466415.1. NCBI lineage: Eukaryota > Metazoa > Chordata > Aves > Passeriformes > Passerellidae > Ammodramus > Ammodramus savannarum. Next base: position 32,156,047 of record JAHXMQ010000807.1, read on the forward strand.
AAAAACAATTTATCTTGAGAGAAGTATTCTGTAAAAGCCTTTTTCTTGGACTATTTTATGACTGCAGGCTGTAAAAGGGAAAAAAAAATAAAGCTGATTCATTTTTTCTCCTGAGATTATTCTTCATATACTAGCAACCAAAATTCTGTCTTCTTAATTTTTTGAAATTTTCTTTTTAAATCACATGTTTTGCAGCTTGGCAAGGCTAATCATGACACTACAAAGGAAGAGGAAAAGTTGACAGCCCAAGAGCACAACATAGATGAATCTAAGTTGGAATATTATATTTAGTGGACTTAGCACTTAGAGTGGTAAAATCTTTGAGATATTTAAAATCCATTTGGACATGACCTGGACAATCAGGTCTTTGTGGCCCTGCTTGAGTAGGGACATTGGACCAGATGACCTCCAGAGTTTCCTTTCAAGATCAACTATCCTGTGATACCAAATTCCTCAAACTAAATTCTAAAAAAAATCAAAGAATGTCCATTATTATTACCATAGCTATTGCATAAAAACTTAATTTTTTCCAAGCATAATTTTCTGATTACTATGATTTAAATTTGCAAGAGCCTATATGGGATTTATGTGGATTCCAGGCTCATCTCTGTAGGTGCTGTGCTGACATCAGAAGCTCTGTTCTGAAAAGCTCTGTTCTGGCAGTGAAAGACAGGTGACAGAGTGAAGACAAGTGCAGTCAGATATTGTAGGAATGCATACATACATAAAATTATAAAAGTTATTTGCTTTTATAGCTTTTTTTCAAGGGAAAAGTATTTCTTTCCCAAAACTAGAATATAAGCAAAGTAAGAAGGGCAGCAGGATTACTACTTTTCCAGTGATCCGAGCAGGCGAGTGGAAAAGAGATAATATGCTTTTTAGAACATAGTATCTGTACATGCATGGCACACAAGTGTTAGAAGACGAGACTTCTGCAAATTCCTAAAATTCAGTTTTCTACCTGAAATGTTTATGACCTACCACCCTGGAGATTGATAATGACTTCATTATTCTCCGTTAGATATTCAGCATAATATGAGTCATGTAGGTGCCATGTAATCACTATGATTTCTCCCCCACCACACCAAACAGAATGTAGCAGTATTCATAAAAGAATTCCACAGGGAATAAGTATAGCAGCTATCAGTAGTTCTCTGATCAAAAAAACCTACTTCTTGTTATGCAGAGATAAATTAGAACAGCAAGTGGAGTCACCAGAAAAAATTCAGAGCCAACATAATGAAAAACAATCTGAAGTTTCCTCTAAATTTTATCCAGCTGTGCTCAGTTTCAAGGCAGAGAAAAAGAGTAAAATATTAATACAGTACTCAGCAAACCAGCTCACAACATTGTCGTTCCTATTTTCAACAGAGATGAAATACTGATTTAAACTCTAACTGGCAGAACTTTAGGTACTCTTGTTTTCACGAGAGTTGAAAGAAATGCTCATTTGAAGTCTAACTTTCAAGCTTTTGGGCTACACAGTCTGGAGTTAAAGAATAGATATAGCAGTCAGAAGGGACATACAGTGACCACCTGGTCCAGCTGAACCAGTCTTGTCCTGACCAGGGCTGCCCAAAAGTTATATTATTAAGGGCATTACCTGAATGCCTCTTAAACACTGACAGACTTGGCACAACAACCACCTCTCTAGGAAGCTTGTTCCGTGGTTTGAACAGCCTTTCAGTAAATAAATGTTTCCTCATGTCCCGTCTAAACCTTCTCTGGTGCTGTTTTGAACAATTCCTAAATGTCCTATCCCCAGAGAGAAGGGAGACGAGATCAGCAACTCCTTCTTCACCTCTCCTCCTTGGAAAGCTGTGGGGAGCAATGAGGTCTTATTGCCTTCTTCTCCTCAGCCTTCTTTTCTCCTAAATAGAAAAATGCAGAGTCTTCAGCTGCTCCTCACAGGATGCTTCTTCCAGCCCTTGCACCAGCTTAGTTTCCATTCTCTGGGTGTAACTGAGTACCTTCACATCCTTGTTGAAATATGAGGCCCAGAATTGCCCCTGGCACCCCAGATAAGGCTGCACCAATGCTGAGTACAGCAGGGTTATCATCTCTTTTAACCTGGTGGTGATGCTGTGTTTGAACCAGCCTGGGACAGGTTTTGCCCTCTGGGCTACCAGGGCACATATGACTGACTCACGTTGAGCCTGACACCCACCAGCAGCCCTTTCCTTTCCTGCACTCCTTTCCCAATGTAATCTTGTCTCCAGTATTACTCCATCCTTGGTTCAGAATCTGGCATTTGCAAGCTGTACATAATTTTAAAATACTATTTTAGAGATGTGAGTTTTCTTATTATTGACAGGGAATCATGAAGGCAAACTAATATAAGATGCAACTGTCTTCTCCACAGTGTGAATTGTACATTCCTGTGTTCATGAAGAGGGACAGCATAGCAGGTGGCACCTGCCAGCACTGTGCCTCAGTGCCATCCTTCTCCACTCCTACAACAGCACTGTGCATATTCAGCTTGCACCATGACTAAAACTCTATTCAGGTTTAATGCCTTGTGCCTAATCCATCTTTGCATATACCCAGATTACTGATAGAGAAACCAAAACCAAAAGGTTTAACCTTTTCCATTAGTTTTACATAGCTAGCACTTAATTGCTTGCTTCATCTGTTTCTATCATGTGGTTTTTCAGAGTCACTCTTGTCTTCACTGAGGTCTGGTTTATTTTGCTAGTTGGTGTTGTAGTAAAGAAAATGCATAATATTAGCTGTGGGTGAGTGCTCTTCTGATGGGGAAAAAATTGCACTGGATTGTTATAAAAATCTGGCAAGACTGATGTATAATTTAGGATTTCTGAAGGAAGGGCATCTGTCTCACTCACACATAACCATTACAACCTCTCAGTAAGCTTTACTATTCTTAGTTATAAAAGTCACTTTTCTAATATTGATTATTCCCATGTTTATGTCTAAGTGTTGATATCTCTGTCTTGTCTGTTTTCTGCCCCTGTTGAAAGCAGTGTCTTGGGATGCTGTTGATTTTAAACAGTGGGTGGATTGCTGAGTGAGAGAAGACACCAATTCTCTCCCAGTTCCTGTGAGCCAACCTATTAGCTGCTGACAGCCTTTATTGAGTCAGTGTGTGGCTTAGATCCAGAAATGAATTATAATACAAGATTAGAGTTATGGTCTCAGACTAAAAACAATGTTACTGCACTGACAGCTGTGATCAAAGCTGCTTCAAGTCCTCTCAGAGGTAGAAATCCCTAGGTGGCAATCAAAGGTTTCATGGTTAGGAATTACAGACAGAATTCATAATATGCTCCCTTCAAAATAAAAGAAGTCAAAAGCTACTATAAACGGAATATTCTCTCTGGTTAAGAATCAAGGCTCTGCAGGCTAGTTTAAAATCATCTCCTACCACAAACAACTTAATCCCATCCCAGAAGTCCAGAAAAATATTATAGTAAAAAGTGAAATCTACCTAAACCAGATCAAGCACACATAATTCTTATTTATTTAATGGCCAAGGGAAAAGTAGCACAAAGTTTGTATTGGTTTAAACAGGAGTAAATCTGTAGGCCAGACAAAAATGCTCAATAAAATTTCTGACAAAAATAGATAATTCTTTTTGATGTATAGAAGAAACATGATTCTTACTGCCTAAAATTTGCAGCAATACCTGCTGAATCACTGCAGCAAGACAACCCAATAGGACACCTGTGACTACATTTATGCATAAGAACAACTCCCTGATATGCTGCAAAAGAATGTTAGAATGAGTTTCTTGGTTTATTTATATGTAAATTTAGGCAGATTTATTACAGGGACCTGACTGGAGTGCGGTATCTTACACTGTACTCAGCCTTCTTTGGCTTGAAACAGAGTATTTACCCCTGTGAAGGAGCACTTCATGTTGGGGTCTGTCTAGGGATATGATGATGGTGTTTTGCAGGTCAAAACACTGGGACCCCTTGGGGAGAGTGTTCTTGGACAGTTTTAAAATACTTGACATACTGACAGGTACTTTTGATCTGCCCTGACTGGGCTGGAATGGATCCAGCAGGCAGATTAAATTGATGGATGATATTCTTTTCACTTCTGCCTCTCCCCACAGTGATGTTCCTTCTCTGAGGTAAAATGCTGGGGCTGAGCTGAAGTGCTGTGTACACAGGTTCAGTGCACGTGAAGCTGCATGGGGTTTAAAAAGGAAAGGAGTGTTTGTGCTGTTCCCACTGCTTTGTGGCCCCTCTGTTGGAATGCTGTGTTGATGAGTCTGATCCCACACTGAACAACACACTCTGCTGGAAAATGGGAGGGCACAAGGCAAGAGAGAGACCTCATTCCTATTCGTTATTCATGAAAATATTCTAATGCCTTGCCTAGAGGCTTAGAAATGATGTTTGCTACTATCATGTTACTTTTTTGTAAATTTATGTCTTATGTGCTTTGAATAATAGCACATAAGGGTTTTGATAATCTCTGTTCCAGATGGAAAATTGACAGCATGAAAGAAATATTGAGCTGCTTTCTAACCATGTTATTCTGTCTTGATATTGCCCACTGATGGTTCAATCCCTCAGTTCATCTGCCTCGTGATAACTTTGAGATGCTTCAAGCTTATTGAGAAAATGTCTATAATCAGGAAATATTTTATGCCATTCTGAAAACATATTGTTATAGATAAGTATTAAAAAGAATGAAAAAATTGTACTAAAATTAATATTAGAGAGTAATTATTTGTGCTTTAAATGTGAGTTATGGCCACTTTTATTGTAACATTGAATTGTCACATTAAAGAATTTTACACCATGCTTCTACATACATATATGATTTAAAAGAAGGTAATGAAGTAAAACAAGAAAAAAAAATAGTCGGGTTCCTAAAATCTCATGGTAAAATTGTGCTTTTAATATTATTTACCTCTGGAGTATTCTTATTGTACCATATTTTTGTGAAAGAAACATGTAAATGTTCAGTTTTGTCAGTCCACCAGTTGCTGTCCCAGTAGGAATGAGACTAAGTCAGAGACTTCCAATTTCCTTTCTCAAGCTGCCGTGGAGATTGTGACCCCTTCTCCTGAATTCATAGAAGTATCTGAGGTATCTTTTTCATCTGTAAATGGATGGGGTTTCCCATTCCTCTGGGCTGTCACTGCTGACTCACAGTGAGCCTGATGCCCAGCAGCATCCCTTTCTGCAGGGCTGCCCTTCAGCTCCTGCTCTACCCATTTACACTTGTGCCTGGAATCCCTCCATCCCAGGTGCAGAATCCAACAAAGAGTAGGATGAGTTCCTGCAGATGTAAGATCTGAATGTCATGTTTCACTTTGTATTATTTTAAATTTCTCTGTTTAAAGAGTCTGAACTTAATTCTTGATCTTTCCTTTTCACTTATGACATTGTTTACCTGTATCAATATTTTTTCATGGGAAAAAAAAAGGTAGTCTTTATCTCATAAAAATATTTTTCTATTGATGGTATATTATTTATGAAAATAAATAAATCATTTTCAGGTCACATGTTTTCCTTTCTTCACACCTGGAAATAATTCATAGTTCAAATTTTTCATAGTTTTCTTTTGCCTTCATAATTACCAAAACTAATGTTTTTAAAGCCCTGTGGTAAATCCTACTCAGCCAGTTACAAAATTTAGCCATCATCTGAGCATTTGTTTCTAAAGGGCTAAGATTGAGCTGATTATTAAGAAATCTTCATAACAAGAAGGATTGTCCCAATGCAATAAATCATCTAAGTGTTAATATTACTTTTGTAAAAATTAAGGAAATCTGATCACAAATATAAAAATCCATACATTTTTAAGAAATCTGAAAGTGAGCAAAATTAGATATTTATCTATATTATAAACTTTGTTGTATTAAATTTTAAAACTCTTAAAGCTAACTGAAATGAAAGTAAATGCCTCCATCCTCTGCTAGATCCTTACAGAGTGCTAGATTCAGAGTTGAACACTGCAGAAAACAGAGCATTACATGGTATATCAAAGAATGCTGGATGGGTGGTGCTGCTGTCCTGGCAAAAGAGACATTAAGGATTGATGCAGCTTGGAATTGTTAATGTCTCCATGGGGTTCTGCCACCCTGTCAATATGTACATGTAATTCTTATTAATACTAATGGGAGCCATAAAATTGTGATGAGATTAGGTTTTGAAGAAACATTTTAACTCCACTGGGAACTTAAATTCTTCAAAGAATGACAACCCTAAATTTGTGCAATTATATATTTCCTTATGCCTTCATTTCCCTTTAGTGTTACAAAACTCAAAACTGAGTCACCATATGAGAAGGAAGTGCTATTCTTCCAATATCCCAGTGGGAATAGATTTACTGAAGAATTTAAAAAAAGTTCTATATACATGATAATATCCCTTAAAGACAAATGCTTAATAAACTAGACACCATTGGGAGGGAGGAGGCTGCCAGGACATTGCTGTTCTGCTACATAATCATTTCTCAACTTAAGGAAAGTCAGGGTCAAATGGAAAAATTATTTATTTATCGCTAGTCATAAATTGTAGCATCATAGCAAGATAATATTCATCAGCTCATATGTGATAAGTCAAAATGCAAAGTTCTGCAATGCACCATAATCCTTTTCTTTTTCATGTCAAACTACTTCAGCATAATCTGAGAGCAGACAAATGGGCAGTCATCATGGTACAACAGATCCAAGGAAACTTGTGATGCAGAAGTGAAGTTTTCATGCATCTTTACCCACATTGCCCTAATTTTATGTCTGCTTGAGTGCTGATAACACTTCACAATTCTCAGAATAGCTGTATTAAAGCCTGTGAATTTCTATAATTATCTATTTGCAACTCCAAACATATGAGAGTGATAGAAATCAGATTGACCTTATTATCTTGACATATTTCTTTCAGATGCTTTCAGATTCCTTTCCAGAAGACATCATATCAGGCTTTGACAAACATCACTAAAAACCCCAAAACTGTGAAGTTCACACCTGTTCAGTCAAGTGCTTTTGATGTTGATAGACCTGAAGAATTAAGTTTTCAACCTCAAGATCAGCCTTATTGCATGGAAATAAAACAAGACATAAATAAACGTAATTTTTTAGGAAGGACTTTTTTCTTACATGACATTTCTAAGAAAATTTCTATCATATGAGGGGAAGACTTGGATTAAAATAAAAAAGTTCTTAAAGCTAAATGGCAGCTCTCAGGAAAATAAATAATCTACAACAGGTTTGGTTAAGCCTCTGCCTAAGTGAGTCTGTTCTGTAAGGAGAAGTGGTGTCTGCCAAGAACTGCCATTCATCTGAACTTTAGGCATATTCTGCATTTATACCCTATTTAAATGGAAGTGAATGTTTTCCTTAATATCTTTTCAATTTGGAATCTCAAGGATGCATTAAGTAAGAATTATCCCATCATACAGGAAGATCTATATTTGTCTGCCTATATAAAATGGTGTTTGCAGAGTGAGTTACACAGGCATCCAATGCAAAGAACCCTTTATGCCTCCAAACTGAAGCACACAGACTGTATCTAGCAGCTCTGCAGTGGTGGAGAGAGAATGTGGTTTCCCTGCATCTCTTTCCTCTCCAGAGTACAGAACAGTTGACCTAAATTTAACTTGCTAAAATGGGCAGCACAGTTACAGCTACTATTTCAGCTCATTTCTTCCATTGGCCTGCAATAAAATATTCTTCATCTTAAAGGGAGGAAACATAAAGCACAAAGTGAAATTATTATGTTGTCTTCACAGACCTCTCAGGAAGCCACAGCAGTAAGAACAGCTTTTTTTTTGCCAACAAGACCAGGTGTAGACACCAGTGGAAGATGTCCCTTCCCATAGCTGGGGTGCTGGAACTAGAAGATCTTTTAATGTCCCAACACAATCCAGGTGTTTCTGTTAATATCCCTGTTTAATGTTTGTACTCTGGGACTAACATACTCAGCTCAAATGTACTAGAACCTATAGGGAGCTTACCATTGAAGTTGTTATTTTAAAAGAATACTTTTTTTGTTAGGTTCATTTCAAGCAAGACTTTTGTAAGGAATTATCTATGACCTTAATCCATAATAAAGGTCAAGTCTTAGAATTAGAGTGCCTATACTGTAAACACATTTGTACATGGGTGTAGTCAAACAGCTGTTCTGGAGAGAATCCAATAACGGCTGATAAATAAATCAAATGCACCAGTTTTTACTATTTTATGTGTGTAGATGTTTTCTGACTATGCCTTAATATGATTGGCCATCCTAAGGAAAAATTAAATCAGGAAGAGGCTTACCTAGACTGCTGCAAACTCGAGTTACTCAAATTTTAGTGCAGAACTATTGCCTCATTAAAAAATCACCACAGTTAAATCCTCTAGTAAGCTCACTGCACATATCTTTGGACATTCTGACTGAAAAAGAAAAAAAAAAATCAGAATTCTGAATATAACTTCATTGTTTTGGAACCCTGTTTTGGTTTATCTTATTACCCAAACTTTACAGATAAGCATTTAAAAACCACATATTTTGTGTTAGCAGTCTCTAAGAGGAGGGACTTTTGAAATTTTTTTTTTTATTCTTTCTTTTCAGTGGGTTCTCTTTTTCTTGATCCACTGGATATCTTGAAGTAGCTCAGTTTTGTTCCTTGTGTTAAGTGGTAGTTCTTAGTGGTTTTTAATTACCTATGTCATGGAGTATATATACAGATGTTCTAGCTGCTTGTTACTTGAAATTGATCCTAATATCTTTGTGTTAACATTACACATTCAGTAAATCCTAGATCCTGCAGAGACAATTCTGCCTCCACTTGGATGTAGAGTGAAATAACTGCATTAATGCTTTTGGATCTGTTCAGATTGTGGCATTTATGATTCTAAAAGTACTTTTATTTGTTCTTTGGGCTTTTTTTCTAAAACTTTTCAGGAGCCATTTAGTGAAGATGGTGCTATAAAACCTGTGCTAATAACAGAAGAGGAGGAAGATGCATGCTAAACTGTGTTTTTCAATAGCAGAATATCAAAGCGATGGCTCAAACATGATTTTGTGTTTTAACTTCACGTACACAGATATATGGATACAGATAAGTGAGAGATATATATGGGCGAAAGGCTAGATTACATGAATAATGATTTAATTTTCTCTCTGATGTCTATGTACTTAAGAAGTGGTTTTTTGTCTTTGACAGTAAAAGAGCCTGAGTGCTCCACAGCTGCTAGGTATCTTAAATTTTGTCCTACCCTCAGTTTCTCCTTCAGTATGGTAGCAACTCAAAAGTCATTCTTGTGGAAAGCAGAATTTATGCAGAGCATAACTATGCAGCAACTGAGCTGCACAAAAGCATGAACATGAATGTGAAATAAGCACTTGCCTGTTTAGTAATTTCCAATTAAAAAATGTGAAAATACCCAAAGATATTAACAAATTATTTGATTTAGTGTGGGTGAAGGGAATACATTCTTTTAAATATATGAAAACTAAATACATAATGTTTGCAATCCAACATCAGTATAACTCAGTGTATGTTTCCATGGCATTTTTCATCCAAAAATAGTCACTTTCTTTATTCTCTAAGCCAACCAGAAGATATGTAGCTTTAGTTAACAGCATGCCTTATTGCATTTTTATGAGGTAGAGAGAAAAAAAGGAAAATAAAAGTCAATATTCAGAAAATGTCAGATACCAGCTGCATGAGATTAGGAAGTTGTTTCACTTCTGAATAATTTTTTCACTACTACTTATTACAGAGTTTTTCCTTCCCAAGGCCTGGCACCAGCTCTTGTCTTGGACACGACACAAGAGTGATGAATTATTGTCATGATCATATGAGGTTACACTGAGGCAGGATCTGATCAGCCTACTTTGGTCCTTGAGGTGACTCATCAAGGATATTGGCTTGTGCAGAATGAGCAGAAATTTATCCTGTAATTTCCAAATTGTCCAGACTTCCTGGATTCAGATTAAGCATGCCCCTTCCAAACAAAGAGATTGCAAAAACAATTATTGATGTTATGGTCTTGGAAGTCTGGCTGAAAGTGTGATTGTTGCCATTTTAATAAGAGTTCAAAATATCTTACTATTTATTGTCCATAGAAAAAAGTAAGAAAAAAAACACATTTATTTTGAAACTTATTAAATGTACTGGAAATATGCAAACCTTCTAAATTTTAATTGGAAAAAAAATTAAAGATTTCTAAAACTTTTAATCATAAATTCAATTGCATTCAAGTTAATTTATCTTAAGGTGAGAGGCGATTACTGGAGATACTTAATGTCAGCCTTTTTTTGTGAATTTTTTTTACAGATTAAGGTGACAAGACTACATTTTTATCAACAGATTTTTAAAGTTCTTACTCCTTTGATAGTATATTAGGACATAAAAATGTTAATTAAAAATTCTTCTTGAAACCTTCTTCCTCAAGCAACCCTTTTTATTTCTACTTTCATTTCAGTTGAAACATGACCTAAAATAGGGACAGCAATTTTTCTGGCATTTTAAACTGTCAAAGACCAAGAAAAGCATAAATATGACAATCTCCATCTTAAAAAAGCTTTTTAAAAAATGAACTAGACATTCAATAATTAAAAATACAGTACAGCATCACTCTGTGGCTCTGAGCCATTTTCCATCTCTCTAGTCCATGGACAATCACTAGAATATAGTGAAATTTCTTTTAAACTAACTGGTGTTTTGTTCACCCTGTCAAAGGTAGGAAATAATACTAATCCATAATTAACATTAGTGGGTAGCTAAAAATTACATAAATGATGATCACTGAATTTTACAGCAAATCATGTTATTAAAAATTATACACTAGTGGGGTTGGTTTAAAATAATTTCCATTTCTATGGAAATGGAATTTTTATTTAATCTTATTCAAAATGCCATCAACATGGTTACTAAAACCAATTATAGACTATAAGATACTTTTAAATGGAACTGTTGGAAACATTACTTTGTAGGAAAAAAGTCCATACTTTGGCATGAAGAAGTTGTAGTGATAGGAACAAATTAACAGAGATGCTTTATGTGTCAAAAGGTTATTTTCTTTTTCCATTTTGATATACAAAATGTTATATTTAAAAGCTGTAGAAATCACACATGCTTTACTATAATAATGAAAAATGAACACTAAATGCAATCAGTAGCAGACAGCAAATGTGAATTCACAGTAGTGTAAATTCTTGAACAGCTTTCCTTGTTCTTCAGAGTGTGCGTGCACATCAGAATTCACAGAATGACTGTGAAATCTGATGCACTGGTGTCTGTTATAAAATATGTAAGCAGGAATTCATGAAAATAGGAAATGTTTCTTTTAGACTTGAACACTGAATAGTAAAGAGAAGTAGAAGGTAAAAACTTGGGGTTTTACCATTTTCATGCTTCCAAGTTACAGGTTATTTTGAGCATATTCAGCAGTTTTTACACTGCAATCTGTATGGCTTATCTGGACAAGTGAGACACATCTTATATGCAAAATCAATAATGTTTTGTTAGCCTAATTAATATCTTGACAGTTTAAATGAAGGTTTATTATTAACCCAATTAAAATGTCATTAAGACACATAATTCAAATTACCCCTTTCTTAGAATTTGGCTCCATAATGAGTCAGTTTTGGGATCAGATCTGAGTTCATCACCTCATTTATTCCTTAATCTACTCTGGTTATGTTTTAAGGTCATAATAACAAAACCCCACTAACGTACCTTTTCTGAGGTATGTTTTAATAGCTACTCTATTGTTATCTTTTTCCTCTTCTTCAGAGAACTTTTTATTACCTCAGAACTGCAAGATGTATATGTAACCCCAGAGAATAATGTGGAATTTATTCCACGTGCTCAGCAGAAGGAAGTTCTTTGTCCGAGATGCATATGCTTGTATACAGATCAAATAAAGGAGAAGCAAGTGCTTCCTATGAAGCACTTCCTATGAAGGCTGTTGCTTTTTGAAAAGGATTCTGTCTTCAGTAACTTAAGGGCCACTATATTTCTCATGTCCATATGTTTAAGAAGGAAAATTGAAGCCTATAGATGTTTGATTTTTTTCTGATTTAATCAATTCTCTTTCTTTTAGCAGCAACTGACAGAAGGAGAAGACACAGTCTTAGGCTGTGCCAAGGGAAATATAGCTTGGATATTAGGAAAACATTTTTTATTAAAAGAGTGATAAAGTACTGGAATTGTATGCCCAGGGAGGTGATGGAGTCACAATCCCTGGATGTGTTTAAAAAAAGACTGGATATGGTACTTGATGCTGTGGTTTAGTTGAGGTGTTTGGGTTGGGTTAGACACAATGATCTTGACAGTCTCTTCCAACCTAGTCATTCTGTGAAGTCTGTGTAATTCTAAAGTAATTAGGCATGAAAACACCTAGGAATATGTAATGCTGTTGAAAAAAATATTTTCTTCAACCTATTTAAAAAATAATCTAAATTGTCATCAAACCATGACACAGACTTAAGTGAAAGCTTTCCATCTCTCTGAAATGTCCTGTTGTCCTGGTGTCATAGGGAAATTTTTAACAGCTCTTCTTTCTCAGACAACATTGAAGAAGAAGTAAGGATTTAAAAAGTTTGCAAAAGAAAACCCCAAATTTCCAAGCTGCACCCACTAAACCCAACTATCTCTAAATCAAGAACCCAAATAATCAAGAAGATTGTTTCATATTGAATTTATCAATATCAGGTGGAAATTATGGAAAATTTGAAAGTTTGCATAAAAGTTCCAGAATAAAAGTTATGTATTATTTAGTGAAAACCATTTGTTTGTTGCCTTTTTTTAAATCTGGCATAAAAATATTTTCAGAAGAAGAACAATGAAGAAATTAAGGAAAACTCTAACTCAGGATTAAAACATTTATTGGAGCATTAACTTTGATACACCAAATACTTCTTTCACTAATAGTCATGAATATATGAAAATACTATAGATCTCTGCTAAAGAAAAGTGGTGATTTTGAGCATAAGCATGTGTGAACGAACAGCTGTCATCCAAGGGCAAAATACAAAATCTAAAAGGAAGGATTTAGAGAATACATATAGACCACTGTCATCCTGTTCTTGAAACTCAGTATAAACTGCATTATAGATACAGCATAAACTTTTCAGTCTCTTTAGAAAGGACCAAACTACTTGTCCTGAAAAAGAGAATAAAGAGATTATGTTCTCCCTTCATATTGCACATTCACTATTCTTCTGAAGAATATTTACTACTAATTTAGCCAAAAAAGGCAAAGCTATTTGATCAGCTGGCATGTCCCATTCAAAAATGTATTTTGAAATGTATAGATATTATAAAAAAAAATGTTTAAATTAACTAATGGAAAAGGCTTGTTATGATTAAATAGTCATCTTTTGTACTCAAGCAAAAGATTAATATGTTTGTAATGCAAAATGTGCAAGCTAAGTCTTGTACTTACTCTTGGGTTTAAATTCTTATCAAGTATACTTTCAGATGTAAAGTTTAATAGTGTTCTTGTTCCACCCATATTGCAGTAACTTCACAAACACATTTTTGAAGCATAGTTAGGATTTTTTATTTTTTCTGAATATGTATGCACTAAAAAAGAAAAGTTAAGGATCCTTGCATTTTCAGCCTCCATGGGGCTTACTCAGACCATTTACACTGCTGTATCACAGTTGGACCATATATTTTAACACAGATGTAATTTCTAGAAAAAAAAGCAAAACAACCAAACAAAAAAACCAAAAACTATTCTCTAATGGTTAGATTATCACTCTTCTTCAAAGTGGCAAAACAAGTACAAAGAGAATTGTTAAAAACACATTGAAATCGTATTGTACTGTAAGTAAATTTTAATTTAGCTTCCCAGATAATGTTGCTTAGTAGGAGTACTTAAAAGCTTTTTTTTAGTAGCTGTCACACTTAGTCAACAAAGATACAAAGCTATTTTGCCCTGAGCTAAACAAACAAAGTTCTTAACAAGTAAACAAATCTTCCTCTTGTTTATAATCCCAAACCAAGTGTAATGAGCACAAAATAGTACAAGGCGTGATAACAGAAAGGAGTCACAGTTGCGTGTTTGACATATGGATTTTCAGTCACAGCTTTGCGTGCATGGTATCATACAGATACACAAAATCTTTTTTGTTAAGGAATTCTCATGTTCTCCAATGATCCTTGCAGTTGATACTGGCAGGGCAACATTCTGGTGCAGTATCTTTGACATTTTGGAGGAGGAAAATACATGACTAATCCAGGAATCGAGACCAACATGTACATATTGTGAAGCTGGAGCTCTTATTTGTCCTCTTGCTGTCAGAACAGAGTTAGCTACCCCTGTCTTAACCATCAAATGAACATTATAAACATCTAAGCAAAGCAGGAAAATAAGCTGGTCGTTCTTTGATGTCACTAAAAGAATATTGGTTTACCTGCTGTCAGTTAGCCCAAACATCTGTCCAGCCCTGAGTCTTCTCTCTGACAGTGACAGATAAGGGAAGCTGTATGGAGGCTGGTTGAGATGGATCAGCATTTCCCCCCTGCCAGGGAGCTGGGAGTGGGCAAGGTGCTGGCAAGGGACACAACTAGGCCAGCTGGCCCAAATTAACCAAACAGATATTCCATACCAGATGACATCAGATCTGATATAAAAATTAAGGGAGGAAGGAAGAATGAGAAGCATTTTTTGTTTACAATGTTTGCTCTCCAGAGCAACTTCTCTGTGTGCTGAAGCTCTGCATCCTGGGAAGTGCCAGAACAACACTTGCTGGTGAGAAGTAGAGAATAAAATTTTTTCCCTCTTTGCTTGTAAATGCACCAAATTTTGCATTTGCATTAGTAAACTGTCTCATCTCAACCTACAAGTCGTTTTCCCTCCCCCTATTTTCCCCTCTTGTTTTCCCTCCCCTGGCCTGCTGGGAAGGGGAATGGTAGAGTGGTTTGGTGGTCACCTGGCTTCCAGCCAAGGTCAACCCATCACAGAAGCCTACAGATGAGGTTGGGTACAGAACGCGTGGCTCTATCTTCTCTGCTCCGTCCCCCATTAGTATTTATACACATTGGTAAACCTCCCTGAATTTTCTCTTCTCCCAGCTTTCTCAGGCACTCCTCACATGATAGGTGCTCCAGTTCCTTAATCATCTCTCTGTCCATTTGCTGGATTTAGTTTAGTACGTCTGTGTCTTTCTTGTAGTGAGGAGCCCAGAACTGAAAAGAATACCTCAGATGTGGGCTTAGTGCCAAGGGGAGGGGAAGGATTATTTCCTCTGACTCTCTGGCAACAATCTTCCTAATGAAGCACAGAATCTTGTTACTTATTTGCTTTGAAGTCACACTGCTTGCTCACATTCAACTTGGTGTCCACAAAGACCCCCAGAGCCTTTCTATAAAGTTGCTTTCTAGCCGTTTGGCCCCAGCCTGGACTGGTCTATGGGCTTATTCCTGCCTAGGTTCAGGACTCTATACCCGTCTTTGCTGATCTTTATAATGTTCTGTCTTCATAAGGCTCATTTCTCCAGCCATCTAAAGTCCCTCTGGATGGTGGGATGGCCATCTGATCTACTAATCACTCCTCACAGTTTTGTATCCTCTTCAAACTTGAGAGTGCACTCTGTCCTATCATCTAGGTCATAAATAAAGAGATTAAACTGTATTGAATCAAGTTTTCATT
>JAHXMQ010000807.1:32171720-32201650 GCA_020466415.1 Ammodramus savannarum pratensis
CAGCATCCCAGAAATCCTGTTTCCGGGTCAAACCATGACAGATGCCAAACTAGTGTCTGACCTCCAGCTTGACTTCATGACTTTGGCCATAATCCTTTGAACCCAGAAGTTCAGGTAGTGTTAAGTCCACACCACTGACCACTCATCTGGTCTACACATCCATCAGTGTTTCAATGAAGATGTTGTGAAAGCATTGAAAGCCTTGCTAAAATCAAGATGCACAAAATCAACTTCCTTTCCCTCACCCACCAAATAATGTTTTTTGTTGAAGGCTGTCAGGTTTGTCAGGCAAAATAATTCTATTATCTATGTTGAATACACCAAATCAACTTCTTCTTGATATTCATAGGAACAGTTTCAAGACTTTTTGATTCATCACCTCCTGGAAGGTAAATGTGAGGCTGATTAGCCTGTAGATCCTTGGATCCTCTGTCTTGCCCTTCTTGAAGATAGGTGGGACATTGGCTTTTTCCAGTCTTCAGGAAAGTCTGAGCATCATGGGCTTTCAAAGATAGCTGTATGGACCTGCAGAGACATGAGCACTTAGGGATACTTCCCACAGACTTGTGTATATTTTGTTTGTTTAAATGTTCCCTAGACTGATATTTTTCCATTTCATTTCTCTGGACTGTCTACCAGATGTCTCCAACACAGGTTTTCTTAAGGAACCAACTATTTCAGATGCCTCTCTGCAAAGCCTAACTTGGATCTAACGATCTCTGGCCCTCATCCAATATTATGGTATCTTAAGTTGTTATTTTTGAAACAAAAATTTATCCCAGATTGTTTAACTTAGTATTTCCACCTATCAACCTGTTTCCAAATTTTGAGCTCCTTTGCCTGGATTAAAGGTAATTATAGTATACATAGCATTGGCATCATTAGAATCTACATCATGGTTTCCCAGTTTTAAAACAATATGATAGAAATCACCATCTGCTTGTACTTCAACTTACTTTATGGTTTCTTTTTTACTTGTTAAGTATTGTGGTTTTTAATCTTTTTGAGCTGTATCATTAATCAGCCAACTGGTGTGAAAGAAACAGCTTTTATTTCCTTCTAAAACAGATTGCATCTTTTAAAATAGTATGGTTTGGATGTTTTTTGTTATTTTTGCAGATTCTTCGTCTCTGTGTCTATGATACTGCTCTATTTTGCTTCTGTAACTGAAGCAAAAGCCTAAAAAATCCCCACTGTAGGCTGAGAAGTGATAAATAAAAGAAAGAAGATTTCTTATTGAAGAGTCCATATCAGTGTGTGAGGCAGACACTGTTTTTTATGACATAGAATAATTAATATTGTAAATCAGAATTTATTCCCATTATGCATCTTTACAAAGAATGGCAAGGAGGATATTGCTGTGCCTGATTTTAATCAGACTATAAATCTTTATTTATGTGATGAATATAAAAGTTATGTTAGTTCTTAACAAGAATTACCAGTGAAAATGCTTTTTTTTTCAAGTAATGCTATAAATCTTGTATGACTGAGAGATGTACTTGTGGGATTTTAAAATGAAGAAGGTATGAAAAAGGCAAGTTATCACCAGGATATAAATGCCAAACTCTCTTTTAATTTAAAGGTAATTTCAATTTCCCAGTATTTTCTTAGTTAACACATGGTTTCCTGGGAATACTAACTTGCTAGTAACAAGGGAAAGATTTTAGTCCCTGCTTTTTCCTTTCAATAGACAATACTAAGTTTTTATACATGTTTTATGTAGTTCAGATTAATTTTCTAGATGATGTACTGCCATAATATTCAGTGACTGCTGCTTAGGACCTCAGAGAAGAGTCTCATTACACTTGATATGTTGCTGTTAAGGAACTGCTCCTGGACAAAATTAGGGTCTTTTGTTTGTGATACCATAATATACACTAATTCATTTATAGGATAACTATTGTAGGGAAAGAATTATAAATAGTTATTATTCTCCAATTAGTTAAGTCTTTACATATTATCTGAATCTTTCTGTACTGCTTTTGTTCACAGACATATGAGACCTCCATTAAAGTATATAAATTCAATCTTGTAGCCATTAACTTTGTAAAGGTTTTGCTACAGATTCCTAAGGCATTAAATGTGATTACTAGATGGTGTCCACTGCACATTGGCAGAGAAAAAAACCAAATATGAAAAAAATTGTACATTGATACCCCAGGTGTAAAACACCATGAGATTTTTTCTACTGTTCCTGAAATAAAATATGAGGAAATTCAGGTTAAAAGGACTAAAGATTAAAAAGTATTTCACTGTTGTCAAGGCATGAAAATCTGCAGGTTAGGAACAGCCATTACCACTAGCATCAAAGATTATCCTAAGTATAGAAACCTGAAGTAGTTTAAAAAAAATCATATTAAAGTATTCCAGCATCATATCCAGTAAAGTGTTTTATTGCTTTATTTGTGAAGCCATATTTAGCAGACAGGTACTGACACATGCTGGTTACCTGTCTGTGCAGTCAGTAAGCATAACTTTGAATTATTAGATTTAATCTTTCAAGATAC
Organism: Ammodramus savannarum pratensis; assembly: GCA_020466415.1. Classification (NCBI taxonomy): domain Eukaryota; kingdom Metazoa; phylum Chordata; class Aves; order Passeriformes; family Passerellidae; genus Ammodramus; species Ammodramus savannarum. The sequence goes on from JAHXMQ010000807.1 coordinate 32,174,228, forward strand.
ATTGAAAACACCAACAAGTTGGATGCACCATTTATTTGCAGAAAAATTATTTTTTGAAAAACTTAGAAGAAATGTCTTTGAAAAATATTGATTCATACATGGTGGATTCAATAAGTTCCCATATTTTCTGAAAGTAATTTTGCTAATATGGACTTCTTAAAAGCTATGAGATTAAAAGAATATTCAGCTTTATGCATACTTAGAAAAAATGCTGCAGTGTTTTGAGATGAATACATAGCCTCAAATAAGCACCCAGTGCATGAGACCAAAAGGAAAAAAACTAAACCAGCAGTAAATTTAATGTAGACATAATGATATACGTTATACATATGACAGGGAAGATTTACAGCACAGATTCTGTTTCAGTCATTCTGCCTATCTTCTGAGAATTATAGAGGGGACTTTAATTTTTCAGCCCTATAAATCATGGTAGGTCGTTTTGTTCAACACCATTAAGATTTGGGGAAGTAGGTTTAGAGTTCTTTTGCTTTTAATTCATTATTATGGTTGTAAACGTGCACTTATTTCTGTGCATATTTACTTCTTAATATTAGCATATAGATGAGGGTGAATGTTCTATTCAGTGAGGTAATTTATAATTCATTGTTTGCTGGGGGGAATGAAGCTTGTAGCTGCAAGGACAAAGCATGCAGTATGGGAGAGCTGTGGTCTTCTTATTTGCTCTTTTCCACCATGATATTTATTCCTTCTTTAATCTGGTGTTCATCTTGCACTCTTTAAAAAGCTTTTTCATGCAGAATGAGCTTTTTTATGACACACCAAACTTGGTCTACTACAAAAGGGAAAACATTTTTCAAAGCTTCCAATCTGCAAAATGTTAAGCCCAGCTGCAGCCTGCCATATTGCCTTTATCCTTGTACTTCCCCATTTATTTTCTGTGACTTTCTTTTTAGACAAGCAGGATTAGCCATTAGATTTAGGATGAGCTGAGAGTCTTTATTACATTTGAGGAGGACTGGCTTCGATCCTTTTGGTCCTCCATATTCCTTCCCCTGCCATCACGCATCAAAGTCTTGGCTTCTGAATGTTTCTTTGGCTGATTTTTGGACAAGTTAATACAGGGAATAGATTGTTGTTGTTTTTTTTTTTTTTTTATGTAGGAGTAGGAACACTTTTGTGTTCATGGCTGATATAAATATGTGGTTCCTACATCCTGACAAGGAGTCAGAGTTCTCTTATCTAAGTAAAGCAAAAATAAAGCATTATTCTGCTCATCTTTTGCCTTTTGAAAAGGCCTTCACACTGCCATATAAAGCTTATTTTAGTTTTAGTGACTTTAAGGTGCTTAATACTTAAGTGTTCATGTATGTATATACATTTTTTAATTATAGCTGCCATAAAATTGTGATATGAAATTCACTTGATAGCAGAGCAGAGGAACTAAAACCAGACAGACAATGTTTTAACTTTAGTTCCATTAAGGGTTTTTTTTCCACATTTTTTAGTGCAGCTCAAGGGCCAGTTTGTGAATGCCTTTACAAAAAAAAAAAAAAAGGATTAAATCAAATTTACATAAGGTCATGTTCCATGCATAAAATTTGTGCAAGGAAAATAAGAGAAAGTATTACATGTATATCTATAAATAATACATTACTGATTATGTTAATGCATTGCTGCATATGATTAATGTAGTTGAGACACTTAAATTGAGTATGTTTTATTTCACATTTTATCTTCATAAAGACATAAAGACATGCTGCATTCAGTAATAGTTACACAGGTTTTGCCTAAGCATTGCAGTGCCTGGAATTCTTTGACTCAGCTACTTTGTAGAAAGCCTTGACTTATCCATTCAGGCTGTCTCCTGAGCTATATCACAAAGCACCCAAGAAGAGAAGGGTCAATTCCTTCTTATACAGAGAAAAATGTTACACATATGCATTTAAAAAGGAAAATTATTGTGATTTTAGTTTAAACAAAAATAAATCCTGGGGTGGAGCATTGCTTTCCAATAGAATATGTAAGTAATAAGCAACTTAATATGCTGAACATTAGTTTTTGAATTGTGTGCCTTTCTAAGTCTGTGTGGTGGAACTAATCTCAGAATTATTATATAACTAGAATTATTTGTTTAATAAATTATTTTGTACCTAATTTCCTATATATATATTTAAAAGTTAGCAACCTTTCTTCTGTTCTGGCAGGTAAGGCTACTTGAAATCTCCATGCAATTCTGAAAAAAAGAGCTGTAATTGTAATAAGATCTGATTACACTTTTATAATGCAGATTCTAATTACTTCCATGAATAATTAGACTTGCCACCAAATTTTCAGGATGACTGAAGAACAATTTAATAAGAAGGCCACCGGCATCAGAAAATATAAACTCTTTACATATACCCTACATCACTGTCTCTGCAAATGGTCCATGTATTACACCCTTCTTTTTTCTCCTTGTCAGTAAGGATTCCTTCTTTTTTTTTTTTTTTTGTAACATTCTAAGTCGATGAAATACCCTAAGTAAAAGCAAATATTTTTGTTATGTTATTCTACATCTAGAACATCTTTTACTGTTCACCATAGGTGGTGATCTCTCCAAGACATCATGCAGCAATAAAACCCATAAGCTTTATCAAATGGCAGCTTACTGTATCACAAATATTGAAGCTTGCAGTGCACACAGTGCACACAGTGCTTAAAAATCCATGATTTGCTAAACAGTATGGTCTATAAAAATAAGCTGGTTTATTTTTTCCAAGGATGGAAGGCCAAGTTAGCAATCCATCAGACTGAATACCCTTTCAGTTTCTTCTTTCTTGAACTGGAACCTTTTAGTCAGTAAGAGCTAATTATGAATGCAACCCATTTTGAACCTGACATTAATGAGAGTAATCAAAAAAAATCCATAAAGTCTATGCTGTTTTTCCTTAATAATGTTGCTAAACTGACCTTTTATTTCTCAAAATAAAATATTGTGGAAGTGGTAAAGCCATAGTTTATCGTGTATTAAAAAAGCATTTTTGAGAATGAGACCTTTTATAGATAGCCTTCCAAACCATTAAATACAGAATGATCTACGAGTATAGTTTGCCGTGTTTTTTTTCCTCAGTCCTTCAGAATGCTGTACAAACCTGACTTCCACATGATTGATGATGTGTGGTGCTGCCTACTGAAACCTTACACATTGCTCAGGGGGCCAGTAGAATCTGGAAAGGTATGAGTTGCCCTCTCAGACTCTTGAGGAAAGTGAAGGTGAGAGTAATCTCACAACTGAATGTGCAACCCCAAATTAACAGGTAGCTGTATCTGTTAGGTGAATTTTACAAACATGATTCTTTTACTTTAAATACTATTATTTTATTTTATTTTAATTTTTTTAGTAACCTGTGGAGGTATTTTATATTGTAGAGAATTCCATTGCAAGGGAGAGGAGAGAGAGACACTGCCTAGAACAAATATCAGGAAGGTAACCCTAAACCTCGGGCAGATAAAAATATATAGTTTGAGACTTCTTAAAAAACTGTATTATTTTCTAAAATCTGTTTCCATCTATAAGAAGAAGAAGAGATTTAAATGTTGTTATCTCTTGCTTACTGATTTTTCTCCTGTGTCCCATGCACACAGTGTGTAGCATTTGACTGACAACATATTTAAGTGCAAGGAGGGAGTTTGACATTTAAGCACTGAGGGGTGTTGACCATTGACTCCATTGACTACTTCAGCCTGATAAGTATGGGTGGGCCATCTAATACAAATGTCTTGGAAAATCATTATTTTTGTGTAGAAACCCACTATACTTTAGACTAGAAGGAACATCCAGAGGTCATGTAGTCCATTCCAAACCCCAAGTCTAGGCCAAAAAGGCTGTAGGCTGATTTGGCTTTAAATTCTTCATTTATAGTAGTTACTGTAACAGCATTTTGGGTTTTCATGTCTTTTACTGGTGGGTAAACTTGTCCTGATCCTAGGTATAAGCAATATATTTAGACTTGTGAAAGTGTCAGAGATATCTGAGATATATCAACACATAAATATTTCTCACATTTTCTCTTTCCACATTTCCATGAAACCATGTTTACCATGATAACAAATAATCTTTTTTACAAATAGCAGTGGAAAAGATCCTACTGATACACCAAAATTCATAGAGGAGATTTCCACTTCTGATGGATCTTTTACAATAGTATTGTTTATGTGATATATATTTAAATGAACGTATGGCTTAGTTAATTAGAACTATGGTAATTTTTATATTTAAATCAAGTGGGATAAATTTTATTAGTGGTATAAATTTTTTAATTAATTTAATGGACCACTAGATATTTTATCCTCAGATCTGCGGAGATGATAAGGGACACGCAAACTTCTAATCTAGAATAAATACAAGGGATATGAAGAATTTAAACCATGGTCTTTTGAGGGGAAAGAAAATGATCAGGTTTCTAACAGTGGTAGATCAAGAAGTTAGAGGTTATATGTCTAAAGCACAAATTTGACTCGACAACTAAAATAAAAATGTTTTAGGATGATGAAGAAATCAACCATCCATCTTGATACATGTAACAAATGCCATAAAGATATACAAATTGATTTAATCAGTAATAGTCCAAAGTTTTCTCCCTTTCAATAGTTGCAGAGATTCCCTGTCTTGTGTACTTTACATCATGCTATTTTATGAGAATTTAATTTTTGTTTTATCAGCTTTAAGAGTCTCAGACAGTGAAGTCTCACTGTCAGGTCTCAATTATTCTCTCAAATTTACCATGGACTTGATTGTGATTTTGAGGAGACTGGACTCAGGTAGTAATAAATCTTTTAGATACAATTATGGTAATTTGATTGGAATGACACTCTCATGAAATGTGTTACTTTTCTCATTTTCCTCTATCTTATTTCAACTTGTTTTGGTCATTTGGTCTCTCCAAAAATATCACTCAGCTGTTGTAAATTTTTCTGGCATAACTTGAAAAAAATCATTGAAGTTTACATTAGCTTACATGAGTTGCACTTGGCTATGCTGTTTGGCCCAGAATATGATAATTGGTATTTACACAAGGGTGCCTGAAAGTCCTAAGAGATTACATTCACATAAAAAAAAATTGTTTTCTTTTTCTTTTCTGTAAATCTGAATAAAGCATTGGGGTACAGGAATTAACATCAGTGATAACTGAAATGATTGACACACACACTGCATTTCTTTGTCTGTTGAAAAAGTCAGCCCAGCCTTTCTCTTTCAACATTTCCCTTGAAATCTGATAAACCTTTGCAATTGATGTTTTGTTCAGTGTAGGATTTGGACTGGCTTAATATGAATTTTATTAATTTTATTATGACGTATCTTTTATGAAAGAATAGAAAGATTTTGGTAAAATGGGGTTTATTTTTTATTTTTGTTTTTAGTTTTATTTATGGACTGTCATTCCAGTCCTGAAAATCAGGAAGTTCCTTTGTATATTCTGAGGGCACCCCTACTACCACAAATTGGAAGAAATGAGTGTGAGTCTTTCATGCTGCAAACTTACATATTATGTACTTCTCTATTTGATATATAATATACTATTAAGTAGCAGGGAAAGTATGATTTAATTCAGAAAAATTAATAGTCCCTGAAAAAGTCATGTGAATAGGGCCTGTGTACATTTAACAACAAACTTTTAAACTCAGTGACATCAATAATGAAATCACAATACCTGCAAAAGAAGGTACAGACATAGTCTTTGACACTGTCTCTTAGCTTGGATAATCTTCCACAAACATCTGAGTTTTTCAAGAGTTTATATTAAGTAGAATTAGGATTTCTTAGAATTTGCTTGCTTATGGAGATCAATACTTCAATCTGAATTTTCATTAGTCTTTACTAATTCTACTTCTGGTGTAAATATGGAATATATAAAAGAAACAGAAGAATTGGAAATGGAATCATCAGAGTCAGCTGTTCCAAAAGTAGTTGTTAGTTGTCAGAAAACTAAATCTCTGTTAAACTGTATTAAAATAGCTTTTTTGTTTGTGAGGGACAGTATTTTAATTGCAAAAGTCACGTAAAATGAGTTTGCGTCTGTCTTCAGATCCTTATTATACCAGATAGACAGACATGTACTGCTTTGCAAGTAAACAGCTTTTGATGTAAATGTCAAATTGCTAACACAGTCATCTAATAGAACTCCTACGGGCAGAAAATCAAGTTATGACAAGTTTCTAACATAGTTGAAAATAGGCATGATTCTGTTGAAAAATCTAAAAACAACAATACATGAACTTTTAAAACAATTTGGAACTGCAATTTTCAGGGGATGTGTACCTGGAAAACCTTCTCTGAAGATCAAAATTTAACATTAAAGGCAACTTGGAAAGTTGTTTTACACCCAACATCGATTAATAAATAAACTCATATTGTTCCCTTCTTAAAACTCACAGGGATAAAACAAGCAGGTACATGTCAGACAAATACATATTACACAATAAAAAAAATAACAGTGGCATTAATTACTGTAGAGTAAATGTGATATTGTTGTTATTTGTACTACAGTTATATCAGTTCTTTTCTGAGTCAATAAATAGGTCTTAGCATACTGCATATAGAAGTGTATAAACTGTATTTTCTTTGTCTTCTCAGGTGAAAGAGTTTTATATTTTAGAAGACAGAATTCAGAGAAGGCTTATCCTTAATTGTGTATATATTAGAGAGCAGATTAGTTTTTTTTTCATTCAAAGATAACTGCTATGATAAGGTTCCAAACATGAGACAATTTTGCAGTAGGATGTAAGGGACTGGATTGTACTGGACACTTTTCTGGATTGTTTTAATAATCTCACCATGTGTGCTGATCTCTTTATTCATTCAGTCCTGCAAGCTGCTTCTTAACAAATAACTTAATGACTAAAGGTACCAAAGGGAAATCACCATACACTTCTCATGGCTTTGGTTTGCACTGCATGGTGTTTTTATTTCATATGATCTGCTCTTGGATCTCCTTAGTGCTACATTCCTTGTGGTTTAATAATGAGTCTCCATGGTTTACAGATATGTGTGAAGAAAGTGTTTCATAGTTTTTAAGATATATGTATAATTCAGTGTAGGCTGCTTGGATTTCCCAAATACATTAAAGAAGGTTTTCCCTTCAAAGTGTCTGAGTGAAACCAGCAGGTAAAAAGGAACAATTTCACACAAACAGAGAAAAACCAAACCAAAACAAAACCAAAAACCAACAAAACAAAAACAAAAACAAAAAAAAAAAAGAAAGGAAAGAAAAGAATATAAATATTTTTTCATCATTCTCAGGGGGAAAAAGTTACTAGCAGATTGCCTAACACTTGTGCTTTTTAACATATATGTAAATGATCTGTAAGTGGGTAAAGAGGAAGGTGACAAAGTCATGTGCTTCCTGAAAGATAACTGAATTTGGAACGGCTCCTGTGTAAGTAATAGCTATAGAGGCTAGCCTATAACTATGCTGTGGGACTTCTTGCAACAGGATGAACAGGAGCTCAATATTTTTCCAAGCACCACAGAGTAGTTGGATCTGTCCATGGTAGAGAAATCAAATCAGGCTATGGAATACAAATCTCTGTGTCAGGAAGTCACTGAGCTGCAAATTATAGGAGCTTGTAATCTGGGGTAGTAACTTTACAGTTCCTTTCTTCCAGATAAGGTCTGCTACCCATCATTTGAAACACTGCACAAAGTGTGATGGATCTTTGGTTTGGCTCAGCCAGCGACTCCTGTATATTTTCTTGGATGTCAGAGAGATGGTGATATCAGATGACCACTCAGATTTTTTTAGATACTTTTAGTTGCATTTACCATACTGCTTTACACCTGCAATTTTCATAATGCTTGTAAATGAACTTGATACAGTCAATATATCCTCAAAAAATGCTCCTAAAAATAAGTAAAGGCTACTTTTATCACATTTAATTTTTACATTGTACTGCACAGTTATCCTCCTTTGATATTAAGAGGGAGCTAAGAGTAACAGAGAGAGAACATGTGTTTTGACAGATTCCACATATTTACTATCTGTTTTATCTCTTAGGGTGTTAAGTTTCTCCTAAAGATTATAGAAGTATCTAAGAATGCCTTAATTTCTATTATTCCAGGTGTCTTATATCAATAAATAACTTTGTCTCTTGCATGCAGTTTCCTCAGTCTCAGCAAAGCAGAAACCTGCTGTGTTCAAAGCCTTATCAATTCTGTCTACTCCATAACAAACACATTGCTTTCTTCAAGAAAATGCATAAAACCCTAAAAAAAATAAAACAAAATTTTCTGGAGCTTCTGTGGGACTTGTATTTTTTGTTTAGTTTGTTTTGGTTTGGGTTTTTTTTTTGTGTTGACACCTTGAATTGACTCCCTTAGCTGATATCAAAATTGCTGTTTATTACATTGCACTGAGGTTTTAGTGTTATGTGCAGAACAAGATACAAGTCCTCCAGAAAGATAGGGAATTTATTTCAGGAAAATAATAAAACAGCAATAAAATAAAATAATGAAACATGCTGACAACAGCCTATCATCAATAACCTAATCTGAATTACTGAAATAGGATTAGAAATATTCTTTACCATCCCCATGAGAATTCTTCTGGGACTTTTATACCAAAGGTTCATTATGTATCGATACAAGACTTTAAAGTTTCTTTATTTTTCTTAGACATGCTGCTCTTTAAGAATTAAGAAGTGTAATTTTTTGCAAAAATATTGAAACTTTTTAAAGGAAGAAATTGTTCAAACTGTGATTTTTTTTTTCTTTTTTTTTTAGTAGCACAAGACAGAGAACTGGGTTATAACTATTTTGATACATCCATTCTTTATGTCATCCAGCAGGTCTGACATGCAATTGACTCCATAAGAAGAAATTCGCTTCCACACTAAGAATTTGTTTTATCTTTGCTCAGACAAATTGCAGATTTTTCCTGGTTACTTCCTGTATCCTTCTAGAACTTGAAGAATGATACTTTAATAGATTTGCTGAAGTACTATTTTTCTCTTAGCAGTCAGTGCTTAGCTGCAGCCAGTCAGAGGGTGAGTTTGGGTTTTTGTGTGTGTGTGGTGGGTATGGGTTTTTTTTACTGTTGCTTGGGGGATTTTTTTTGTTATTTTGAATGTAAGGGGGTTTTTTGTTGCTATTTTTATTTGGTTTTTTATTATTAAAAAATTATTGGGATTGCAGTATCTGATGATAACAAAAAACAAAAGACAATTTTTAGTACTTATTAATTTCCCATGTTACTCCTTCTTTATAGTGGTCTCATCATAAGTGAATCTAAAAAGGTTCTGTACTGTTGCTGCATGTTGGTTTGGAGGCACCAAAAATTAGCTTGTTTTTTTTTATCAAATAGTTGTCTTCAGCCATCTATAAACTCAAGGAAGCAAATGTATCTGATACTATTTCAGACTCTTTGGCAAAAGAAACCAGGTTTGTCAGAAAAACAAGATGTGAAGAGATATGGCAATGCTTTCTGAAAAGGAATTATATGTGACATTTTCTAAACTGATATCTGATGGTAAAATGGATGAAAATAGCTATCATGCTAATCAATTAAATGTGTTTATAAGCATTGCTTTTTTCTTGCATTAGTTCTACTCCATTGAATTAAATCATCTGTGAATAATTTAAAAATCAAAACAAATGCTCTGCATATGTTTCAGAAAGATTTCTAATTTTCAGATCTAAGAGCATGCTTTCATTTTACTTTAAAATTATTAGCTCAACTCTAGGTAGCTTGAGCTAGGGTACGCAGCCTCACAGTTCTAGTGATGCTGAGCTTGATGTCTGGCTTTTTTGAGCTTTTTGGAAGTTTAAATCTGTAAGCAGGATCTGAGGTAGCTTAGTATTTCTTTGACTGCTTCTCAGCTTTCTTGACTGCAAAATTTATGGTTTTGTTACTGCTGAACGTTGCTAACACAGAGCCAAGGCCTTTTCTGGTTTTTATACTGCCATGTGGACAAGGGAGTAGGGGGTGCATGGGAGACTGGGAGAAGACACAGCCAGGACAGGTGACCCAAACTGACCAAAGGGATTTTCCCGAGCATGTGGGATCATGCTCTGTGTGTAAAGTGGGAGGAAGAAGGAGGAAGGGGGGGGACATTAGAATTGATGCCATTTGTCTTCCTAAGTAACCATTATTTTTGATGGGACCCTGCTCTTCTGGAGATGGCTGAAAACCTGCCTGCCCATGAGAAACAGGGAATTATTTCCTTGTTTTGCTTTGCTGGTGTTCATGTCTCTAGCTTTTCCTATTAAACTGTCCTCACCTCAACCCACAGTTCTCTTTAACCACACCACCAGATGCTCCAGCTGTGCTGGGCACAGCTCTGCACATCCCTGCACACTGCCCTTCTCCCATCACACAGGCAGTCTGTGAAGTCAGGTGATGGATGAGAAGGGACAGGGCTAAATACAACACTGCCTGGTTAAGCTCATCTTTCAAGTCTTTACAGTATGTTAAACCTTCCCCTGAAGCATGCAATGTTGGGCTGGCAGTAATGCTAAAAATTGCAGCTGCTTCAGAATAAAAAAATAATTAAAAAATAGTACTAAAATGTGGGGGAAAAGCTAGTAACAGAATATAGGTGGAAGCTGGCACTGAATTAAAAAGTAATTTCTTCTGATGTTACTATTGTGATTTTAGGAATGTAGTAAATGCTAATGAAATTCTTTTAATCAAATTTATCTCTCTATAAATACAATGCTTATATGTTTCTCTGTTTCTGTATTTAGTATTTTCTCATTCTTTGACTTTGCTTAAAATATTATTTGAGTTGTGGCTATTTTAGTTTGTACTTGTTACGGTGAAGGATAAGCACACATATTTCTCAAATTTGGTTTGAAGAAAAAGTGTGAGAAGAGTTGTTTTCAGCATTTCTGTAAAAATTGACAATAGGAATTACTAAATATTTGCTGCTGCAGAAAGATATTATTCTGTGTTATTCATTTTGACTTTATGGTCCTTCAGTTGGAATTCAAAGAACATTTGCTTCCGATGTTTAAAAGCAGCAGGTTAAGCTTTGTCAAAATTAAATTAAAAATGCACTCCTTAAAAACCCCCTATCTTTTAAGTTGATTTGTTCCAGTATTATTCTTCAATTTATTTTAAAAGAATCAAAGGGCACAGAGTAATTTGATTGTGAGTTGAAATAATATGAAAATAATAATTCTCTATTAGAGAATTCTGGGTATTTCCGGACAAGACAGATGCTAGCATAACAGCGATAAATGTGTGTACAATTTTATTTTTTTTTTCAATGGCTTTGTCCAGTCATTAATTAAGATAGGGAGTTAATCACAATTCTCTTTGAATGCATCTATACTGCAGAGGAGTTTAACAAATGCCACCCATGCTGCATTGTGGAATATTTGACTAAGTCATCAAAACTGCTTCTGTGGGCTGCCAGTCTATTGGCTATACACAGAATTGACAGAAATTAGGGATGGGTTTACAGGCAAACCTCCAAAAACCTTTAACAAAGGAAGTTTTCCCATGGTTACAGTTTTTGGTAATTTTTCTGGGAACATGAAAATTGCATTAACTTGCTTTGTACAGCAGACTACAGAGGGAAAGAGCAGCGGAGACTGACCATTCTCCATAGGCTCTGTTTTCAAAACCAGAAATACATAATAAGGGAAATCTTTGAAATTTATCTCCTGAAAATTATCTCCACCTGGGATTGGAGTCAATGTCGGTAAGGAAGATGAGAAAGCTTGTGCTGGGATGCAGCTTATCTAATTCAATCACTGGCTTTGTTGAGTGTGGCATTAAAATCATAGGTTACAATCCCTAATTAAATGATGGGAATGACTCATACATTTTCAACAGCTGCTTTTAGCTTTGGTCAAATGCTGATCAACCCCAACCTCCACTGATTAAATGAAATTCAGTTTTTTAAAAAAATACACCAGTGAAAATTCCACTGACATATGAGTCATACAAAATTCTTCCTTCTTTCAATTAATTTTCCTAGGATATTTTTTTGGCCAAGTACGTGAAACAAAAATATTTATTTAATTCTAGGTAAATCCTTTCTTCTCCATATTTTCTTACATTCCTGAACCCTTTTTATCCTTCTCTCCATCTGACATTTACAGACTTTACTTGCTTATTTTCTGTAAGTGCTCTGTTTACATATTTTTTCTTATTTCCATATTCCTTTCTGTAACCCTTTAGGCTTCTTATTTTATTTGCTTTAGTCTTTTGTTTTGTGTCATTCAAAAAACATACACAACCATCTTTACCCTTACAATATATCAATAAAAAAAAGGGAAAAGTTATTAATTTTTTTTAATTAAAAGAAAATAGAATACCTTTTAGCCAGATGCACATAAATTAGCATCATTTTAAGGATTGGTCATGGGTTTGCCTCTTCACTATCCAGTTTATTTTGCCATTATCTCTTAATATCAGTTTTAATATTACCTTTTAAATGTATATTTTTAGGAATGAAAGAAGAATGTTTTGACTGTATAATAAAAGTGGTTGCTGAAATGCAACCCAAATTTATAGTTGAGATTTACTTTACTAAAAATTGAAGATCTCCATCTCAGATTAAAGCACCTGAAGATATCTCACTGTAGCAAACAAAAAAATAGAGATAAAATTAGATTTAAACCCAACTTGTCAAAAAAAATAAAGATTGGTTCTTTATTTCAGAGGACTTGTCAAGGAGAAGGATAATATAAGTTCCAAGCAGTTCTGAAATAATTACCAAGGATGTTGTGCAAGTTGTTCCTAGGATTACATTTGTTTTGCTAGGAATACACTTGTGAGAAGCACTTTGATGGGATATTTGTAGAAAAAAAATGTTAATATGGATTAGCCAATTTACTACAACTTAATTAAAATCAAGAGAAGTAAAGTTACCTTCAGCCTTTCCATGAACTTTCGTGTGAGATAGATCAGCCTGTTAAAGCTGCTCATTCAGCTTTGGGAGTGCTGCAGAGCTGCCAGTAATATTTGTGGGAAAACTGACACTTTTCTAAGTGCACAAGCCAAATGAACTTACTGATCTTGTCAAAGCAATCAAGCAAACCTATCATCCATCCTCTAGACACCTTGGAAGACCTGAAACTGAAATGGGTTTTAGAAGGTAAACAACTCCGCTAGGAGAGGAAAAGGCTTCCATGTCAGCTGAAAGCCTAATCACTACCTTGTCATCACAGAGTCATCAGATCAGCCTGAGAGACTGCAGCACAGCTCTCCCACATGCAAAACTGCATCAGTGCTTAGCAGCTCTTATCTGTGATATTTCTGATGTGGTTTAAATTCCAAAAAACATCTTTCCATCTGTCTTTACAAGTAAAATGTGTTGACAGGAAAAAAAAAAAAAAAGCTGCTTGTAAATTCCTCAAGTTTTTTGAAAAATCATTAAAACAAGTAGATAAAATGAAGGTTACCTGTGTACTAAAGACTTTTAAGGTCTGACCTCCATTTCACTATTGCTTCTTAGGTTCTTTAGTTCATGTAACTTTTTCCTAATTGAATAGACCTTAATCTTGCAAAAGGTTATGCCATTAAAATGCATGGCTATCTTATTTGATGTATAATCATTTAGAAGTGAAAACATTTAACTTCAAAGTGCGATATACCAAGTTTTTCCAGTCCTTCTATTTCCTTCAATTCAGGAGCCAGGCTGTCTAATGTTTCTTTTTGTGGCCATGGAAGACTGAAGCATCAAATTACATTGGTCATAAAAGTATTATGTTCTCAACAAAACTGTGGCTTTAGCACAGACTGTTTCATGCTCAGACAGTTACAGTGCCTGTGAAGGACTGGTTTCATAATGACCATAAAACTGAAGTTTTGAGAGCTTTTCATTGAGCTGGAGAACTTAAGGGAGGATACAAAGCAGCATTTCTGGGACAGCGGGGCCCAGCTGAAATGTTATTAAAAAGTTGCATGAAGTGAGTCATAGTTGCTGAATGTAAGCTTATCTAATTGTACATTAATATTTGATTTGTTAAAAAAGTGTTTCTTAATAATATGGTTTTCCAGTTCAGGGAATTTGAAGGACACAGATACTAATACCAGGCAAAAGCAAATATCAATTTAGATGCTTTTAAGAAGCATATGAAAAATTTGGTTTGGAAATTACAGTCTGGGTTAGTTCTTCCCCCTGTGCCCCCTCTTTTTCTTTCTTTTTTTTTTTTTTAAACAGGAAATACTGTTTGTGTTTCGTGACAGCTGATTACTCTTGGGCAAGAAATATTGTTAATATTGTAAAATGAAATTTTTCCTCACTATGTTTTTTAAAGCATATATTAATCAAATTATTGTATTAACTGTTTAAAGAGTAGCCTAGTTTCCTAGAGTAGCCTAATTTTGGATAGAGTAGCCAAGTTTGTAATGAGTATCCTAATTTTGGGTATAAAATATATTTATCCCTCATGTTTTTCCAATGTAGATCTCCTATACTTGCTATGCAAAACTCCCTAGTGAGGATACGACCCTTCATTTCTAATACTAATATGAGAATATCAGAAAGAATTCTGAAAACATACGATATATATTTGTGCATGAACCAGGTCTGTAGTTTTACATTAACCAAGCATTAATATCCATTAAATTTTACCCATTAAAATGTTTTCATGTCAAGAAAACAGTCATGCCACCATATCATGTTCATGTCATATCGTGTTCTGAGTTTCTAACACATTTTATGTGCATTTTTGTTTGTGTAACAAATCCTTAGCATCACTTTTTGGCTTGTACTTATGGTTATGGTGGAATCCTTAACTGCTGACACAAGAGTGGGGCAAGTCATAATGTCTCTTTTTGTAATTCAGTTATAACATTTCAAGGATACAGACTGGTAATTAACTTCATAATACTGTAGTTTTGTCTAAGGAACACTAATTTTATTGTAATTACACTTTATATTTCTAATAACATTTATGATTCCATTATGACTATGGTTAAGGAACTTCACAACTAGACTGAGAGATAAATTGGGGGAAATTGCAATTTTAAACAATTTAAATATCCATTATACTCCTTATACTCAATCATTACTGTCTGTGTGGCCAGACTAGGCTAAATGTGGAATAAAAATATTGTTTGGATTTACGGTTTACTGATGAACCAACCAAAGCATAGAGGGAGAATAGGACAGGATACTGCAGCACTGAAAGATAGCCTTAACACAAGACTAAAATCTGACTTTAACTGATGGCATTTATCAATCTTTTTCATCGCATGACTTCAAAGGGAAGTCATTTAGGAGCTTTGCACAATTGCTTAAATGGCTTCTTGCCAAAAATCAGTAAATTAAGCAGTTCAATAGTCTTTAGTTTAATCTTCAGGTCTTGAATAATATTTGAATTTCTGAGTCTGTTTTTCTGCATTGGAAAATTTTTCAGAATCCCCTAGCTATAGATATTAAAGATATTTAGAGTTTTCTAATTTTCTTTCATTAAAACATTTGTCCCCTCATATCAGCAGCGACCATCAGAAGCAGATCCTCTGTATGCTTCTGTTCTACTGCTTGATGTCAAGTTTCTGGTTGTGCTTCCTCAAACCCAGAAATCCTTCAAGGTAAAGGTTGCATGCCTTAAATGTTCATGAGGAAACACCAACCTCTTTCTTTTCAAGTATCCTGGCAGAGTGACTGTGACTGCATAAAGGGTGCCTGAACTGCTGATTAAGTCCAACTGTGAGCAATCTTAGAGATGAGGACAAGTGTTCTGGCTCCAGAGAGGGAATAATATAGCTGAATATAAATTGTTATTTTAAGGTTTCATTTTATGGCCCAAGGACTGGACATTTTCCTGCTGATCTGGTCAGAATCTGTCTTAAAAAAATCTGAAATGGGAGCAAACAGGGTATGAAAATAATACCTTATGCAAAAGATGCTAGAGATTCAGCAGCAAACTTCAGTTTAAATGATTAGTGTCCTTTCACCTTACTATGCCTTCTTATTATGCCATAAAATGTGACTTAAAGGAGAAAGGAAAAAATTACTAAAAAAGTGTTATTTTAATTTGAAATTATGGAGAATTTAGTGGACCTTGAGCCAGGAGAAAGATGGCATATCAGGTTTCCTACTTTGCTATTTATTTATTTTGTCTTATTTATTTTGTCTCATCATTCTGAAAACAGGGATTTTTTTTTGAGAATTTACCATCCCCATCATGTTATTTTTTTAAATCTAAGAGGTCAAGAAGTTATGTGCTGCTACCACACTGCTGTGACCAAGAATTTGGAAAGAAATTAATTTTAAAAGATTTTATGAGTATCAGCATTTGATTATTGAACTATTTTGGTCTTTTCCATTGTCAAGTGAAGTCTTAGTTCTGAAAATATAAAGCAAAATTCATATAAAGAAGGCATGGAACACTGTAATGAAGGTCATGAAGATAGGTGTTTTCATTCTAGATTTTTGCATGCTAATGGCTAAAAATCAAAACTAGGAAAGTAGTGACGAAATTTACTGATGATTAAGATGTGATAACTGGACTTTGAAAATGTGTTTCAATATAAGGTAAGGCAAAATCATAGCCAAGGCAAATGTCTAAGGTAATAAAATCTGAGAATTAAATTCAGCAAATAAGTGAAAAAAAAATTAACATGTAAACAAATAATAGCTTTTCTCATATTTGCATTCTCTGTCTGTTTTTATGTTTCCCTCTTTATCAGCATTCAATGTGTGCTTAATACTAAGACAGCATTTATAATGAATTTCTTTTAAAAAAACATTATTTACATACTATCTGCTGACCTGATTGTTTTATGTGAATGGTGGACTAATCATGACCTCAGAATTTACTGTCTTTGATTTACTGTCCTGTGACAACAACAGTGACAACATCCAGTAAGCAAGTCCAAGTCTTAAAAAGCAAACTCTCCTCAGGAATATGTAATATACACCAGCCTTCCAAAGATAGATCTAAAAATCTGGCAAAGCCGCTGCAAAGATATGCAATGTTCTGGAACAGAAGCAGCAGGTGGAATTTCCAACTCCAAAGTAAGAATTTTTTCAAAGGCAAGAATTGTTATTTAACATATCCCATACTAATATTACATATTATGACAGGGTATATAGTCAAAAGAAGGTGAACCAAATTTTGAAGAAGTGATTTGATTTCAAAATGTATCAGGTTTTTGGTCGTGTGCCCTATTAAAAAGGCTTGTTTTGAGCCCTTAGGTTACTTTCAACAATATTGTAAAACCCAGAGAGGCTCTAGATAAAAATGTAATGTAATTTTGCCAACAGAGAAAGTGTCTAAAGTTTCTCCACTTAAGTAAATATCCTGATTTGAACTGTCAGTGTTGATTTCTTTTTAGCACTTGAAACCAGACACCTGGTTGAATTTCTTCAAGCAATAACTAGATGGAGACAGTTATTTATCACTTATCCAAGTTAATAATTATTGTTGTTGTTTGCAGCTGTCATGATTATATTGTGTACAACACTGAATCAGCAATTTGTCCTCTGCTGGCAGGTTAGAGGGAGTATAATATATGCAGAACTACAGATGAGTTTTAACCCATCTCAGTGTCCCATGCTTTAAAACTGTGACCTAGATTGGATTCTCAAGGTTATAATACTGTAAAGTTATCTAGTATGTATTTATAGATGTATGCATATACGTATTTATCAGTTTAATTTGGCATCACTCTCATTTGTGTTTTTCTCCTAAGTAAAATTAATTCAATTGGGTTTGAGTTATAACTAATTACTCTGAATATGAAGCTACTCTGTAAACAAACTGATTGGCAAAATAAATACTATGCACAGATTGCAATGGTCACAAGGACCATTGGCCCAAGTGATGCTCTGTAGGAGAGACAGGAAGAAGGAAAACAGTTCTACAGCTCAAGTAGGAACCAGAAGTCAGTAGAAAGTATCAAGCACGTTATACTTTAACTTTCATAGCTGAAAGAAGTAAAAGAAGGTTTTGCGGTGAAGCACATGGTTTTCTTCAAACGATGGCAGCTGAAGGAAGCTCTATGACTCCTGTAGTTGTGATGGAGTTAGAGAAATGAACACTGGGATAAGTGCTGAGGCCGTCCTCACCCCTGCAACCCCCTTCTGGAGGTAGAAGAGCTGAGATGTTGTCAAGCATTTCCATTTTTCTGTGAGTTCCCTTTACTTTACCAGGGAGTCTTTGGTTTCAGCAGGCAGTCAACCAACAGCTGAGGTCAGGCTGAGGGAGCAGTAAGATCACACAGGTTATTAGCTTCTTGATTTCTGTGATTTCTCAGAGGTTTCCATGATGCCACCCACTACTTGCATTTGTGCATAGGAATTATTTATCCACAGTGTAGTATAGTAAGTTTAGACCACAGATGTAGCCATGATATTTTCTGAGAAATCCTTTCCTTAAGATGTTTTCTCCTGAGAAGCTGGAGGCCTCAGGAACAAAATGTAAACAATGATTGTCTGCTGCTGTGGAATGGAACAGGTGGATCTGTGATTGGCCTCATGCAGTTGTTTCTAATTATTGGCCAATCACAGCCCAGCTGGCTCTGACTCTCTCTGAGACACAAGCTTTTGTTATCATTTTCTTGCTTTTTTATTCTTAGCTAGCCTTCTGATGAAATTTTTTTTTTCTATTCTTTTAGAATAGTTTTAATACAATATATATCATAAAATAATAAATCAAGCCTTCTGGAACATGGAGTCACATCCTCCTCTCTTCCTTCATCGTCGGACCCCTGTGAAAACTGTCACACACAGATGCTTTCTAGAATGTTTAACCTATCTTCTATTCTACATCTGCATGAGATTTTGCTTGTTCAGCTTGGTGTTATCAATCTCCATTTACACTTCTGTCATCGTACTTTAAATCCTAAATGTCTTTAGTCCTGGTATATTTCTTCATGTCCTGTTTACAATATTAGTTTCTAGAAGGTTGTTCTGAAATGCTAAAAGACAAGTTTGAAAGGCTTCCTTATGGCATAAAGTTAAATATAGCAAACAAACTCAAATGCTAGAATAAAAGTACTTTAATGGCTTAATTGTCTCATTAAAGTTTGCTCTGAGCTGTGAAATTCTGACTTTCTGCAAATGTCTTTGAAGATACTATTTTCATTAATCATGCAGCAGCTTTTAATAGAATGAATTTATTAAGGGAATATTTGGCAAAGTAATAGATTTCATACTATGTAAAAATTCTATTTTCCTTAGTCAGCTACAACCATAAGTGCTGAGAGCACTTCATCTATCCCACAGATACTTGAATAAAGGAAAACACAGATCTTTCAAATACCTTAGAATCTCAGTTTGAGAACTTAATGTGAAACTTCCATCTGGAAATTGCAAGGCCAGATGGTTGTATAAATCCCAGAAGAAAATATACATCTGTCATTTTTTTTTTATAACTGGTTCTATTTGAAGAAGGATTTATCTAATCAGCTTGGCACATCATTTAGTATGTCAATGTACATTCTGTAGCCCTCAGCTCTCTTTGTATCAAGTCCTCTTTCATTTGCAGAATGCTGTGAAGGTAATCATTTCTCTAACCAGATGCAGGATGACTGCTGATTTAAATTGTTTTATGCAGAAGCATGATGAAGAAACACAGATGAATATAATTGAGTAAAATTTTTTAATAAAGCTTCTTGCCATTAAGTGTACTTAGCTTCTAAATTTACCTGTCATATCTCTGCTCTCCATCATGAAAAGACACTCTAGAAAAATCTTTATCAGGGTAATAGAAATAAGCATGTTGACTTAATGGAAATTTCCTTTAGAGTTCTATACTACTTCAATAATCCAAGGGAACAAAAATAACTTTTCCAAGTAATTGAAAATTCGCCATCTATCAAAATTTGAATTTATGGAGACATCTGATGAGACTGTCTTCCTAAGAATCCTTAAGCCAGTACTTTAGTATAGGGTGTCAGTATCTGTACTGGTGAGGAATAGCATGAGGGCTGTGAACCTTAATGTGGATCTTCTTATTATGTATATGACAAGAGACAGAAAGTGAAGTCTGTCTTTAATAATTTTTACATTTGCAGCAGGTAAACTCTCCCATACATCCATACATCACGCTGTGTTTTACATACTTACTGGAATTTCACCACTGTCCTCTAAAAATTATATTTGGGTGTGATATTAAAGCCCACTCTACCTAGCAATTTTCTGCTGATGTATTTCATTGATACAGATTAAATCTGAAGAGCAGAGAAACATGAAATTATTACCTTCTCCTCTTTGCCTTTCACTGCAACACACAATCCTCTAGTTTGGTCCCTGTGTGGGAAAGCATAGGTAGGGTGATATAACACTCTGCAAGAGATGTATACTTCAGAGCTACTTTCTTTTCAGCATTTTAGTCTGGATCAGCATAGTTGAAGCTAATCTCAACTGGATCTCATTACTTTGCCTTGGTTCCCATCAGAGAACTTGTAAAGCAAAACCTGTATTTCATTTCAATTTAAAAAAAAAAATGCCAGCCAGGAATTCAAAAAATAGCTTCAAATCCAGAAAGGTTCATTGGACAAGACTGAAGCTTAAAGTTATTTCTTCCTCCTTGAAATTTATATAAAAATAATTTCCTCTTCAAGACAAACTACTTTTATTCACATATTTGCTCCTACTTCTGGGACATATTATTTCTTAGTCTAGATAGAAATTTACCTTTGCCTTGAAAACTATTTTTTACAGTGATTCCTCCTGGAGAGGTCAATTATTTCTTGATCTCATAGAGAAAAAATTGTCTTCACTAGAATTTTTTCAGAAATTTCTACTGGCTTTTTTTTTCTGCTAATACTTAATATAAGGAAGGTGGCACACATGACTAATTTCATTTATAAGTTCTTTCTATGAAAAAAGTGTTGCTATGAAACAAAACCAGGTCCCAACACACAAATTGTTCTTGGTTTTAAGGTTCACATATCTTTTCAGCCTTTATTAGTGGGTATTAATTAACAACACAGAATTGTTTGAAGACATGCTAGGATGAATTTAATTTTATTAGGAAAATAAAACCTGTGCACAGATTGAATACTTTTAAACAATGATGACAATGCTGTCTTTTGATACCAAACCATTAAGTCATCAACATCACACAAGAATATTGAAATTTATATTTTGATTCTATTTCCCTCATGATAATTTTGGAGTTGTTAGTGCAGTAATAAAGAAAAGAGTGAACTGCATCTCAGGATGAAAATCTGCCATGTGCATTTAATTGCATTAGATGGCTGAAACTTCCCAAGGAGTACTGGCAGATCTGCTCAGTGGCTTGATTTTTAGAAGAGGATTCTCACTAGGAGCTAACAGCACACAATTTACTGTATATAATGGAAGAAAATTATGTAATATGTATGTGAACTGCCAAGTTTATTCTCACAAAGAGGTCCAAATTGAAAAAAATTGTCATTTATTATTGCAAATATTTTAATGAGATTCTCCTGTCAGGAGATAGAAATAGCTAACTTTAAATTATTCAGTGCAATTACAGCTCTTCCCTTTAATAGCATACAGAGAAGCCCTTTTAATGATAGAAGTCTTAACCTGCAAACCAAACCAAAGCTTTCAAATTATCTCTCTCCTTATTACATTTGTTCTAATCTGATGAAAATGGAAAAAATCAGTTCCAAATACGCTGTACTCCTGTCAGCAAACAGAATGAGTAAGCAATTAGAAAACTAAGCTAAATCTATTTTCAGGAAATTAGTTAAAATTCAGAATACAGGTACTGGCAGTCATCTGCCACGTGATGTCTATGACTCTGAATGTCATAGTACAAATTTCAAGTCTGTTAAATGAGCAGTGCTGTCATTGCCTGGATGTTTCTACTTATAAGTCTTGACTTAAAGCACTGAATCTTAATGTATTGGAAATATATTTACCAATTTTCCCATTGTTGATTCCTTCAAATTCTAGCAAAAACTTAAAATATGCAGTTCCTCTCACTCTTCAGGTATCTCACCAAACTCTCATACCTATCAGTTTAATTCCAGTGGAAGGAGTATTTTAGCACACCTGACAGCAATTTTTTAAACATGAAGTAACCTGATTTTAAAGACTGTGCTACCCAGAGAGTTCCTTGTAACGTCAAATAGCATCAAGTTTTGTAATAGAAATGTCTATGGATAAAGTAATACAGGTCTATGGATAAAGTAATATATTTACTTATTAATTTTGCAGTTGTGAAGAAAATTGTAAAAAAATAATATGCTTTGTAAGGTGTTCTTGCAAAACTGTCTGAAGATTCACTGACAAATGCTGTTATACTGTAAGCAAATATGAAATAAAGAAAGGTCTAAACAGTTGCATATCTGTTCTTTTTTCAATGAATGTCATGCACAAATGCTGAATGTCATGTTTGTATTCATGTATCTATTATTATCTCCAAATTTTATGAACACTGCTGATTCTACAAGATATTTTTGTGACAAGAAACACTATCATTATTTCCAAATCTCTTTGAACTTCAACAGCTTGTGAACACTAACACTGGTCTCCTGCTTGTCATTCTGAACAACTGCAGCCAACTTAAACTCACCAGTCATGTCACTTAGGTCATTGAACTAAATTCTGGAGGTAGCAAGTCAGTCCTAATAGCAAGTCTTGTGTTGGCTCATACATGCCATTCTATCTGTGAATTTATTCTCATGCTGGAGAAGACTGGTTTAAACAGAGCCTATATTTTTAACTATTTTTTATATCTAATATGTAACTTATACAAGTGTTGATTTAATCAAGTATTGCCCTACAGAAGTCAAGCTGTTTTGCTATTGGAAGTATAAATATGTATTAAAAGTGATTATTCTTAGCCTTATCCAGAAATTACATTAGCACACCTCAGTTGTTTAAAACTAATAAACTCAGTGGTCTTGAATTAAAACAGCTGTGGCTCCTGTTCATGCTCAAGTAAAGCAAGTTCACATGAATGCATTGATTCCCAATAGTGAGGGAATGAAAGGCTCAAATGGGTATGTTACGCAGCAGCTTGTATCAGTGAATCAGGATGTAGAATCACTGTTGTTCAAGCATACATCTTTTTCAGTGGGTGTCAAAAGTGAGTCCAGATAAAAATCTGTGAGGTTGTGTCTTTCCAACTAACAAAAGAAAGCACTAATGCAACTGTTCTCTGAGCTGACCTGAAATGAGAACTGTATCTCAGTCTCTAATTACCATCTCCTTTTTTGGACAGGTAACCTGAGATATTTCTTTTCAGATGTGTTATTGACTGTGACTTTAATTTGGCATTTATAGTCCTGATCATCAGAGGCAGTAGCAGGGTTAACTTGGGTTAATAGCTTTCACAGAACATGTTGCAGCAAAAAGGTAATCTGTGTTTCACATTTGCAAAGCATTGCTCCTATCATGCCAGATCTCTAATTTATGTGGTCTGTACTGACTTCTTCCTCACTAAATGACAGTCAGAAGTAAATTGCAAGGCACAGAGAAAAGTACTCCTGACACCAGCTGAGTAAAGGGGTGCCTGTGGTCCCACCTTTCAAAATGCTTCCCAACTGTTTCGTGCTGTGGAAAGATCAGTTCTGGTAGCCATACAGAAACAAGTGTAAAATCAAGAAACAGAAAAGGCTAAAGGCAAACAAGAGAAAGCAAACTCAGAGACTTGTTTTGATGGATTCCAAAACATTTCCAACATATGACAAGCAATAACAACTTCATGCTTAACATGCTGGGTTCACAATTAATCTGCTGTTGGGCTGTAGATGCGCTTCCAATTCAGGCATTTCGTATTCAGACAAATTATCTGTTACTTGTATAACTTTTAAAAAGCTACAATTCTTTGCAGAATCTAGAAATTAAGTATCCATTCACGTATTCTGTAGCATCAATGTCAGCTGACAGTTCTACAGTGGTGGTACACAGAAACTTGAAGCCTAATAATCTCTTTTATGAGAAATCCTTTGGCTGTTTTCAGTGTGAAGTGGTTTTGGAAAACACAGTTTCCTAACAGACCTATTAGACCTGTTTTAAAAGCCAGGAGGAAGTCAAGTAGAAAGAATTTAAATGCAATTCTTATCACTCAGATAATTAAAAAAAACCCCTATGTCTGCAAAATTAAAGGACTCATTTTGGATTTGTTTCAGATCTGATCATCTTTATTCATCAAGGTTGTTATGAATTCATTTCTAAAGAACAAAGGTTATCTCAGAGTGCATTATTTAATATCTGAAGTTAGAACTAGTTTCCCCCATAGAAGTAGCTTTATTTATGTCCATTTTAATCTACCAAGCCAGTCAATCTCATAATTTTTTTCCAGTTCATAGTAAGTGTTTACTTTTATTACTGTTCCTCCATATTTTCATTAGTTTATCTAAATTCTATAGGAATATATTGAGCAATAGGAGCCTTAAAACCCTGAACTTTCAAAGACTCTTATCTAAAATAAAGACAATTTTCCTGCTGTCTTTGACTTACCTCCTAATTACATATTTATCCCAGGTTCTTCCCTTTTGCCCAGCGTCTTAGAAATTTCCTGAGGAGACACTGAAGAAGGCACTGGAAAAATATTTTGGAGCTTCAAGTAGACAAGATTTTTTGATAAATGTTTCCTTAACACAAGACACCTGACCAACAGAAACAAAGTAAAAGTGTCTTTATGGTAAATGGAGTAAGTTTATGTTTTAGGAAATCTAGGTATGCACTATGGTATGTCAGGAATACTAGAATATATTTGATTATTTTTTGCCAGTAATTTAGATAATATTGAAACAATTCTATGACCATGTAAGTGTTAAAAAGGAGTGAGATTTCGAAAGCTTTAATTTGACAGAGGTGTTTGCAAAAAAGGAGAACGCAAAAAATAAAAGGTCATTAGAATTCACTTAAATACTGAAGAAAAACTTAGAAAATACCTAAAGAATATTGAGGCAATGCACGGGGGGAAGGAAGCTTCATTTACAAAACATCTGCTTTGAAAGTTACACATGGGAACCTTCCTCAGGCCCTGTGTTTTTCTCTGGCAATGTCAAGAGAGGTGCAACAAGGAAAATTCATACTACAGCTTGATTTCTGCTTAAAAGTTAACTGGGCCATAAGCCTGTTTCAGTTTTGCTGGTTGGATTTGTTTCAATTTCTTTTCTTGACTTGGCTTGATTCAGTAGATTTTGTTTCTTGTGCTTGCTTAACTTTGGTCATGAGGCATTCTTTGTTTTCAGTTAAAGGCAATACTATTACTTTCTTGAAATATAGAAAATCTCTCAGCTATATGTTGCATAAAATGTTTCAGTTGTTTTTTCAAGGCAAGGTCTGTCAGTGCTCAACAAAGCAGAAAAAACTTGTCAGGAAAGGTTCCTGCTTCTAAAATCTCAACATCATCTCTAATGTAATAGAATCACATGGCATTCCTTTGAAGTTCCAAAGAGTTTTTATCTCATGTAAGAAAAACTGAAATGGATGAATGCCATTTTGAAATTTTGCCATTTTTAGCTTAATTTTCTCCATGAAATGTTTAATTTTCCCATGAAGCTTGTGAAATTTAGATGCAATTTTCCTTTTCCCAGAATAAATTTTTTATTTCAGGTAAAAAAATCAACATAAAGTGTATCTGAGGGGAAAAAGTATTTGCTGAATGCTGTTCAAGAATTTCCAGTTTAGTGCTGAAGTGAAGCTCATGAATAGCTTTGAAGGAGTAGGTTTGTCTTCATACCTGAAACCAGACTTTTCAACTGGATCCATATTTTTTGTAAAAATTATTATTTATAATTGCATGATTGTTTTTCTAGAAGAGTCTATGAATTCGCTTAGAGTAGTTTAAGTTCTAAAAGAGTACATGGTAAAAAATTATTTAAAAAATAATAAAAAACAATTAGCCAATTCTTGCAAAATATTATTTAAACTGCACATTTTTACTTGCTGCTGCTGCTGCTGCTGCCTCCAAGTAAAAGATCAGTCTAAACAATTACATTTTAGAGAATTACATTTCTGGAAAAGATGTTTATAAAATGTGTGTTGAAAACATTATATTCCTTACTTTGTAATGGTCAGTTTTACATACAATAAGCATAAATTTTTTCCTATAAACTTAATGAAATAAAATTTTATAGGACGCGATACCTAGTCTAGTGGACTTAAGAAAAATTTCACTTATGGCTTAGTGCTTATGTTTTACTGCACAATTTATCTTTTGCAAAAACTAGCAATGAGAGTACTTACCTGAAATTGTGTAATAATACATAATATGTGTTTAATTAGACATAGAAGGACAAGTTCATTTGAAAACCTTCCTCCTTGGCTCATTGATGGAGATTTTGCATTTTTACAGCTCTGTCTGTAGACAATAACAGTTTGTGCTTTGCAATTCGCCAGAGATTCCTGTTTTAATCTTTTTAAATACCTTCCCTGTGTTTTAATTGTTTTTTATGACAATGGAGCACAGATGGTCCTTTAGAAAGTGTTTGGTTCAGAGCATTTTAGAAGAAGATGTGATTATTACTATCCTTTTTTTCCTGTGGCTATCCCTATCATGTTTTCACTTCCTTCTGAACTAGCTCACGCACATGCAAGCTTAATTTTGCTTATTTGTTTAGGCCAGTCAGTGATGTGAAAAAAGTTGCATTTCCAAATTCCAACGTCACTCATATTAATTTGGGTGTCATATTTTGTGTGATATTAAAGCAGAGATGACTAAACAAACCCCAACCTTAATAAAAAGAACTCCAGGATCAGAAGTTGTGTGAAGTCCTTGAAAAGTGAGGTAAGCTCTTCAGGCATATGTGTGAAACTGACTCTGTGAGATTGAATGAATAGGGTAAATGGCTTTAAGGCCTTTGATCTTTGTTCCAATTTTTTTTCTCATGACATTTCTGAGTGCAGGTTACTGAGGTGAGTAAATTGAAACCTCACCTGAAAAGGGAATATAGTGCATGCACAGGTCAACAGCACATAACAGAGTGAATTATGGAAGGTTGAAATTCTCTGGTTGTCTATGAAGAAAATATATCAGGGCAATCCCGAGCAAAAGTACAAAAGGCAAGGAATATGGATTGAGATCAATCCTGTGGAGAAAATTTTGTGTTTGTAGATGAAAAGCTCAAAATGTCTTTGCAAAGTATGCCTGTTGCCCAGAAGGCCACGACCACAGTGGGCTGCCTGACAAAAAATGTGGCCAGCATGTGGAGGGAGGTGATTCTCCCCCCAACTCTGCCCTAGCAGGACCCCACCTGAAGTGCTCTGTCCAGCTCTGGGGTCCCCTGCACATGAAAGGTGTGGTCCTGTTGCAATGAATCTGTAAAGAGGCACTAAATTGATGCAGACCTGGAGCATCACTTTATGAAGACAGACTGAGACAACTGAGGTTGTTCAGACTGGAGAAGGCTCAAGGAACACCTTAGAGAAGCCTTCCCAGACCTAAAGGAGACTGAAAGGAAAGCTGGACAAGGACTTTTGACAAGGGAAAATAGTGACAGGACAAGAGTGAATGGCTTTAATCTGAAGGAGGGTAGGTTTAGATTAGATTTTAGGAAGAAATTCTTTACTGTGTGCATACCAGATCCCTGGAAGTGTTCAAGACCAGGCTGGATGAGTCTCCAAGTA
>JAHXMQ010000807.1:32201750-32229460 GCA_020466415.1 Ammodramus savannarum pratensis
ATGGGGGCACTGGCTCTGTGCCAGGCTTAAACCATGACACTAGTCCAGTGGAAGGTGTCCCTGGCCATAGCTGGGGGCTTGGAACTAAATGGTCATTAAGGTCCCTTCTATGAATCCATGATCTATTGCATCAGCAATTAGGACCATAGCAGTTACAAATCTTTTCAGTTATGAATCAAATGGAATTTGCACAAAATAGGTTTTCCCATAGAATAAGGTAGGTGAATATTTTAATCTTCTTTCTTTTAACTTGCAGTAGATAAGCAGTTGGCAGAGAATAGGCTAGTGCTTTAGTCTGCATGCATTGTGCCATGAATACTCTCCAAACACCATAAAGAGCTTAATGCATTCTCCTTGGTACTTAAACCACACATTAGGAAATGGCTTTTATGGAGCTGATAAAGCAGTGCTTGGGAATTAGATGGGTAAACAGAATTGAACAGTAAATTCCTTTGATGACAACATGCATTCCTGAATCAAAAGCCAGGTCTTTCCTCAAAATTTTCAGTGTTGGTTTTTTTTTTTTTTTTCAATGGTTGTCCAAAAGGGATATGTTTCTAAAATCTTCAGTGACTTTAAAATCTGGCTGTTATTGTGTGATATTTTCTTGGAGGAAGGGATATGCCACAAGAATTAACCTTCTATAGCAGGAAGACAGGTGTACAAGCCATGTATAATAACTGTCACCTTACTTTGGACATGAAGAGCTTAATTTAGAAAGTGTTTGTAAATGATTCATTCACTTAGGGTACATTGAATGAATAAGGACAATGTCTTCTCTCAGCTACAATTTTCCCTTTCTCATTTTTGCAACAGTCAGTGTCAATACCAGATCTAATCTGTTAGTCTTTGAAAAATACTGCTACTTTGATATGAAAGATCATCTGTTGGTCAAAATAAATAGGAACCTACCAAGTGGTGGCTGTTGCCTGTATCTTGAAAGTGTCACATGAATCCAGGATGGGCAGAGAGAAAGACACACAGTAACAAGAGACATTTCAGACACTTAAGCTTTTGAGGGAGCATCTTATATCACAGCACTACTGGC
This sequence comes from Ammodramus savannarum pratensis, assembly GCA_020466415.1. NCBI lineage: Eukaryota > Metazoa > Chordata > Aves > Passeriformes > Passerellidae > Ammodramus > Ammodramus savannarum. The sequence goes on from JAHXMQ010000807.1 coordinate 32,202,799, forward strand.
TCTGTTTGAAAGAGAAATTTGAAAAGGAATATGTATTATTATGTGAATTAGTAATGATAAAATTTATAAATGTCTTCATATGTGCCTAACCTCTTCCAACAGACATTGTTGTGAGAAAATAGCTTACTGGCATTCCCAGAATTTCAATGAATAATTCCCTCGATAATAGTCTGGGGAGCTGTGCCTTCCTCAGACTTTCTTTGACACATTTGTGTATTTTTTTAGTTCTTTGTAAAAAGAGAAGGATTCAGTAGTAGGATTTTTCTACATTTGTTCAAACGATTGCTTGCAGTAGGATATTTAAATTTATGAGGTGATTGTTTAGTTTCCTTAGTTTCATAGTTCTTTTGACCATCCAGTCAAAACTCCATCCAACTCTTGTTTTGGTGAACAGTGTCATAATGTTATGGATATTGTAACACCATGTTCTATCAATAAATAAATAAATTGGAAATAATAGGTTTAATAAGATGAAGTAGACTGTAACAGCATTAATAATGTAATAACTTTTGCTTTCACATTTCTGATACCATGCTCTTGCACTTGACCTACAGGATTAACCATCATCCTCTGGAAGAAGAATAACTTACACTGAAAGAGAATAGGTTTAGCTTGACATTAAAAAGAAACATTCTTAAGACATTCTTAACTCTGAGGTTGGTGAGACTCTGGAACAGGTTTCCCAGAGTTGTGGATGCCTCATCCTGGGAAGAGTTCAAGGCCAATTTTGATGGGGTGTTATAGAACTTGGTCTAGTGGAAGGTGTCCCTGCCCATGGCAGTAAGTACATGATCTTCAAAGTCCCTTCCAATCCAAAACATTCTATGATTCTATGAAATAGAATAGTGGTTTTATGACTGGATAAAAGATAGCAGAGCAATGGAGTAAAGAAATCTGTTCATTACTATCGCACTTCAATTATGTTACTGAAGGACAGTTATTAAAGAAGAGACACACAAAGGCTTGTAGAATGTATTTTCAGAGTAGCTATGGCTGAGTATAATGAATGTGTATCTCACACCTGTTAATCAAAGGCTGGGTTTTGCCCTGTGCTTTGATATCAAAATACACACACAGAGCCTCTCAGTCTCTCAGCTAACCTCCTATTCAGAAAAAATACCAAAATTGCTTTTTGTTTTTTCCAAGGCAGTGTTTCTTCTCTTCCTCATTTTTTTTTCTGTATAGAGGTTTCCCACAATTCACATTCTGATATCTGTTTTATATCTTGCCCTGAATCCCTGTAAATAACCCTGAAGAGCTACAGTCCATGCCACGAAAGAAGATTGCAGAAGGCTCTGCTGAGACGTCCTCTCAGCAGCCAAAAAGGCCAGTCTTCTCAGCAGGTAACAGGGAAAATATCTCCTCTTTTTTCAATCAATCAATCAGTCACCCTTTCAGCCATCACCTCTTGCCGTTTAGCAGAAAAGGTAGTTCCTGAGTAATTTCAGGAAAAGTAGAGTTTAATCTTTGCTCAGTTATAATGGAGAAAATATTTCTTGTTCAGTATTGCTTCTGGGAGAGTGCACTAAGAGGAAAGGAGTCAAGCTTGGGTACAAAGTGGAATGTCTTCATGAAACAGGTTTTGCATTCAAAGTGGCTTGCATGGAGATTTGTCTAAGGAAATCTCTCCATTTTTAATTCTGAAGTTCTCCAGACATTACCAAGTTTAAATGGGGAAGCGGAAGGGGAAAAATCAGAATAGAAAGTTTCTGAGGAAAAGGTGACAGCATTTGGCCCAAATCCACATGTGCCTAGCACAAGTCATCTTATTATGGAACTACATGCTTAAACTTAAAAGTTTTCTCAAAAATCTCACTGAACCAGGGACAGTGTGTGCTTTCATTTTCAGAAAATTTTGGAGTTACTTTCATTTTTTTAAAACAAAAAGGTGCATGGGAGGCACCTCTCATACTTCTGTGAATGTGGAACTTCTTTTTTTGTGAAAATTCTATTGAAGAGCTACTTAAAATGCTGCAGTTCATGGCTATAACAGACTTGGAAAGAGCTTGAAGCTCAGGAACTGAGTTTACTGCAAATATTCCAATTTTGTCTCTAGGAATGATACAATTATTTGAGGTAAAATCGAAATTAATTTGCATATTTCCTTTTAGTATTTGCTTTCAAATTAAAAAAAAAAAATCAAATTTTTATTGAAAAAAAGAGAATGTTAAATAGTACATCATCACTGAAAACACACTGATGTGCAATTTAATGAGATTTTTCCAGAGACTGAAACAAATCATGGAAGATTAATTTCATTTCACTGAAGGTATTATAAGACAATTATTTTTCTTTTCCACTCTTATTTTCTGTATTGTTTTTCTTCTAATATTGTTGTTCTACAACAGACTCCTCTGAGATGTACATTATCACAGAGAATTTGAAATTGCAAGTTTGGAGTGTATAAAATAAGATTATTAAAAGAACAGATATTGAGACAAGTGACACGCAATTTACAGCTCTTGAATGAGAGTGTAGGTTGGAGATTAGAAAACAGCACACCAGGAGAAGGTAATCAGATGAATACCATGCGAAGAAGAAGAAATTATTTCACCATAAAAAGGAGGAAGGTGTTTCATTGCTCTGAGTATTGATATATTTATACAATAGTTACTCTCTCTGTGCGGTTTTGTGTACATGTGTAATCACCAATATAAACATACATTTATCATTAGAGATGTTCTGTTAGACATGCAGAGCCATGCATGGAAACATAGAGTAGAGCCACTTGATGATTATCTACAGCAGAAGCATAAATCATGTTGGGAGAAAACCAGATTGAGCTGACATCCAAATCAGAGATACAAACCGGAGTGAATGAAGCTGAATGGAACAGAGCTAATGGAATCCTTTCCTCTCTAAAACTTTTCAGCAAAATTTCAACAAGAAAAAACATTAGGGGAACTTAGATTGCATGCCAGTCTTGGCAGTGACAAAAAGTGGAAATAGAAATGTGAAAAAACAAGAAATGCTTCAAGAAACTTAGAACAAAAAAAAAAAATCATATTTGAAATGAAGTTTCAGAATGGATTTTTTTAAAATACTGTGTATGTAAAGGTCTAACCTAAACAGTCTTAAATAATACAGTTGAATTATAGAACACCCCTATTGCAATAAATATCATTTAAGAAGTAAGCCGAAGTAAGCATTAAATATTAATCTCAATGTTAATATATTTTGAAACATTTTGCCTTCTTTGCTGAAAGGGAGGAAAAAAACATATCATTCCTTCACTTTACTTGTCAGACATATGAACCTTGTTACTTTGTGGTCAGTAAAAATAAGAGATTGGCACATAAAGAAGCAATATCTAAATGTATTCAGTAACAGAAAAAATGCAAATTCATTATAAATAAAATATAACACATGGAAGTATAACAAAAAATCTTCACCAAGCCCAAGCAGTGTACTGAATGACTATGATTTTTATTTCTTACTCATTAGTGTAATCACACTTTTTCAGCTTTCTGCACATTCAGTGTGCAACTGGCAGGCAGTGTTGTAACGGCTGAATATTTGAATGATTGCAATGATGCAGAAACACAATTTAATAAACCAAAACAACATTCACTAAGTTTGTTCTCATTTAAGCAGTGAAAGGACATATACAAAGTTCGATTTGTTACCCTACTTAGAATAGAAACTCTAGAACACTTCTAATCCTAAGTAACCCTGTGGTAGAAGATGTTGAACCCTAAAACAGCTTGATTTTGCTGTTGGGCACACTGAAGTCTGAAAGATGTAGCTCAGTAAATGGGTATTACTGCTGGGTGGGCTCACTTGTCAGTATTTATCCTGTTCCAGTATATTGTCATACAATAACACACCAAGGGAAAATCATTATAAGAATTTTCTATGAGCCTTAGGCCTATGAGCAGTCTTCACCAACAGGCATTCTTTCAACAATATAGTTTTGTTAATCTGTGAAAGAGAGTGGAAATTCTCATTTCAGGCTTCAATTTAAGAAAAAAATACATGTATCTCTGAGCCACAGTGCTCTGTCAAATTAGAGCTTCCATCAGAAATCTGTCAGTAGTGCAAATCTACCTTTGTAGTATTGGCAGAGTGGTATGTGAGCAGAGTCCCCAGCTGTGCTGACTTCTCAGAAAATTGTATTTGTCTTCAAAGGCCAGTAGGGTTCCTTCTTACCCAGACATGGGGAGCTGTGACTTGTCTTAATGTAATTGCCTTGTATTTGATTGGGCACTGGAGCTCCACCCACCCAGATGAATGACCTCCCTCTTGTTAGATAGGTTGTGGCTCTACCAACATAAATGGACCAGCAATCCTTTTCACCATCTTATTATGCAATCACATATATTTTTATCCAGTTTTGGTAGGCTTTTGTTTGGTTTAGAGCACTTAACTTTTGGCACAGGACCATCTTACAAATGTAGAGCTATTAATTATTTTTAAATAGTCATTTTATTGAGTGAAGTTTTGAAGTTTCTGTAAAGGTCAGCATCCTTTCTCTCAAAAAAGAAAGAGAACAAGTTAAATTCATGGTGCTTTGAATGGCTTTATTATATGAAGGGACTATTTATTATATCTTGTGATATTTCACCACCATTTCTGTCAAGACAAAATTACTTGACTAACTGGCAAATTTGGACCCTAAACTTGCTTGTTTACAACAGAAATCAACAGTTACAAGTTTCTTGTTATCACATTTATTCTTTATGCTTTTCCTTTTGCATTTCAGTTTCAGAGACGTTTTCCTGAAATTTCCTGAAAATGATGTGATTATGCCATGCTCCTTATCACCTGTAATGAAGTAGTCACATGCAGAGTGAAATTTTTCCACTCTTTTTTGATGAAATGGTAATTTTGGAATAGCTGCTCTTTATATTTTATTGAGTATGATCACAAGTTCCAAGGACAAAAGGCAGAAATTTTTGGAACATGTGCCCCCATCATCAGTGAGGGCACATCCAATTTTGCCTTGCAAATAACCCCTGGATACAAGGGTCTACAGGGTATATTAGCCCTGAGACTAACATATCCTGTGTTTCAAAAGTCATTTTGTATTCATGGTATGTTTGGGACCTTGCTCTCTTTTGACCTGGATGTGTCAATCTGCTCCCTCATGCACTGGAATGGTGTTGGACAGAAGACCAGGACTAACTCTGTGTGTCAGACAGACCCCAAGATTGTCTTCCAGAAAGTCCTGTGAGATCAGCAGGATGTGCCAAGACAAGTCAGCCCTGGGATATCTCAAGAAATCTGCCTTTGAGTCTCTGAGATCCACGTCATATGAATGCATGGTACAAGGTCAGGAAGAGTATGAGGGCGTCTTCTTATGTTGGCTCTTAGTATCATGTATATGTAAAAATTTTATTAAAGGTCAGGGAGACAGGGAAATTTCTAGAAAGGTCTGGTCAGAGAGTTGATTTGCCAGTCATGTTTTTCAGAGAGCTGTCTGCCATAGAATAGTGTAGTATGGCCTTGTATGACTATTGATTTTAAGCACTGTGTGACCTTGCTGCAGAGCAGCTGCAATTCAGGCGCCTCGTATTCAGGATTTGATCTGGCAGAAAGTTTCAACTCTGAAAAAATGTATATATGCATCAAAGGCATGGCTTAACTTTTTTATTCTGCCTAGCAAGTGGAAGTACTGCTGACTATGAAATGTGAACAGAAATATTTGATTTGCATTTGCATACTGTCAAAATGTTTTCACAGTGATGGAGATCTGCTGCCTAATTACAGATAGGTGAGAAAAAAAATGAAAGAATGTGCCTAAAAGCCCTTTACAATTCCATTAATCTTCCAATATTTTATTAGAACATCTTGTACATTGGTTTATTAAACTGAGTTGCAGGTCTTTGTGTCTTTGTTATCTTTTTAATTCTGGTCATGAAACCAGGAAGAAAATTTAGAGGCAAGGTACATTTTTGAACTTCAGTGTCCAGGCAGAAACTCAAAGTTCTTTCTAAAATTCAACCATGATATTTTAGAGTTTTCTTTTAACAGTACTACTCTAAACAAAATCTCTATGATAAAATATTTGCAGTCTATGTTTTTTTTTCTTTTTTGAACCTTATTTTTATGAAAAACTGTTTCATTTCAATTTGCAAAATTCTGTCCTGATTCCCCATTAAGTTTATGATTTGTTTTTATCAGAGTCAAAATAGCAGAGTAGCAAAGTTCCTTGAGAAGTAACAGTGAGACATATCAAGTCCACCTTACAGGTCTTTCTCTTTCTGCATGTTTAATCTAAAAGAGGTTATAGAGTGCAGAAGTATAAGCACACTTGTATAAAATTAAGCATTGATATGAGCAAGTTTTTTCATTTATTGTGTGTGTTCACTTGGTTACACACAGCAAAAACTTCTCTGTTTATTCTTTCCCTAAGCACATCATTGCAGTAGAATCCTCCACAAGTGACTTTTATGTAGTTGTGACAGTATGCACCAGGTTCTGAAACAGTCTTTGAAACAGAGCTAATAACTAACTTTGTACAACATGGAGCTTTTAGTATATTTACAAATATTGTATACAATTATCAGAGTTTGCTAAGACAATCCAACAGCAGAGTGTCCTTGTTTTTCCATAAAGGGCATGACTGAATTTTCTGAAAGGTGTATTATTTTAAAGGTTGCAATAGGCTTTCAAAAATCTGGAAAAGTTATACCTTTGAAATTCCATATATTATATTCCCTAAAGTACTAACCCCTATTAACCTACTGACTGTAGTTAAAATTGCAGCAGCTAATCTCAGCCTTGAAAATCTAGCATTGAAGACTGTTTTTTCAAGTGTTTTTATTTAAAGGAAGGGTCTCCCAAGATCTCTTCTGTTTTCTCATGGATATCAGCTGGTCTAAGAAGAAGCATGCTGCTGTTAAAACTGCACTTCTATTGTAATCATAGTTCATCATTCTTTTATTATATATGGAGCTTATTGTAAATTAGTTTTACTTTGCAAGCCAGTGTGTCAGAAAAATTTAGAAATTGATATCTGCATTTCCAAAAACAATGTTTTTCAGATCGTCAGTGGTTCAACATCTCTTAAAGTAATGTAAAAACTACCATGCTACATTTGCTGCACCTGAAATGATAAAACTTTTGCTGCTTTCCTCCTTAATTTACTGTCTAATGTTTTTCACCATTTGATTACTACAGTGGAATACTTTGTAATGTACAATTAGCATAAATAACCTAATTTTTGTAACTATTGATGAAGATGCACAAATGCAAAGTCATCAAACTGCATTCACAAAACATTCAGAGGAGCTATACTTATTAAAACATCTCTCTCTTGTTTTTCAGGACAAGCAGAAAACCAGAAATGTGATGCACAAAAAAACTGCACTTATATACAAACAACAGAGCAATGTAAATATTGCAATCAGAAAGAAAAACCTGTGAAAAAACAAATTCCTGGTGAACCATAATAAAGAATTCATGGTTAAACTAATGATATACACTGATATAAAAATATACCACATCTCTGTCATCAGGCATAATATTTTAGGTAGTCATTCAGTTCTCTAAATATTTTTTATGGTCCTGCTTATTATGTTATAAAACAGACTGATATTTTATGGTTTGTATTGGAAATGCTCATTTATGTTGTTTTTTATCTTATTTAATTAAGAATATTAAATAAAAAATGTATAACAATACATATGTCTACAAAAGCAATATGTAGAGATGATGTGCCTTTCATAGGTATGGCACATGAAACACGTTACACTATATATTTTCTGTATATTTAGTACTCTAAAATCCTACCTACTATGGAATGTGACAGATGCAGTATAATTCTTTTTTTTTTTTAAAGAAGTATAATGATTATGTTGATGTTTTGAAAATTTTTTGGGAGGTGAGAGGTTTTGTTGGTTGGCTGTCTGGGTTTATTTCTTAATTGAGATGAAAGAAATCTCAGTTTATATACAGACATCCCCTTCTTGAATTATAAGACTTTTCAACTGAATGTAGAATTCATCCAAACAAAACCTACCATGAGTGGAACATGAATGATATGCGTACTTTTGACTGGTCCTGTGAATATCTTAGTTTTAAAAAAAGGAAAATAAATAAATTATTTCTGTAAAAGAATTTTGACCAGATTGTGACACTTTTCTGCACTCTCGTGAGGGTGTCCAAAAGTATAATTACTAGTGAAATTGAAGTAAACAATTGTTTTCTGATCCACAACTGATACAAATGGAGTATAAAGTATGGGAAATGCATCGGTGTATGGGTGGACATATGTGGATTGTTTTAAATGTTTATAATCTCAGAGAATGCTTGACAAAATTTTCAGTCTGAATATATGTTTAATGACTGTATAACCAAAAAAGCTTTGGTTAAAGCTTATAAAAAATGGAGGTTAGTGTTATAAAAGCACTCATTTTCTTCATAGCAAAGGAAAAATAATTGGAACATATTGATAAATGCCATGAAAACATTTCAAGTAAATGTGCAATGTGACTCCTCATTATATATAAAATGCTGACTAATGATAATATCAAATTTCTGTATTGAATTAGGCTGATGCAGTAACATATGTAACAAACTTCAGAATTCAATACCCAGTATGATTTCAGCAGTCTGTATAGATCCAACAATATTTCAAAACTTTAACATTATATATTTTCAGGGAAAAGCAAGAACGAAATAGTCACAAAAAAAGTTTTTTACTCTATAAATACTCCTGCTATGATTATGAAATAAATGTTTTGTTCCGTAGCTTCAAATAAGCTTTTATTAAGGACTTAGTTTCTGTCACAGCTAACCATTTATTTCTCCAAATGTGCAAATTCAGCCCTCAAAGGCAAGATGTCCAAGTAACCATATGCCTATGTAAGGGGTGCAAAAGTTATACCTCAAATATGATTTCATAGTCTGCATTATAAATCTATGAAACCATTTTGCTCAATACATTTCCTACTTTTACTTTAAGCATTGTTTTGAATTAGAAACATTACAAATTATTCTTATACTGTCATAATTAAAAAAAAATAGTACTAAGACTGGATAGCAGGGAACATTAAAATGTTTCATTTGTGGTTTTCTGCATTTAACCCCTATTTCATAACACAGTCTGTCATCAAGGTGTCCACAGATTTTGCTATCAGACATGGATAATTCAGAACTCACTTAAATACAATCAGTGAATATTATTTACTACAATTTGAAAAGCATTTTGGTAAAAATAATAGAATAATTTCAAAAAAAAAAAAAAAAAAGCAAGGAAGCTTAAGATAAAAAGTGTGTGCTATCAGTACCTATAATTTTCTTATGAATTGTGCCAGTGTGGGCAGCTGTACTTATTTGGGGAAATTCATCCAGATCCCGTTTAGATGTTGCAGGGAGACCATTGGCCAGTTGTCCTGATGGCAGCATACATGTCTGAAAATGCAGAAGCAATCAAAACACATGGGAAGAAATTTTGGTGAGAAGGACATCAAATAGAAAGACTATTTATGTAAATTTGGAGATATAGTGATTTGAACACAACTATCACTGAAAATCATAGCAGTATTATGGTTATTTCTTTACCTTTCAGTGTTATTTGAAAAAAATGTGGCAAATGCTTTTTTCAGCATTGTGTCCATAGTATTTTAAGTGGTTTTCCACACAACAAATATATTTACAAATTTTTGATGGTCCAAAGTATAAATGCTGTATTTTCCTTGTATCACAAAATTATAAATCAAAAAACTTGAGTTGTATCCTATAGAATTGCTGCTTCTAAGAAAAAAAAATCCTTAGTTTATGTATTGCATCAATATCCTCATCAAGACTCTGTATTCTAGTGATAGTTTCAATTAAAATAAACACCTTCAAATACAGCATTTTTATTGAGAAATGGATTTTGAAATCATAGAATCATAGGAGGGTTTGGTTTTAAATGGACCCTTGAATACCATCTAGTCTGAATGCCTCATATGTCTCAAGTGAGTATTGAAGAGAGGTATTAGAACTGCCCCAAAAATGCCACTTGATTTATACTAGGAATGATTAATTGCTCACAATTTTCCCTGGGGCTACATTTCTGTTTTTATTAGGTGGGAAGCCCAGATGAAAGCCCAGGAAATGCTGCAATGACAATCATTAATAGCCCAGTGCAGAAGGAAACACGCACCCCACAGCTGGCTGCAGCAGGGTTTTATGGACAGGCGGTCTCCAGGGGTGTGTCCACATATAGATGTGTGGGGTCGTTAAGGGGAATTAACTATAGGCATAAAATTGAAGCTCAGAAAATGTTCTAGAACAGGTGTTTGTGTATAGCTATGGGAAATCAGAGGTATAATTTGGTTTTTTATGGTTGTGACTAGTCACAAGGAAACCAAGGTTAGTGGGGGACAAGAAGAAAACTTAGTATTAAGTACAAATTTGTATGCATTCACAAATTAAAATGTATTACTATTAAATTGTGTGGGAGGAAAAGTCAGCACTTCCCTCAAAAACACTGGATCTAAACTAGTACATAGTTTTAACCACATAGGAAAGTACTTCACTAAACATAGTTTTTGTTAGAATTACTTTGGAATGAAAGATCATGCATAAGACAAACTCCCCTTGTGTTGATGTCCTTTTCTTCACAAAAAGTTCTTTTTAAATGGCCATCAGACTTATTCACATTGGAATTTAAGTATTACAGGCTCAGCTCATGCATAGTTATATTACTGGTAACACTTATTAAGAATATTAATGTAAGCACAGCACCTAGTGAATACTGGTTTTTGTTGTATTTGTAATGGTGTTATTATGTCTATCCTTTTCCTACAGCAACTTGTCCTTTCATAATCGTTCAGAAGCCTGAAGTTTTTTTCCTAAGGAATAAAATGATTTCTCAAAAGATGGTATTTACATTTCCAGAGAAGAATCAGAAAAGGCCATGGAGGTGGTACAGTCCAAGATAAGACAGCAGGAAGAAAGCTACTGCTATATCTTCAGCATAGGCAGCTTGGAACTCCTGTTTCTTTGCTACTTTTCCAGTGTAAATGGGAACTGAACAAATCACCTTGGCATGATAATTCAAAATTTGGGTAATTAAGTATGTTTTACTGCAGAACTCAATGGTTAAGTGTAAAAATTCAAAACTTCCTTCAAAACAGCTAAGTCTAACCAGCTGTTACATCATGTAACCAAGATGTACATCATGTAACCAAGATGTTGATAAGCAATTGTGATAAACATTAAGAGCTTTTCCTTATTCATAAAACCAGGATCTTCCTCAAAGAATAGCTAATTGAGTAAATAGGAAGTAAATTTTTCTAATATCCATATAATACTTGTTTCAAGGAGAAAGAAAACCTCAATCCCAAGTATCGTAATGTCTTTTTTAATTATTGCTCCTAAACCCAATAACAAACCCAAATTAACTTTTGTTCTTCAGTTTATTGTTTCAATCCACAAATACATATCTGATAGAAGTAGTGTTTTAATGACGTTTATCTATATTTCTGTAGGCCACCTACCCTTATATTGCCAAATTTATCATTGAAAATAATCACATGATAAGTTCCTGCATTAGGAAATGTATCACATGTTCTGAGGTAAGCAATTTATGATCATAGATAGGGTAGAAATACCATTTCCCATAAAAAAGCTTTAATTCACATGACTGATTCATTGACTCCTGTAAAAAAAAGCAATTATGTCCACATATATGCAGCCTGGGATCAAGTTATTTATTCACATGTGTGAACTAGAATAACTCCTAGTATACAAGAAAATGAGTGAGTTTTGTTATCAAATCTGTAAAATCATGCATTTAAATTTTTTCACATATGTATGAATTCTTTTTACTTCCAAGCACAATAATACTAAAAGTATTGAAAGAATTTCAGGAAAAATTATGAGTCAGAGAGATTAAGGTGTTCCTAACTTCATACCTGAGTTTCTGTTTATATTCCTAGCATTTGCAGGATAAAGACATCCCTCTATGGTCTGAGATCCTAAATAGATTTTAGTAACTATTTAAGAAGGATAAAACTTGCAAGAACATGTTTTCAATGCATTTTGGTCATCAGGCAAGGGATGATTCATATAAAAAAATTCAATTCAATTCCTGACAATATGAACACGTCCTGTAGGAAAGCCAAAATAGATTTAGTGCAAATATTGTCAGCCAGAGCCAGGTAATATTAATACTGATGAAAAATCCATTGCTCTCAAGTATCTGTACCACATCTAGTTGAAGCTCTCTAAATAGATCTATAAGTTTGTCCACATTTTCTGCAGTTTCTAGGTCTAAACAGTGCAATCATTTAAATAGTTTCCAATCACTGATTTCTTGGACCCTGGAATTCTCAGTACACTGAAAACTGCCCTAAAACACAGTTTGCTAGGAGGTTTTGCACAGGTAAGAAGAGAAGTTATCTAGTTAACTGCTCTTTGCAATGAATTGTGTCTTCTGAAACCTACCCTTCTTCCCACTGTGGAAAGTTATGATTTCACAGATGATAGAAACCTGCGCATTGTGTCCTCTTTCTCATGCAATGGATGAGGAATTTCAAGGAAAATAAATGCTAAATATGTGCTACTAACCAAAAAAGATTTGATCATGGCCATCCTGCCATGGAAGTCGTATGCTGGCAACAGACTGCAAAGAACATGAAATAGGTTAAAAATCAAACATTCTAGGGCACTTCAAATGACAGTGAGGTAAGGTAAATGGATAAAAACAGAAACTGTGGCTGTGATAGGACCACCGGTCTTCAAACTTTGATGGCTTCCTGGAAACTGCCCTCTTGTACTGAGCAAGATGCCACCAAAACTTCTGAGGTTTTGTCGGTTTTTCTTCTCTTCTAATGTAATGATTCAAGTTAAATCCATTAATTCATTCACTGTCCCTGTTCTGGCATGTCGTAGACAAACACATCAAGTCTACTTTTCTGTACATCTGATTTTTAGAAGAAAAAATGGGTGCAAACACAAAATTCAGCATTGGTGTGTCCCAGATACAAATGCTTTGTGATAGGATAGTGCAGTTAAGAAAGCAAAACAAAGTTCCATTAAGTAACTGAGCTCAAGTTTCATTTCTCTAATGTTGTTTATAGTGGGAGGAAAATAAATCAAGGGAGTTTATTCTTGCTTGAGAGAAGAGATGGAGAAGGGAAATGGCAAGGAAATTCTTACAGCGTTTGACATTATTTAAGTCAAGATTATTAGTAAGTAAAAAATATTATATTTGTATTACAGTAATGCCTAAAGGCACAGATTTTGAGACCAAGGAAGGCCTCATTGTTCTCAATATATGCATATGAGGAAATTGTCCCCAAGTCCAAAAGCTAGCAGTATAAATAGCTAAAATCAGAGAACAGAGAAGTGAAATTATTTCTCTACAGTAAGATAGCAGAAGAGTAGCAAAATTAAGAGGAAAATGCAGTTTTGCTGAATACCAGGTGAAACTATTTATAGCCATCACTTCATTCTTAAGCATTGTAATTAATAGATTCGAGTAATGATATTGCTTTGGGACACAGATTTTCTTTAAGTTTACTAGGAATTCATTGCAGCTGCACAAAACAGCAATCACAAAAAGCAAACTGAGGTTTTCTTTTAAAATCACAAAACCATCTAACATTTGAAACAACAAAAATTTTAACAAGTAATTGTTTTTATTGGTAAGTCTTTTAGTATTATTCTTCTTACAAGTGACAACATAAAATTATTTGTGCAATTAAGAAGGTCTCCTGCTTATAATAAATGTATTGTGTAAAATACCTCTAGTTTAATAGAGAAGATCAGGTTCATATCATAAAACAAATATCTTATTCAGTGTTGAAGTTAAGAGTGTGTGCCAAATACATTCACTGACTTGTATTAAAGTGCATTACTATAATTAATCTGGGGGAGGAGGGTTGTGTATATCCTTTTTAAGTGGAAGATATTTATGTTCCATGACGGTGAAATAATGGCTTGGTGGGATCTATTGAAAATAACTACCAAAGAAAATACATTACTTATAGTAGAGTCATAGCTATGCTGAAAATTCAGCACAACAAAAACTTAATCTACAAACTGTTATTTAATTGTTTTCTCAAAACTAACATACAAAAAAATTCAATGTCAATTTTATACACAGATTTTTTACTGTCTTGTTTGACATGCTTGTGCCAACAGAGTTTCTTGAATTCTTATTGGAAGACCTACACAACTTTCCAAAAGTTATTTGGCTTTCTCAGCTTCTTATATAGGAAGATATGGAAGGCAGTATTATTAGTATAGAAATGCTTCCTAAGAACTTCCCAGCAAAGTATAGTAGATATGCAGGTTAAATCAATACACCAAGTTTCTGACAGTTTCTGACGCTTCTGGCCGTTATTGAGAAATGTCACTTTGAGTGTCTCTGTGCAAAACTGATGAGCACTTTTCCTGGGCAAATGACTTCCCTTGTCACAGAAGTGGTGCACAAAGATCTGTGCATTTGTAAATACCCTGTTAGAGGACCTGAGATGCAAATAAATTTAAAATAAACATTAGAGTGCTTGTGTTCACAACCACAGCAACACCTTACAGATTCATTAGCATTTATTTTTCTGTAGGCTAGATTTCGGCAAGGCTTAAGGCTTGTCTTTTTTTATTCTCTCTTCATGTCTGAATTCTAACCACTACGGGAGCTTTTTCTGCTTCACCAGGACTACTAATCGTGTTTAATGCAAATCTGGTAATGTTCTGGAAACAATATCCAGTTCAAGTGCTGAACCAGGCAATCTCATCTTTCACTTGGTTTGAGATTGGAGTTTTGCCTCTTAGCGGTACTTTCAAATCTCCTGTGTTTGGAAGATTACTGGAGACATCTCAACAACACAGTGCAACACTCCTCTTAAGTACTTTACCACACAAAAAAGAAGCCCAAAGACAGCATTGAAATGTTTTGTCTATCAAGTCCAAGGATATGCTTTGGATGGCAGGCTGAAAAGGAACCAGCATGGAAATTGTCATCTGGATGGCTTATCTTAGAACTATGCTTGCAATATTTACCTGTTCTTAGTGGAAGCCTGCCTTGCTTCTGTAACATCACTCTATGAAATTAATATGAGAACTTTATTTTCTTAAGTAAAATGTTCAGCTTTATACTTTTGCCACTGTTTTTATATCAACAAAATAAGTATGACAAACATCATCCTTTAATTTCTCTGACTAACTATATCCTCAGAGATTTTCATTGAAGAAATAATCAGAGGCAGTATCTGATGAAGAACAAATAAACATCCTCATTTATTGTATGGGTGATGAGGCATATGATATTCTTACAGGTTTTCCAGTTAGGACTGCTGGAAAGATGAACCATGCAACTGCAAAAAAGACATTTTTTAAGAAATGAAACTCAATGGAGCTACAAGACCTTGCCAGGCAGAGCCATATCAGTTCTGCTTTTATCACAATAGTGTAGACCTTAGTAAAACAGAGCAACTGAGTAGATTCCTCTTAGTCTGGGCTGTATCTTAATGGTCAAGCAGTTCAGTGAAAAGACAATTTTGTCTGGGTCAGTTGATGAGGGATGTAGACAAGTGAAGAGATCAATATAACATGGAAGAGTGGAATATTAAAAATGTTAAAAATATTGAAGTTATTCAAAATTATGTCTCCTACAGGATTGTATTGCATCTTAAAAATTATAGAAAATTCAAATTAAATAAAGAAAGTAAATGAGGCCCTTAATGGATATGAAGTGACTCTAATTACAGCGACCATTTTTTTCTCCGCTGAATATTTCTCAGGATTTTTTTATTACATTTTTCTATTTGTTTTTCTAAAAGGTTGTGCAAAATCAGAGAAAAATTGGTAAGGAAATAGCGGTTATTAATTACAGGTTAGGAATATTATCATTATAATATGACAGCTTTGCATGAAAGGTCTGCATAGACACATTCTGTTGACCTCTAGAATGTTAGATTGTGTCTTTGAAATTACAGTAAATAGAATTAAGGGCAGCTTTTAATGTTTAAAGATACTTCAGCATATCTAATTTTGCCTCTGATCTTACTCTTGTCTGCATACATCACATTGGGGTATGAGTTCTAGAGGCATTGGCAGGAACCCAGCACTGAATTAGTGCCACAGAGAAAGAGGAGCAGATCTGTGCTGTGCATCCCAGCTTTGTTCCTCGATGTGACATCACAAAACGTTTATCTAAACTAAGTTAGAGGGCTTTAAGTATCATGTGTATATTCACTATGTTCTGCAGGTGAGTGGTCTGGACCTGGAAGAACTTGCCACATCTCCTTTCTCATTCACTGAATTTGATGGAAATCCCACGAAATTCAAAAGTACAAGAAGAGGTTAATGGCATCCATAGCTTTTCTGGCATCCATTGCTTTTCTCTCATCCACTAATGTGGTCACTCCTTCACAGAAGAGCACTAGGCTGGTCAGGCAGAACTTGCTCTCAGTGAAACCATGCAGGTCTTGAATCACCTCCCTCTTCTCCACATGCTTTAGCATACCTACCAGGAACATCTGCTCCATGACTTTCCCAGGCAGAGGTGGGGTTGACAGATTATTGTCATCTGACTGCCTTGACTTTTCCAAGAGTGTGGAGAGCTTCTTTGCAACCACATCAGTCAATTCCCTCAGTACTCTGGGCTTCATCTCATCAGGTGCAATAGATTTTTGTATATTCAGGTTCCTCAGGTGCTCACAAACCTGATCTTCTCTCACACCAGGAGGGAGTTTGCTCCTCCACTCTGTCTTGTGGTCCTTCCACTCGAGAGGTGTGTGAGGACAGTGAAGTCTTCACAGTTGCCAGTGAAGACTAAGGCAAAACTCTTGTTGAGTACCTCTGCCTTCTCACACAGTTTGTCAGCCTTGTTTATGATGGAAGGTAGTCTCTCCTGGGCCTTCCTTTCTGGCTGACACACCTGTAGAAGCTCTTAGCCCTCTCTGCATCTCTTCCGAAGTTCAGCTCTATCTGGCCCTTGGCCTTCCTGTCCCCATCTGTACACAACTGGATAGAGTGCCTGTAGTCTTCCTGGGATACCTTTGCCTGCCTCCACTGCCTGTGCATTTCCTTCTTGTGCCTTAGTCTGACCAGAAGGTCTCTATTCAGTCATGCTGGTCACTCACTTTCTCTTGCTTTTTTTTCATCTTAGGATTGCTAGTGTTTGTGCTCCATGGAAAGCATCCTTAAAGGTTTTTTTCTCCATTGTCCCTGAGGGCAGTTTTCCTAGTAATCCTGCTTACTAACTTCTTGAAGAGCTGGAAGTCTGTTTTCCTAAAATTCAGGGTCATGACTTCATTCTTTTCATGACCCATATCCTTCAGGACTGTGAACTCCACAAGTGCATGATCTACAGTCCAGTCAATTTAAAATCCTTATGGAAATCTGTTTTTTTCAGAGTACTTCCACAAGAAAAAATGAAAAGGAAATGTATTGTCATAATTAATGCAGTCTTCTGTACAAAGGACTTAGCTTTTAGCTGCTATAGTTCACTGTTTACACAATATAGGGGCTAGGTTTTATAGACCTGTGTTAGCTGACAGAAATCTGTCAGGAGGATAGATTTCAGGACACTAAATTTAAGTGGAATGTGGACAGTTATATATATTTTGTATAACTGCTAAATTTTTTGTCTGATCCTGCAAGATGAATACAGTAGAAATTGTGATCAGTCACTTTCACCACAGTGAATCCAACTTGATATTCCTGGCTTTGGCCAGTTTGGAATTTTTAAATCCAATTTTATTTGTGCATTCTGAGAAAATTTTGTTGGAAGTCTACTTTTCTTAAGGTAGACAGTCTGGTAAGACTTGGGTAAAGATCAAATACTTGCCTTCTTATTTATAATTGGATCATTTACTTGGCAAATAGATCACCCCTTGGCAAGCTGAAGAACTGAGACACTTTTGTACATTGTGCCTGTGGCAAAAATAATTCGTCTACTTGGCTTTTTCATAAAGGCTTATGTTGCAGTCTTCATAAATAATAATAAATAAATATTGCATGCTCCTGAAGATGGAAATGCATTCTGTAATGCTCTTTTAACTTATTTGTTAGGCCTGTATATCCTTATGCATGCATGAAGCATAGTAAACAGCATGTAGATTTATAGGTTTTCTGAGCAGAGAGAGTTTGTGCCAGAAGCTACCAACTGTAACACACTTCTATTTCATTACCATTGTAAAGGATAGCTACAGACATTTCAATAACTTATGACTCAGGCTGTCTAGAAATAACAATGATACCATGCATGCTGGTCTGAGGATTTCTCATTGCCTCATCAATTTTCTTTTCTTAGCATGTTTTTACAGAGGAATTGCCTCCAAATTTTTTAATTAGTTTAGCCACTATTACTTTTTTCTGTTTTATCTCTTCAATTATCTCTTCAATGTCTCACATGCTATTTGGCAATGGCAGTAGGCATTTTCCAAAGATTAGCCCAAGAGGGATCAAGAAACTGATGCTAAGAATAGTAAAATTAATCATATGCTTATATGGACAGATGATCTGATAAAACTTCAGAAAAGCTTAAAAGATAAAGGAACTTGAAAAGACTGCAAGTTAAACCTTTTGCATTAAGGTGGATTAATTGTTCCTTATTTGTCATTCCTCCAATGACCTGATATCCTTTCATTTTCTTCAGATAAAAGAATAACCTGCCAAACAGCCAAAGTGAGTACAAAGCTCATCGTCACGTTTTGCAAGCTGAGTAACTTCTGTATGTCTGTGGATATTTTTTCTACATTTTTCATCATAGACAAAATGAACCATCATAAAAGCATATTTAAATGGAAATATGGGTGCACTTGCCCTGTTTTTATGACTCTTGACGATTGGAGCTTAAAGGACTTATGTGAGAATTTACTTCATTATTGCACGAGTTAATTATAAAATGAACTTTGGCATCTAGATGTGCCTTTGAGCCCTGCTTTTCCACAAGCTCATAAAGCAAGAATTGTTTTTGTAAGATATCAGAACATTTTCAAATCAGAAAACATAGCTGAGTTTGATGTGCTAAGACCCATCATGCCGAATGCTTTCTATCTGAATGCTTCTGCTGTCAGGGATTTCTATGTGAAAATGAACCTCCAAACCTGTTCTGTGATAACTGAAATAATGAAGAGATAGGAATATATTATGGAAAGCACAATACTGTTGGGATAGATAATGCTGGCATTAGTATAGAGTGACACCAAATTAGTTGCACTTTTATTGAACTAGTAATACATTTCAGACATATATATTACATACTTATTTAGTATACATAATAAATGCATTTCTGCATATTATCATTGCATTATTATTATTCATATACATATATGTGTAATGAATACAAATATATAAAATCTGTATGTGTATATATATATGTATATGTGGCTATAGATAGGTGCAGACATGCATAAGGATACAAAAGATTCATCAAAGTAGACTGAAAAAACTATTGGGTTTCACTGTGGATTATTTGTGATTTCATATAACCTTAATATGGCTTCTAGTAAATGTGCTGCTTAACAAAATACAAGCATTATTTCCAGTCCCACTGAAAGATATCAAATGATCATACCAAGCTTAGAGGAGAGAATCTTACCTATTTTCTACCTGAAATACATGAAAACGAGATAGTCTCTAGTACAGGAGTTGTATTCTCTCAATATCTTTGGGACATGTGGCAGTAAGGGTTATAAAATCAATTTCCTGTAAAAAATGCAGACTTCTCCAAACCAAATGAAGGCGAATAAACATTTAAAGAGCAGATACTTTGAGCAATAATGTCTCCAACGTCACTGGAAACTGCTATACGTGACTGTAATGTTAGTAATCTCCCTCAAATTTGAATTTCTTCATGGAATTACTGATGATGTTTGGCTCACGTAGATTTAAAGGGAATGTATCTTTCTCATTGCCCTGCTGTATGGTGAGCTTGTTGAGGATTTCAAAGAAAGAAAGAAACATGGCCTTGCAAAACTGAAAGAAATGTCTATACTCTCACAACCCAAAATTTATTCAATGGCCTTCCAGTAGGGTATAATATATCCTAGAGGAAAAAAAGGTGACTTAAAAAGACAGTGATTTTAGGCACACTGCTAACCAAATTAAATTTATGGTTGAGTGCATTAATTTTCTTTCCTTTTTCTTCAGTTTTTTCCTGCTTCTTTTACTTGTTTTTTATTCCTTTGAATTTGTACAGGATATATATAACTTTCATTTGCACTATCTATAACTGTTTTAAATTAAAAGAAACACTGCTTCTTGCAAATGCAAAATAATTTTGCAGTCTTAGGAACAGCAGGATTCTTTTCAGTGCTCTTTTCCCTGTACTACTTTTTCCTTTAAAGTGTATGTTATTAGTTTATCTTAAAAACCTGTGTGATAATGTGCAGTTAGAGCAGAGATATAAAAGGGAGAGGATGTTATCTGTAAATTGCCTTTATTTGTAATCATTAGGAAGAATACATTTCCCATTGCAATTTGTATTTCCAGAATATATCCTTTGTGCTGTAAAAACTAGGGGTGGAAAACCATGTTTAGACTCATCTAGTCTATTTCTCTGCCATTGCAATTATTCCCTGTTGTAAAATTGGACTGGCTCAACTAATGCAAGTTGGCCAGTATAATGGAAATCTCATTACTTCTCATTGAGAGACAATTCCCAAAGTTTAATAGTCCTCACTGTTGGAAAGCATTGTCTTGGTTCTGAATTTTCTTTTTTTCCTCATTTTATTTACTCCCTAATTTGTTTGCCAACCTGTAGAAAGTTGAACATCCTTCTTCATTGAAATTCCTCAGTGGACATTTTCCGACTTCTCTGATGCCTCTCATAAAAGATGTTTGTGTAAACCACACAATTTTGATTATTTTATTTCTATGTTTTGCTTGGATATAACAACATGCTTGAGAAACTGGTTATATTTAATGATGGCTCTAACTACAAAAAGACAAAAATACTCTTTTCCTGTTATGTGGAAACAGCTAAGGTAATTCAAACACACAGTGATGAGTGGCCACACATGAATTGATATTACTGCATTTCCAGCAGCAATACAATGTCAGTCATTTTACATATATAATATATGTCAAAATCTAAAACTTTCTTGCCATTTACTGCTTTTTTGTTTCTTCCACTGAAGTTTTCCTTAGATAGGTTGGAGGGAGTACAAAATTCCTATTTGTTCTGGTCTTCAAATTTCTGAACACATTCTATTTTCCGTTTCAAATCCTTTTTTCCTCTTTGTGCTGTTTCTCTGTCCTTATCGCAACATTTCCCAGTTTATCTGACAGTTTCATTAATGTGTTTTCTATTCCCCCTTGCAGAATGTAAATGAATATGTCAAAACTAAATTTAACATGAATACTGGAAATATACTCCATTTCAGCTTTCATAACACGGAAATTACCATTTATCATTAGCCCCTGTCAAGAGACTTTCAAGTCACTTCTCAGTTCAGTTCTGCAAGCTGATTTGTTTAAAGCTAATTCTGAAGTATGCCTGCAAAACAGAGACAATTTATGCTTGTATTGTGACACTAGTGATGGTGTGAGCAGACAAATAATTATTAATAAAATGAAATGTATTCATGGATTCACTCTGCAAATCACCTGTTGATACTGAGAATGCCCCTGGTCTTTCCCATTCAGACAATAGTGCTGTATGGTCTTTCCTTCCAGGAATTTGTTTTATACAGTTTAAAATATTTTGTGGCAAATTAAAGTGGATGCTCCGTGGGTCTTCTCAAACTGCTTATTGCATAGTTTTATGCAACATCAGAGAAAATAACTCAGCATTTCAAGTATTACTCCATACACCTCTGGGTTAGCTTACAGTGACATATTTCCATGCCAATATTTTCATTGATTTTATGGAAATCTTGCAATTACATGTGGAAAAAAGTCATTCAAACTAAGAAAGCAAAGGTGGTGCTCCAGGCAAGTGAAGTAAATAACACATTTTTAACTCATCTTTACATGTCATTTTCTGGTGTCTAGACAGCTCTCTAGACATTTAAGTGAATGTGACAATCCTGATATTTTTTAATACTGATAACTTGAAGATCTTCATACCAATAACATCACTTTCATAGAAAAACAAATTTAGCTTGATATTCTTTTGTATTCATGGCCTATAGAACTATAAAATCAATTGTAATGGATTTTTAAAATGAAATCAATGGCCCAGAGGCAATTATATCAATGCAGGTGGTATAAAAGCCACATATTTCATAAATGCAATCTGTTTCTAAACAGCTCCCAAGATGCACAATATCGTGTGCATTACTCAGTGCTCCTGAGCTGAATCATCAAGTGAAATGCAAAGGCTTTGAAAGAGGTCTTTTTTGAAAACCAATATTCTTCCTGAGAAAAGCAAATTTAGAGCTTAATTGAGAGTCCATGCCTCCTCTTCTGCTTACTTAAAAGGTTTTCTGGCCTGAAATGATAAATGTTTCTGAGTCAGCACCTCTGGAAAAAGTTGGTGTATGGAGACAAGGGAAGACAGCTTGCCAGCAAGGCAGGCAGAGGCAGTGTGCTTTTAGGACAGAGGAACAATCCTGCAATAAGAAATTGAACAAAAATTGCAGAGCAAGTCCCATGGCAGTCAGGATCACCCCAGCTCACAGGGCTGCCTATGGCTGCTCTCACATAGCAACACTCTTGGAGGGTCTCTGGTTCCTCACCTACACCTGCTCTGAGCTGGCCTGTGGCAAAGACACAGATCCCTGAGGGAAATGGGTGCCAGAGGGGTGTCAATCTGTTAAATTGCCTTCTTTTTTTTCTTTTTTTTTTCACCCTTATTTTGTTGTTTGGGGTTTTTAAAGGATCTGCCGTGCTTTGTGTATGCAGAAGCCTCTTGTAACTAAAAAAAAAAAAAGTCCTGATATGTCAGTATCACAAAGAAGGACTACTGATTGCAGAGCTCATCCTCTCCCTAACACATAATTTTAATGGAAAACAATCTTGCAACTGGTGCTTGAATGGCATCTCAAAAGGATGAAGCCTTCTGTGTATTCACTGGGGAGGGATAATATTACAACACCTATTTAAATGAGAGACCACTGTATCTGTCCCAGAATTAATGCACTGTCTTTGGGCTCAGAGCAATCCAGAGATGCACCAGTACAACATATCATTGCTCCACTGGGACAGCAAATAGAAAGTTTTTTTCATGTAGAAGTGGAGGAATTTTTTAACATCTTGCCAAAAACCTCTGGCTAAAGCAAGCAGGTCCCTGAGGCACACATACTGAGTTTGATATCTTACTACCTACTCCAAAAGAGAAAGTCCAGTGATTGCCAGTGATATCTCTCCATCCAGAAGCAAATATGTCCCAGTTCTGTTTTTTCTGTATGACTGAAAAAACAGGAAAATCAATCATATGTTTATAAGCAGCATGTTGAAACTCACTTTTTCCTTTTTTTTTTTTTTTGCCCTGTAAATGTAGATAACAAGAAGCAAGGAGCACTGTGCTTGAAAGCAGTGGCAGAAATTATCATGGGAGGAACATAGATAATTTTCATTCTTACAATCCATCAGACAATAGACATCACCCATCAACTTAGACATTAAACTTTGGCTATGGGATAAAGGGTCAGGATTTTTAAGTATTGCCATATTAAGACAATTATTCTGGTATCAATAGTGCATATGAAAGCATAAAGGAGGGAAAAATACATCCTCCTTGTTTCTGGTACTTCCCCATAGTACACTCTAGAAGGTTCAGATGTGGCAAAGAAGTGTCAGGAGCAGGCGAAGCTTGTAAAACTAGAAAAAAATTTCATGATTTGGATAGTGGCCTGATATAAACTATTCAGGAGGGGTTTACAGCTCTGTCCGTGAGTGTGAGAGAGAATCAGACTGATGAGTTTGTGAGAGAAATATGAAAGGTGTGAAAGAAAAAAAGAGTACAATAATCAAGTGCTGATCAGGTGTCAGTTTACAGAAAATTCTTCAAATTTCAGGGATATTTCTGAATTTTCAGCTGGTCTCACTTATACACAGAGGAATCCTGCTTGGGATGACCAGCAGAAATGAACATGAGATGGCTGGCTTTGAAGAATTTTGTAAAGCTTTTTCTTATAATTCACAGCAAAGTAGTTCTGCACCAGACTGAAAATTCTGTGAAGATCTTTTAAAATCAAAGCACATACTCAACTCTGTAAAAAGCAAAACTAAAAATTTCAGACAAGGGACACTTAATTGTCCTTTAAATTGTGTGAGCTTTTTTTCCAGAGTCTGGGAACATCAAAACCAAATGAGAATAAAATTTGAAGTGTGTTACTTAATCCTTGTTATATTCAACTGTGGAAACACAGCACATTTAATGAACCCAGGAAATCCTATAATGGATATTGCAAAAAAGTACTATTACAGGTTTTTTTTTTCCTTCAGTATACAAGAAAGGGTGGAAAACGGAAATACTAAAACATAGACACCTTTTCAAAGCAAGTGTGGGTGGGACAGAACAATGAAAAATCTTGCAGTAAATTGCTAAAGAGGAAAAAAGTGCAGTGGACCAAGAAAGCACAGATTAAGAACACCAGAGCAGTCAGAAGACTGCAGCTCCTCTAACATAAAATCTTGTATCACAGAGTACTTAGTGTTTTTGATTTGTTAAAATTTTCAGTGTACAGTTCTTTCAGAGACAAACTTTCTTGACTGAATTTTATTCCATGCTGTATGTTCTAGGGTTGTAAAAGTGTGCATATGTTGGAAAGCTAATATGGCATTTGATCTATCAGCTGTGTCGTGTGGCAGCTTGTGCTAGTTTTTTTGTTCTTATCTGTAAGGTAGAGATTACTTAAAAATTACAGGAGATAACCCATTGTTATCTGTCCTTCTGAGTGTTTTTGTAAGTCATTTTGCTTAGTGTTATTCTATTGCTGAAATTGTATGTATGTATGTATTATCACAAATGGGATCATGGGATTACTCAAGTCAGAAGAGACCTCAACTACTTATTATCTTCACAAGCAATTTTTTGTAATGGTGATTCAAGAAGGATCAAGAACATAGGGGTTGAAGGTCATAGACTAAGTTTATTTGGTGCAACACTGGTGCATATTGTCTGAATTGGGTAATTTATCACCATGTATCAGGTTTTTTTAATATTTAGAATAACTTGATCGATTTTATTTTTTTTCTTTTTTTTTGCTTACTGATAGACAGATTTTTTAGACCCATATTTCTTCACTTTCTTTCCTTTTACAGTTCCCAAAGTGACATTCTGAAGTTTCATGACTTTTCTGATTCTTGATTCTTACAGTAAGCCTGGAAGCCCTTTAAGGAGTATAATAAATTTATTCAATTGTATCTGGACTATTATATTCATTGCAAGCAGTAGAAGTCTCTCTTCAACTCAAACAAGGTATGTAAAGATTCATTTCTAATTACTGTGCTCATTATTTTAATCTTTAATTGCATATTCATTAATTAAGTGTTTCAGTCCTATGTAATGATAGTTTAAAACAGAGACCATTAACTACTGTAACAGTGCATTGCATTTTGCTTATTATGAAAATGATTCCAGAGGTCAGAAGTGGTTACCTATTTCAAGCTATGTAGGAAATGCGCTGTTCAACTGTGCACAAAATTGCAACAGCTCTGAATCATGGTTCCTAACAATACACTCTGAGTTGTTCAGAGACATATTAAACAAAAGGAACTAATTTAGTATTTTCCAGTATGCTGGCCACTCATAAGAATGAGGTAACTTAAAATCAGTAACTGTGCTTGATCTTCCTAAATGATAATAACGATGCCCCTTTGCACAGGCTGGCTATCTCCTGCTTATCTCTGGCAGCAAATTAGGTCTTTCTATATTCATTAGCTGAAGATAAATGATTAAGAACAAGATGTTTCTTTTTAACTCTGTGCATGTAATTGTCCATCTGTTTCTTTAGTGAAAATAGTGGCCTCATTTGAAATCATATTCTTAATAGCAACAAAGAAGAAAAATAATGTATTTGCTTAATAAATTATGTTTTTCACTAGAATTATTCTTGCATTTAAAAATTTTAATAGGCCTACTTAGTTTAATGACTTGAGATAATTTTTTAATATATACACTTGAACATTCTATAGTTCTTCACAACCTATGAAGACATGAAACAACTGAGTTAATACAAAATCTGCAGAAATTCATTGACTTAATGGCCATTAAGTCAATGAATTAATTTAATTTTTGCCATTAGACTCCTTCAGACAACAACCAGATACTCATAATATGTTGTCCTACAGACAGGATTAAGCCTTCAGGCTTAATCTAATCATGAAATTTTGTCTGAGTCTTTACCAACTTAAACAAAACTCACAAGCTTCTAATACTTAAAAGGAACAAAAAAGGCCTTGACTCTTTAAAATGTCTAGGAAAAAAAAAAACAAAACAAAACAAAACAAAACAAACTTTTCCTTTTTCAGTATTCTTCTTAGAGAAATCTCATTTTTATTGTTGTACAACATGAAACAAAAGGGAGAGCATATGAAAATACCTTTTCCATCTGCTACCTGCCAGCAGTCAGCTCGAATGTGAATCTTACCCAGTTCTCCAGTTCTTACCCTGCAGCTTCCATGGGCTTCAGGTTCCAGGAAACATCTTTTAGGTCCTGCTCAGAAAAATCTCTGTTATCTCAGAAGTTTTACTGAAACCTCTCAAAGGCAGTAGCCTCATTTATGCTGGTGACTCCCTTTTTTCTAGAGCTCTCCAAACTTGAGTTGAGGGAGCCCAGCTCCATCAGCCTTGAGGAGTCAGGCAAATCTCTCATCCTTCTGA
>JAHXMQ010000807.1:32229560-32307460 GCA_020466415.1 Ammodramus savannarum pratensis
TAGCTTTTTCTATAAGCCATGTCTAAACAAAATTCTCCAACAACAGGCTAAGTCCTCTGAGCTGGTTATGAGAGAGTTATTGAAGTTCGTCAAAGGGTTGTCAAGAACTGGGACAGGCTTTCCAGGGCAGCCATTGAGGAACCAGTCCTGGAGGTATTTAGGTGATGTGTAGATGTGGCACTCAGGGACTTGGTTTAGTGGTGGACTTGGCAGTTCTGGGTTAGTGGTTGGACTCAATAATCTTAATAGCTTTTTCCAACCTAAATAATTCTATAATTGAAAGGGAAATCAAAATAAATGAAGCTGTTAGAAGCCTTGCATTCTGGTTTTATTTTAGCCAAACTTTCTGCAAATTAGTTAGAGAGAAGTAAAAATTTTATAAAATCTATAGAAGTCAATATCATTTCTTTTCCTCCCCATAGGATGGCAAGAAATGTTTTGCAAGTTATCCAGACATCTCTTTCAGTAAGGTGGATATGTAGCATGAAAGTCACCATGATAATTTTGCAATGTACTCCACAGTTGTTTTATGGCCCTATCTGGAGGAAACGCCTTCACCTGACTGAAGATAGACATGTAGGAAAATATACCATGAAAATTAACAAAACCTAAAGATCATAGTTTCCTGATAAACAATTTCCAGAGAAAATTAACTGGGCAGCACAAGCTGTGCTTCATTTAAGTTCATTTAGGTTCTCCAATGGCTTATGTTTTTCTGAAGTTGGTCAGTAAAAAGGTAAAATCACCTGTTCTCTTCCATCTGACGGCTGGAAACCTGGGAGAAATTTTGGTTTAGGCTAGAGGTGTAAAAGTTTTGACCAGTAGGTTGTGCTCAGACTCAGGAGGAAGTCTGGTATCTTTCAGAAAAGGCAGAGAACCAGGGAGGAAGAGTGCTGGGCAAAAAATCAACCAACCAAAAATAAAAATACCCCAA
The DNA here is from genome assembly GCA_020466415.1 of Ammodramus savannarum pratensis. Taxonomy (NCBI): domain Eukaryota; kingdom Metazoa; phylum Chordata; class Aves; order Passeriformes; family Passerellidae; genus Ammodramus; species Ammodramus savannarum. The sequence continues at coordinate 32,230,495 of JAHXMQ010000807.1, forward strand.
ACAACAAAACAAAACAACCCCCGATATATATACACATATATAAGTTGAGGAAACTGGGATGAGAATACTATTACCTAAATACCAACATAAATGCTGGTGGACTAAAAAAGAAGACTGGAAAAAAAGCAAGACTCTCTCTCCATGGACACCACGGTCTGGAGTTGGGAATCCCCTTTTTTTCCCCTCTGTCTCTGAGGTTTCTCACTTCCAGTAGCTGTTCAAATAGATGCAGAGGTATAAATGAAAAGTCCTTTTCATTTATTTGTTTATGTGGTCAGTCTAAGAATGAAAGTCCAGGATCTGGTCCTGGTCACATAAAGAGATACATGCCAGTGGGAAGCAGGCTATTTCCTGATTGCTAATTGTGTGACCATAGAAACTGAAATTTTCTCTTATCATTTTAATCTTGGGCAGGGGATCCTCATTAGGATTCCCAGTGCAGGAAGAATCTAGGCCTGCCTGTAGATACTCTTTCTTTTTTAAATCCTCATTTAAAGACTACTTCAATACTGCTCAGAATTTTAAATTAGCAAGTATTTAAAAATTCATTATGTGCTATAAAGTATATTATATTTTAAGAAATAAAAATGAATGCAACATCTGTGATTTTTTTCTAAGCAAGTCTGTTCAGCATTATTTAGAGAGAATACACTTTAGGCCTGCTGAAAAGCTGATGTTAGGGTTCCCTAATGATTTCCATTGTCCCCTCAGTCCCTCACCATTCTTTCCACATTCTGTTTCAAATGAAACAGATGTTATAATTAGATGTTTTTTTTTTCTGGAGGGATGAGATATTTTGTGTTACTACCTGTTCTAATTCAAGACAAACTTGTTCTTCAGAGGTACTAAGCACTCATGTTAGACTATTAGATGATGATATATAGTAAGATGTTGATGTAGGAGCAGACAATCATTTATTGCATATATTCCCCTACTTTCATGAACACCCTACTTTAGGGATCTTTTTCTCACTGCTTTATACTCATGGTATTTCTAAGAAGAGAGCAGGAGTTTTACAGAATTTACTCTTTTACCTCATGTTGATATGCGAGAGTTGCCATGGGTCTACTTGTCAACACTAGCATCTGTTCATTTCTTTATACATATTTATAGTTCAACATTTTATAAGCATCTAATCACTCTGAACCTTATCACCAGCATCCTAACTCATGAGTTGGGAAGTTCAGAGTTGAGCTTTCTGTCATCCTTTTGTCACATGTACATGAAATGATGTCTTATAGAAAAAGCAGAGATGCTAGAAAGTGCTTGGAAAAAATGTCAGAGAAAATGGAAACCTAAGGATTAATGTCGCTGCTCTGTGTGATTGAAAATTGAAAATTAAAAATTTAAATTCTTTTAAAATTAGACCTCTGTACCTTTCAGGATAGTGTTTTTATCTCTTACTCCTTGGCAAAGCCCATTTATGCAATCCAGATTTCCTGGGTTTCCCCATTACCGTTACATTTTTCCTGAACATTTAATCTTTAATTCTATCTGTTCTTCTCAAGACCCCTGCAAGTGATTTTTCATTGAAGTTAGCAGATCTGTTTCTTGATAGGACTGGGATTCTCTATCTGTTCTCATATTGCATTGTGTGCCTTTGAACCATGGGTTTTGCAGTACTGGTGCAGATGGGTTCAGTTGCTTTCCTCTCCCATTGCTTTCTGCACATGAGCTGGTCCATGCAACGTCAGTGTCTCGCAAGATCATTGCAAATTGCATCCTGTATGACCATGTAATGACATCCTCAGGTGACCAGTAACAATTCACTGCTGGTCATGGAATTATTCCATAAAACTGCATTTCCATGCAGTACACTTTTTAATGTTTGGAAGTTGTGAACTACTCTCGCATTAGGGGGCCGCCCGACATATGGTAATTGCAGTCAGCTCTGCATGTAATCCTCTCATTTCTAGGAAGCTAATAAAGTTAATTATTCAAAATCACCAAGTATACTATTAGTGTGGTAGATGGCCTTCTGATTTCTTTGATCACTTATTTCACTTAGCATTCTGCATACACTTTTTTAAGAGTTCTGTTTTACTGTGTTATATATCTGCTCCTTAGTCTCTTTCATTCTGTGATTCTGTGAAAATCTTTATATAAACAGTGCAAGCTAAAACACTCTTTAACCAATTTATATGCACATTTCATAGAAGAAAATATATATTTTCCTGTAAAACTTCACAATAGTTGCTTTCAAACTACCAACATATGTATTTATGCAAAACTTATGCTTTCTAATAATGTTCTGGGTTTTAAGGGTTGTGGTTTTTTTTGTTTTGTTTTATGTCACGCCCCCGTACTCTTCCTGTTGTTTTCCATTTAAAATAAAGATTTTGTATGATATTTAAATAATAGATAGATGTCAAAATGTTAGAAATTTAAAAAATGTTAATAATTCAAAACATTGTTGGTTATTACACTTGAATAGTACAGACAAAAGAGTAGGTCAATTTATAACGCTAGTGCTTTGTGACAAGCAGATCTTCTTTATTGTATATGCCTGCACGTAAGGCTGCTGGTACAGAGGGAAACAAACAGTAGGTTTGAGCAGATCAGGCAGAACTCTTGCTCCCCACAATTTGCTTCTGAAGCTGGCAAGCGGGACAGATGGAAAAAAAGCAATGTGCTTTGTTCTACTTAAACCCACCATATGCTGAGTTGCTCTCTCAAAGCCCAGGCGTTAGAAGAGCTAACACCCAAGGATCAAACCTCTTTATTGCACTGTGCCATTGTGTGGCTCCTGTAACCCAAGGACATTTGCTATGCAGCAAGGAGATTTGATTTGCACTATGTGTATTTGTGGTGTTTGTGTTTCCAAAAACTTAAGGCTTCTTGAGATACCTTCTAGCTCTGCTGGAGTACAGGGAAGAATCTGGAGAGTGAAAGCTTTGTTCTTATTATGGCTTTTGCCTGACCTAAGCATCTGAACCTGATCTGCTTTTGATCCTGCTTAGGCAAGATAAAAGTGGCTCTAACTTGCCTTAGGGATTACTTTTGTCGTTTCAATTCCTTCAGTAAGTAAAAAATATGTAGTTGTGAGCATGCTGTTTTTCAGAAGGGACCATTTTGCTATAATATACTGCAGAACATTTCCTTCCTTCCTACCTGCAGTACATGTTTCTGTAATACAATAAGAGAATTCTCCACTAACGCTTAGCTTAGTACTGTGTTTCCTATTCAAGTATTCCCCTAGTAGCACTTAAGAGATTATATGCTTTAATTTTGGTGGGTTGTGGTCTCCAAGCAAAGCCATAGAGTCTCAGGAGCTTTCATCTAGTGAGAGAAATGGCTTTTCTGATTTTCTGTTTTTTATAACAAAAGGAAAATACGTAAGTAAAAACACTCAGAAAGGAGCTTTTAGCTTCTTTATTGCTCTCATAAATTCAGTGAAATTCAATGAATATTGCTGCAGCAGGTGAATGTTCTGCTTATATTTTTTAAGACTATGCAATTTGTTACTATAGAAGTGTCAATTATAATTCACTGGATTCAATGCAATAAACTAGAGTAAATGCAGTGACCTACAGGTTAAGAAACATAATAATGACTTCTTTATGTCTATTTGGCTGCAAAAGATTTTCAAAAAAGGATTTTAGTAGCAGTCCTTGTAACAGAAATGCATATCCCTGTAATTGTTTCTTACCCCAATTAACACTGAGAGAAAAGCTTCATCCTGGAGCTACACTCCTTAGCAACACTCCATTCTTCCTGTAGTATTTTTATGAGACTAGAATGATTACTCTGCTGCAAAAAGACTTACCAGTCTTTTTTATTTACGAGAAAGTGCAGTACACAGTTTCAACACTTTTAGAAAACAGAAATAAATACCAGAGTACAGAATAATAGAAAGTATTTTATAATAACCAGGTAATGTCTTTTTTTTCAAATATCAAAGATGTCAAGCATCTATTTGCAAATTTCTGTGAAAGTATAGTCTTGGAAATCCCACCCCCATCCTTAGAAGCTTCTAAAAATGCCTATCAGAGGGAAATCAGTGTATGTCAGAATTTGAATAATTCTAGAAACTTCCTATTCTTTCTGATTTGAGTGGTATGGATCATGGCTTAGGGAGAGGCTTCATAAGTAAAGATTTTTAGGCTTTTCATAAGAACAAATTAACTATCTTTTACTGTCTAAGTAAAAGGGAAAAAGTATAAAAAGTTTTGAGATGGATTAAATCTCAAAAAATACAGATTTAAATTGCAATCCAAAGCTATACTGAAAACTTTGAATTGTAGGGTCTAAGGTTCTTGACCTCAATTTGGCTTTTTTGGTTGTTGTTGTTGCTGTTGTTACTGTTGTTGTTCTTTTAAAAGCCATTCACAATTTAATGTAATTTTTTTTCAGGTCAAAGCATTATGACAGATGGTTGGGCTTTTGGACTGCACTTAAATTTGATACCAACTGCTTTCAGTTAACCTGAATTGCTCTCCATCATTTCGTGATTATTTGGCAGTTCTCATGAGTGCTTTCTTTGTTCCAATAGACACAACACAAGAAGTCTTGATTACTTGGTGACATTTTGTAACAATCAGAATCAGGAACTGCTGTGTCATATCTTCTCTTGGGCACCCTTAGTTTTTAAACTTAATTTTGAAGTCTCTGAACTTATATTTGGAACCGATTTTTTAAAACAAATACGTGTTTGGTGACTGTTCACTGAGATGAGAAGGCTCTGATTCTGCTTATTATTCTGGAATTTAACTTCCCACCTGCTAGAAGAAATCTGATTCTTGCTCTATGAATGTCCCAGTATTAGTGATGTCCTATCTCTTTTTGTTTACTTGTTCTTATGAATAACCTGCAAAATGTAATCAACACGTGAGAACATGCATAAAACAAGTGTTTAAAATATACAAGGATATATTTTATCTTCCTGGTTTGTATCCATCCTTTTATTATGGATTCATAGTTTTCTACTTTGTTGAGGAATTGTTTTTATAAATACAGGCTTCACTGTGTAAGAATGGAATATTTCCCTGTCTTCAGCAACCTTGTAAATTGGCTTTAATTCAGCAGAACAATCTAGGAAGATCTCTAGTGAATATTTATTCTTTTTTTTATGATGGTGGGTTGACCGATTACCAGCCAAGCACCCACACAGATGGTCTTTGGATCACCTCTCCTGCAGAGCAGGGTGAAAATAAAGGGAAGGAAGCAAGATTTGCTGAGTGAAATAATGATGATTTAGCAGGGAAAGTAAAAGGGGTGAGCACAGGCTTTCTCCTCCTCTCTCCCATCTTTTCTAGCTGAGCACAACATCATCTGGTATGGAATATCCCTTAAAGCAATTCCCATCAGCTGTCCCAGCTGTCTCCCACTCCTAGCTGGCCCCCAGCCTACTTGCTGCAGCGAGGTGGGAGCAGTGAGAAAAAGGAAAAGATGTCATGCTGGGCAAGCACTTCTTAGCAAAGCCCAAATGCTGAGGTGCTGTCAACACTTCTCAGTCACAGGCAGGGCCCACAGGGCTGTGCCAGGCATCTCTAAGGTGCTATATAACTTACAGTAAAGAATTATGTCTTTTTTTAAGCATTTTTTAAAGCTTTGTCTTGAGGCACTCATACCTGCACTAACACAAAAACACAGAGATGATAAAAAGAAATAGCAATTAGAATAACCACTGATCTTTCAAAAGTGTGTACATCTTCAATTCAGAACACTGACAAAGACTTTGCAAGCAAGCCTTTCTCTCAAATTTTTCTGATTCAGACGTGGGTTCAAGCTGAAAAAGCACCACCAAACTGGTTGGTTTTACCTGACCCAGCTTTAAGCAAGTAATAGAACCACAGAGGTTGTAACACCTCTCTGAAAGAGCAGGATACAGATCCCAGTCTTATCTGGAATAGAGTATGGATACCAAAAGCCTTCAGACTGGTGCTTCTCTGCACATTAAAAAAAGCAAAGATTGTGAATTGTTTACATTAATTTTCAAATATTTTTTCCCTAAATGTGGCTCCTGTTTCTGTGTTTTGGACAAAGGTGAGCACTATTTTTTCTGTCATGTCTTCAGGCCCTGTAGTAATGCTTTGGGCCTCTCCAGCTTTTCTATGAAAAATAAAATATATCTTCTAAGAACTAGAAATGAAATCAAGCCATTAGAAATTGAAGGAAATAACCCAGGGATGTATTAGGACTAACTCAGAACTATAGTGGATAGAATATTAAATTTTTGACATTCCCAAAACAGCTTTTGACTTCTCTATTCTTATTTTTAATTGTGCCAACTATTGAAGCATATGCATAATTTACATCAGCATTATGTAAATTCATACATAATGAATTTATAGCTCTGATTCCACAGCGGAATTTCTAGTTAAAAAATGCAGTGGCTCAAAAACATTATAAGATAAAAGAAGCCCTGTTCTCCATCATCAAAGCTTGAAATTGCTGTCTTATGTTTTAAGTAAAAGAGGGAAATTTTGTACCAGAATTACTGGTAATGTCTCATATCACAAAAATATCTCCAAAAACAAAGCCAAACAAAAAAAGCACGAATCCTGCAAATGTGATAGCACACAATAAATTTCATTCTTTGTCATGGTCAGAATATCTGAATAAAGAATTAGAGACTTCATTCACTTTTTCATGCAGACAGAGTGTTTCAACCAGTTAAGAAAATATTAATCAGTGACAGACTGCAATTCCACTCCTGTGTTAGCTGGACCTTTATCAGAACATTCAAAACTCAATCTAATGACCATGGCATGGATGCAATAATTCCCATTATTTCTAAACTCTCAACTTTTAGGAGTTTAGAACAAGGTTGGACGTCATATAATTGCACAGCATCAACACTGCATCTTTGTCTAGGTCAGAATGAAACGTTGGACCATGATTTTTAGTAGAATGCAAAGACATTTTGGTCCCAAATTCAAAGCTATTCACCTTACATTTCTTAACAGGAAAGTAACCAATTCTTTATCATCTCTCCACAAAAAAAATCACGGTAAAGATCCTTGTCTCAAAGTTCTTGACATCAGCCAGATTAAAAGAGCACACATATTTTTGGGGAAAAGCACGTTTATTTTTATATTAGAGCCTGGCAAAGTAAAACTTCCTTGAAAGCTTCAGCAAGGGTTTGACATTTTATGACTGATGGAAGATTTTACATGACTTTGAGTAATACAAAAAGAATTTATTACTTTTTTTCAAAGTCAGAGATGGTTGTTAAGTGACCACAGTCTTTTTATTAAGGTTTAATTTGTGTTTAAATTATAAAGGAAGCAAAAATCTGGAAATGCAAATAACTTTTCTTCCTTTGGGACACCGCTGAAGTTGGTGGTAGTGTTTGTTCATGATATTTGTCAGATGTTCCATCTCTAATTGACTTAGGAACAAACGCTTGTCCAATTCAATTTTATTATGAGATTTAGCTCTGCAGATTTTTATTTGTAAGTATCTCCATAATTTCATTTGACATCCTTTTGTATTTCCAAGAAGTGCAGTATTTTAATCAAGTTTGTGAGAAAAAAGCAGAATCACTCAAAAATAATTTAATAAAATTCAATTTCAAGGGCATAAAAATGTGTCAGTGTTTACACTGGAAGTCTTTCATTTGTAACTGCAAATAATCCACATGCTTCCAGTGAATATACTTACATGTGTTCACCAGGTGAAATGTAACTACAGAATATTTATATATTGTTTATTGTTCAAAGGAAGTCCTGTAAAAAACTGAAAACTTATTGAAAATTGAAAACTTTATCTGAAAATGCTGATGCATCACTTATTGGATAACAATATGTTGCAATCCCAGTTAAAAATTTAGGTAATTTTTCAAGAACCCAGTGGAGAGCTCTGCTTCTTCTATTCAAACTTTTAAAGATTTTTGCTTTTAGCTTTGTGGAGCTAGCAAAAGGTTATTGTTAGATAAGCATAATAATTCTCCCTTACTCCCATGTAAAAGAGCATTTAAAAAGCCAATGTCCTGACATCGTGTAAGGCTCCTCACTGTCATTTTAAACTCTGATCATCCCAATTCCTAAAACTGCATATAGTGATCTCATTTACAAGCAAATAAAGTCAAAGGGTAGAGATGCCCCATGGTGATGCTTCTATTTTTGTCACTAGCACTTCTATAAAACTATCCTATTGCCAAAAACAGAGAGAAAAGGTTTCAGAGATAGAAGTGATATACAGAATTTGATTTAGACAAAAGGCATGGGGTTTGCTTGAAAAAAATGCATACCAGAGAATTTTATGGGAAGATAGAAAGAGACAGAACATAGGTCATAGCATTTGAAAATATTCAATAGGGTTGCAGAGAAAGCTAGAGATGCAAATACCGTGAGGATGATTTACAGGGTCTTACAGTGGTAATCAGAAAAGAAAGATGAAGAAATTCAGCAGTCAGGTGAGACCAACAGCAAAGTTTAACAGGTCCATTAGCATAATATCCATGTAATAGTCTAAAAAATTTCTAAAATAGCTCAGATTAAAGAAGCATTGCAAAGGACAGTGGTAAATAGAGCAAGAAGCCAGGGTAAAAAGTTCCATATAATTTTTTAAATTTAATTTTTGTTCTGATAACTTCCATATTCTAGACTAATTTATTTGTTGAACATCCTGTTCAATCATTATTTGCTAGACAAAGACGGGAAAATGAGCTAGACAAAGATGTGTAAGTGAGCTAGACAAAGACAGATGTACAACCCTGAACTTCAGGAGAACCTATTTCAGCTTGTTCAGAAGTCTCTTTGCCAGGGTCCCACCAGAGATTGCCCCAGAAGGGCAAAGCATCTGGTAGAGTTGCATGACTTTCAGTGAGGTCCTCCTCAAGGCACAAGAGTATCCCATTTTGAAGCACAGGAAATCAAACCAGCACAGCAGAGTGACAGCAAGGGCTCCTGATGGAGTTCAGAAGCAAAAGAAATTGCACAGCATGTAGGAGTGCGGGTGAGAGCATCAAGACAACTGCACCAGTCAGTGAAACATTGGGGAACATTTCAAGAACACAGTGAATAATAATACACGGTTGCCTCTTCCTTTCTCTGGAGAAAGTAATTTTCTTTTTGAAATCTGCTACAATAAATATTAAAACAGAAAAAAAAAGTGTTTAATCTCGTTAATCAACAGAATAAAGCGTCACAGACATTGGCCACTGAGAGGTATTCCTGTTCGTACTTGTGGTCTCCTTTTTGTTTTCATTTCCTTTACTCTTCCAGAGACTACTGAGAGGTTTTATTTTTCCCAGTGCATGGACCCCAGCACAAGACCTAGTTAATTTAATAAGAATCATTAGCAATTATACAGGCCTTTATATTCTAAATAATTTTTCAAACATTTACTAATCTTTAGGCTATCTCTGTGAAATAGGTACCTAATTATTATCTTTATTTTAGTCATGGGGAAACAGAGAGCAGTAAATTAAAAGCATTATCAGCATTACCACACAGAAACTGAATAATTGAGCCAGTAACTCAGCTGAGGAGGCCCTCAACCTCATTTTCCTACTTATTATTTACCTTCCTCTCATTGCAGAATCCATCCAGTGTTGAAAACCAAGGCAAGGAAGATGATATGAACTAACAGACTGGTTACTCATAATGGAAGTTTAATGATATCGTAATTGCTTATCAGCATTCTTTCCTAGTATTACATGCTGGAATACTTGCTGGAATTATATGAACATAAAATGTTTTTCATTAGGCAGTTCTTCATAGAGCAAGCAGATGGTACCAACAATACTTGGTTCCTGGAATCTGCTAGTTTAGTAATTCCTGTCTTGTCTTCGACAGGTAATAACTCGAGCACTTGAAACTTCATGTGCTGTCACATTATTGATCTCTTGACAAAAAAGGAAAATCTTTTGTCACATGTACATGTGACAACATCATTCCTTGAAACATTTTTGTAAATAATAAACTGTATGTTGTAAATTCATAGGTATTTAAAAAAATACCAGCATATCTATGAATCTGTAATAGAGGCAAGAGTCAAAATTTGATACCACACCCATGTCTGATGTTGGTTTTAGATTTTAAGAGAGAGATATTGATAACCAAGAATTCATGGCTGAAAAATATCATTGAATTATAGAATTTTTGGGGTTAGAAAGGACAACTAAGATCAAGTCAAACATGTTCACCACTAAACCATGTCCTGAAATGCTACATCTCTATATCTTCATCATCCAAGTCATTCTAGTTTTGATTGAATTTGTTTTTTTATAAATGTCATAAAAAATATGTTTGAATTTTGTCATCTACTTCAGAAAAATAACAGTAATTTAATTTTAAATAATAATTAAGAAAGAACCCAGCAAATATTTTTTATTTTCTAAAACTGAGAATATTGTTCTTAAAATTATTGTCAGGAAACACTGTCCACATGGTTTTATATTGCCATGTATGTGCCTTTTGAATTAAGCCTTTTGCAATAAGAAAAATGTAATCATATCAGTAATATCAATGCAACCACAACACCTACAATTAAAATGAAATTTGGTTGATTTGCATTAATGCAACTACTACAGTTCCCATATTTTTTTCTTAGAAGCTTGCTTCCTCAATTAATGAAAAAGGTATTATAAAACTTATAAGAAATCAGTTTTTCAATATTATTTGAAGGATAAATTGTAGGATTAACTTCACAGGAGTTGCAGGAGTAGTAGATAAAGTAGGAATGTCTCAGTGTTCTTTTTTAATGATTGATATTTAGGTTCTAAGCACAGGAAAACCTAATATAAAGCAAATATTGATATATACAGTAAATTTGGTAGTTTCTTGTACTTTAAAATGCTTTACAGTTTTGCTTATGTATTTTTACATTTTTCCCCACATAGTCTTTCTATTTTTATCAAAAAACCTGTAACTAACTGTTGATTTGAAACTCTACTATGTTTTGACTTCTGTGATCACTAGAATCTTAATGCTCTAACAAAGCTTTTATCCCTGTCCCAGTTATTTATTTGATTTGGCTTTGTTTGTTTTCAAAAATGACCAGATAACCTTTTAGTATTTTACTTATCTTTTATCTTCCCTGAAAAAGCAATTACACTGCAAGGGATCTGAATATTCAGAAAATCCTGCAATATCTTCCAACTCCTGCAATATCTTCCAACTCATTCTGATTTTAGTCATGACAATAGTATTTATCTCAAGACCTTTGTCTTTAACCCTTAACTGATATCTACTATTGAAATATTAAGCAGAGAATTTTTTTTTCTTATATGATCTCTTAGCTGGATAATTGAATTTTATTTATTTAGATTACGATGTCTTATGAAAACCACTTATATTAAAAAAAGAACAAGTAATTTGAAATGCTGTATTATTTATGAAACATATTGGTCAGTCAAATCTCTGAAGTGTTTGATTCAGAGGTGGAGAAAATGTTGGGGAAAGAGGCCTCTATTTAAATATGATGTTTAAAAATCTCAGCACAGTCTTTGTAATCTTCACAAAATGTTTCACTGCAGTTTACTCCCATTATTGATAAAATCCACACTATTTTATTCCTTATTGAATCCTAGAGGTTCATGTTCATCTTTACTGTCATATTCCAGTGCCCACTTATGAGAAATATAAAGAGGCAGCTATAATAACTGGTGTATGTTAGTACCTGCTCTTTGTTTTCCCACCAGACTCAGAAAATCTACAAAGAGTGCTGGCAAATAAATCTGTGAAGCCAAATTATTATTGAACAGCCTCACAGTCGAAGGACATCTCCTAAAGTTTTCCTTTGGGGAATCAAAAGCTGATACAAAGCACTTACAAATATTCTACTAGCAGATTTGAAATATATTTCAAAGACATTCTGGTCTTGTCAGTTCACCGTTTCTTCCATTAGATAGAAGTATTTTTTCAGCTTCTTTTCAACAAGCAATATCTTATACCAGATGTTTCTTGCTTCTGCCATAAAATTTAAAATATTATGTTTTTCAAAGAGCTATGACAGGTTAATAATGTGAGGTTGTGTTTGTCAGCTGAGGGTACTGAATAAGGTGAGAATATTCTGAAATTCTGAGAAGTAATTACAAGAAATGCCTGACAAAGCTTTGCTTTGGGGACAATGTTTTGAGATTTTTCACCCCTAGCTTCACATTTCCTCACCTCAGTCAATAGATTTACAGTGTTTGTATCACTTTGTAAAAAAACTGGGCTAGTTTTTTTTCACAGTGTAGTTAAGCCATTTCCATTTTTTTTTTTTTTTGGGGGATTTGACCTTGCACCTAAGACACTGGTTTATCAGTGCAGAAAAGTTCACCAAGACATCTTTCCCACTGCACTTTTACTTGAGAAAAAGCCTTTCAGCAATCTTTCATTGATGGTTATTAATTGGGCTTCCAGAACCACACCTCAAATATGGGTGCACACCTCAGGTGCTTTAATGGTACATTTGCTTGTTGCAAAGACAGCCAGACTTAACAGCAAGCTAAGATTAATTCTTCTGCCTAGAAAGGGAAATGTCTAGTATGACTTGAGATCTGACAGCAAGATGAGCCTTCTCAAACCCTGTTTTTCTCCCGTGCATCTACATCTATAAACTTGCACGTGCAGATCTCCCTCTAGCTTCTATTTCTCTGCCTGTGTGAAAAAAAACAAGACAAATTCCTACGTGCATGCTGAACACACACTCATGCTGCTGGTGTCTCATCAAACAGTTCTGCTCAGTTTTGAACTGATTAAATTAAACTTGTAAACAATCTTTGTGTCTATGATTTGAGTAACACTGTATTTAGTCTCTGCCTAGATGTTGATTTCTGACAAAATTTTAGATTCTTGCACAAAATTTGTCCAAGTTTAGAGATATTTTGATTCCTTTATAAATCCTTGACACAGCTTGAATGAATTCTGCAGGATTTTATAGTTAAAACCTATAAATACTTTTTTACAAAATTTCTCTATTATGTACAGTAGTGGAAACATTGCACAACATGTATATAACTACATTTTTCTATATTTAGCAGTCTATAATATAAATATGCCTGCAGAAAAAAAAATACTATAAATGCTAAAGGTATTGAGAACATCAGTGTTAATTTATAATAAGCTGAAAATTCATCTGCATCAGATGACTGGCTAAGAATTTATACAATTTCTTTGTAAAAACAGTTTAAAAGACTACATTTCATTCAACCAGGTGCACACCCAGCTAACAGTGTTTTCTGACTAATGTGCTGGTCATCTTGCATGTACACTGAAAATCAGGGTTCCATTTAAAATTTAGGATTAGGAAAAAACATTTAACTTTCTGTTATTTTGCTCGTAAATTTTAAGTGACAGTGGTAAAATTTTTTTCACTGTGTTTGAAGGTTAAACAAATGTTTTCCAATAAATTTGGTAAAAAAATAAGCGTCTTAGCACACTTCTGTGATAGACAGTTACAGTATCTTGTACCTCATATTATTTAAAAAAGAGACAATCAGAAGATGCATCATAAAATATCCTATGTCCAATAAAGTAAAACCTGACATGATAACGTCTATTTCTACAATATTAATTTTTTTTTTAAGAAAAGATCCATAGTGGAGAAGGTCCATTTACTAGTTTTATTTTCAGTGTGTTATGTACGTTTTTAAATACTTGTTAAGTTTCTTTTTCACTATTTTTTCGCAAGTTTTGAGAGAGACAAGTATAAACTTCTCACCATTCTATTCAAGCATATCTCCATTATGATGCACTGTAAGGAGTAAATATAGTTATGAACAAATTTTGTTTTAAAATAGCTTTGTCATGATAAAAATATGGGAACTTATTTCCAGAGAAACTGATCAGTGAATAACTGGTGAACTATTCTCAAAATGTTTTTTATTTCATGTGAAAAGTAGGACAATCAACACCTTTCTTCCTAGGAAAGCAATCAGGCATAATAACAGAACCCTACTATGACATTTTCCTCTTGAAAATAATGAAATATGCATGACAATAGTCTTTTTTCAACTCTAATTTTTTAAAAATTTTCAACAGAATCAATAATAGGCAAGAATTCTTATTTATCATTTTCTTTGAACCAGTGGGGTGTGCAGGTCTTTAAAGCTGATTTTTGTTTAATAAATACATTGGCAAAATTATCACTGCTCATCCCTTCTTCCTTTGAAAAATCTGAAACTATTATTTTCAATTTAATTTTAAAGCTCTATTATAAGCGATGGCTTGGGGCAATACATATTTAGTGTCAGATGGTGCCTGCAAATCTGGATGTATGAAAGAGATTGTATAAAGCAGAAATGAACTTTTGCTCTTTCACATAATCAGAAAAAAGTAGGATGAAAATAAGAATGTGGTACACGTGTGAGATTTTTTTTTTCTGGAAAGTAGGAAAAAAATGATGCCATTGATTACATATGATGGTGTGTCTTCTTAAAAAGAAAAGAATTTTTCAGTAAGAAAATATACATTGTTTAGCAATAATTTCTTCTTCTAATAATAAAAAAGATTTGTTGTGTTTGCTTGAATTACCACAGCTTGAAACTTTAATTTTGAACTTATAGCAAGTTGACTAGAGACCCATCCATTCATTGCAGATAATCTTTCTTCTAACTTGCATGCTGACCACAGAACTATATAGAAATATTTTTTACACAAAAATATGTTGTGCAAATAATTGCTTTTTTGGTGCTATCACTGATCTTTTGCTATCAGAGGTGTTTATATGATCTATAAATGAACCTCTAATTGCTTGGTTTTTCCAATAGTTGCTATTTCATTACTCAAGTTTTTAAGTTACAATCCCAACTGTAGTTGGAAAGATGCCTATTCCCTAATTTGACAGGAAAATTTCATAGATCTCATAGATATCTGTTTTCAAGAGATCTACAGTGTGAGAAATAATCATATTGTACTTTTAGTCTTTGATATGGTGTCAATACCTTGTGTCTCTGCTTTGGGAGGGATCTAAAATCAATGGAATCGCTCTGCACTAGTGTAACCCCAATGCAAAATACCCATGTATTTTTTCCCATAGTACCATCTGCTTCCTAATAGTTTTAGCTCTTTTTCCAGACTAATATCTTGGCATGCTTAACTGTTGGATGTTCTCTCATGGTGGATTTGCTTAAAAGGACAGCTGAGGGTCAGGCAGATGATTCCCTCTCTTGTGTGTCCAAACATAATTTTTGTGTGACAGGATCTTCTCTGCTAATAGCTTGTCCTCGAATCATATGTTAAAAATATTTTGGAAAATGAGTATTTCTAAGAGATTTTCTATCAGGATTTTTGCTCTCTTTATTCACCTTTATCACAAAATACTGTCATCACTATATCTGCTATGTTTTGGAGCCCAAAAAAGACAATTAAGACAACTTATTATTATACTAATAATTATTATGTTGGTGTACTTTGTCACTGAATTAGTATGTATTGCAAAATGCCAAATGTACTAGATATGTCTCTAAGAAAGAATATTCACTGGAAATATTTTCATGTCTAACTATGATTTACTTTCATCTGTGAAAGTAAAATCATAGTTTAATTCTGAAGTATCATTTTGGTTAAGGGTAGATTTAAGTGCTTTCCCTTGATGGAAATCAAATCAAAATTATCTTCACAGTAGGCCTAAAGTAATGCATTTGCTTTGAAATCCTCAAAGTACATAACCTTTTTCTTGTCAACAACATTTCATGTTGCTTGGGTCAGAAGTTCTGAAATTTATTTTCTCTCGGTTGCTACTGGCATTGCTTTTATTTATGTAACTGTGACCCACAGAGGTCACTGCCCCAGTGTTGGGCAGTGTCAAAGTGTGTAGTACTACACAATCTGTGTTTTGATGTACAGAGGATTGAAAAGACAAGGAACAGAGGGTTCAGGGGAAATTTCAGACTGATGTTAAACAACAATAGTGATCTTATTAACTTCTTTGTTCTCCTGGCTTCATGGAAAGCAGCACAATGAAAAAGTATGGGAAGACTTCTTCCATGCACATATGGCATATATATATACTTAAACGTGTATTCATGCATGCATGTACACATGAACATAATACGTACATATGCATATGCACAGATATCCAAATATGTTATATCTATAGTCATATTTAATACAGTTCAGAAAAACCACATACCTAAGTCTGTTTGGAAATCTTTCACAAAAACATTATTGAAAAAATATTTAAAAGAAAAATGGAAAGTGAGCCTCGGGAAATTGTTTGTGAAAGGCATTAATTCAATACTCAGTGGATACTGTGATGGATAATAGGTATTTGTAAAGTGGGAAATCAGGCTCCTAACCTTGTACTACTGTATAATTCAAGAGCTTTAATGCAGAGAATAGAACTTTTAACAGTGATCTGAAAGTGAAGTAAATAGGTTTGAATTTGTTATACCAGGAAAACAGAAATGATATATCTGCATTCAGATTGCCAAAGTATAGTGAGTGTGACTACTATATAAGTTTAGGGGCTTTTTCCTTGTAGTAGTTAATGAATCTGAGCAATAAAAAGAGACCTAGATGAGAGGAATTTGCAACAACTGAAACTGGAGACCTAATCATATTTGTAGGATTTTTATAACATTATTTTGATGCAATTTAATAGAAAAAATTGATCTGCTTAGGACAGGAGAAAGAAAAAAAGGCGAACAGACACAGATTTCAAAAAGCAAAGATGGACTATGGAAACAGAGCCAATGCTCAGGAAGAGAGTTCATACTGGAAGGAAGGCACAAGAAATAAAAATAGGAGCTTGATCATGTTCAAAACAGTGTTAAGGAAGAATAAAAGCAACTGCAAGAGCTCAGCCACAATGTTTTTAGACATTCAAGAAACACATTTTCTGACCCATCTGGCTGGGATGGGGGAAAGTATATAGACCTAATGTCTAATAAAGGGAGCTTTTTGGGTCTTTAGCTGTTGACAGAGGAGACAAGAGGCACCTTCAGAGTGGATATTAGAGAGGAATGTGACAGATATGAACCTACAAAGGAAGAAAGAGAGGCCATAAACTGATAACCTGGAAATGCAGGTGAAGTAAGAGGATGCTCCTCTGGAAGGGGGCAGCAGAACAATGGAGATAATGGGAAAGCCATTTTATCATTTGATTACAGACATGATTCAGTGACTCAAGATGGTCACACATGGAACCTGAAGAAATGCAGAATGGTGAAATTTGTTTGCTATTTTTTGCTCTAAGGGATTATGTGGTAAATTTGCTCTAAGGGATTATGTGGTAGTTTCATAGAAGTGACACTTGTCTTCACCTAGGGCTATCGGCCTAAGAATGAAAAAGGACTCTTGTTTTATCTAAAATGTTATCTATTTAAATAATCCTGCTGTGAAAAGGCAACTTCTTTCTGGCAGAGCCTACAACTAACTCCTTGAAGTACTTTCAGCAGAGAAAGCATAAGTTCTAGCAGTTACATTGCTGCTTTTCACACTGTGACCCATCTGTAGAGGTTCTCTCTCTGCTCTGTGAAACCTTTGCTTCTTTCCTATTGACATGTCATTTGGTGATGTTGAAAGGATACTTGATATGATTGTCTTTTACTTTTTTTTACCTTCAACAAGTTTCCTTCCTCTCTTTTCTCACTCAGTAAATAATTTTTGTTCCCTTCACAAATGCACAATGGAAAAATTGTCAAACTGAAATTAAGAAAAATGCACATTTAAAAACACAGATACAAATATCTATTTTAAAAAGTTGCTCTTTGTCATATTTCGGCTGTGGCTTTTGAAAAGGCAGGTAAAAAGAATTAAAGTAAATGCTGTCAAATAAATCCAAAGTTGCAAGTTTTCTTCATAAAACAAACAGGGGGTGAAATGAGTGGATTTGTCTGAGATATTGAACAAGATGTCCTATTAAATCACAATTAATAATGCTAAGATAGGAGGCTGGATAAATTACAAAATAGCTTGCTGACAGATTTATTTAAGTTGTTAATGGAGCTGTAAAATGGTCTAGTCCTTATTCTTAAGGAGCGCCTCTTGTTTCCCAACTCAATAGATTTTACAATGAGTTTCTGTGTTTCCTGAGGCTGTAGATGATGCACATGCTGGTGAAGCAGACACTCTGAATAATGCAACACTAGGAAGAATTTAATTGCCTGATTAAATGGCTGTAATAAAACATCATGTGTCTTAATACAAGCAGAAGTTGAGAAATAATCTTCCCACTAAGAACAGCATGGGTAAAAGTGCCACCAGAGAAATGTTACAAGACCCATTTCATGGAAGTTTCACATTCAAAAATGATGCAAGCTCTGGCAAATAAGTCAAGGTTTATGCAGTGCAGTTGGTTTTGCTCATTAACAGAGTGAATGTTATCTTGTGGTTACTTACCCAACAGAATTATGTCCCAGTCTAAGAGAAAGTGGATTCTTAATCCAAGGCATATAAACTGAAATTAGGCAATTACTATCTGCAACAAGGTCAAAGTAGCCTGTTAATGAAGGTAATAAATACTAGAGCAATTTGGAATAGCTATTGCAGGAGGTTTCTCCATTACCATCTCTAAAAAAAAATCTGAATTTTCTGTGAACCAAAGGTAAACATGTCTTCTATAAGGAATTCTATATCTTCTCTTATTATGTCAGGGGCTAGCCATTCTGGGGGATTTCTTGTTGCTGTTGATCCACAGCCTTGGCCCAGTAGTACTGAACTTCTTCTATTTGATATATTCTTGGTAAACATTCTAGCTACTCCAAAGAATGGAGAAAAATCAAAAGTTGTCAAAAGCAAAAATAAATCATCCTAAAATCATCTTCTGTGAATTACTCTAGCTATCCCCTTCCTTTCAAATAAGATATTTGGTCTTGCTCTTATTTTTATAGTGCTTGCAAATCTATTAAGATTGCCATTAATGTAAAACCTCATGGTTTAGAACTTCAGGTAGTCAAATCCTAATGGTCAGGAAGGGCTTTTTCCTCTGCCTGGCTATCTATTTTACAGAATTTAGACCCTCCTTCCTCTGAATATGATAGTGACATGAAGGGTCCACTTTAAAATCTAACAGACAAGGGGAAATATATGTACCTGAGACCACTACAGCCCTTTTGCCCTATCCTCTATACAAGTGTATGGAAGCATCAATTTCAACATTGTAAGGTAATCATTTGTTGCTTAGATAAGCTGCAAAATTCTTTGCTTGTAAATGTGGTAGTTTAAAAGCTGATGAGCATATACAGGTCAGGCATCCTTGTGTGGAGGGCAGAGAGGACAACAGCAGGAGTGACCTTGTTAGCTGGCACAGGCAAACAACCCCGCTCATCAGACACCCACCGATTCCTGGCTCGTGGGCTTTGCTCCCAGGTCAGGGTCAACCGACTGCAGAACCTGGGGTCAAGGTGAAATCACCTATTGCCACTCAAGGCTGATTTTTTTTTTTTCCAGAAAACAACAACAACAAAAAAACCCATTTGTGTTTCCATACTAGTTCAGAGAATAAAAATATATAGCAGCATCCAAACTTGTTAGAATTATCCCCAGGGAATTTTTCATTTTACTTTATATAGTTCTTAAATTTGTACTTCATATAGTTCTGGAGATAGCAGTGCTGTAGTGTGTGTTTTAAGTTTATTGTATTACTCCCCCATTTTATGTATTGTTTCCCCCTGTTTAAAGTAAATGGTTCTGCCCTCCCCAGTTTTCCCGCCTCTAGCCCTGTCCCTCATTATGTTGCTATGGCAATTCCCGCCTTTTTTATTGTCAGTCTTTTAGGTTATATAATTCCCCCTCCCCTTTATCTCCTTATAAGTAAACCTTTTCCCCTCCCTGGGCCCCGTCATTCACCCCCCATCAG
Source organism: Ammodramus savannarum pratensis (assembly GCA_020466415.1). Classification (NCBI taxonomy): domain Eukaryota; kingdom Metazoa; phylum Chordata; class Aves; order Passeriformes; family Passerellidae; genus Ammodramus; species Ammodramus savannarum. Next base: position 32,250,172 of record JAHXMQ010000807.1, read on the forward strand.
GTTTGTGCTTATTTTTTACTAGATAATTTATGGTATCAAAAGATTTAACTTCAATCAGATAACTTGTATGAGACAAAAGTCAATGACACTGCAAATTTTTCAGTATGTGTTTAGAACAAGTCAGATTGTACAAGTTTTTAAAGCATCAGCAATAAAATTTTATCTGAAATGCTCATTATTATTATGCCTGGAAATACAAGCAAGTGTGCAAAGAATTGGATCTGTAGTGCAGAAAAATACTGTCCTTTAGTTTTTCAAATTCTTTTTTGAGAGGAAAAGCTTAATTCTCTATTTCCTCCATCTTTCAAGTGTATATTACAAACATCTTTTTTTTACCATTTCTTCCTGAAATTAAAGTTATTTCTGAACTGTTGCATTATTCAAATGAGTTTATCCAGTGTTAAATATCCTATCTAATTTCCAATTTTACTCTGAAATTACCTGTTCAAACCAAAGGATATTAATTTTTTCCTTGTAAATTTGTTTTTCAGTATCAAGTGTTACAAATATCTTTGAGACCTGCAGCAGACACAAGCTGACATTCTTTAGAGCTGTTGGGAATAATATTGAAGATTTTAAATTATGAAATGTTTGTGTTTCCCAGTCAAACCCACAGTTCTTACTAGAATTAAATCATATGGCACAAACATATGAATGACCCATAAAATTCTGTAAAAATACTCCTCATAGGCCAAGCATTATATTAGACATATTTAATCAATCCTTGATTACTTAATGGAATTCAGAGCCATTTTTTCCCTACTGTGTTGGGAATGAGAGCTCCTTAATTATGTACTTACCCAACCCTCTGCATTTAAAACAACTTCATAATTAGGCGTCTTCCTGGTATTCAACAACTCTTTTAGTAAGGAATATTTTCATCAAATCCATAATTAAAGCCTTTTAAATACATACCCATATAAATAATTTGAATGAAGGGTCTCATAAGGAGTTTAAAGGAGAAGTCTTCTTCGTATAACTCCTGTCTAAATTCCAAAGTCATTAAGGAGATGATCCCTTCCTTCCAGGGATGCCCTGTTTGAAAAGACAAACCAAGGTGGAAGACAGCTGTGCAGGGCTGGTGGGGTCTGAGCTTTCTATCATGCTGTAATTGCACCATGTCTTATGGTCAGAATTTGTGGGGGGGAGGAGGAGGAAGGGAGAGAACAGGATCAGTAATTAACTTCCAAGTACTACCAAAATGAAATTGAGGGGAGGATGTAACACACGCACACATGCACACACACTCCTGCTACTGCCAGGGTAAATATGTTGGGGAAGCAAATGCAGAAACGAGTAGCTCAGATCTTACTGAAAACCATGCAGCTGTGCATACATGTATGTCTATCTTAATTTTTAATGGAAATCTTCCATTATACTTTCTCTGGTTTGTATTAATTTCTTAATCCTTGATACTGGAAGTGTGGTGGTTTTGGTTTTTTTTTAGTACATAATTGCTAGCAAATTGCTTTAACAATAATAAAAGCAGAATCTAAATTATTTTTTTAAGTCATAAGTGTGTACTGATTATCTTCTGCCAGAAGATAAACTATTGTAAAATTTATTTGTGAAGATATTTCATGTTTAACTGTGGAGAAAGAATGAGTTTTAAAATTAATTTAGAAGTTAAAGTTCTGGGAGAAGGACTTGCTGAAGACAGAAGCTACCACTGACTTGAACCTCATAATTTATGTAAATGAAGCCTGCAGGAGTTTCAGCATCACCCTCTGATGCCTTCTGTTTAATTCCCTTCAGCAGGAGATAAGTGCCTAGATACCCTGAGGACCTGAGTGTCAGCAACTTGTACAATCCGACCCTGCTTCTGAATCTGTGAAGCTTATGAGCGCATTTATGCTTGTACGTTTCTACTGATATCAGTTCATTTGGGAGCTTTGCTTTAAGTAGGTTACAGCGTGTATGTATTTGCCTAACTAAGCCAGATATGCTGGGATCCTATGATGAGAAGTTGGACCCTCCCAAGGCACCTCACACAAAAATTGGCGCAAAAAAACTCCTTAGTGTATCATATTCTGAGTTTACCTGGCAGAGAATGAAGGAGTTTCTCTGTACGTTGCTACTTAACTTGCTTTAGTGGTTAGGATTGTTCAGGAGGAGAAACTGTAGAAAGAATTAAACACCTTCACCTATGGAGATTTTTTTCTCATCCTTTTCTCAGAGTGAAACTAAGCCTTTCATACCTGTGTATTTTGTTTGATATCTATTTTTATTGCTTTATTTTAATTATTATTTGGTCTTCCAAACAGCCAGATTTTCCTCATATTTTCAGCATGCAACAGAGGAAAATATAGGGTTAAAACTGAAAACCGCTTTGTGAAAAGAACATTTGTAATACTGGACTTTCTAGTTTGAAGTGCAAATATATTTTTCTTCCCTTGGCGTGTTTATTCCAACAGTGATCTCAGCATATCCTTCACTGTCACAGATCAGTATGTCTCTTTCTCAAGAGTACATATATACTTTGTTTTTCTCTGTGTATAGATACACAGAAGAGAAGTAGAGACAAAAAACCGAGGTAAGTGAATTTATTTTCAGTTTTTCATTATGCCACAGCTCTTTTCCCAGTTTTAACCATTGACAACCCACTGTGAATGACAGAAGTAGAAGCATATTCTGCATTATAGAAATCCAAATGAAAAAGCACCCTAAACAATATGCACTTGCCAGTCAAGACATCTGGAAAATTTGAAGGGCACAAAGATCAAATTTGCGGATATCAAGAAGCTTCAGCAGAACAACAAATTTTGTTCCCTCTTTCAACACTTGTAACCCGTGTAAGGACTTAAAGAAAGTTAGGTTTTTCCCCTAATCTTTTTCATTCTTCATGTGGTTCAGTTTTTAATTATCTCCTAGTTTTGTTCTCATTCATTATAGTCATAATTGTTTTAAGTATTTTTTATTTGCTTCCAGAATTCTGGTATATTTTAATATACCTTTATTTGATTTTCAGACATATTATGGTTTTTATATTGTACTTATATTCACACAGTTCTTAATGTTTTCTCTCCCTTGGGGGAACTTCAAGCTTTTACTTTTGGAGAAGGTTTTATTACAGAAAGGAGTTTTGTTTTTTTGCATTATTGACTTGGTTTTCAACATTTATAACTTCTGTGGTATTCTGAGGTATATCTGAGATGTCCTGAAAGCAAGAATCATAGAAATTTCTTCCATAATAGCAGTCCTAAACTTCCTACCATCCATAGACAGATAAAAGAAGGTGATGTTGGTAGCCACAGTTTCCAGATTTTCTGGTGACAGTGACAAATCTGGGGGTCTTCTCATTTACAATGGGAAGTGCTGGAGAAAATTAGGTTTCTCCAGTGTTGCTGGCATTGGTTCCGCTTCAAGCATTCCCTGCTTCTCATCATGATTTAGAGGATCCTAGCTGGTTTTACTTCAATTTTTTTGCCTTTAGCTGCTTGCTCATATTGATGATCTTTCATTTCTCCGTCAAATGGAAGAGAAGATTCGAGAATAGAGAAAAACAGGCTGTTTGTTGTTGACAAGACTAATGTTACCAATACCAGGTTTAGAATTTGGACTAGAATGGGTGAGGCTAATGGAACCTGGTCATTCTACCCTACAGGCTGCCTTTATGTTCTTTCACTAACATTGATTATAGGTTATGTGCAGTGAGTGATGCCTAACATTTATTTATAGCACAATGTTTATTCTTTATCTTTCTGCTGCCCTGAACCAGGCTAATTTCTTGCAGATAGCAAGGTTGCATCATATTTAGAATGAACCTAGGTGAATAGGAAATGGTGTCCTGGGCAGCTGTTGGCAAAGACAACATAGAATGGAGAACAATGTTATATGAACATTAAAATTAAATGGCTATTAGGTGGTTGCATTATCCAGAAAGAAGGTTTTGTGATCCTTTAACAACAACTTCTAATGACCACTGCCAGAGAGATGGGTAAGTGTAACTGATAGGTGTGCAGGTAGTCATGTCAAAAAATCAAATAAAGGCTGATTGTAAGTGGATATAAATTTTTTTTTTCAGGTTTTTTGGTCATTGTCAACCGTACTTACTATATTTTGCAAACTCCGATCAATTATTTTTAAGAGGTATTCTGTGGGGGGATAGAATGTAAGAGAATGGAGACAGTGCAGGGGGCAGTCTCACCCCTGAGGAGCTGCAGCTGTAATAATTACCAAAGATTAGGAGCAGACCTGCCCTTAACAGGCCACAGCTGTGTGCAGTCAGCATGAGTGCCATAAAAGACTGGGCTAGCTGGTTGAGAAGCGTGCTGGAGTTTGTTGGCTGTGCTGTGAGGTAGATGGAGTCAGTGCTGTGAGGAGATGTCTGTGAGAAATCACCAAGAAAGGATGGAACTTTCACATCACAATATGATGACAACAGTATTCCAGTGGCACCAATTAGAAAAAAAAAGAGATTATGCTATTACTATTAAAAAAAGGTGTTTGCTTGACTCTCTGGACTAAGCCAGACATGATGGACTTTTCTCTAGGGGTGGTTCTAGGTTGGAATGAAACACCTCCTCCCTCGTAGGCAGCATAGGAGTTATTTTCCTTTAGTTCAAGAATATGCTACAGTTTTAGCTTAATGGAAATCACCTTGTGATATACCCCAGTAACGAAACCACTTCAAAGTCATCATTGTGGTATCCAGGATGATTATTTGCCCTTTAATTATGTGACCTGTTACTGAAGTTCTTTATTGGCATTACACATTCCGTTTTGGTTACCTAAAAGTCTGCCCAATTTATTAATAGCGTTAATGGAAAAAAGATTCCTAAGTAATTGCAAAATGCTCTCAACTATTTATCTTAGTGTGTTTAATGCAGCATTTACTCTAGTATTTTGTGAAACTGATTCTGTGTTGGTTTTTTTGATAATGATATAGCTAGGAAATAGATCTATCACTTTTGCTTTTTAAAGGAGAGTGAAAATGTTTGTGTTTTTTGAGTCTTAAGTATCATTTGCTCTCTTGACCTTCACTTAGAAAAAGACATCACCTCTCTGGAGAATTTTGCTATTTCTGGAGCGTGCCACGAGATGTCAGTGTTTAAGAATATTATTTTTGTCACAACCTGCTATTAGAAGCCCTGTTCTCTGCATTATTTAAGGTTCAATGGCTGGCAGCAGTTTTTCATGTTTTTGAATTAAAAATATAAACTGATTGATTCTCTCCCAAGCAGAAATGGAAAATAAATATTTTCTGTAAAAATAAATAAAATATTGTAAAAAGAAAATGAAAAGAAAAAAGTAAACCAAAGCAAATACTCAGTTGATCCCCCGGAACTGCCTTTTACTCCTTTCCCCAACAATAGCACCATAAGCAAACCTTTTTGGGTTTGGTCTGTAGTGGATATTTAGTCACGTGATGGGGTTTTGGCTTGGTTTGGGTTGGTTTTTTGTTTTTTTTTTTTTTCAGTAGAAATTACAAACAACACTGTAGCTCCTGAGTTTAGTGAAAGACAGAAGCTAAGTCAAGCCCAGGTCTGATGCTGCGTATCTCAAGCAAGAACAGATTTGAAGTTAGGAAATATAGAGCTGTGGACTTTATTTCCTTAAGGTGAAAACCCATAGTAATTAGCACCACAATACTGCAATTGCCTGAATAGAAAAGGTTTGAGTCATTGAGGTGGGGGAAAAAAGGCAGTGGAAGAACAGGTGGCAATATGATCTTTCTAAGGTCTTCGTTGAAATTCAAATAAGTATTTTTTGCAACAAAATGGTAATAAATGTTTTTCCCTCAGGCTTTAGTGGCCTCTGTCTGCAGCTCTAAACCAGTTTCATGAAGGTGAAAATACATTATGAAATGTTCCAGTTTGAGAGTAATTTCCCAGGTAGGTATGCTATTAGTAAGTAGATAAAGTTGTCACATGAGCTGTAAAGAATCAGGAACATTGACTTTAAGATATGTACTTATTAGACTAGAGGCACAATTTTTTTTTTTCAGCTGGAATTTAAAATTCTTATTGTCCTCTAGCAACTGGAGTACATAAAACCAGATTAGTATATATGGTATATAATGTACGTGGAAGGGCATCCTTCAGTATTTATGGAACAAAGAATGAAAAAAATGGGCAATATTTACAAACTGGAGTCTAACATGAGCCTGATAAATCAAAAGCATTAAAGGCAATTTACATTTAATAGTCTGGAAATAAAAGTAACTGTATTCAGTTAGAGCTAGCTGGTACCATCACCAAGGCAAAGACACATTAGCTTTTAATAGAGGTGGGTTTTTAATGTACATAATTTGGTATATATTCTCTTCCACTGCTAAAGAGGCTGAAATTAAATCATTTTTAAAAAAGAAAACGTGAAATGAAAATTTTTTTCTCTCTGGTACTGATATTAGGACTCCAAGTCATGAGTCTAATGTCCTGGGTTTTGCACCATTTCTTCTTACAAAACGACAACCACTATCTTCTGCAGAATTTCTGATTTGTAGTTCCCACTTCCCACTACACTTCCATGGTGCAGATTTTTAAATGGCTCCTCTAAGAGAGGAGTGCTAGTTCAAAGTGCACAGATGTTCACCTAGTCACATCAAATGAGATCCTGCTCCTCTTAGACCAGCTGTGTTTTCTACAGTCACCTACTGGCTTCTGATTCCACAATTTCACTTTCTTCCTTCTGAAATGATACCTGAGTTGTGAATACACAAGGCAGGTAAAGAAATAGTGAAATGGAAAGGAGTTAATATAACTTTTTCTATATGTACATACTTAAATTTCAAAATACCTGCTTATCTTATGTATCTGTCTCTTCAAGTAAAAGATGTTATCAGAAAAAGATGCTTTAAAATAATCTTTGTGTGTATCTATATATATATATATTTCTTTATCTAAGACATTCGCTAACAAAAATATCCTCAGAGGAAGCAAAATGTTTCTACATTTTACTCTCGCAGAAAAGAAAACCATAAGAAATTCAGCAGGCTTTGAAGCACCCAAAAGTGCTGTGATGATTGATAATCAGCTCAGTTTACCTGCAGAAGTGTGTCTGTCCCAGCTCAGAGAGGAATGTATGACTGTTCAGCTTATCTGCTGCTTACCGTGATCTGCTGCTGATCTAACATACAAAAGAAAACTGTGTTGAGATAGCCAACGTTCTTTGGATTTGCATCAGAAGTCTTCTTATCCAAACATTATTAAAAAAGATTTTGACATGTGTATGTTAATTCTCTGGAGCAAGTTCTCTACTTCCTCTGCTTACCAACAGCTGGGGATTTTCATGCTCTGAAAATGCGTTTTCCCTCAGAATAGTCAATACAGCCTAGCACAGAATTGTAATGTCGTAAATGGCTGCACAATTTGACTGTTTCAATCAGCAACAGGAAGATATTGCACTTGATGGAAACCATTATTTTCACAAAAACACGCTAATATTACAGTAACAGGAGAGCAATAAGGAAGCAAGTAATTTCCATATGCACTGCTGACTTACACTTCCAAATGCACATATATAGACATATGTATATACATTTATAACACTATTTTTGGACACTAGAATGAGCCTCACCAGGATTTTGGACAATTTATATCAGGTTTGCTTGATTTATATCTTGATTTGCTAGAAATTTTTCTATAGCATGTTTTCTGCAGCATGTTTTCTATAGAGGAAAAAAAAAAAAATCTTAAAACACCTGAAAAAAATTATCTTAGATTTTTTTCTCACTTCTCTCCCTGCACCTGCCTTTTTTTACCTGTATTGATGATATTGGACTCACTCTGACAGAGAAGGGTTATTCCTCAAACATGTAATTTCCTGTGGAGCCCTATGAAGGCAGTGAGTGATCAGTGAATTGCTGCTGCCCTAAAGCTCAGAGGGAAAAGCTTCTTGAACTTGAACCACTCACGCATTGTTGTCATCCTTTTGAGGAGCACCATATGTGGTAAGAGCCCTGGTCTGACCTCTGTGGTTGCTGTGAAACTTCAGGATGTCAGAGTTACATGCCCTGGGGCTGTAAAGTGCCCCTGGTGGGCACTGGGCCCTCACCTTAGATGCTGTATACATGTATTGGTTAATTTGGCATTATGGCCATTGACCTGGAGTGCTGTACTCCAACATGCTACTTTGAAAATATTTCCCAATAAACAAATGCAGTCTTCACCTGGACACATTAGCTGTAGATGTGTCTGCTAAGTAGGGCAGCTGAAAGAGAGCCTGTGCTTTCTAAATTAAGTTCTAGTCCCACCATCATTCTGATGTTAACATTGAATATTCATGATACTGAACCTTGATGGCTCCTTCCCATGGGACTTGGCTGCTGAATCTCAGCACTTAGGCTGAAATGGCACAGACTCAAAAGTAGGATTCAAAGCATTTTTTCAATTTTATCTCTATACTGGATAATTTGTAGCTTCCATCTACTGCTTACACTTATCTCTGTGAAGGCAAAGCTGTGACTATTTTCCATGTCCATGCAGGAATTAAAAGTGTTTTGTCCTGCCACTACTGTGCTGTCATTACTACTGAAAAGGCCAAGCAATAAATACATGTAAAATGTGAGTTTGCAAATTCTTGGTATATTTTGGGAAAAGAATTTACAGCTAAGATGATGAGCTATAAAATACAGAATAAAAATAATAATTTAGTTTAAAAATATGAAAGAAATTTTTCTTACTGAAATAAAAATAGCAAGGAGAAAGTGTTAGACGGGTGAAATGTTAAAACCAACAAGACTTAAATTAATTTTTTCTTCTGCATGTTTGAGAAAGTCTGCGCTTTTCTGCAGCCACTCTTGTGGCAGTCAAGGGAAACTGCCAAATGTTCCCATAACCTGGAGAGAACACTAACAAGGATGTTCGCTCATTAGCAAGTGATGATAGAAACAGTCACCTCTACAAGTTTCTCGCAGCATGGTGTCTTCTGTACTTGGTGGAAAAACATTGTGTCTGAATTAAAAGGATTTATATTTCTCAGTTGTGTTATGTTTTAGGAACAGGAATTTGAATTCAATTGTAATATAAAGAACAAATGAAGTTGTGTTGTCTCCAAGCTTTGCTGTTTTCTCATTTCAGTTGAAAGATGACTCACTATTCTGTAAGTAGATCACCTACAAATTACAGCAGTATCTGCTGTAGATTGAGTACTATCTTATAATTAAAATACAGGGATTCCAAATATTTTCCTACCACATCTCTATAGACCAAATACAAATGTTTTTGGTTTTTTTCCCAGATAAAATGAGCAGCTGTCTACTCTAGTTCTAATACTACCCTTCAGGAGGATGCCTGCTTGTGTCCCACAAGTTTTTCTTCTATATTTATCGTGAAATTTGAGAATGATAATGACAGTATTTGCAAAGGAGAGACTTTAAGAATGACAGTGGAAATCCATTTTAAGAAGTGTATATAATGAATGTTCAGTGCTCTCAGATATGTAATAATTCCTTGAGCAATAAATTAAATCTGATATCTTTCTCAGCTTTCAACAAGCTTGAGAAGTGTTGATGTTTCCAAGGTTCACTGCCATATAACAACTTTCATTAAAAGTAACTTTAAAAATCTACTACCTTTTCAATTACAAACCCTGTAAAATTTTAAAACTCAGCTGTAAAATTTTAGAAATAGACAAACAGGTTCACAAGGTCACGGGTAGCAGGTATTTTTTTCTATGTTTTTGGGGAAAATAATTTATGCACCTTTTATTTTAAAAGCACTAAGGTTGACCTGCTGCTGCAATCTATTTTTAATGCTGACACAGAGGTACATCTTGGAGTGATGTGGGATGAAAAAGCTGAGAACAGTGAGAATGAGAAGAAGAGAGTCTGTTCTTTTGAAAGAGGAGCTCATATTCCCAACCTATTAACCTCTAGTTAGCTTTTTTGTTGCTGTTAATTGAGGGTAATAATGTGAGGGTTATTTAACACTTTGAGAGCAGAAGCTATGTGACAAATATTTGACATTATAAATTGAATCCTCTTCACACAAAGGAAAAATTGTACTAATTTGTTTTATTGCACTTAGTTATGATTAATTTTATAATCATAGTCTCATCAAGGCTGGAAGGAGACCTACAAGATCACCTAGCCAGCACAGTCACCGTAACCCCTGAATCACTAAATCACATCAAGTGCCAGATCCAGATGCCTCTTGAACACCTCCAGGGATGGTGACTCCACCACCTCCCTGGGAAACCCATTTCAATGCCTGACCACTGTAATAATGAAAAATTCTTCTTTAATATTTAATCTGAATGTCCCTTGTCTCATCTCAAGGCCATTTCCTCTGATCATCTTGCTGAAAGCATGGCATAAGACAGTGGCCACCACCTCACTACAACCTCCTTTCAGGTAGTTGTAGGGAGAGATGAAGTCCCCCTTTTCTCCAGGTTAAACAAATCCAGCTCCCTCAGCCATTCCTGGTGTTTTCCAGACTCCTCACAAGCTATTTACATTTGGTGAAGAGCATGGCTTATCTGTGTCACTCTTCATGAGTATAAGCTTCATAATATATCTGGAACATATAAAGTGCTGATGCGAGCTTTGGCATTGACATCAAGATATTATCATTAGCTTAGAAATGTGCAACATAAAATAATGAAGGAACACAACACTGAATGCTTCAGAATCCATTAACAATGGGTTTCTTCACTCATTCTGGTGATGTTGCCTTCTGTTTGCACTAGGAGTCTTCTGGACTGCAGGTACAGCTTAGTCAGGATGCTGTGTATAACTGATGCACATCTTCCCTTACTTATCCCTATAGATGTTCCCAAAAAGACTCCCAAATAAGCAACTGAGCTTTATAAAAAAACCCTTTTAATATTACTTCATCATTTTGCTACACTAATTTCTAAAAGGCTCCAAAACACTTTGCCTCCCCAAAAAGAATAAGGGTACACTACAGACCGTGGGAAACTATTCAGGTAGATGAGGATGGAGGGAGAAGGTGAAGATAGCAGTCACATCAGGTAGCTTTAATAAGCACCTAGGAGAGTTGGTCTTTGAAAGAGTCAGCTATTGATAAGGCAAATCAGTGAGGGGATTAAGGAAGGGGCAACATGAAGCTCAGAGGTTGTATCTCCTCAGTGCCCGTGTACCTAACTCTAGTAAATAATTGCATGATGTCTTACAATCCACGTGTTCTGCCGTGACAAGCCGTGATCAGATACATTTTATCTTTTGAAATAGCTGTCAGTCAGAAAACTAAACTAATTTGGATTAGTAAATAAGCTTTTCAAAGTCATGTTGAGGATTACTGTCAGAAGGATTACTCTTTTCTTTCAATAAGGCAAGCAGTCACATTTTGTTTGGACATTGAACCTAAATGCAGAAGACACCCACTGTATTATATCCTACACTAGTAATTAACTCTTTCTAACCTCCCTGTAATGCAAATTTGTAGGACTAAATCTGAGCAGACACCAAGGCAAGAAACTCTTAAAGCTTCTGTATCAGTAACTTCTTACACTTCTATCTTTGCTACGTTCATTTTATTTCAAATTAGAGCTTTCTCGAGGAGGGGATGAAGATATTTTCTTTCAATTTAGAGTTGGTTTGAATTACAGCTCTATTTCTATATTTACTACACAATTGCATTTTTTGAGCAATTAATTAAATATTTTAAAGCATGCTTGATGTTTCATAACTCCAGGTACAGTAAAGAAGAATGGATATATGTTTTATTTTCTAAAATTTAGATCAGTCTAACAATTTGGTACAAATCCATACATAGAAGACAATAATATCAATTTTTATCATTTGCTCTGTAAAAGCTTATTTGTAGATGACTATTTCTATATTGAAAAAAAAAAATTATAAGAGAATTGTGTTCCTTGACAAATCTATTAGAAGCTCACACAAGTACAGTATGAATTATTGCCATCTTATGAATAATGTGGTAAATTTGCTGGGTGACATCTGCTGTGTGGTAGCTGTCCTGTGCATGATCCAGCTCTGTCAGACAGGCCTGGTAGCACATCTCTTCACAACAGATATGCAAACATCTTCAAACTGTCATCATACACACAAAAAGGCTAAATTGTATTTTAGTGCTAATTTGATATGTATTCAAAGTAACATTGCTGTAAATTTTTAAACATTCAAATAAGCATCTTTCAGTTGAATGAAGTGTTTACACTGTGCTCATTCCCCCATCAACTTACCATTACTATCACTAAAACACCAGGGTAATTAAAAGGTCAGTAGCACCCATTTGAGGAGAGTAAATTTAATTCTTTTGTTTTTTAACATAAATTGAAAAGTTGGCTTGTCACATGTCAAACTCTACATCTACCATCCCCCCAAAACACAGAATAACAGAATATCAGAAAGTGATAATGAAACAGCAATAAGATTGTGCATGAACTGCCAAAACCAAGTTTAATGTAATATTGAGGTATCATGCTTGAAGTATTTTGATGTTCATAAATTAAACAAAACAAAAAAAAATGGAATTACCACCCCTAGATGTGTCCAGGAAATGTGTACGTGTGACACATGGACACAGTTTAGTGGTGAACATGGTGGTGCTAATTTAATATCTTGACTCAATTATTATAAAGGTCTTTTCCAAATGGAAAAAATTCTGTGACTCTATGATCCTTCCATATTTCCTTTCCTGGTATTTCACCAGTGGTGGGAAATGAGAAAGGAACTTCTTAGACTTCTTAAAATAGTGTTATGTTCCCCAAAAATTTCAGTAATGCTTAAAAAAATCATGGCAGCATTCCAAATATTATCTGAATGAATTAATATAATAGGAAGGATAGCAATTCTGGATTCCTTAATAGCCTTGCTGAATATTTCCCTTTCTTTGCTCTTTAATAATATTTTCTGGTTTGGATTTCTTTTAAAATTGGTCATGTGAGATTTCATTCACTATTTTTCTCTGGTTTTTTTTTGTTGTTTTTTTTTTTTATCATGGGTAATAGCAAATAATCTCATGTCAGAAGCTTTTGCTTTGCCGGAGTTTAATTTTTTTCCTACCAATTAGTATCTTTTGTTTATAATAGTCAATTCCCAAAATTTTGAGTAATTTCTCAGCTCTTCAAACAAATTGAAATTCCTGCAACCTCATTTTACTTGAAATTCATTTAATTCACATTTCCAATCTAAAGACACAGCAGAAAAATTAGTTAAGAGATTTTAAAGACCTTGACTACCGTAAGAGTTTCTCCCTGTGACCTTACATAAAAGAGTTATTTAAGTGTGGTGTTCAACTTCCTTATCTTGTGTTCAGGTTGGTGTCATATGAAGAACAAGATTTGTCTCAAGTAAGGACAATGGTTCTCTCGGGAGAGGAAATGGTTGGTCCCTGTTTTCAACATGATTCATGTCAGATACAGCATTACAAAGACAACAGTAAAGCTTTCATCTGAACTGAGGAAGAGCTTTAGTGCCCTTGGGAAAATGCTGTGCTATACTCGTTTTCTAAACCTTTTCTCTTTTCATGTATACATACATTAAAATATATCTAATAGGATTCAGATTCTTAGTCAAATAAGAACTAAGTGATCTGTATAGTTCCTCTCTCTCAGTGATATGACATACGTGCTCCTCTCCCAGCAAACTGATTTTGTCCAGCACCTTCACTCTCCAGGAGTGGCTGTGCCTTGCCCTTTCAACTTAGAAAAACTGACATGATTACCATGTCCAGCAAATTGACATCTATATGTCCTTCTTTAACAATCTATACCAGCCTGTGATACAAGAGAGTATGTGATGCAGGGATTCAAATTATCTCACTATTGCTAGAGCATCTAAGGGTATGCACATAGTTTTGGGAATTTGTCTGGTATTTTGTGACATTTCAAGTACAGTAAGCTTGCTCCATATATATTTTGCACAGTTTATGTCTATAAGAAAGATTCAGACTTTGTGAAGAACATATTTTCTGGAGCAATAGGAATATAACAGTTTCCTTTCTAGTAGCCTGTGGAGGAATTCAGTTTGAAGTCTTTATGTGTGATAAAGAAGATAATATATTTTTAAACCTCTTATTATATGAATTAAGGCTGCTAGGGAAGGAGATATATTAACCACCCTGCCCACAGCTTATGTACCATACCTTAATCAGAAATACAGAATCAGAACTGGAACATGTAACTTTGTCCTTTGTTTAAGATCACCTCCATTTCTCAGCTATCTGAATTTTGTGTCAATGTGCTGCTTATTTTCACGGCACTTGAATGATTGCCCCACAAAATTAAGAACTGAAAATCACAAGGTGAGTGAGGATTCAATTTTTTGATTCATATTTTCTACGAGATAAGATGCACTTTAAGAAATAATGCAACTTAAGAAATTACCATTTGAATGTTGTTTTGATGAACAAAAAATTTATGCAGTCACGCTTTTTATTTTGCATAATTAACTTTGACTAAAAAAAAAAAAAGATTTTCCTTTAGTTTATTCTTCTTGCTCAGAATCAGTGTCCACAGTAGGTTGCCAAATTGTCACATTATTTTTAGCTTTTTAATCCTAGACTATTACTATGTTCAATATACATAGGAATAAAGACTGAAAGGAATTTCAGGGATCATTTAGACCAATATTCCACATTTGAAGCCTTTTATGTTGTAATATTTTTCATAAACTTTGTAAGCTTCATATAGAATCAGTTTCTTTTTGCCCCCTCAAACTCCCAATGGTAACATTTCCTGACCCCCTTCTCTCTAATAGTTTAATCTAAGTGTATTCATGACCACTGAATGTGCTTCTGCTCCTCTGACAGCATTGTTCTTGGTTTTGAATAGATTTTTTTCCCCTCTCTGCAATTTTCCCTTACTAATGTATTTATAGAAAACAACTAACTCAATCCTCACAGTCTTTGTTTTACTGGGCTAAGTCCTTATGCCTTTGTGCTCTCATAATCTCTTCTGATAAAAAAGGCTCTCTTGGTCATAAGTTATTATATACATTTATTTGCATTTTTTCTATATTCTTACATAATCAGGTTTTTTTTTGCAGAGAGAGTGTTTAGACTTGGGTGTTTTTAAAAACTTTTCCACCCTTTTTTGAAGAAATACTTGTCTGATAAGGTATGCAACTTCATCTGTAATTTATACTTGGCTCAGAATCAAGAAAATATTGTGAGCTTTTTGCTTAGTCATTTTCAGTTGATGACAGGCCGATTATTACAGAAAATGTCTTGATTAGTCCCTTCTGATTAGTAATCTCTATCACAAAACTATCTAATTTATCATAGAGCTTAGATGCATGACTTGAACAAAAAAAAAACTTATTGGTCTCAATCATTGATATTTTCAATTCTTTTTGAGTGGAATTCCATTTTCCCTCTTTGTAGTTATGCCTGTGAGGGAACAGGTACACTGCAGCTATGCACTCCACCATAGGATGCCCCTCTCCTAGTTTGGCCATAACCAAGGTTTGCAAAGAGGCAAACAGCTTTTCTCAGTTCTGCTGCTATGTCTGGCAGCTCTGTTGAAAAGTCTTACCCAGGATCACGGAATCTGACAATTGAAAATTGTTCTCATATCCTCAAATCCCAGTCTGATCTCTATCTGCCTCTGACTGGACTATACCTCTCATGCTCACAACTTTTCTGTAGATGGTATTAAATGATTCTGTATAAAAACTGTCTCTGTGTGCCTACATGTATGTGTAGCTGAATATGGAAAGTAACGCAGGGATTCTGGATGCAATTACCTTTCAGTCTTTCAGATTAATATGTGCAGTGTTTCAGTTATCTTTTCATCTTCCTTTCCTCTTTGCCTTCACAGCAAAATATAAAATCTGTAAACCCCGAATGCAGACTTTATTCCATATTTTACTGTTCTTTCTGGGAATGTAGCTTGTAAGAGATGTTAAGCTTTTTGCCAGGCTCTAGGTGATAAATCATTGGTTAGCTATGAAGAAGGAGGCTGCCTTGTTGTCATGTACACATTAAAAAAAATCTCCTGTGTATGGCTTGATGGTCTACTTTAAATCAGAATATCAACTTAGGATGTCATGACTTTTACTTCTGCCTTTCAAATTTGAGATCTTGAAATGGATTATTTGAAACTAAAGTTACCAGAAAAAAATTCTATTGACATGAATACACATTACCTCACGTTAGTTTATTCAATTTGTTGAACTGCACCACTGCATACTTACACTCAGACTTGTTCTTACTCTGCCCTGATTTAGCTGAAACTGATTTGCTCTAGATTGAAATCTAACCATAATGATATACTGTATCATTTAAGAAAAAGATAATTTAGTTTAAATCTGAGTTAGAGTCAATAACTGGAGCAATATAGTTCTCTTATTACTCATGCTTAGTTTGCTATAATCATCACTGATTAGAAGCAGCACACCAGCATTTAACCTTATAAGATACTCTTTTCCTAATACCTGGCTTCTTATGGTTTTGGGAGACAGAGAGGGTAAAAGCCATGAAAGTCTCACAAAGATATGATGCACTGGGAATAGTTCAAAAACAGAGTCCGTAAGTGGTGACCAAAGTGCACAGCAAAAAGCAGGAGAAGAGCAAAAGTTCTCTGCAGCTGGCAATTCCTTTGAACTCTCCCCACAGTAAAACAGACTTTAAAGGAGAGTGCACAGTTCAAGAATTGCTGTATTTTTCTCACAACTGAAGCCTTACAAAACTGCCACAGCTAACAGACATTTATTTAATCCTGTGTTCATTTCTCATTACTGACAGGATTGATAGGTAGGTTAAGGCTATTTGGCTCCTGTGTTTGCTCATCAGCTGGTTAGAAGGGCAGATAGTTGATGGACAGCACTCAGGCAAGTAATCCATAAAGTGAGAGCATAGGTGAATTCAGAAACAACAGCTGTGAATAAAAAGACATGGTGCTAAGATAAGGTGTGTATTTGCAGGCTTGGATACAATAACTTTTTCTTGGGTGGGTGGGTGGGCAGTGATCAGTTTTGAGTCATAGTGACAAGTTCCATCAGGGCAGGTACAGCTGGCAGATCTGCTAACATATGGGAAATCTTTTTTCTGAGAAGGTCACTTAGTGGTTTCTGTGTTAAAAGAGAGAAGCCACTTTTGGGAATAATAAAAAGACCATTATGTGGCAGAGTTCTGCAAGCCTCCAAAAGGTTTGAATTCTCATATTAGGGAAGCCTCCCTAAGCCTTTTCTGTCTTATGGAAAAAAGGTATCATGGAAATTTGTACTCTGATAATGATTGCACTGGAAGGCAAACTCTCACCATGAGAGATGGCCTAAGAAGAGAGTTTGAGGCTGATAGAGGCAACCTTGAATGCTTAAACAGGCAGATCATGATCGGAGTCAGTGATGAAGTCCTTATTAGGCTTGGATAAATAAGCTTATCTCGTGAGTGCAGAGCAGTTTTTTCACCTAAGACTTCTGTGATCCATGTTCAAAACAAAAGGATATAGCATGCTCAGAAAAGTGGGAGGTTAGCCTGAACAATGTCTGGGAATTGCACCTCTTGTGGTTTTATGTGGAAATAGAAATGAAAACTACATCAAAGCCAGATCTATTTTAGAATACAAAAAATAGTTTCCTGAATAGGATGGGAAATTCAGCCTGAGCCACTGCATCAGGTCTTGAAAATCCCATATTAAACAAATCCTAGAGACAAAAAGGCAAGTCATGCTGGAGATCTCTTAATGCCCAGACCTTAAGCAGAGAATTGGATTTGGATGGATCTTGTCTGGCATGTTAGGCCATCCCCAGCTTGTAAAGCTTCAGACTTGTAGGCTCAATATTGGCATAGACTAATGGGAAGATTTAAAAGAAATCATGCTGGCAAGGAAATGCATAGAAAAACACTTTTGCTTGCATGAGGTGATCTGAGAGTTTAAAAAAAATATATGGAAGCCAGAATGACTGCAATCAAAATTAAATATTTTTAAAGTGTCTTTACATAATAACAAAGCCTATTTAAATGAGAAGATATATAAATAACTCAGGGCTAAAACAACCAGATGAAACTGCAGTATAAGAAGTTGCAAATAAAAACTAATGACACATCTATAAATGGATTTAATCTCTTTCAGAGAGATAGGAAACAAAAAAAACAAGACTTGTGAAAAGCCAGTTGAAATATAAAGTAAAAATAATTTTGGCAAAGTCCATTTCAAAGTGCCTTTGTTAAAGAGAAAAAAGGAAAGAATAAGCAGAGGATAGGATTAGAAAGAAGAGAATAATCACCACAAATATTTGCTGTATTTTTGTCTTGTTTTTTTTATCATTTTTTGGCTTCAGGTTTTAGCTTGTAGCTTTCAATATGATGTGGAATGCCCAAAGGACTTCACAGAGTGAGGCTGATGAACAGCTTTCCCACAAGTGGGTTTTAATAAAAAAATCTTTTTGGCTAATAATCCCTTTGAAAAGCAGAGCTTTCAAACATATTCAAGATTTTCATCTCTTGGGAATTTTTGTGATTGGGAGATGGAAGTGTTTTCCTTGTGGGGGTAGTATTTTGTATTTTATATTTCCCATTCATTCTCAGGTTGGAAATCTGCTAAGAAATTGAAAGCAAACTCCATGGGGGTTTTCAGAATCAAACTATGGAAAAGAAATCCATTTTTTAAATAATGTTTTTAATGCCTGAATGTTTAGGATATTGGTAACTACAACTATTTAAACAGTTCTCAAAAAAATTGGAAAAAGTAATCATTGTACTTCAGTCAAAAATAATTTAGTTTGAGTTTCATGAAAGCAGTTATTTGGCAGGAAAAAAACATGTAATCTAGATGTTCATATTTATCTCAGTAATTTTTTAAACTTTTTTTTCAAATATTTGCATATATTCATTAACTTTTTCATCATGTGTGCCATTATAACGTTATGAATCAGTTCTGATGAATTTACTTAATTATAGTCAGCATGTGTAGATTTACAGAACATGATCTTCACCAAATATGCCTCCTCAGCTCTGCTACAAAGCACAAGCTCTGAGTTCTTTAGTTAGTAGATTTGTCTACTAGCAAAAGATGGCAGAATACCTCCCTCTGAGCCTTCTCCATTCAAATTGCCCAGGTGACAATATGTCCCACTGGCAAACAAATGCTGTTTTACAGTCACCTCTTCCCCTCTTTTTAAAAAATTGCTGGAGCTTGAAAATCCTTGTTTTAGTCTGAACCCATGGGGTGTACACATTAAAAAAAAAAAGTTTTTTTATCTCTGATTTTTCACCAATAAACCTGCTGTTTCCTGTTTTCCTGAGAATAAGAAAGCAATTACATTTGTAATACGGTTAATCTCAGAGGCCTAAGCTAGGTGAAAACTGGAAATAATTGAAGATTGTATTCTCTCTGTATAACAGTCTAGAAGCTTAACTGACTTCCAGAACCACACAGAAATTTTTATCTGAGGAAGAGCTAAGACATGGCCTGATGCTGACCTGAGGAACTGTGAAGAGGAATAGGTAGAGACAAAAATTAGGAATTTGGCAAAATTTTACATTTCAAAAGCAACCACACCTGTCAAAATTAGACTTTGACACACTCTGATGTTATTCTAGATCTAAAATATCTATTTTTTATACAGATAAAATGCAAAAGTTTTTTTAGTATTGTCATGTTACAAACCTTTTTTTCTTGGGGATTAGTATAAAAACTAAAAGAAATAGACAAAAGCATAGTTTGTGCTCATAGTATAATAGAAAAGTATGAGAATATTTGTACATTTGTGGGGATACATGTTTTATATTTTTGTTAATAGCTGTGGTGGGGAAAAATGCAAATTTCATAATGAAATATGTTAATGACACTTTAAAACTAGGAATTGGATTTCATATGCTTCTTCCTGTGCCCTTGAAATATAATATATAATATTAATAAGAGAGTGATAAATAATCAATGTGAGGAAAAAGGGAAGATTTTCAATAACAAGACTTTTAGGTGTAGGCTTGGAGCACACTGTATGTAAGCAGAAGAAAAGGAATTAGACTTGTTTGATTAACTGCTTATGGAACAACTGTTGGCTGTAAAAGCACATGGCTGTAAAAAGGCAATTGTTTTAAGCCAGGCAAGATACATCCAGAAAAGATATGGAAAAAAAAAATCTATTTGTGGAAGCCTGACATAATTCCATGTGAAAGGAGCTCTTTTATTCAGATGTCATCACCCTTCAAAAACGTTTAAGGCTGAAACAGATTGAGAGGAAGATATGTAAGCTCTGAAAGTGGAGGACCTATTTTTAGACCCAAGATGAATACTCCTCCTCTTGTATGGCTGGGTGAGATGATGGCTGAGAGGAAAGGGCTCCTTGGGTGTTCTAACAAAAATATGGAATCTATGCATCCATCCACCACAGTCACAAATTTTAAGATATTTTTTGGTAGCTGAGGCCTGCAAGAGAAGATTTTACTTTGAAATTTTACCTTCAGGTAAAATTCATTCAGTGTCACAATAACTTTTACCTTTAGTACACTCTGGTTTGGCTGAGTCTGTATTCATGGAAGTAATTGCATTAATGGATTGGCCATAACTGGACATACAAATGGTCTTCACCTTTCAAGATTTGTTGATTTTTCTGTTGTTGTTGTGTTCTCCTAATGAGACAACACTTTCTGAAATGCAGGTGGTAAATTTTGGGCTGAGTTCCTGTATACATCAAGGACTACAAGCTGTTAAACATGTGTAGAAAAGTGAGATAAAAATTTCAGAAATGGGAAGGGAAAGTACTGCTATGTCTTTATTCTTCCCTCTAGTGCTCTGCATTTTTTGTGATCTTTAAAAAAGATTATTTTTATGGGAAACCTGCCATTATGAAGTTTCTTGGAGATTCCAGGTGCAGTTGTCATGATGTAGCTCCTAAGACTGGTTAATAATGCAGGTACTATTTCACCCTTGGCTGAAATATTTGAAGTTCATGGCCTTCAGTGTAAGCATGCCAGCACTTTGCTTGTTTTTAATTGCATTTTCGGACTTCAAAGGAAAGTGGGTTATGTCTGGTCCCAGTACATTTGCAAAACAACATTGCAGTCATGTAGTCTGAATGACTATATTCTCCTCTTATTCAAAGCATAAGCACAAATGTTGACAAAGACCACTTGCTATCATGGTGATAGGAGGATTTTTCCCCCTCTCTTTGCTCCCACAGTTTATGCCCCTTCTGCTTCTTGAGATATAGGCTCTTTAAATCATCCCCAGAAGAAAAAAAAAAGTAAGGAACTGTCATTATCATATTTTGTAAAAATAATATTAATTTACCATCTGAAAATATTCTAGGGCATCTGAAATTAGTTGTGGAATTAGGTTGCTGTCATTAAAACCTAAAAGTAATTATAAAAGAAAAAGATGTGTTGAAAGAAATTAAAGTCTCAATGCAGTCATGAGCCTAGAGACCTAGAGATTTGATTAATGAAACATTTCAAGGGGATCTGATAAATGAAGTAAGCATTTTAATTCAATTATTCTAGAAAACCAAAATGTTTAAAACACAATCTTACTACTTCACCCAATACAAACAATTATATTCTTCCTAAAATATTATCTACTAGATCTTTGTCCTAAAGTACAACAACCAGTGAGAAATTTTTTCATATCTGCTGTTTTAGAGTGATCCCAGGGAACACAAAACATACTAACAGCAAGCTTAAAATATTAATGTTTCTTTGAGCCTTCACTTTGAGGGAACATATGGCAAACTTTAAATATGTAGCACTTAACCAGAAAATATTTTACTCACAATTCTTTCTGTACATTCTTTTTAACTCACCTATAGCAGCCAGTAAGGAACAGAGAAGCTACCTAGAGCTGCTAATTCAGATGTTAAGTACATTAGCTTACATTGAACAGAATCATAAATGGTCTCTGTAAAGTTCTTAACTCAAAGATTGTGTTGGTCAATGAGGGATTATAAGAAACACACTTGAAATATTTATTTTCATCAGCTTCATGTTTCATCAGTTCATATTTTCATCAGCTTCATATTTCATCAGTTTCACACATGCTCATTTATTCTCAATTTGTCTTCAAAGTTTTAGATTCCACAAAGAAAGAAGCTTACAATTACTCTATATGGATTTCTCTTACTCAAATATTTCAATAGATGCATCTGAACCAGTATTTATGTTCTGTTATCCTTGTGAATCCTAGGTACTATAGAAAGCTTTCCATTATTAGTAGACACTTTCCACAGTTTCTGAACAACAAAATGCTTTATTCTGCTGATTTTTTTTCCTCTGGAGCAGTGAAGCTCAAAGGCAAGGCTTCTAATGCCAAAGCAGCCTTCTGAGACAAAGCTTTGCAGCAATATTACTTAACAAGAAATATTAATATACCTTGACAAAAATCTTGTTATTCTCTACTCTGACTCTGGTGTTTATTCTGAAGTTCAAGGTGTTTTCTTAACCCTCCATTGAAGCACTCACTAGATTCTCAATCTCTTTTATGGGACAAGAACTCTCTGTTCTCCCACAGCTCACTTCTGTAGAAACATATTTTTTTCAAGGCTAATTTTGAACTTGCAGTAGTCTGGTGTTGTATTGATCCATTTTCAGCTACTAGGTGGTCTGTTATCCTGGAGGCAGGTGTGTTGCAAGATTATTTCCTCTGTTCTACCCACCACATACTTTGATAAAATTAATAAGTCTATAGTTTTGAAAAAAGTAGTTCTGTTCTACTTCACATACATATAGAACACTCTATTTATCTGTTTTTTTTTAAATAACACATAATTCTTATTACCAAAGATAACTAAAAAGAGCTACTAAAAGATAATTACCAAAGAGCTACTAAAAACAGCAGTCATGACCCATTTTAGCAGCCAACTACCTCTTAAAAAGGTTGTGAGTAAGGAACCAGAAGTAAATGTTCAATACAGATAAATTAGTTCAGCCGTAAAACTTAATCTCAATTAACCTGTGGCTCCCCCACCACTGACAACAGATAGAAACTAGGGGCAGTTGAAACACAATGCACCTTCCCAACAGAAATGAGTAAATTATTGCAATGAGTTTGTACAACCAGGGCATTAGAACGTGTCATTGTGAAAAATAAGTCATACTGGTGATTGTCAATCTATTCAGATTCTTAAGGAGGCATTTCTAGTTAAGTCTTCTTGACTTCTGAGTCTTCTAAGGAGACCTAAATGTAGTTGTCATCATATGTTTTTTCAAGTTAATTCCAGAACAGTGTTTTGATTAGTTTGTTCTTCCATTCTTGTGTTTATTCTCCACTTTCCTCTAACACTAGTCAGTTTCAAGAGCTCCTGAGGTGCTGAAAAGAAATTTATTTTGGTTAGTGAAAGAATTGCTCAGTAACAGAATAGGCCTTTTAGAATATCTTCCCTCCAGTTTATTTGGCCTAGGAGGGGTAACTGAAAAACTGCTTCACTTCAGGACTAAGGTATACATCAAGCTTATGATCCAAGCCACTAAAAGATATATTTATCAGTTGGGGACTTCTTAAACCCTAATCCAGACCATGATCATATTGTGATATGTCATTATGTTGCAGGGAGCCTGCATCTAGAAGAAAGTGAAAGAAAAATTAAGAGTTCTGCCAAATGATTGATGAACTCTACTGAAACTAATGCTTGTTTGCAGACGTAATCAACATTTCAAAGGGACCAGCAGAATTTTTGTAGTAACTACTTTGCAAGGATGAAATTATTTTGAACAGTGTCTACAGTCTATCAAAACACATGTGGATCTCTTTTTAATGATAAAATCAATATGCCATTCTGCTTTACATCTTCTTTTCTACAGCTATATCTCAATCTGAGTTTATGCCCTGGAAATACACTCATTTCAGTCACACAATAAATATATACAAGTGAGGAAAGTGCAAGCAGTTGAGAAGCATGGCACGACCAACATTTCATAAATATGATTTGTGTTCCATTGTGAATGTGTTTAACCAAGTTCATAAATACACGCCAGTGAAAAGAATAATAAAAATAATAAAAAGAAAAATGGGTAAAAAGCAAGAAAAAAGAAAAGGAAAAAGGAAAAGAGAAAAATATTAAAAGAAAAATAAGAAAAAAAAAGTAATGAGCATTTTTACCAGTTAGTATCTCAGTTAATTCAACTTGTGTAAGCATGGAGAAGCAAGGTGGATTTTAAATTGCCTTGTGACCAAATATTTGTTTATAGAGGTCATTTATTTTGCATGTTTAAAATATTTGTTTATGGAGATACATGAATCACAAAGAATAATGATAAATCCTAGTTCCTAGAGAGAGAGTTTTTTTTAAGAGTTGCTAAAGGAGAATATAACCAATTCATCCTTCTCTCCTCCCCTCTCTCATTTTTGCGCCCTGTAGAGATTATTTTTCTTGACTTTTATGTCACCTTGATTGTTGCCTTAGAGATTTTAAAGAATTCATATTTTATGGGATTATTTGTACAGGTTTTTTTAAGACAGTTTTGATTCTGAGCCTAAGAATCCACATTGCATTGAAAATACGATTCATACTTTATTATTACAGCTGTATATATTTGATGCATATTATTTGGACATTTCATTGGGGATTTTAGTATAGCAGATTCTTCTAAATATTAATGTTATATCAACCACACAAAAAATCTTGTTAGAAAAAAATGTTAAAAAAGTAAAGCAAATTAATTTGAACAAAGCTTTGAAAAATTTCAGTATACAATAACATAATTGTGCAAAATCATGCCTTTTTGTGGTTGATAACAGTATCTGGAGACTGCAGTATACAAAAAGTGAGCTGCATCGAAAAGTAACTCTTGGTCTGAATAACAAGGAAAAAGAAAGTTCCTTCTAATATAAAGTGAATGTCAAGGCATTTGCATAGGAGAGAGAAGGTTCTGAACTTTTTATTGTGCTATTTAAAACATGACCTTTGCTTCTATGCTGCAATTATTAATGTAGGTGGCAAAGTAGCTTACTAGCAGAGACTCCAAATCAGACAGGACAAACCTTCAGAGACTAACACAATTTACCTTCAAAGTCCATATGCATTTCCTCAGACCTGCATTACCAGAGTAATCTGCTACACAAAAAAAGGAAGAAGTAATAACTTCCCTTTGTTTGCAGACCTAATGATCAATGCTATAGTCCCAAGTGCCGAAACCCTTTGCTAGTCTCAGTTTGGTGGAGAAAGGTTTTTATTTGAGGCACATGAAAATGAATTAAAATATCCTTGATTTGCCCAATCATTATTTGGTAAAATCAAAGAGTCTTGTGAAATGAGTTAAAGAAAAAATCTCTTACAAAGAAAAAGAAATTATGTTTATGTACATATGGTCTATTGACCATGCACATATATAATTTAGTATGACAGAACACCTGAAAGAAGACAGTGATACTGGCATGAAAGTTTACTTAGGTGAATGGATAAGCTCAATGTCTAATTTTGAGACATCAAATGATCTTTTTACATATCACATAAAGAGCCAAATACCTTATACTTTTTATGCATATAAAAAATTTGTGCCACTGGCTCTTTGAATTAGTCTTCCATAGCCATGAAAAGGATATATTTAGTGTGTTTGAGGAATTTTATTCTGTTTCAATATAAAAATTCTGCGAGAATAGTTTAATTGTGTCCCTACTTCTATACTTTTTTTCCTACTATGATGTACTGTGATAATGGATTTTTTGGAGCAAGAATTGAACACAAAAAGCATAACTGATATTGTATTTTAATTCCTAGCTGGAAATTTCCAAACTGTTTTCCCCTTCAAAGTATGTATCATGTTCCAAAATCTCTGTATGTATCTTAAAATGCTCTGCAACATTTAATTATTGAACACATTTAGGTAAAGGGGAAAAATAAAAGACCATGCTTACGCAAAAATAGTTTATCCTGAACAACTAAAATCCTTAAGGAGGAAGTAGGGAGCAGGAGATATATATGTTCATACAATAGGATCTTTGCCATACAAGGCCAATCTGTTCTTAATCCTGAAATAAATTCCAGTTCCGTTTGGGCATAAGTTTTTCCTGGAACAATTTCTCATGTACCAAAAGGTACATGAAGGAAGCTAAAACCTGTCTTTTGAAGTTCTTTTTCTTACAGAAAGCTTTTTCGTTTTAGCTACGATAATAACAATTGTTTTAACAGAATCCATTGTCAGTTTTGGAGGTATATGCTGTGTGATGAGAAAGATCTTTGACTAATTGGTATAATGCAAGATGTCTCTACAATTCTGATATACTCCCTAAAAATAAACACTGTTAGATGTTATGTCCATATTGAATCTTAGTAAAGCATTACCTATGCCAATATTTCACAGTATTCAACAATAAAATTGACTAAGAGAAAATTACTTGTGTTAATACTTTCTGAGTCTTCCTTGTGTTAATACTTTCTGAGTCTTCCTTAATTGCAGGTAATCCAACTTAGTCCATTGTGGTTAAGTGTCAAATGAAGAGCAGGAAATAATATCCTCTAAAACTGGACTAAAGAGACATATTTTAAGTATTTTAGAACCACATCAATATCTTTGTTTTCTTTGGCTTAAGGGAGGATCCAAGAAATAATAGGCCCATCTGTCTTACTTCAGTAACTGGGAAATTTATGGCATGAATTCTCCGGGGTCAGGCACAAGTCAAATGAACCACATGACTGGGGAAAAACAGCATGAATTCAGCAAGGGAAAATATATTTGACAAACCTAATTGCCTTCTATGACAAAGTGTTCACTTGTTGTGGGGCAAGGTGGGCATTGTCTGGCTGGATTTCTCCAAGACTTTTGACATGTTTTCCCAAGCTTCCTTCTGGACAGACTGATGTGGTATGAGCCAGGCAGGTGGTCCCTGTGGTGGGTGGGGATCTGGCTGACAGGGTACACCCAGAGGGTGGTGGTGAACAGCTCCTTTTCAAACTGGAACCTACCAGAAGTGGAGTCCCAAAGGGATCTGTGTGGTGCCCAAAGCTGCTTAAGATCTTGACAAGTGATCTGGATAATAGGATCAACTGTACCCTGATAGTTTGTCAATGATATTAAACTGATTGGGGAAGTAGACACTTCAGAAGGGACAGTGACCCGGCAGGAAGACATGAAATTATTTCCTGTAGCCCTGTAGCAGGACAGGGCTACAGGAAGAGTGGGTTCCCAAGAACCTCATTAAATTCAAAAAGGATAAGTGTGAGGTCTTGCTCATGGGAAAATATAATCCAGGAATGTAGCATGGTCAAAAATTTACCTAATCTTTAGAAAGGAACCTAGGGGTCCTGGTGGACATCAACAACTCAACATGAGTGAGAATTGTGCTGTTTAAGCACTGAAAGCTAACAGGATGCTGGGTTGCTTCAACAAGAATGTTACCAGTGGAGATGCACTCTACCCACTTGTCAGGCCCACATGGAATACTGTGCTTGGTTTTAGTTCTGATGATACAAAAAGATGCAGACAAGCTGGAAAGGGTCATAAAGACAATCTAAGGACTGGGAAGCCTGACATACAAGGAAAAAGAACTGGGTTTATTTAGCTTTGAGGAAAAAAATGATTTAGGGGAGACCTTATTACCATGTTGCTGTATTTAAATGGTGGTTATAAAGAAGATAAAGGACTTCCTTTTTACAAGGAGTCACATGGAAAAGACAAAGAATAATAGGTACAAGTGACTCCTGTACAGATTCCAAGTAGACACAAAGGGAAAATATTTCACGATGAAAGCAATCAGCCATTGGAATAATTTCCCCAGGGAAGTAGTGGGTTCCCCATATTGGTCGCTTTAAAGATTCATCTTTATAGGACGGTGCTGAGCCATCTTGTGCAGACTCTGCTTTTGCCAAAAAAAATTTGGACCAGATGATCCTCGAGGACCTCTCCGGCCTGGTATTCTATGATTCTATGATTACAAGTATGTCATTTAGTGAACCCTCAGAAACAACACTACGGAACCTAAAGAACAAGCGTCTGCTGTTTTGTCTAAGTTTTATTGGATTACTATCTATCAGCTAGTCTGTAATTCTGCTTATAAATTATTTGAGATTTATGGCTGTTCTGTATGATTCATTATCTTATATTACTTGAATTCAATCAGACCAAAAATCTCTATTCTAGCAACAAATTTGCCAGTAGTGCAATACAATAATTGCACTTCACTGAATCAAAGTCATGTACTTTATACTGGATTGGCAGATTTAAATAATAAGGTTAATCAAAGAAGCTCCAGTGCACGCAATGTACTGTAGTTTAGTGTACTGTAATTCTGGTTCATGTCACAAAAAATAGATAATAGCTTACAAAGATATTTACTTGATTGTTTGACAGGAAATAATTTTATTCTGTAATTCCCGAAAACATGTATCTTCAAGAGAAATGAATAGTAGACCAAATCTTAATGAAAATGCATTGTAAAGGATCATTAAGACTGCTGACTTAGTCCAGTGAATCTTTTCTACATGCTCTAGAAGTGGATTTAATACCTAAGGCAGAACAGAGACATTCATTAATGCTGCTTCTTTTATTATTAAAGAGTGAATGAACAGAAGTAATTAATAAACAATGGTTTACTGAAGAGCTTTCAACAGAAATTAACCTTTTTAATAATTTATAAGTTAGTATCAGAGATAATAGTATTGTGTTTCACCCAAAATTGGTGTTGAAACTTGTCTTCAAATTAACTTTTCAGCACACATCTAAGACAGACAGACACATCAAAGTTTAAAGCTCAGTTCACAGAAGGTATTGCTTACTGAATTTTGCGATCTGCAATCTTGTCAAGCTAGACAGAAAGGAAAGATATAGGTAGTGTAGAATAATCTCAAAGTGATAACAGTTGGGAAATGACACATAGAAATCAAGATACAGAGATCATAAAGAAGTTTTCTTGCTCTGACCACAAGATAATAGAATAATAAAAAGATTCTGTTTTATAGATTTTTTTTTGCTATTAACTATATTGCCACATTTACAAGTACCTTAACTTCTGGCTGGTGACAGTGTGTTAGACATTAAATGTATTGAATTTGTGCTTTTATGCAATAACACGGGCTGAATATACGCATGTTGTCATCCTCCCCAAAAAAAACCAACAACCCAAACATAACCCAGAATAAAAACAACCAATAACCAACCAATCAACCATCTAACCCAGCAACAACAGCAACAACAAGGACCACAGCCTGAGGTCAGGCATGAATGCAGCCACATTCTGCCTGCAGCTCTGGGTGTCATCCCAGTACATCAACATCATCTGACATTAACAGCCACAACAATGAAGACTCACAGATTACTGACCTTCCTGGTGAGTAACAATGCAAACAACAGAAAGATCTGATAGGAAGTTTTGATGTCCTGGAAATGTGTATCTTTTGATAGCTCCTTTAGTTCTTAACACTGATTTCTGCAGTTACTACATGCTTCATTTGTCACAGCAATGTCACCTGAAAATAACAACAGGGATTTCTGTGTTAGGTGAACTTTGCTGCCATTTACTTCCTTTGCTCAGAAAAACAGATGTTTTCCTTCCTCTAACTTTACTGAGTCACAGTTTTTCCTGTGTCTTGATTTGGTCACTCGCTAACTCATTTTTTGGTTTGGATGATGCTTTTTGAAACTCCAGCTCATGACCATGAGCAGTGAACAGCAGTTATCAGTGCTGACTGATCTACAATTTTTTTCATTGAGAATGTTACATATTTAAAAATTTAATGGTCGAAAATGTAGTTTTGTATATTTTTCTAACTTTTTGGTTTAAAATCTGCTATTTCTAATAGGGATTCAATTTATGTTTCAGATGAGTAAAGACTTTCCTTACAAAAGTCTTTCAGCCCTTGGATTAATTTAAAAAATAGTTTTAAAAATCAAGTAATTATGGAAAAGGCTCTTTTAAAAGTCTTCACAAGCATGTCCTAATCATTTGCAATTACTGCTAAAAGTGGTTAACTACTCTTAACCAGGCCTGTTACCCACTCATGATTAACTGTAGTTAAATTCTAATTCCTCTGCATTCTAGCATATTACTCTTTATTTTCCTCCTGTCAATGACTGCTGAATGTTTAGACCTCTTTAGCAGGCATTAATACTGCTTACGAATGTTGTTGCTATGTTATAACTGAAAACACCAGGAAATATATGATAGTTCTTTATGTTCTTTTCCTAGAGCTTTCATTGACAAGAGGTGAGCCAATATTATGTCATTTCTGTTGTGTCTGACAGTTAAATTCTGCTTAGCTACTTCTGGTAGAAGACATGTTGGGCTTGAGTAGAAAGGATGGCTCAGCAGCTAAGATACTGATCCAAGACCCTGGGTAAACCAATTTTGTGTCTTAATATTCCAACCTTCAGGTGGGAAATAATATTTTCTAATCTTATGAGTATTCTATAAGAAGATAAATTATAGAGGTATTAATTTTTAAAGAATAGTGATTAAGTGAATCACATTATGCTGTCAGAAAGTTGTCATTTCAATCCTTCTATCTTTTCCATCAGATTCAAATGACAGGTCCAATTCTCTTCTCTTGATTTAATGAAAAAAATGGTTGGAATAGCACATTTTCAATGAAGTTCACTTTATAGCTGCTTTAGAGTACACAAAAGTCAGATATGACAAAGATAAATTTCTTTTGTTGACTAATCTTTTTTCTTCACCAAGATGATTGGGAAGGAAAAGCACTGCATAAGTAAGGAAAATTAGTTTGTTGAAAACCAAGTCATGAGAAAAATACCAGAAGAACCTGGCATTATTCCTTGTTCAGGGATTTTTTTCCTTCTTGTTGGCAGAACATGCTTTAGTTTTTTATATATCAGGTGTACTTTTAGAGGTTTTATACAATCTCATGTATGTGTGTAAATATATTCTTTAAAACTAGTTAACATCTGACCCTTCATTTTGAGACTGGACTAATAAATAGCAATCACAAAAGGCTGCTTTGCTCTGTCTTTGAAACCATTTATCTACAGTTTAATCTTGAAGAAATTTGTCTGCATCAGACTGTTACAAGTACATTGCCTGGCTTCAATAGTGGATTTCTTTTTACTAGGCTTAGCATATTTTTAATAGCATAAAACACTTCAAGTTGCTGATCATGCTCTGTGCAAAAACGTCTACCTCAAGGCTTTTCCTAAACTAGAAATACAGAACATAGAGAAATATTTTACAACGTACTGCATTAAATATAGGATATTTTCTTTCTGAAAGAGGAATATTTTCTTAAACTGAAGACATTTATGAAAGATTTATTTGTGGTATAAGCTTTCCAAGCTGTCTGTTTTGCAGCAGGTCGCAGATAGGCTACTGAGGAGGGCCTTTAGGCCAAAGGAGAACCTAATTCTATTGCAAGAAGCTCTATTCAAATGTTACCAAACCAAAGATGATAAAAAAATCACTTTTTGTTTGTTTGTGGTCAGAATGTGTCAGCAGCTAAAAAAAAAAAAAATTTAAGATAAATGCAGTGGTTCAGTCAACAGTGAAACATACAGGGAAGTAATTAAGGGATGACAGAAGGGAAGATTTCCAGAAGTCATGGACAGCCCAGTGCATTAGGAGTTTTGCCTCTTTATATCAAGAACAAAGGGTGAATTTAAACCCTGAGCCTTACCCTGTGTCCAACACCAGGGCTGTATAAACTCATTCCAAACACTGAAGTATCACATCATCAAAACAGATTTTCTGGAGAAAGAAGGTAGGAGTGGGTTAGGGTTAGGGTTAGGGTTAGGGTTTCCTTCTCTTTTGGCTTGTCAACTGAAGCCATCTAATTTCTTCTGTTTCAGAAAGAAACATCCCTTACTGATAGAGAGCAGGTGTTATTCACTGAACCTGGCTTCGCTGTGTGCAAGAAGTGCCCACAGAATATTCCAGCTGCTAAGCAATGGGGTCAGGTTGTTGCATTGCAGAGAATTTAACATTTTTCTGAGTCACTGTAGCACATATAACTTTTCTACAATATTGTTTTCTATGCCCCTTACAAAACACAAGGTATTTATTTAATTAGTAGAAACGCACTTATGCAAATGAATTCTGTGGCATGCATATAAGTTTCATGTGAGTTTTGAATTTTCTTCTTTTTTAGTGATGGATTTTATAGGATTTTACAATATTTTTTTTCCTTTTTTTACTTTTGAAGAATATATAAACACTTTGTATTTTTTTGGAGGGGGTGAATTCTATGAAAGGTGCAAAATGATGGGAGTCAGTTAGTAGGAGAATGACGCTCTGATTCAAAAAGAACAACACCAAGACTAGGTCTTATAAAAAAGAATTTTCATTAAAAAGAATAGAAACAACATAGTTCATAGAGTCATCTTTTGTGACAGCTAAAATTCTGAAGCAAGTCCATCTTGTTCCTTTAAATATTTTTTTTCATGATGTTTGAAGCTCTCAGCTAAAATCCTATAATTTGGGTCCTTTCTTAAAGCAAGTCCACCCATTTTGTTGGCTTTTCTTCAAAAGTCTGTCTTTCTGATACTCAGTATTCTTGATTCTTTCAATCAGGAAATTTGACTAGATACCAGAAGAGACAATCATCAGAGCAGAATATCATCATACTGATAAGCAAACTGGTATGTCTTACTTGATCAGCAACTGAATTCTGCAAGGTTTTTTATTTAAGACCCTGCATTTTTGGTTTTTTTTGGGGGTGGGGGGAGAGTTTGGTGTTTTTGATTATTTGTTAAACTGGATGTATTCTTTCAGTTTTTTTGGTTTATATTTTCAAGAAAGACAGGAAATAGTCTACATTTTCCTCTGAAATATACTTCTGAAAAATCTAATTTCCCCTTTTTTTTTCCTTTATCATGTTTAGTCTTGAGAAGCCAAATACCTTAACTCTTGTCACAGGTTTCAACCATACTGATTGCATGTGGCAATGGCATATGTGGCAAATGCAACAATTTTGAATAGCACAGCAGTTTATAAATCTGTAACTAGGCAACTTAGTCATGTAGTAATTCATAATGGGTCTCACAATTTTTATTTGTGTTTTGAAATTTTAGCAAAATGCTCCATGAATTTGTTAAAGTATTTAATTTATATATGTTGCTTGATTTTGGAAGTATCTCAGCTGGATGCTACACACAGACATCATCTGTCTCTCAAGTAACAAAAATGCTCCTGTGCAGTAACCCTCACTGGGTATTTTGGAAACTATTCCTACATTTACAGAGGTGGACACAATGCAATTTGGGCTGAGCACAAAAAACAGCACGTGATCTAAAAAATGGGGAAATTATAGGATCCTTGAAAAGAAGATCACCATTTTTCCCGTTATTCAACATGCAACAACTGTCCCTCTTTGCTAGTATTGGCTAGCTAAGGAATTACCTATACCATTAGTGTTTTCTATGTAATTAGTCTTTTAAAACTCTTCTGAGCTATGTCATTGCTGTATGACATTGTTAAGACAAGGTGAAGGTTTTGTGAAGCTCTTTGGATATGAGCCCCACTGTCCACACAAATATACATTATAGAGTAAATACATATATATTTTTTTATTCATATCCATATATATATAGTATGTATATATATATATATATACACACCTAAAAGATAAATTTGATGTAGATTCAGCTGTTAAATTTTTACTCCATGCTGACAATTACTCTGTTTCCTTGTCATGAATTTAGTAAATGTGTCTTTCACGTACTCTATTCTCAGCTAGAGGGCTTACAGTAATATATATACTAAAAATACAGTCCCTACTCCTTTTGTACATAACTGGGATCTTTTTTATCTTGTGAAGCAGTCATTTTATTGCTCCTTGGAGATAACAGTAATTTCATTCTGTTTCAGTTTAAAAGCTGCTGCACCAAGATGATCTAACTTCAGTTTCTCTTGCTTTTTAAAAACTTTAAATTTCTTCAACACAGTGACAAAGTGGAGAGAGTTTAATTGCTTACCTGACACCCTTCATAGCCAATTTCTTAACAAGCCTGAGGAGGGGTTTTGGAGAAAAATCCCTTATGTACACTGCAGAACAAATCCATTATTTAAAACAAATTAGCAGTACATGTTACTTCCAAACTTTTTGTTCCATTTTCTTCCTTTAGGGTGCAATTTCATGAATGATTTAGCCAATTCAAATGTGGGTTTCAAGAAATAGAAAAAGACAGCTCCACTCTTTTTCTCCTGCAACACGGGTTCTTTTTTGCTATTTCATATCAGGTTAGGTTTTTTCAGTACTACTTACCTCAAGCCATTCCCTCATGTAACTTTTTAAGTAACCAATTATTTAAGAAAACACAGTTGTATTTACATATAAACCTGTTCCTGGGGAGCAATCCCATGTATGCTGGCTTTTTTTAGTCCCTACTTTTGCAATTTTCATCAAATTTCCTTAGACTCTAACATTTGAAATCGTATTGTCATTAAGCCTGGAGCATTCAGCATAAATGCCTATTTTGATTTTCTGAAAAGGTTGATTTCCATTAAAATAGCCTTAAAGACTTTTAGTGACAAAGGAACAGCTTTCAACTTCAGTAAATTCTGCTGAATTTCTGGTCTTTCTCTTTTATAACCTCAAAAGCAGCACTTTTTGCATGTGGTAATCAAAATTTTACAGTCGTATTATGCAATCCTACCTATGCCTTTTAATATCATATTGTTCAGCTTTTAAATGCTCTCAGAAGACTACAGTTTTCTTCATTTTCTGAGTATCCAAAACCCTAAAAAGTTTTTTTTAGAGTTCCTTTTGTCTTTCTCTTCACTAAAGAATAACCAAACCAGTCTTGGTCACTCTTGTGATTTTAGCACTACCCTTTTTTTAGAGAGTCCATTACCATTAGAGAGTCTATGGCCACATGGCACTCCCCATTCTACTGAATTGTGTCATCTTTATTTAATAAGATATTATGCTCTGTCACACTCTTGTGATGGTTTTCCAGTGCACAACTAATGATGCTGGCTTCTGAGTCTTTGAAATTTTACTATCTCTTCAAGGCACACTGATGCTCTAACTTTTATTTTTGTTTTGGTTTTTGGATTTAAAAAAATACCTGTGGCTAAATGACCACTGTTTTCATCTTCTTTCTCTATGTTTTCTGGTCTTTCCATTTGCTTTTAAAAATGTGTAATCCAAGAATGCTATGCATTAAACTTATTTTCTTTATTGTTTTTAATCCTTCTTGCTTTTTTCTCTTTATATAAGCTTCTGCAACATGAAATTTATTTATTTTCATTTTCATAATTTTTACTGGAATCTGCAGCTTATAATTTTTTTTCCATTTAGACAGTATTGCTCTAAACCCTAGGAGACCCTTTGGCTAGCATTCCTCTTGGAAACCACTGGTCTTGACACAATTCAGTTCATTCATGGAATACTCACTCCAAGTTCTTCATGAACTATAAGAGAAAGAAATCTGTAAAACAAACCATCCCAAGAACCACACACCAAATCATGACAATGAAATCTTGGCTTTTCCTGTCAGGTTCACCCTTCCTAGGTGATAAAGTTTGCTGAACTTCCTATCTCCTCTCTCTTGGGATCAGAAGAGCCACTTGTGGAGATTTATTCATATAGTCTGAGAGGCAGCAAAACATACAGCTGGTAAACAACTGGCTAAAAAACAAAGCCAGCACATCTATTCAGTTAGCAGCTTGAATTCAGATTGTTGGCCACAACCTCCTTTGTATTCAGTGTGCATTCACACCTTACACTACATCTTTGCTAGCTGCCTACAGATCTTACATACATATTTTACATGTATGTACAGTAATCATTGTGCTACAGGCATGGTTATTTGTTCATGCAAAGATTCTAGTCTCTGTGTGAAACCATTCCAATTATTTTTTATAATTAGTAATAGCTGCAATGTATTCTAGTTCGATTGCCAAAATGTGTCTTCCTTTTCCTTTTAGCCTGGCAGCATCAGCATTGCTTTGTATTATTCAGGACAACTACAGAACCTCAGCTGAAGCCTTTACAAATACAACAAAACTTAAACATCTTGGTATGTTGCAAAAGATAAAATTGAAGTTTTTTGATTTCATGTTTTTAACTGGGCCAATAGTCATTTGAAGAGATGTACGGGAGCCTGAACTGAGCACTTAATTCATCCTTCAGCCCAGAGTCCAAGGAATTCTTATAATACTTGTATGCCTTAAACATTCAGGTCTTCAAAAAGATTAAAATAAAACTCAACTTCTTATGGGAAGAGAGTGGCTTGTCTTGGAAAATGCTTTTTTTCTAAGAAAGGAAACCCTGATATATATATTTTTTTAATACCTTCATAAACATAAAATTATGAACACTAATAATTAATTTACACCAAATTTGTGTAACATACTCCTTTAAAAAAAGTTGGCAGAATTATGTAACAGAATTTCCAACTAAGAAATTCAAGATACAGCATGGTATAAGCCATTGAAATGACTGATAACTGAGACAATCTGAAAAAAATATTCAAACACTTTTTTCATAAAGTAAGGAAGATGTTATTAATTTTTTAGAATTTTGGGGCTTTTTTGGACCCCATGTAATTAATTTTTTTATACATGGGGACTGTGGGTTATGAAGTAAACTACCATATGTTCTGCTGAAATATTTGGTTTATGACAGGGGAATGGAAAGGTACAGAAACGTACACAATTTAGACTACAAATAGGTAGATATTTTATTTATAAATTCTTTTTCTAAATTCTATCTGTTAGGAAAAAAAACCCAACAAATCAACTTTGGAATAAACTTTTTTGCCCTAATATGACCAGTAAGCAGAAAATATAAAATTTAAAATACTTATGTCTTAAGGATAAGATGATTCATTCTCCAAAAATACAAAACAAGTCAAAATTTAGCTAATAGTTTTGAGGACAATAGAGGAATTTCCTTATTGAAAGAATGTATAACACTGTTGAGTATGGGACAGGAAATCTCTAGTGCAAGGGAATTTCTTTTTATTTTTAATGAGTAGCCAGTGTGTGCAGAGATCCACAGCAAAATTTACTTTTCTGCTAAAAAAACCCTATATTCTTTGTTTCCAAGCATCCTCTCTATGTCTGTTTTTACTTGCATTGCACAACAATGATACTCTGAACTCCCTTGGGACTGGCTACCACCTGTGTCTTGTTGCTGATTCTTAAAAACCTTTCAAAAATACATTCTCTTTTTTCTTTCAAAGTAGAATCACACTTTTTTGTCTTCATTAAAATGATGAACTTAATATTTCAACCTAAGATAACTATATTCGGTTGAATTTTCTCCTGAGGGAAAACCATTGTCATTTAACCCCTCATTGCCTGCTAAGGTGCCTTTGCTGGCATTCATTCATACTCAGAAGCAGAATATAATTCAAATGTGGGGAATGATTTTTATTTCTTTTCCTGTGTAGGTCAGTGTTTTGAAGCCGTGCCTGATGTTACATAAGTGTAGCTTATATATTTTAGATTTTGCCTTAGTCTACATTACTGTGAAAAGTAAAGAAGCTGACTGTACAGCACAAGCACACCTTTAACAGCAATAGGGCAAACCAAAATAAGGTGGACTGAAAGAATCTGACATCATGGCTAGAAAGGGAATATATTAATGAAATTATTTACTATCTGGAGAAAAATAGAGAAGTCTACTTCTCATTTTCTTCCCCTTCTAGTGTCATATTTATAATGAATAAACAGCACCTTCAATTTCATGCAAGCAAACTTCCAGTTATTCAGGTGGTATCAATTTCTTCAGCACTCTTGACTCTCAGTTTTTCCAGTAACACCCATTTTCTCTTAGATGATTTGAAACTATTTTAAAATATTAGTAATCACTGAGAAATCCCTGACTTTAGGACAGATGTGGGACAAGTGGGAATGATTCTGTATTGTGTCTATATACTGTAAGGAAAGCCCCTGGGAAAAATTTGGGGTTGTTACACTGATCTGCTCCATCCTGGTTTTGATGTGTGTAACTGAGGGATGGGGTCTGATGTAGGAACCTCTGGTGGTTTAACCCCAGGCCCTACACAGCCTCTCATTCACTCCCCCACCAGCAGGATTGGAGAGCAAATTAGAATAGTAAAAGGCAGAGAAATCGTGG
Organism: Ammodramus savannarum pratensis; assembly: GCA_020466415.1. NCBI lineage: Eukaryota > Metazoa > Chordata > Aves > Passeriformes > Passerellidae > Ammodramus > Ammodramus savannarum. The sequence goes on from JAHXMQ010000807.1 coordinate 32,287,946, forward strand.
GCTGAGATATAGACAGACTGATAAGGAGAGCAAAAGCCATACACAGAAGCAAGGCAAATCAAGGAATTAATTCATCGTTTCCCATGGGCAGGTGTTCAGCCATATCCAGGAGAGGAGGGCTCCATCACGTGTAACAGTGACTTGGCATGACGAACACCATCACTCCAAATGGTCCCCTCTTCCTCCTTCTCTCTCCCACTTAATATACAGAGCATGGTGTCATATGATGTGGAAAATCCCTTTGGTCAGTTTGAGTCACCTGTCCTGGCTGTGTCTCCTCCCAGTCTCCCAGGCACCTCCAACTTCCTTGTCCACATGGCCGTACAGAAAGCAGAAAAGGCTTTGGCTCTGTGCAAGCCCTGCTGAAAAATAACAAAACCATCTCTATATTTATCAAATCTGTGTTCAGCATGACTCCAAAACTCAGCTCCATACCAGCCACTGGCAAGGAAATTAACTTTTACCCTAGCCAAAGCCAGCACAGAACCCAAAAGCTTAGTCCTTGCAAATGGTAACAAGGGCAGGGTGAGAACTTATAGAAGACTAAATTATACTTTCCCCTGAACTATGAGTAGAGCTGGATGAATTATATTTTGCCTAATCCAAGTGTGTACTCCAACCATGTAACTGACTGGCATGACATGACATAGGACATATGTCAGGCTGGTTGAATAAATTGCAGTATTCAAAGAAAAAAAAGGCTCGTCCTTAATTTCTACCAACAGATTCGTTTGATTAAGTTTCCTGTCATCCTGTTAGGATTCTAATTTCCACCTGCTTAAGATGGCACAAGCCACTTTCTGAAGTTGCCTACCATTTTTATTTGTCTTAAAAAACAGCTTTAAAATGCGGCAGTTTCCAATCTGTTGAAGATTGCAAAACTTGTGTGCATTTCTGGTTTTTTCCTGGAACAACATGAGCTCTCTTGAGCAGCTAATTTAGCAGCTGAAAGGCTGTTCTTTTTTATTGTTATTTCTTTCTTACCAGAAAGACTCTGCATGCTATAAGTCATTATGCCTTCAAGACAAAGAACTTGTTCTAATATACTTTTTTTTTTAATATTAAGCTTTGTCTTGTTCTTTTTTAGAGTTTAGGAAAACAACCAGCTATTTTTTCAAAGAACAAAAGAGGAAGAAAAAATGGGTGGGCTAAAATAATTAATCCTAGTTCAAAACATTTGAATATGTAAAAGCTCATAGAAGCCACATCTTACAAAAAATAGATACTTAGATGCTGATTCATTCAGTTAAATGGAGAACTTTCCATCAGATTGGCACTTTTTTAATGTAGTAAAATAAAAAATAACATGCTGACAGGAAATTAAAGTTAAATTAGTTTCATAATAGACAGTAAAATCTTTTTCTTCTCTTAAAAAGAAGGGAAGAAAAAAAAAAGGGGCATACAGTTTAGACAAAAGATTATTATTACCAGGCTGCTTTGACAACTACTTTTAATAAAGTAACTTGAATCTTCATCTTGTGGTATGTCATTTTCTTATTTACTCCTGGCCTACTTGACAAAGAAATGACAGCAAAGTAGCAAAGTAATCTAGTTTAAATACTACTCAGAAGAGGTCATCAGAGCAGTATTATCAAATACAGCTATGAAAAACCCACAAATCCATAATAAAAAAAAAAAACATTTTTAATAATCTTGGATTTTAGAGCATCTATTTCTTCATGAAGACAAATGCTGGCATGGAGAAATTCTTTACCTAAGAATTTCTGTCTCAGAGGAATAGAAATCTCAGTACTTTTTCTTGGTTCATTCAAAAAGACAAGCCTGTGGTGTTTAGGATTCAAACTGAAACAAGTTTCACATTCTATTAAGTTTGACATTTTAAGGGTCAAAAGTGAATTTAGCTCAAGTCAAATGAAATAGAGAAAAGATTTCCAACCCACATAGTAACCCTAAGTGCTTTTCCTCTTCACAACTGTTGACATTCTGTGCATCAGACACCGTGGTCACTTCTGGAGCTTGGAGGGGTTTTTCCTTCTGTTTGGTTGTTTTTTTTTCCCCCACCATCATGGTTTTCCTCCTTCTTTAAGGGCATAAATCAAGGTGCAAATCTGTAGCTGTTGTACCAGTCAATGTACACCAAGCACTCACCATTCAGTGTGGGGAGAACATGGGGTTTCCACAAGAGAGGTGATCCAAAAAAAAAAAACTGGAAAAGCAAAAGGTAGCATGGAGTTAGTAAAATGTTTCTGTGATTAGTGGCTGGCTATGTGAGAGAGCTCAGAACTCCTGGTAGTTTTAGGCACTTGCACTTAGGCCCAGCAGTTTTATTGCAGCAGCTGAAGTGATTTGAGTGTCACTGACTGGTTCTAGTTTACTGATTTTTCTATTTTTTTTCTTAACTATTGAACTGATGTATAAGGCAAAATATCTTTGTGCTGTCAGTTTGTTTCTATTTCCCATTTTCACTGGAATTTGCTTATTCAGTGGATATTAAAATAGAACCTGGAAATACAAGGTGACAAAAAGAAATCATTTAGCTTTTCATAAAAAAACCATAACATATCATTAGGGGTTTTTTTTTAACTGAAACATGGGCTAATGGTATTCTCAATGATAAGAAGATAAGTACAACGACTAGCCTTACTCAGCTAAATATGGGGATTTTAATGAGTCATCCAATCTCTCTTTACCTCCAGGCTGCATTGATTTCACAAATCTTCTTTCCTTAATGAATGAGCATAAAGTATAACACCTGTGATTCAATAGCATTTTGACACTTAGTTCCTCTTCAGCATTTAACTCAGAGCCATGCTGTATCTGTTGTTTCAAGAGAGAGCAGTCCAAAAGCTCATTGCCTGGTATACATCTGCCATCAATATCCTTTCAACATGCATGGCTTACAATTGCAGTTTGCTGTGTTTAAATGTCATCTGCATCCTGTGATTCAATGAATGCCTGTACACACACACACACACAAAGGGAGAAGAGTTTATATATGCCAAGAGCTTTTGTTATTTTGTTTGAGGTTTTTTTCACTGTATGTGAATTACTGACCTCAGAGGACCCATCCTCTAGGCGATAAGTCTGCATTTACAAAGTATTTAAGCGCACTCTCCCAACAGCATATTTATAATTTCCTTTTTTCTTTCACAAATATCAGGCAATATACTTCCTAAGATTTCTCTGGAGCAAAGCAGTTTTTATTAGTAGTGATTATATCCACTGTTCTAACAGCAGTTAATTTCCCTCAACAGTCACGTGAGTATACACAGTCTCGTATAAATCAAGATAATTGTTTTCTCGCAATTTATAACAGAAATAAGTTGGAAAACAAGACAGCAGAGGAAAAAGCCAATAGATTTTCAGAAGCTCTGCCATCTGGTCTGTCATAAAATGAATCCAATTATCTGGAAAATGTGTGTCTATAAGCAAAATGTATGCATATATGAATGAACATATGAATAGAGGCACATATGAATAGAGGCATTCAGAACTGAAGTCTACTTATAAGCAACTGTGGCCAGTGTGTATTAATTGTTCAATTTTATGTCATGTGAAAGTCTACCACATGATAGCAAAGGCAGCAACAACCAGAAAAGCCATCCTCTATTACTTACTAACTTTTGGTTTTAAACCAGTACACCTTCTCTTACTAACATGGGGCATGGATTTGAAATGGGAACAGGGAGGCAGGGGCCTCTTGGATAACAAGCATAACCCACTTGGTAAAAGAAAATTGAAATATTTTGGAAGATAGTACCTTGGAAGAAATACAACTATTGTCTGTGACTATCATAGGGAGTAAATGCTGGAGAATTAAAACTTAAGCAAAAAAGTAACGTTGGGGCCAGAACTGATGAGTGTAAGCTGAGCAGATAGTAATTCAGCAGAGAAAGTGTTCAGTGCCAGGCTGGATGGGGCTCTGACCAATCTGTTCTAGTGGAGGCTGTCCCTTCCCATGGAAGGGGGTTGGACTTAGCTGATCTTTAAGGTCCCTTCCTACCCAAGCATTCTATAAAACTGTGATTCTGTGATTCTACAATACTAGAGAAGGGTAAGCTTCAGTTTTCTAAAAGCAGTAGAGATAAAAATATAGCTTGTTTTAAAACTGAAGCTCGATGCATTTATGGGCAGGATCATATGACAGTTGCCTTTTATAGCAAGAGTTTGCAGCTGATGACTTAGCAAATCCCTTCAACTCTTCTGTTGTTTTTCATGATATTTTTATGCTATGGTTTTCAACACTTTGCAGATTGCCATCTGAATCACTTCATAGATTTGCCTTTACAGTAACTAAACTGATTTTTGTCATTCTAGAAGAGTAAGTCTGATAATCAAGAATTTATTTCACAACAAACCTTTGAAAAATGCTTCACAACAATTTATTTTACACGTTTCTTTCTCTTTAAAAATGAATGACTGATAATTTATTTTTAGTGTATTATGTATCTACATCAGTTACACTCAATTGCATCTGGAGTCCTGGGAATTAATCTGACAATCATATTACACATTTAAAGACATTTCCTAGGTAATTGAAAGAGCCACATACACGCAGTACAGCCACTAGAAATTTTTTGTTTTCCCTAGTGACTTCTCTTTTATTTTTCAGCTCTTCCATATGCAGTAAACTTTTTGTAATGGCAGACAGATTTGAAGTGCATTAATGAGCTGTGAGAGAGGAAAAGAACAAGGGGGACTGAAATGTCATGAAACATGAAAGGGACAGAGTCCAATTTGGGGGTAAAAGCAGCACCTGTGTAAAACGATCAGTCAAAATTTGAATGCTTGTTGGAATTCACTTTAATTTGCAAGAAAAGAACTGGTAGCAAAAGTTTTTTATTATATTTATTTAATATTTCAGTTCATTGAAATCTTGCTTTACATGGAGAGTGGAGCTCCTGAACAGAAAATATCTTTAATTAAGATATGAAAAAAACAGGCCCACCAGAAACTTAGTGTAAAACAAAGGACAAGAACTAAAATGGCAGGACTATGGGTGACTGAGAGGAAATTTTCTTGATTTACTGTGGTTTTGCCCTTCAAACTTTGTGTGTTTATTCATGTGCTCTATTGATTTGTCTACCTTTGGAAATGTGGAAAAAATTGGACTTGGGGATTATTTGAAAAGGTCATTGATATCTTCTTTTTTTGGCTTCCACACAAAATATATAAGTTTTTGTCTCTTTTTACCTTTGAAAAGTTTTTTTTTTCTTTTGGAAGTTGAGTTCATACATACCAGTACGGTGTAAATGGTCAGTCTTCAAGTTTTGTTCCTCTGCTTGAAGAATGTTGTTGGGATGACCAGTAATTTTCCACTCCTCCAAGAGTAAGAGGACTGAAGGATGATCTAATTTCTAGGGGGGGGCAGGTGGAAGAGGGTAAGTTTACTTCAGTTTTTTTGCCATGCTGAAACAATTTCAGGGCACAGGAGTTGGGGATATCTCGGGCAGCAGCAAGACTTGTTCAAGTTGACTGCCTACTGTTTGGCAGTGAAGACCAGAGGTCAGAAGGAATTTCTGAGGCAAGAGGCATTTTTGTGTTCTGAAGTTGGCTATTATACCTACTTGGGCTGGCAGCCTTTTACTGTTGGCAGCAGTAAGATGCAGATGTTCATTCTGGATATTAGCATTGGTGATCACTGTCCATTTTCCTGCTGTGCATGTGCTGAAACTACCAGTAAATGACAGAAAACCAGCACATGTTGTGTTTATAGCACAGTCTGTATTCATGTTTTTATTATTATATATTTTTATTTATGTCAAAACATACAAAATACCTCTTGAGGGATAATGAAAATCTTTACTGGCCTACCATATGCATGCAGCAACATCACATTTTATCTTCACTTCATCCTTTTTTAGAGAATGACGATGTGTTCTTGGCTTGAGATCCCTCACTTCCATCCAGGTGGCAGTGCTGAACCATATTTAACAGTTCAATAAAGTCGGCACATTCACATTTACAAACTTCAAGGAAATGACAGAATGCAGTACCATCAATGCATAACATTTGAAGTGGAGGCGGCCAAAATTCTGGTTTTTCTTCACTAGGTACATGATGATAGGAGGTTTTCACTGTTACTTGTCTTAGTGTGAACAGCAATGAAGTCACATGATGTTGGAGAATGTGCCAAGCAAGATAACAACTTCCTACCTCACACAAGCCAATAATAGTTTGGGGGAGAGAGAAGAGAGGAGTTTGTTTTGAGCTGCTTCACTACCCTGCAGGAAATGAATTGCTCCATTATCCATCACTTCTTTCTCTTTCCTATTAAGTAGTTCCATTGGGAAAAGTTCAAATTAATTCAGAAATCATTTTGCCTCATTGAGAATGGGATCTCCTTGTAGGCATTTTTCAAACATTTTTGTCTTCTGGCTATAACAAAAAAGCTTTTCCATCAGATGTATTCGCTTTTCTTCAAAACACACTCAGCTAACAAATGCCAATGATTTGGTATGGTTACAGTTTTACTGAAGAGTCAGAGGGCATTTTCACATCCTTAGATTGTGTGATGTGGACATGACTTCTAATTCATACCAAAATGAAACCTGGGAACACAGCATCCTTCCTAGTACCTTGCTTTCTGCTGAGAGATACTCGTGTCTGCAGGCTGTGATGTTCATGACAGTGCATTCACCCTGTCACTAGAAGCAGCTGTCAGGACTGAACTTGCATTGCCAAGTCCATCTAGCTGACAGATTGTAAACAGGCAAATAAGTCCTGCTTGAAATATATAAAACTAAATCTCACTACCATTTTTCAGTAAGTTGAAGAGACAACAGATGAAACTAGGTGGAGAGAGCTATGAAAAAAACTGTTTTCATATGCAATTCTCACATGTCCCATGTCATGCGGGATTACTTCTATGGAAGAGCATGGGGGAAAAATGAAAAGGAGATTTGTTCCACAGAATTAATCTCACACAAGACTGAGCATAGTTATCAAATAATCATAAAATGGATTGTGTTGGAAGGAACATCTTGTACAACAATCCCCCTGTGATGGGCAGAGACATCATCCAAAGACCCACCCAACCTGGCCATGAACCCTTGCAAGGAATGAGGAATCCACAACTTTTCTGGGGAACCTGTTCTAATATGTCATCACCCTCATAGTAAAAAATAAATTCCTTATGTCTAGTCTAAGCCTACCTTTTATAAAAAAACCGTTATCCCTTGCATATTGCCACAGCCCCTACTGAACAATATGTCTCCATCTGTCTTATAAGCCCCCTTTAAATATTAAAAGACTTCACTAAGGTCTCCCTGGAGTCCTCTCCAGGATGAAGACCACTATCTCAGCCTTTCTTCATAGGACATGTACTCCAGCCATATGATCATCTTTTTGGTCCTACTGTGGACTTGCTTTGACAAGTCCATGGCTTTCCTCTGCTGCTGACCCCAGGTTGGATGCAGCACTCCACGTGGGGTCTTACAAGTGCAGTGTAGAGGGGAGAATCACATAAAAGGAGACTGATAATTGCACGTGAAGGCAGGTTTCATTGATGATACCAAATAAACTGTTACACTTTTCTGAATTCACATATAATGAGACAAATATCTTGAAAAATTGGGGAAGGGGGTATTCAAGAAGATTCTCCCTTTGGGAACAGGAAGCAGAAAAGAATTCCAGGCCTTGCAATTCAGCAAACACTTTCTTATCAGATTGTTAAAGGGTGGACAGACACTGTTAACAATTGAAGTGCGTGACTTTACAGTTTTGAATGCAAGACTTACCTAAAACTCTGTGTGCAGGCAGTGTAGTGCTGCTGGTTATGTCAATGCCCTACACTAGACTTCTGTGCTGAACTCCAAGTTCTGAAGTGGTAGAGGGTTAATATTTTCATCCAATCTGCAAGATTTCATTCCTGTTAAAACCAAGCCTGAGAGGATACCTTTGTGATGTCATTAGCTTATGTCAAAAGAGATGAGAACTGGTTTATGTTTTTCACAGCAAGTATAATGACTGACATAATTTTGCATATAGAGAAACTGGCAGATATTGGCCTTGGCTATAGCAGACATCCTTCTGAAATTTGACTTCTTCTTTCATGTCAGATTGCTGGTCTTATGATTTTAAGGAACTTCTCAAATCATTTGACTGATACTTAGTTTTGACATTAAATACAGTTTTATTGATCACAATGATGTCTATGACTAATGGCAATTTCAGTTTTCTGGTGTGAGCCAGTGATTTTTTTTTTTTCATGAGAGATAAGACTTGATACAAAAGCTGTGAACAGTTTTTTTCATGGGCCTTGAAGCATGGCATGAATGTCCTGCATACAAATTTGAAATTTCTTATCTACCCTTTGAATAAATAAGGTTTTAAAATAGAACAGTCCTTTGAGAGACCAGTTAAATATTGATTCGCACCATAGGGAATATTTCTTTTTGTACCACTATATTTTAAAGACAACTAGAAACCTTTTTTTTTTTTGTCCATGATATATTGCTTGATTTTAGAGTTAAGACAGTCAGCTACTGTCGTAAATATTAAAATCTCAATAAATTCTTTCAGTTATAAAATTTAGTTTATTTCTTACTTTATTCATTATTTTCAATATACTCCTTTAACATGGTGATTTTGGGACAAATGGCACCCCTCAAATTAATTAGAAGAAAAAAAGAGACAGCATATATAACACATTCAATCAACTCACAGTTTGAAATCTGTGGAACCATAAGGAGGTGGTACAAAAAAATAATCTACAAAGAAACAGCACTATTGAAACCACACTGTGCCTAACTATCACTGACTTCAACCTTGAAAAACTTTTTTCAACTTTCAACCTTGAAAAACTTTCAACCTTTTTTCAACTTTCAACCTTGAAAAACCTGGGCATTCACAAATTAGAGCTAGATTGAACTAAGAACTGTAGTTGGTTTTGCTGAGCAAGACTTTAAATTAAAGCAAAAATGTAAATGTAAGAAAGACTTCAGTGGAAGATACTTTGTTATTCCAGTCTGGATCACATAAATTGGATTAAAGTTTGTTCAGTCGGGATATTTATATCACTACCAGTTGGAAAATGTTCTTAATTTTGGATTGTTTATATTTTCTTGACTAATTGTTTAAAAATTACTGGTAAATGTTGTGAAACATTCAAAGAAAATATAGGAAAAAACCCAACTCTGGCAATATTGGAATGATTTGATACACTGAGATATCAATACAAGCTGGTTTTGTGTTTGCTATATTAGAGGGTTATTTACCTGAAACTAAAAATAAGAAAAAAGATCCACCAGGAGCTAGGTCTCAATGTACATTAGTGGCATGGAAGTGGCATTTCTTGATTGCATTTCAAACATGAGAGGCTAACTAGTAAGATACCCTTTTTATCACAGTAAACCTGAAAAAGATATTGAGCAAATTGTAGTCCTTGTCATGTTTCAGTTAAGCATATTTTCATACCTCATGCTCTCTTAATGTGCCTTTGACTGGTGTTGACAAGTGACTAACAAACTGACACTGGAGGTGTTTATGTGTGCACAAATAGAAAAGAAAAAAAAACAAAAAAAAAAACCCAACCAAAATTAAAACAACAACAACCAAACTCCAAACAATTATGAACAATTGCCTACCAGAAAAGGAGTTCATGTAAAGTGTGCTAAGAACAGTAAGCAATGGTTTTTATCCCTTTTAGTCTTCCATTTGTTTCTCTGTTTACTTTAAAGCATTTAAGTGCTATTTTCTGGGGGTTTTTGTGAGACTGAAATGAAGTTAATGGTCAAACTGATTTTATTCGTTACAGTAGGATAACCTAGAAAAAATTATACCATTTTTTTGTCTGTAATTTTTCAGGTTGCTACCCTGTAGGGTTAATGATGTAATTCTGGATAATTCATCTTCCATTTCAAAGCTGCTGAAGTTACTTAAATTTATCATGGGACTAAAGATCATGCCCAAGTGTGGCTATAAAACTGTCACCTCAAGTGGCTCATATTTTAGTCCAAACCCTCATATTCCTGAATCGATTTATAAATGAGACTTTCATCTTGCAATCACATTGCCGTATTTTGAATAACAACCATTACTTAAAAATTTTATGTCACTATCAAAAATAGAAGGATTAGTGGCATTTTATGAACTTCTACCTTTCCTTCTTGTTGAAGTTCCATTTTTTATTTATTGTGTTTTGAGGAAAGATGGAGTCTTAAAAACCCATTGTTCTGAACAGAATATGGTAAATACATTGAGCCAAACCACAATATTGGAAGTATTTCACCATATAATATCTTCTAGTCAGTACTTCCTGGATCCCCCGTCTCCCAATGACATCTCCAAAGTAGATTATTCCATCTCCTGGGAGTAAGGTTGGAAAATATCCCTCAGTTTACTGAAGGTCTTGATATAGGAGAATAAGACCATCATGAGAAGGAGGAAGCTGCTTATTGTAGCTAAGCTGTCACATCTTAACAGGAATTGTTTCCTAATATAAAGGGTTTGTAGTGAAAGAAAACCTAGGTGAAATACTATGAATTAAATTAAAGACACAAGGTCAAATTTGTGTTGGTAAAAGAGTTTCTGCTGTGTGATCTCAAGGAATGTTACATTATGAATAGGTTTTTTGTAATTTATTTCTTCTTATTTCTCAGTATTAGGCTTCTACCCACAAAAATGAGATAACTTTAGCCTGAAGAAGAAATTTAGCCAAGACAAATTCTGAAGTGATTTGGGATTAATAATCTTCTCTCATGTGTAATGCTTCATTCATCTGAAATTTGTGCTCTGCTGGTATCTGAAAGCTTCTTAAAGAGCTATTATTTTTTCACTGTTGATTAGACTTTCCTCAGAGCAGCTTGAATAGTAAGCTAAAATGAAATCAAAATAAAAACTCAGCAAATCACTGTTCTGCCTTTATGTTGTACTTTCCTTAAATAAATTTCAGAAACTATAGTTTTTGTGTCTAAAATTTCTGTAAACAAGAAGTGATTGATGTCATATGCTAAACACTAATGTGATTTTTACTCAGCCTTGTTAAGAATGTGTTGAAATCAATAGGTAACTCCCCCAAAAAAAGGTATTCAAAAGAAATTTTAAGAAAGAGCCGAACGGCTTTTGATGTTTTTAAATGTGTAAATAGATAAGCAATCAAGTGTGTAAATAGATAAGAATATACCTGGAAAAGATTGAAAATGAGCCCTGAGAGCACAGTTCTCAGCTCCAGTATAAGAAGTGTTCAAGCTGCATGCATACAATGTCACAGTGCCAGAAAGAGAAATGTAAGAAAAGCAAATCACAGAGTTGTTTCAGCCTGGGTTTATCACCAACATAATGATTCCACAGAAAAACAGAGATAAAAAGCCTGGGCTTAGCTTTACCATGACAAGGTTTAGCAGCTTTCACAACCTGAGCAAAGACATTTTCAGTCATCTGTCAATTTGACAATCTGATCACCAGGAGACACCTGTGCCTGGTATCTCTCCACCCTTTACATGTACACGTACCAAGCTGCTCCTAAGACAAGGGAAGGCAGAATGGGGAAGAAATAACCTCCCCAGATTAGGAACTTCAGAAATGAAGCACAAAACTGTTGCTGCAAATAGTAATGAATTTAAAAAATAATAAGGAGCAATAATTTTTAAAATCATTTTGATGAGAAAATCTTCTGCTGAGGAGAAGAAAATTTGTTATTAAAATTAATTTAAGCGCTTATTTAAGTGCTGTTAAAAATAATGTAGTTTTTTTAGCTTTTTGTCTCCAAAAGTGTGTTCTGGGAAATAAGGTATTGGTACCTATTTTGAGAATAATTTTGGTAAAACTGTAAAAAAATAAAAATACTTGAAATGCTTCAAAAGGAAATAACAAAGTAATTCTGTTTTCACTTTCAGAAAATACAATTATTTTTTTGAAGCTAGGATAGACATCCAGCAGAAAGGAATACTCATATTTCAAGAGGTTACCAAAATAGATATTGTATCTTCTGGTATGATTAATATTCAAAACAAGAGAAATCACATGAGGTCAAATCAAATGTATGAGTAACATTTTAATTTTCAGCAATTTTTGTTAGATTTGATAGTCCATTTATTACTACCGAGTCCTCTGAGTAGCTTATATCTAATAAAATCTTAGGTATGGATTCTTTTCTCATTCCTGTTAAGTCCCCAGATACCGTGGTGAGTGAGGCTGTGTCATTGACACAGACATTAAAGCTCACTTTGTGGTATTTGTAATGACCATTATGTTTTGGCAGGTGAGTTGAGCAGTGTATTGCCTGGTCACAGCGGCCTTGGGACATCAGTGAGTGTTGCTGAGTTCAGAGATTCAGGGAATACCTCAGCTCCATCTTGAGGAATTTATCCAAATATATGCTGTGATGCTTGCTGCCACACATGAGATACCTAGGTTTCTATACAGAAAAAACATCTGGTCCATAATCTGGACATTTAGGGGCACTGGTCACAAAGTTCACATATAAACTGCTTGTATGAAATCATGAAAAAGTCACTGTTTTATGGTCATTTAGAGACATTTAAAACACAAACAACAGTACTTCCCTAAGTTCACTGTCAAAATTGAAAAGAACTTAATTTAGGTAAGCATTTAAATTTTAGAAATTCGTTCTAGTAGCCCCTTTCCATCACTATTTCATTGAGAAGTCAAATATTACTTCATGGGTTTCCTTCTCACCAAACTTCTAACTCTTAAAATTAATTTCTCTTACTTTGGATAAGGAGGTGAGTTATAGAAATGTAATGACTTTTTAATTAGTTAGAAATTCAGGTATATTTGTTGATTATTTGAATAAAAAATCTCTGAGCTACTGAACTTTCTGTATGAAATGTTTTCAATGGTATCCATCTGTTGCCTTTCTATCTCAATATTCTTTCTCAAGCAATTCTGTTATTCTCTAATTCTCCCAGATCCAAAATAAAATGTGTTTATTTAAATGTGGTATTGCCAAAAACCCAGGAAGTCATTATTTTTTTTATTACTGCCTTCAGCAACACTTGTATCAAAAATACCTTCACTATTGTCAGTTCTGTATTTTAATGCCTTATGTGGAATTTTATGTGATAGGAGCAAAATACTTTTAATATAATATCTTTTCCTGTAAATTCAGCTAAATTGCATCATCTGAAAAATCTTCTTGAGTAAAAGCTTGTCTGTGATATAAGCAACTGTACTAAAACAGTCTAGACAGAAACTAATCTATACCTAAAGAAATGTGCATAAAAATAACTTTATTAACCTACATCTACTGGGAGGTAAATAGGAGAATTAACCTAAGAGACTTGCCAGCAAGTTTCTAAAGAGGGAAAAACCGTTGTCATTTCACCTCTCATTGCCTATTAAGGTATCTTTGCTACCATTCATTTATATTCACTTAGAAGCACAATGCAATTGAAATATGGGGAATTATTTCTATTTCTTTTCCTGCGTAGGTCACAATTTTGAAGCCACACCTTGCTTACTTTCAAAAAGTAATTTAAAAAGTTAACATTTAAGATGTTACTTTAAAGCCAGCATGACTTTACCACCATTTAAAATAATTGCTAGTCTACTTCATCTTTACTCTCAACACTGTAAATTTTTGTTAATTATGAAAATTTTGGCCGTTAGGGTTGGAGCTTGTTTCTGAAGTAATTTTTTTCTGGCTGTAGTTTTCATTCATGTTAGAAATAATTACTGTACACATGTATACCTGGAGTTTAAAAAATGTACCTGTTGCATTAAAAATGCATGAGAAGGATCATTGATTGGTGCCATCATTAAACCTGGGAAAGAATAGGCCACTTTTAAATCCTTTTGGTCATACTGAAATCAATCAGATGCTTAGGAGAGTAAAGCATAGTGAGCATAATATTATTGGACTCTGGACCTTCGTAATAGAATCTGACCATATGTTTTATGATGGTTAGCTCTTTCAAGAAATGCAGTCTCTCTGCAAATCATTAAAAAAACTAAAATTGGGGTTCTTCCAAACTAATCTTCCATTTGATTTATTATCAGATAAATTAGTTCATGTCTGTACCAGGAGAGCAATTGGCTCTGTGATGGCTATATTCAGAAGTGAAAATTCAGGAAAAAGCAATGAAACTCTGTTGTGCGGCGTTTATTGGCCTGGACACAGAATCCCATAAGCTATATTCTTTCCCAATGTGTTCTGGCACATTCCCCAGTGCTACACTCTGTTATAAGCATTTAGCAAATCACTTTAGCTGTGGCTTGGGTACTTCTGCATTGCTATTCAATATCAATGTCACTTGACTGCATTACATGTAGACTCTTTAGAAGTCTTAATTGCAAATATAAAGTATCCAAAGTTTGTTGAGGTAAGATAATGATTTGAAGGAAAATTTTCCAAAATAGAAATGGTGTCATAAAATGAGAAAAGAGCTAGAAGATGAAAACATTGATGACATCACGAAGACCATCATTAAGGAATACAAGAAGTTGAAATTGCATTTATTTCTTTGATACTATTTCTTACTGGATCATTTATACAAGTAAGACTTGGTAATATATTTTGGGTAAGTGAATCCAGATGGAAAATGAAAACAAAGAAAGCAGATTCAGCTCCCATATTAGAGAATTTCTACACTTGACCTATTTCTCATAAAGACAAGAGTAAGCAAAGAAAAGTTTGAAATGTAGCTCACTCAAGGCAAAAACTCAAGAGCTGCAAAATGAAGGCATGCAGTACAAGAGATTATTAAAGGATATTTAAAGATTCAGCAGAAAGTAAGTCACAGCAATTTCTACTTCTTGTCAGAGTACTTGTATTCTATTTTACATGAATCAAGGTTTTCCTTAAAAACATGAAAAATAATAATTTTTAATCTTGTTCACAGTAAGATTTACAAAGAGAAATTTACAAAATGCATCATTTAACAGTAATAGGATTGCTTGCCCTTTCAGCAACACCTGCAGACTACTAGTGGAAATAGAAGTACATGCAACAAAGTCATAACCCAGATATGTGAATTTTATGTCTGTCCTATTACTGTACTTAAATAGTGGTTGAATACAAGTTGTAGGCTCACATTTATGATTTACTTCATGAACCCATGAAGCTCCCATGTATTTATTTTTACATTCTTTAGTCCACAGAGTATGCAACAGGAATAAAATGTAACCGAACCATTTTTCATTTCTGGCTTGGAAAAGCTGAATTCTTAATTTGCTGTCCTTTCCCATGGCTGCTTCAGAAAATTCTCCTTTTTTTTTTTTTTTTTTTATTGACTGCACCTGGTAATCTGTAAACAAACTAACAAAAAGTAGCCATGAAGAAAAAAGAAAAGCTTTATAAATTGACAAACAACAAATTTAATATTGGCAGCTGATCCCTGCTTCATTTTGGCCATCCTTTGTAGCAAGCCCTGCTCATCTGCAATAATCAAACAGCAATGATTTTATATATATATGATTGTGAAAGAAAAAAACCACAAAAACATTAACACCCTTCCCAGAAGAAACATCAAACATCAAAAATCCCAAATGCACAATAAGATCCTATTTGCATAATTTAATTACTAAAAAAATTTGTTTCACTCTTGCTGATATTATTAATGTATATGAGCATTTAAATGAGCAAAAGAATCCTTCTCTAAAGTATTGTTATAGTGGGCTACAAATAAGAAATAGAATTTCTCCTCTGGATTGCAAAAACTAATAATAGATAATTTCTCCCTTCAGCCATAATATTCTAATTGGAATGATATTTATCTCATTTTTACTTCTCTTTATATTCTTTGAGGGAAGATGAAATAAAAAGCATAAGTACTGAAACAGAACCAGTTGTTAACATGCTGCTTTTCTTGAATGAAGAAATCAGAGATGAAAGTAGGCTCATCTTTTTTCCAGATCAGTTATTTAAAATGGTAGTTTTTTCCTCACATAATGAAGAATGATTTCACAAAATGTTATTTTACCAAATTTTATAAAATCAGAGACAAATTTCAGAACAACCTCTTACCTTCTGAACTGAGTTTTAGAAGGATTTCAGCTGTGACCAAAGACAGAAATAGATTCAGTCATCAGCAAGCTCTGAAATGGAAAAATATATTTCTGTTTCAAACATATTATTTTGTTCTAAGCTACATGTCTTTCTTGTTATATTGATGCTGGAATTGCATCTATAGGTTAAATTTAGTCTCTTCTCTATAATGCATTTAACATTTTAAATAATGTTTTCGGAGTTCACATTTTGTGCACACTTGAAAGGTTCTGTACTTGGATTATCACACTTTACAATAGGGAACCTAATATGATCTAATATGGGAACCTTTAAAGTAGTATGTAGTAGTACATACAAATTAATACTCTGTAGGAACAATTGAGTTGATTTTAATACAGACATTTGACCTAAACATTAATTATGAAAATATTAATTATGAGCATATGCACATAATGACACTCTGCTTTGGGAAGATAAGGAATATTCAAGTATTATTGTCAATATAATTGAGTAAACAAAAGCAAATTCTCAGACCCATTCAGAAAATCAAATCAGCAACATAAATTAATAGAGGTCATTAGGATAGGAATTGTTTTAAAAATTATTTGGAGTAAAAGAATTATTCCACACTTTAAGAAAAATATTTTGACACATGTGAGACTCCTCTAACTTATTTTAAAATATTTATTACAGTTACCTAGAGCTTTGCTCACCTTTCTAAGCACTGCACCAATGAAACTGTATTGACAGCTTTGAAAGATTCTGATGGAAGCAAAGAACTTGATGAGTCTCTATTAGCTTGGTATCAGAGCTTGGGCTAATATAAGTTTGTGCTAATGGCTCTTAAAAATACCAATCTGCAAAGATTCAAAATCCTGCACCAGGCACTCAATACACATTTTGTCAACATTCATCCATGACTTGGGGAGCTGGCATCTTTAAACTGAGACCACAAAAATGAATACATTTTAAATGTAATTTTTTTTATTAGTTACCTAGAGCACTTTCCAGTCTACAGACTCCCTAGTACGAATCTGAGCAGTACGTGTATGAAGGAGATTGGGCAGCATTCACTCCAAACATATTTTTCATTAAATGTTGCCAGACAGTCACCAAAGAGAAGCCACTTGCATTCTGGTGAAGAGGGCAGTTTCCTATTTAGGAGGAAATTGAAGGATTTGGAGTGAAATATGAAACTGATCTAAATCTTAGGCCTTTAAAGCAAAAATATTTCACCAAGAGCGTGACAGTACACAAGAACCACGACTCGAATACTCTAATTTCAGGATAAAGATACTAAATGAGCTCACTGAAGGAAAGAAAGATCTTTCAGTAAGCAATTTAAATAACTAATTGTGATCTCTTCTTTGATTTTTGATTGCTTGTGACAGTACAGTTTTTTTTCATATTAATTTTTCATATTGCTATTATTTTCATTTCTCATTTTAAGGTGAGCAAGTATCCCTGCTTATTTGATAATCTGATATTATTTATAAAGAATGGTCTTGAGGAATTTTAGCAATAGTCCATCCCCTTGAGCACACATACATGCTGTGTATCTATGTGTAAGTGTATATATATTTATAGCATATAAAACATTGCATTTAAAACTAAAAAAGTGGACTTTCATCTGAAGAACTTGCACATAGACAAATATCACAAAGGACTGAAGAGTAGGGAGGAAGGATATGTTACAGAGACCATGATCATGCTGCCCAAGATGCAGCAATGGATTGGACCATGTTTGAACTCTATAGGACATGGTAGGGGAGATGAAGTAATAATTTGTGTTTTGTTCTTCTACCCTTTAATTCATGTATTCACTTGATAGCTTTTCTTTGAAATCTTTGAAAATACAAATCCTTAGGACCTAATAATAACTTTGCATGCATCACTTAGCAATGTCGTGCCCTTGGACACTGACAAAGACACTGAAGAGGATCTCCCACTGCCATGTCAGAGGTTGTTCCTGACAATTCCCCTTACCTCCCCTTCAGTTTCCAAAGTCTGTTTTAAGAGGCTCCCACTTCACCATTTTCCAAGTTTAATTTTTCAGGCTGCCTGAAAAATCCAAATCCTATTGCATTTCAGACTGTCTTGGGCAAGATCCTGTGCTTTGCTGTGGAGTCATGTCCCTTCTGCCACTGACTTCAAAGTAGGAGCAAAAGGTGTCAGCATCAGAGCTGCAGCTGATTCATCTGGATACTCTGGCTGTGACAAAGTGAGTGAGTTTCACTGAACTCCTTTTCTCACAGGCAGTACCCAGCTTCCCTCATTCTCAAAAATTCCTTGCTAAGGAAACCTGGAAAAAATACTACACTTCATTAGAGAAAAGTTTTATTTCTCCTTAGGATTCAAGCATACCTCCTCTAGAATTTAATTGTAATAAATCAACCCAGATAACATGATGATACCATTATGTTTGCATTAAAGAATATTAGAAAAGCATGTTAATTTTATTGCATTTATTGCATTTATCACTATAATATAATAATGTAATTTAATATTGCATTTAGCTACTACTTTTTAGTATCTCCCTGTTTGGACACTCTTGTCTGAATAATTGAAATATTGTGTGTTCCAAAATATTATCAGTTGAATACTATTTGACGTGTTCTACAGAAATATATATATAATTGTTACTCAAAGTATAGTAGAAAGGTTACTGCATGAACTAAAAGAAAATTTTTTACAATTTTAAAATATTTTAAGTAATTTTACTGTTAAAATTAATTTTATGTTGATTTTACCTGAAATAAAATCCACATAAAATTAATTTTAATAGTTCTGTTCTGAGAATTTCTCACATTTGACTGACAGCTACACCGTAGCTGCTACTCAAAAATATCCACATTCTAATTCTGAATTTTGAAATTAAACAAAGTTCCCAAATGTTTTCAGAAATGTCTATGATGCATTGGTACATTTCTCATGCAGACTTTACTGAACAAAATATTTACTCATTAGGCATATGGAAGCACAGAGATATTAATTACTACTCAAAGCACTTGAGTATGATTCTTAAAAGTCTGGGTAGCTATATAAAAACCACTGCCGGTGAACAGTGTCTACTGTTCACTTTAATTGCAGGTAAATGGATATGGGGATATTCAGAAATGAGAAAATAAAACCTCCTAAAATATCATAGATATAATTTATTATAATTTTGACCACTGCTGGAAACTGTTAAATTGCCAGAGAAGTCCAGGAAGATTACAGAACTATTTCTTTTCTTTGTTTAATGCTTTGTGGAATCAATTTACAAATGCTGCTGATTTATCAAGTGTCTTTATGTATTCATTTTGCTAAAAACAAAAATAAGTTTAATGCATATTCATCAGAAAGTGGCTTTTGGAAGCCATTAAATCTCAGAGAGATGATTTTAAATTAGTCTTAAATTATGTAATCAGAGCAAATAGGTTTTCATTAAACTGTTGTCCATGGATACAAGAATCAACCTTCAGAGTGTTGTTTGGGAATGAACGTTCCTTAAAAAAAAGGGCAGGGACAAAGGACGGAAGGGTACAAGTACTGTTAGTGAAACTTGCAATTCCAAATGGAGGCACAAGGTTTCTAACTCAGAGTTATGAGCTTATGTCTCAAATTCCCATAGCTAATGAGGAAATGGCAGAGAGAAAATATTA
>JAHXMQ010000807.1:32307560-32326344 GCA_020466415.1 Ammodramus savannarum pratensis
AGCCGGAACTCTGACCCTCGTGGCCACATACACATCGCCGCAGCTAAGAATTTTAGCATGTTTTGAACTATATACAAGAGTTATTTATTTATGAACATGGGGAGGCTTTTCTCATAATTATTTCTCCCCGCTGGACATTCATTAAACTTCCTAAGAGAAAGAATCTCAAGTCAAGTGTTCACCTGGTAAAGCATCTGATGACCAAAAAACTATGAAATAGTGAATGACTCTAGAGAAGGGAGCACCTGATTTATGCAGCCTGATCTCAGGTGAATGTGCTGAACAGAGGACACCTTGTTTCTTCATGAGTTTCTAGTGATATCTGCATGCAGATAAGGGTATATTAGAACACACAGTAACTCAAAATCTGCAAGACTCAATTGGTTAAACTGGAGTGTTGAGCGCACACATTTTTATCTCTGTTGAGCAAGAAAGTAGGACAAATAACGCAAAGCTGTTTCCGGTAGCTGTCAGGTTAGGGATTTTGTGCCACCACAGAAAAATTCAATTTGAAAATGGAATAACATAAAGGTGATATGAATAAAGTTCAACCTCCTAAAATCTGCCACTGTGTTGAGAAAACTTGTTTTTTCTAATTCTTTAGCCTTTATTTAAAATAAGGACATGATGTCCTAAACATTATTTCTAAAGTACTAAATTATGTCCTTTTCAAGGGGAGTAGATTAGAAGTAGTTTAAGATGTGTTGACCACAACTGTGTGTAACATCTTATAATTCCCAGATGAATTAAGTTAATGAAGCTGACTAATCTATTTAATTTTGAGACTCGTTTGTTTTTCCGTTTTTTTCTCTCTATTAGGTATGTGCAAGCTGCAACATGGTGTGCAGACTCAAAGCATCGCTCTATTATTTGGCAGCAACAAATGATATCTTAGATATAATTTAATTTGAATTCATTATAAGACAATAGAAAGCAAGGCATAGTGTAATAAACCACTTAAAGCATTTTAAGATATGTCACCAGTACTCACTGAAGGTAAGAACCAAAACGTAACAACATCAGTTGTATATTAAACAGAAATTTAACTTTGTAATGTACTATTAGACATTGGCCACCATTACTAAATATCTTATTGTCTGCTAAATTGGCGCTCTACCTCCATGTGATCTATTCAGATATATTTCTTATAAGAAGATGAAAATAGAATGAGGCATTTTAAGTAAATGAGTAATCATGAACCTCGTAATGAAACCCTTATGACATTATAATTCAATAATTTTGAGGAATAAATGTATGTTTTAACAACCTGATAAATGCTCACAGATATATTCTGAAGGGTGTCTGAATATTTTTTGTGATTTATGGAAGGTATACTGAAAGAAAAAACTGTTCTAGCACTGTGAATCAAAGAGTATTTTCTTTTATCAAAACCCCAAAACAAAGTAGAGTGTGAGTAAAGTTTTCAGTTTCCTTTGCCTTGGTTTGCTTTTTAATATAGGTGTTTCTGTCTGTACTGGAATTCCATGGGTGACTAAAATTGAAAAATATAACTGTTTTAAGTATTTTTCTTATATAAATGCTATCAGTGATAGAATACAAAATCAAGGTATTCCAAACAGATGCACTATAGGAATCTTTCAAAATCAAAAGTGAAAAATCTGTTTTATTTACCTATCATAGAGGTAGGAAAAGAAAAAAAATAAATTGCTAGGATACACAAGTTCCAGACCAATAGCTGTTATTCCTCCACAAAACTTCAGAAGTTCCTCTGAAGCTTTTTTCAGAAAAGTACATTTTAGGTTGATGTAAAATGGTACAACGTGCAAAGACAGAACCTTTTACTCAAAACTTTGAAAGATTATCTTTTTATGGTTCAGTCCTGTTTATATCATTGCAGCACATTTAGTGAATATGAAAATGGCCACTTGTACAAACTTTGTAGGTATAAAGACGAATGCACTTTTCTTTGTACAGGCAGCACTTCAGTAAGTGTACAGGGAAGGGAAAAAAGAATGAAAAAAGAAATACTTCTAATCTAAAACTTGCAGCATGAATTCAAGCTGTTGCTTTGAATCAGCTGTTGCTGATTGAAATTTTATCTGAAGTTTTTTCAGACATTGCTGAAGCTTTCATCAGGCAGTAGTGTTTGAATTCAGATTCTTTATGAAAAATGCTCTGAATTTTTATGCATTTTAACACAGCATTCATTTTTTCAGACCCATTATAGGTTCTCTTCTTTATTTGTATGCCTACTAAATATTCTCTACCTGTTTTATCTTGAAGGTTTTCTTTTGCTCTAAAGATGCATTGCATTTTTACCTTCAAATTATAGTTTAGCTTGCTTACTTTTTTAATACCTGTTACTGCTGAGCAGACAACTGTATACTTCGAATTAATATACAGTTGCTCTATGGACAACACAGCCTCTGGGTTTGCAGCAGCTTTTGAAATAAGCAATGCTTCAATCCTATGATCAGGAAACCTTTAAGAAGACTTTGAATTCAAGCAGTTGGTGACCCTGGGCCAGACATGTCTGCTTTACCGGGGCTAAAAATCTCATGTGCTGGTATGAGCAGCTCCTGTAAGGAAGTGCCTGGTTTCATCCTGCACTGTACACTGCTGGATGTTAAGACAGAGATAGCATTCCAGCCTGTTCAAAGAAGACATATAGTTTTGGGTTTATCCAAGATGATATGGGGAGGTATGGAAAGGAATCTGAACCTCTGCATGGATGGGATCTGTGCAGCGTGCCATGGGGAAATCCATCAGATCTGCTCAATGCTGCACAAAACCTGGGTTTGTGTCATCCACAGAGGCATGATTTCCTTCCTATATGCCTCTTTTTATTCTATCTTTATGCCATTTGTTGTCAGCTCTCCCCGCACTGAGATTCCAAATAGCCTTGAACAACACCTTGCACTCCTTTCCCTGGGCCCCCTTGCAGAACACCATGTGCCTGAAAGGAAAATGCAGTCATTTCCATTTTCTGCAAACTAAAAGCCTGAATATTATGCAGCAATTTCTGGTTTAAAATTATCCCAAAGGAGTATAAATAAGTTCACTCTCTCATTGATGTCATGTTCAATTATTGTTCTCAAGGAGTAATTGAGAGGCTTAAATGAAATTCTCCATTGACTTTGAATGCTAATACTTAAAAAAAATCCCACAAAACCTTAAAAACCAAATAGACAAAACCCCCAAACCCCTTCAGTAGGGAACTGTTGCTGGTTTAGTTCGATCAACTTGCTTTTTCTTCATTTTTTCAGAAGGGTTTTTTTCCCATTCTTTTGTTTACCTTGCTCTTTTACTTCCTTTCTTGGTACCTGCAACAAATGAAAGTGAATTTATCTTTTCTGGGGCATTAAGAACAACCTAAGGGATAATTCAAAAACACAAAGGAAATTTATTTGGTTACTTTTTTTCAGCCATAATGAGCAGAATTTGAGTTGAATTTTGAATAGTAAAACCATCAGGGGCTTTTTTGAGGTTATTCAGAGTTCTTTCAACAAAGTGTCTAAGTAGAAACACTTAGGGAACATGTTGTGTAAATTTTTTTTGTTTATTTTTCTTTGTGTCTTTGAATTTCTGAAACCTGTTGGGGATTGTATACAAAACCCTGAAGTACTTTAAGAATGTAAGTAGTCAAGTATTAGAATTGAGGGCAAAGGTGCTAGAAATCAATGCAAGTCTGAAAGATTTTTTCTTCATGAAGTCTTCCCCCATTTAGCCTTAAAACTAGCTACCAGTTTTCAGTTTTCATACAATCATTATATTAGATACATTTTTATCTTCCCTCAGGAAAAAAAAAAATTAACACGGAAAATAACATGTTTTTCAGACAAAACCACAAAATCTTGTTTAAAAGTAATGAAGACTGAAAGGCTGCTAAATCTGTATTGTGCCATCCCATCTAAAATTTTAAATTTTCCATGCATAACAAAAATGTTGGAAAAGATACTGTCATGAGAGGAAAGAGTGAGAAGGAAGTATTTCCTCTTCTTATGCACATTAAGGGTTTTTGGGATCCTTAAAGGCATGTGCACGCTCTTTCCCTCTCTCCTACTTAAATGTTCAAAATTTTCCTTTCAGCACAGTTGAGCTGGATGAACTGAAATTACCTACATATGTACTTTACATAAAGTTAGCTACAGTAGAAAAGATAACTGTCTTGCCATGTCAACACTTTCTAGAAAGCTAATTGTTTAAAAGGAATATATCCTCCATTTTGAGAAATGTCTTATCTATTTAACACACATGGAAAACAGGATTAGTTGCTGACATCCTAATAAAAATGTGTCACTTCCACTGTGGAACTCAGTGTTATTTTGCTTTGAAAGTGCATTCCTTACCCCAACCTTCAACTATTTGCTAATTTACCTAGCTGCTTTCTCCAGAAAGCTGATTTAAAAAAAATCAAAGAACACTGGGAATTAATTGAAGAAAGCACAGTCAGTAAGTACAATTACTAAGCATAATTACTAAGCCTTCAAAATAGTATAAAACTGTAGCTATGTATGATTTTCAAATTGTCTAATATTTATATCTTGGTTTACCAATACTATTTATTCCCCCCAAATCTGTGTATGTCAGTGAAGCAGAGTCCCTTTAGGTAGACTCCTGCCTCCTTTGAAAAGTGAAAACCATCTGCTAGGAGTGACCACACTAGCATTTTTAGGTTCCTAATTTTTTTTTAACTTAAGCTAATACGTTCAGTTTTATTTTCAGACTAGAGCTGCTCAGCCAGTCAATTAGAGTTCCTCAGCTGGAAGCCTTTGCTGGCAGGCTGAGGGGCAATGGGGATGGGCTTCCTACAGTCCCTGAATCTTCTCTGCAATTCTCTGACAGCCTATGGCCTGCTCTATTTATAGCTGCACAGTAACACTGATGTGCTCAGAAATTAGGAAGTGGCTCTGCAAAAATACAGATCCCCTAAAAATCTATTCATGCTATACCCAAACACACTCTTAGCATTTTCTGTATGTATTTTAAAACATATAAATTTCAGTTTCATAAAGGGCTAAGAAAACAGAGCTCTACACATTCCAGATTTAATTTCAAATTAACAAAGGCACTTAGTGGACAGCTAGCAATATATTGACCAAAAAAATTGTTTGCCTTCTAAAATTCCTCATACCTTGCTTGTCCATCCCTGCTGCTCAGAAAATAAAATAACAGTTCACAGAACATTGACAGGAGGAGAAAACTGCATTTAAAGAGATTTAAAGATTTGAAAGATAGATCTGAACATGCAGTGCAAACAAAAGACTTCTCCAAGTCTGTGTTTGTGCTACAATGACCAGGAAGTGCTGCTGACTAAGCAATCTTACATGAGGTTAGTATATACTGATATATCATGAGAAAAACTACTCTGGCTTCTGTGGAGAGCTCAATAACTCCTGAATAATAATGATTCTTGTTATCTAATGCTGGAATTAGACATATTCTGCTGCAGGGAAGAACTGATAAAAATATTTTCCTCTTAGGGAGAGGAAAAGAACTCCAATAATGACACTATAAGGAAACAAAGAGACCTGCTATATTTTCCTGACCCAGAAATCACATAGAAGGAAAGTTTATTTCAGCCAACAATTAAAATTTTCTATTTTGATTCTTAGCCATGTTATAATCCTTTTTGGAGGACAGGCCTCTATATATGTTGTTTGAAAACTTGTATGTTGCTATGCAATTCTGTTGCATGTCCCCATCTCCCAACTGAAATTCAAACTCAAAATTATTTTCTAATTGTTTCCTGTGAGCAGGTTCGTTCCTTAGCATGGGAACTGAAGAGATCAGTTTTGTTTCTTCAGAAATTTGATACTTTGGAGACCTTCCTTCATGTTTTTGCTACCAGGGACTAAAATGCCATGTTAACATTTGATGAATAATTGGTTTGGACTGTATTATGCACTCTATATATTTTTACTAATCTTTAAAAGTAGATCATATTTCAGCTTCTAAAGAAAATCTTTCATTTATTCTTTTATTTTGGAGGCTAAATCTCATTTATAGTGAAGTCAATGGCAAAGCACACAGCAGTTTTACTGAGGTCATAATTTTATCTTGATTTTCACACCATCTAAATGATCTCTAAGCAAAATAGGAATTTTTAACTTCTCTATCCTGAAAAATACTTCCTTTTTCTTCTTCTAATTTTTCCTTTATATATATAATATAGGCAGAGAAGAGAAAACTTACTCCTATTAATAATAATGAATTACTTTCTTGTCATTGATTTTACAACTTGAACTCTTGTGAAATAAAAATTGCTGTATTTTTTTCTGATAATGTAAGATCCAGCTGGCTAAACCCACATTACAAAGCAAATAACTTCCATCAGACAAACTAACTTTTCTACAAATTACTTAGTGATATGCACCAAGGAATATATGAAAGTTCCTGTGAGCTACTCTGGGCTGGTGACATATAGAAATTACTTAAATTTGGGAAACTGATCATTTCAATGATAGCAACACTGAAGTATTTTATATACTTAGAAGAATAGCTAAAAAAACATAGAAGTGGATAATGGAAACAGTGGTTAAGTGCTGCTACAATTCTTATGCTTATATTTATGCACTGTTAATCAGTCCTTATTCATTCAAAATGCATCACAGTCATCTTTATTCTGTATGGTATTAGACTAACATTTTTATTATTATTTCATTGATTTACACTTAAAATTGTAGATCCTTTTGTTTCTGGCCTATAGAACACTGACCTTAAACTGAAATGAACAGCAGTTCCCCATGGTGCTAGAAAACTGTATTTGTTTATTACCTGAAACTAAGGTGTGCAGTGAAGCACCAGCTGTTTTTCAGCTCTTTATACTGTAGTAGGTGTATGAAGCCTAAACTATGTGCCAAAACGGAGCAATTCTTTAAGTCCAGGGAATGAAAGCACATCTGTAAGCTCTAAGAAAGGAAAGCAGGTGTTGAGTGTAGGGTTTTTCATGAAGGACTAGCCAGGTAGTGTCCTTCCTGCCAGGCTGCAAGTTAGTAGTAGCTGAATAATACTGCCCAAGCAGGAGGATCAGAGTAAACCCCTCAAAAGCTCTATTTTGAGAACCAAGATGTAGCAATTTTCAAGAGCCAGAAAAAAACTTAAAAAGGAAAATCTTGATGTTCTATGGTTTTCCTCAGCAGATTAAAGAAGATCATCCTGAGAAGCCTAAGGCAGTACTTTTAGGTGTCTGTCATTTGTCTGGGGATATCTGCCTTGCTTGAGCAAGCCAGCAAAGGCTGAAGGAGAACACAGTGGACCAAGGAATGTTTGACGGTGTCACACATCTCAGTCCAGGAGATCAAGAGGGAGCTGCCAGATGCATAGTTCCTAAGGGCAATTAATGTTGCTGGGTGTATGAGTTGCTTGAAAGTCCAACAACAGTAAAGAGGAGTACTGAACAGAGTAACCTTCAACTGCACATGATGCAATATAGAATGCCTAGAAATTATGCTGTTTGAGATTTGGAATATCCAGGCACGTCTTTGTTCACATCAGTAGGTTTCAGGATTATGTAGTCTCCCTGTAAAATGGCTCCTCACACTAGTTTCTAGCCATCACAATCTCACCTGATATCTGCCCAGATGGCATGACATGACAAGTAGCTTGGGTTTAGGACATACAGGATGGTGTGCCTGACTCAAAATTCTCTTATTTTGAGTATAGCACAGGTTGAATCTATTTTGTCAGCAGCTCTGAAATAGAAGACAGTTCCCATGAGCAATGGGTTTACTTTCCCAAAGAACATTAAAACTACATCTTTGTCTTTTTCTCCTCCTAGATTAAAAAAAAAAAAAGCTTACAGCAAACATGCTGTTAACAAAAAAATAAAATTCTAACCTCAGCAAGTACAAAAAAAGCAGTATCAGAAAGTGTATGTTAACTAGTCTGTCATTAGAAATTATATCTTAACTAGTCATTATCTCTTGCTCTGAACTGAGGTGTTTTATAAAATCTACTTAAACATAAAGACACTAGTTTTGTAGACACTTTGAGTGAGCTTCCCTGTTGCCATTCCTGGTTTAGGATGAAACAAATCTGATAGTCACCACTGATAAACTGGCAAACAGCCTAGGAGAGGGACACAGGCTTCCATCCCCTGTGACAGAAGTCAGAAATTATTTCAAGACATATATGTCTTATTAAAGACCACATTTGTATCTGTTACAATAATATAAAATTTAAATGAATGTGTACCTAAATGTCAGCAGCACTCAACATAGCCAGTGATTCCAATATAATCAGGCAGGACATTGAAACATGTTCTGCAATCCAGTGTTAGTTCAAGTTTAAAAATGTAATGATTAAAAAGTCATTCTAAGTTCTGGTGTCTGCTACATATAATATTGTAAGTACAATTCTATTATATATGTAGGTTCACAATTCCTCTTTTATACAATCCATAATTGCCTCTGTAGCTCATAAGAGTTTGTATTCCACTGCTTTTATCACAACCCTAAAATTGGAATAAAATTTTTCAGTTTCAGAGACAAAAATTAAATAAATCTCCAGTTCTACGTTTAAATACAAATTTACATTTCATTATTAACCACTCTATGAATCAGAAATTAATTTAAAAAACAGGGTGCTAGTTAAATTATTGCTGAAATTGGAAACTTACATAATTTATGCAAAAATATGTGATAATTTCAAGAAAGAAAGAATATATTTAAGCCTCTACTATGAGAAAATTCCAGGCTTTGTCATAGTTTCACAAAATTAACAGGGAGCTAAAAACTCTTTTCCACTTCAAGTCTTCAAAAAATGGAGACAAATAAATAAAATAGTTGTACTGTGAAGAAAGTTAGCTGTAACCCATCCAAAACCAGCAAATTCAGTCTAATGAGAATAATATTAAAATAATAATAATGATAATTAAATGATAATTAAAAAGTATAAATAAAGTATAAAAAGTGAAAATAAATATAAATAAAGCAAAAAAGAAAAAAGTATAAAAAAGTATAAATAATAATAAAAAAAGTATAATTTTTTTTTTTCCAAAACCTTTGTAAGAATCTTATGATAATTGGAAGCATTTGACTTTTGGTGAACCACATAGTATTCTTAGTTACTTTTGTTCATTGCAAAATTAATTTTTCAAATTCTCTGTATATTATTAATCTTGGAAATGTAAAAAAAAAAAAAAAAAGTACAAACAAAAGCAAAAAAAGGCCCTTTTAAAAAAATTTCCTAAAAAATCCTAGTGAAATAGGGAGTTTGCTGGTTCTTTTGCTTTTATAGGTAGGTAATCTCAGATTTCTTAGCTAGTGATCAAATGAAAAAACTACTTAATAAATTAAAATAAACAGTTATTGCACTAAAGAGTAAAATAATTCTGTTGTTTAAAAATTAGTCTAAATACTATTTTAATTTCTATTTTTGTTTTTCTTGTGTAACATTAATATTCGGTTATAAATTTTTATGTAATGCACGTATGAGAAAAAATGTGTGATTTTTATAAACTCAGTTGAGCATGACTATAGAGACCAAGGGCCAAGAGAGAAGAATTGTATTTTTGCATCACAGTATGCCGAAGAAATTCATACTGAAAAACATCTTGTGCCCATGTGGCCAAGAAAGCCAGCGGCATCCTGGCCTGTATCAGCAACAGTGGGGCCAGCAGGACTAGGACAGGGATTGTCCCCCTGAGCTTGGCACTGGTGAGGTCCCATCTTGAGTGCTGTGTCCAGTGCTGGGCCCCTCACCTTGAAGAAGGACAGTGAGGTGCTGGAGCAAGTCCAGAAAAGGCAATGGAGCTGGGGAAAGTTCTGGAGAACAAGTCCTCTGAAGAGTGCCTGAGGGAGCTTGGGTTGTTTAGCCTGGAGAAAAGGAAGGCTTAGAGGAGACCTTATAATCTTCTGCAGCGGGGTGTATGTTTAGCCTTCTAGAGCAGAGAAGGTCACAGTCCGGCCAGCTGAGGTTAAGGCCAACACCCAGCTGCATAGTCTACCAGCACCCCTCGGCGTCGTAAGGCCTCAGGCTGTGCTGCTTGTGGACTGGATCGCTGCCAAACGACAAGAAGGAAGGAGCTGGACACCCGCTGGGGGTCTAAACAGGTTTTTTGGAAAACCCACGATGTATCAGCAAATCCACCGGAACAAAGGGTGCTTCAGGGTTATAAAGGGAAGGGGGGTGGACCTGGGAGAAGTTTACAGAAGACCAATGGGGGGAGAAGAGGGGATGAACTTAACACAAATGACATAGTGGAGAGCCCAATAGGTACCAGGTATGGGAGGGGTCCAGGGACCACAGCCAACTACAACCCTCAAAGAGGAGAAGCTTCTGGAATACTAGGTGGAGTGGGGGGGGGGGGGGGGGGGGGGGGGGGGGGTGATTGACTTGGCCCAGGGAGGAGAGAAAGCATACATATAAGGGATAAAGGGGAGGAGGAATTATATAACCTAACAGATTGACAGTATAACTGGCAGGGCTGTGGTGGGAAAACTGAGGAGGGCAGAACCATTTTACACAAAATAGGGGGGAGCAGATACATAAAATGGGGGAGGAATTACATGAACTTAACGAACACAATCTTCCACAAGTATTTAGAGGGAGAGTGTAGCCTGGTGGGGGTCAGTCTCTGGTCCTAAGTAGGAAGTGAGAGGATGAGAGGAAATGGCCTCAAGTTGTGCCAGGGAAGGTTTAGATTGGATACTAGGGGGAAAAAATAAAGTCATGGAAACCATTGTAAAGCATTGGAAGAGACTGCCCATGGAAGTCACCATCCCTGCAAGTGTTCAAAGAGCCTGTGGATATGGCACTTAAAGACATGGTTTAAGGGTGAATATGGTACCAGTGCAAGGTTGATGATGACTTGCTGATCGTGACACTCCTTTCTGCCCTTATTGATTCTATGATTCTGTGAACTAGATATGGTGCACAACGTTTTTGAAGCATCATGTTGAATCAAAGGGTTTTTTCTTTAATTTCTTCAATCAAATTTATTTTTCTTTAATTTTCTTCAACCCTCAAGCCATTTACAAAGTATTTGGAAACTCAAAGGAAAGAATTCATTTAGACTTTAAGAGTGATGAATGAAGGTTGAGTTTAACCTTCAAAAAAACTATTCTTTTTAACCTTCAAAAAGTGTTTTGCACTGTGGAGAATGTCTCTTAAAGGATAAACATATCATGCATCCAGGCATACATCATTAAAAACATATTTGGCAATATTAAAATTTCATTTGTAATTATGTTTACCTGTGACATCTAATCGTGAGGTACTCACTCTGTATAACACGGCCATGCCATTGCAACTGGCAGTCACAGTATTCACTACTGAAGGGAGATAGATTTATGAAGAAATGGTGCCTTTGGACTAGGGAGCTTTGGATATAACTTTGAAGTGCAAATTGTCATTATACAACCTTATTAAAAAATGCTGATTAGTGTTGTCCAAGGCACTGTGATTCCACAACAGGAAATCTTGTGCTTCTCTCTGAAATGCTGAATTACCCAATTCAGTGCCTGGAGGTGTTAGCCTGCTAATAACCACACTAATTGGGACCTCAGAATGTGACGCATCTAATCCTTGCCCAGTTCCAGCTGGGGTGATAAAGTCATTTTCTGTCTGGGATAGTGGCAATAATTGATGCCAGAAGTACAGTGAGAAACCTGACAATTTGTCACCACAGAATTAGCTGGTTTGTGGTGCTTTGCTTCTGTGAAATTACATCTTACTCCAAGAACACAAGTGTGACTAAATGAACATTATAACATGAGTCAAATACCATGACCATGGCTGGAATCTGTCATTTTGACTATCAAAGTCACAAGTGTGACTAAATGAACATTATAACATGAGTCAAATACCATGACCATGGCTGGAATCTGTCATTTTGACTATCTGCCCCATTCTGCATATTTTGTCACAACATATTTATCTTTCACCATCAACACTCTGCACTTGAAAACTTTGAATTATCCTCTATTCATTACACTATATCCACTAATATGTGAAGAGAATATAGTCACAATTGCCATAATAAACCTATGACTTCATAGTATTCAAAGGAGAGGTTTGAGAATCTTGAAACTTCTGCCACATTTCATGATTATGTAAATGTTGTAACAAGATGACACAGGAGAGGAAAAACATTTTAAGTAAATGTTGCTAATTTTTAGCATCTGTAAGTCTAAAAATTCTATCCTTATAATGCCACAATTAATTTTTTTAAATAAATTGCAAAAAACAGTAAATGAGTGCTGCTCTTAATGAAAGGAATTGGAGAGAAATATGATGAGTTCTTTTATTTTGTTTTCCTAGTTGTTAAATTTATATTTACTAAAAATGTTAGTCCTCCCTAATGCTACTTAGTCTGTTTCTTTAAACATGACCTTTATTTGCTTGATTAACTACACCATATTTTATAGTAAGAAGCTGTTCTGCTAGTTTTGGTTAGGTAGTTTTATAGTCTTGCTGGAGAAGTTCTGACATTTATATCTCTATACAGAAGAGACATAACTTTAGGTTGAATTTAATAGCTGCAAATCTTGACATGAGTAATAAACTAAGCTTGAGTGGGAGGCTAGTTTTATTATTCTTTAAATAGTATAATGATCACTGTTGTCTTATAATTTAATCAACTAGAATAACTATCCTATAAATAGTCATCATCATTCCTGGCTTTCTTTTAGTAAATTAAGGTGATTCACAGAAGATGAGGAAATAAAAATTATTTTAATATGCTTATTAGATGGTTCTAATCTTCCAGGGATTTTCTGCTTGTCTTGAAAAAATCACAGAAACAGTTTAACTTGAAGCACTGGGTCAAACATAATTATATATACTGAATGAAAATTGGTCACATTGTTGAAACACACAATGGATGGAGAAGACAAGTAGCTCTAGATCATATTATGGGAATCTCCACTTTTGTTATAATTGAGTAATAATAAGGTACCTAAAGAATTAATGTGGAATGCTTTAGATTATTACATACTTCTGGTTGTACAGAAATGATGGTTTCAATCACTGCTTTGTAAGTGGTTACTTCTCAATTTATATTTATCCCTGTAATAAAATTTATTCAAACTTTAACACATAATTTCAAAATTGTTTCATTTGACTTTTTTTCCCAAAGATCAGATTGTTCTATATAACGTGTTTTTATTTTTATAAATATAATCACAAAAGAAAGCTGGGTTGTTTTTTAGTTTTCTGGCATATTATCTTAGATATGCAGAGGGTTTTCTGAGACAGTGTTGATCATTTATCAGAGATTCTCACCTTGTGTTTCAGCAAAACAAATTTAATTGGGTAAGAGAGAATGACAGGTGCAACCTCTTGCTAAGTGTAGAAGATATTTCCTCTTGATAATGACTCAGACTTCCTGTCTTGTCTTAAACTGATAAGCCAGTGCAATGATAGTGAGTAGAGACTGGCTATTGCCTTTGGCTGACGAAGAAATATCAGTCTTGTTAAAATGAAAGACATAATGCTACAAACACAGGGATCATAAATGGAGGTGGGGAGGAAGGGCGGGAAGGGTTTCCTTTTTACTTACCAAAAAACCCCACACACAAAAACCAAACAAATAATGAGAAACAAGCAACCCCCAATGATTAAAAATGATCTTTAAAGATCTAAGGTTAAGAAGGACAAGTAGATGAATTTCTCCTTGAAAAGCTACATTGAACCTCTCTGAATCCACAGCCTGAAAACTGAAGTTGCACTTAAATGTAACTAAGGGACAACTACAATTCTATATTGCTTTTATTCTCTTGCTTTGGTTTCCAAAATTATTTCTCTGTGTAACTTAAGATATTTGGAGATCCTGCTCCTTTGATTACAACAGCTTAAAAGGTATCTCTTCAAGACAAAATGAAGAAAAGAATCATCCAAATTTCAGTTGGCAATTGCTGTTCAATGCAATATTTAGGTTTCTCCTATGGTCTTTAAGAACACAGCATTACTGTCTGAGGAAAGAATAGATAAGCATGTAGGTCATGCTCTTCCAAGTGACTCAGATTTGCTGCAGGGTGGGTATTTTTGTTGTTGTTGGCTTTTTTTTTAATTCTTGATCTTTTATGGGTCGATCTTAAATGGGTTGAACTTTTTTGATAAGAAAATCAGAGTTGCTACTATTTGAACACAGGCTTACTTAAGTTCCAAGTTTTTGATATTATTTGTATTCCTTATTCGTATTCTGTTCAACATTTTTCTCCTCTGTCATCCTCATTTTATTTTATCTTACTGGACTGCTTGTCTCTCTGCCTTTCCACCTGTTTTTTGCTTCTTCCTTGCTGATTTATTCATTCTTTAACCTTGTTGATCTTGTGTTGTTCAAATTCTTTGATAGTCTTTCATGATTTCTTGTTTAATACTGGATCATGCTAATCCCAAACACTTCTACAATTATTGATATGATTTAGTTTCCTTTCATTTTAACTTCAGTATTGCTTCAGAATAATTTTGTATTCTGATGATGAAATGGAATCAAAGGTATCTGACAATATCTGAGATATTAAAATAATTAGAAAGTTAGTCTTTTTATCCATTGTGAGTGAATTATGTTCTTAAATATATAATTTCCTTTCTGAGTTTTATAATCCTGGCTGTAGGACAAAGATGAGGCACAACTGCAAGTCTACCAGTGGGACACTTAAGAAAAAGTAAGTACTACCTGATCATTTAAAGTTTTATCACTGCTTTAAACTCTGAAGTGTGGAACTCCTGTTCATTATCTCCACTAAAAATATAAAACATCATCTCTTTAAAAGTGAAAAGGGTGATTATTGAATGTTCTCCTGTAAAAGATTTGATGGCTGCATAACATATCATTATAAAGAGACATCTTAGAAGTTCACATGAAAAAAAATTACTGCACCTGGCTGGAATGGAGTTTACTTTCTTCACATTAGCCTGTATGGTAATGCATCTGTGTTTTCATTACCTCTGAAGAGTGCTTGCAAATCATTAAGGCATTTTCTCTTTTCATTCTGCACTGCCCCCTTGAGTGGGTTTTGTCTCAAATTTCACTGAGGGGGAGTGAATTTTCTTCACAGAAAGTGATATTGTGCTGTGTTTGCATTATAACAAAAACAGTACTGATAACACTTTGGTGTCTTACTTAATGCTGAACAGTGCATGTAAAACATCAAGGTGTTTTCT
Source organism: Ammodramus savannarum pratensis (assembly GCA_020466415.1). Classification (NCBI taxonomy): domain Eukaryota; kingdom Metazoa; phylum Chordata; class Aves; order Passeriformes; family Passerellidae; genus Ammodramus; species Ammodramus savannarum. The sequence goes on from JAHXMQ010000807.1 coordinate 32,322,633, forward strand.
GTTTCTCTCACTGCCCCACAAGTGAGTAGATGGGGGTGAGCAAGAGGTGAGGATGAGGACACGGTTGTGACAGTTGATCCCAACTGAGGGAAGGGAAATTCCATACCACATGACAGCATGGTCAGAAATAAAATCTGTAGAAAGGAGTAAGGGGAGGGAGATGTTTGTAGTGATGGGGTTTGTCTTCCCAAATAACCATTGTATGTGATGAACCTTGACTTTCTCAAACAGGCTGAACATCTGTCTGCCCACGGGAAGTGGTGAATGAATTCCTCATTTTGCTTTGCTCACATGCACAGGTTTTGCCTATTTAACTACCTTTATCTCAACACACAAGTTTTCTTCATTTTACCCTTCAAGTAGGTTGCTCCTCCGGCCTGCTTGAGGGGGGCTCTGTGGGCAGCTGTGGGGGCTAAGCTTGTTTCTGGGGTTAAGCTGCACCACCACCACCCTTCCCCACAGAAAACAAGGCTGAAGGTGGGTGAGAGTCTGGGAGGGAGCACAATCAGGACAACAGACTCAAACTGACCATAGGAATAATTTGTACTACACAGCATTAAATCTCAGGGAAAGGAGGACAAAGAGGGGGGTTTTGTGGTTAAGGAATTTTCTTCCCAAGCAACTATGTCCAGTGCAGAGAGCCTCCTTTCCAGGAAGGGCTAAACAGCAACTTCTTCTTTCCTTGTTAAACTGTCAGTGTCTTGATCCACAGGGCTTTTTGCCTTCCTTCTATTTCCCCTCTGCCCTATGGCTGAAAAGTAAGCAAGTACATGGATGTTGGCTGTTGGGAAGGTAGGATCACAACAAGTACAGAAGATAGAGTGAATAAATGTTCTCTTCTTCAAATTCATTCCTTCCAACTCTCACAGAGAAAAACACAGATAAACTGTGTGTTGTATTCTTGAAATGTATTGTTTGTGACACATTTAAAGCTGTGGGTACATTATATCCTTTCGTTGTTCTTTCCACTTGTTGTAAATAGCGGCTGCTTCATTAAATCCCTTTTTCTTTAGAAAATTTACAGTAGATTGGCATACACAGAGAATATTGTGAAGCAATCCAGGAATATTTTATTTATTCAAGACCAAATGGGAGGAAATTCTTACTGTTAAAGGGAGAACACTGATTTTATTTTTTTCTCCTTAAAAAAAAATGTATACATAGAAGTGTGGGACAGAACATTTCATGTTTAAAGTCTTCATACAATATTACCCATGGTTACAGCTATGACCTAAAAAAATAAAAAGGTACAGTTCTAATTTATCAATTTTCTTATAAAGGTTTAGAGAAATACTCTGAAGTTAGTTTAAAATGCTTATTTTCATTTAGTTAAACCATAGGCATAAATATGCTCACAGCCACTTCTCAGATATCAGGCTGATGAAAAGTTGATTTTTTATCTGAATTCACCACTAATTTTCTTCTGTCTGCCTACTCTTTCTGATGACAAGGGTTAATTGGAGATATTAATTTCTTTGTTTTCACTTTTATTACACTTCTAAAGTGTAAATATACCTGGTTCCAGTGAAATGTCTTATATCAGAGGAAAACAAGTAGTTATATATTTTGGAGAGGAAAATGTAATACTATTGAAACAGAAAATATTTTATGATTACCGTTAATTTCTACATAATGAATTTATACTATTTTCTCTTTTTTTTTTTTGCTTTTTTCTTTCATTCTTTTTTTTTCTGTTTCCTAATGTCTGTATTCTGACTATTGAAGAAATATCTACTTGGTTTTTATAATAATTTTGTGACTGAGTGAGCTATTGAAATTCTTAAACGTTGTTGTCCACTTCAAAATTTCAAAAATTATTCATGTCTATGAAGAGGACCTGTGTGAGGAATTGGATTAGCACTTGTAACCTGTCTGATGATATCTCAAAGGGAAGGTAACAAAAGCCCATTTACTCATATTCCCTCAAATGGTGGGCCTTCCATATTCTCTGTAAAGATATTCCCTACATCTCCCACACTTTCTTTTACTTTATGACTGTGGAGAAGGTTTAATATTCCTCTATTTTTTTAGAGAGGTTCATAATTAGGATAGCTATCTCTTTGTCCATTTACTCCACCACAAAAATTGCCACTCTTTTCAGATGGTCTGCCACTCAAGTGCAAAGAGCTACACAGTCATGAGAGAGACCACATTATGTGAAAATGGATTCTTTTTTCTCTCAACAGTTTATTGATCTTCAAGGACAACCAATTTGTGTCAGCTGTCATCTCTTCCCGTTAAAATTATTAGTTTTCACCCTACCTTGGTAGCTTCTTTTTGGGTTGTCGAAATTTTTCTGCCACCTCTTGTGACCATCTCAAATCTAATTTAGGTGAGGAGAAAGCCTGGAATCCCATTATCTGCTCTGCTTTAACATACAAAGAGTATAGAGGATGCTTAGTTTCCATTACAAAAAGAAATTATCTCCTGTGGAGAACAGAGAGGTTCGAGTGAAAGCTGTCCCTGCTAGGATAAATTCAATAGGAGGTTGTTGATACAGGGATTCACTGCTTTATGCAAGGTACATTGTTATAAAAAGACTAGAAGGTGGCAAATGGGGCTGCTTAATGCCTAATTCATCAGCAGAGTTCCTTCTCCTACCAAATTAGTCAATGCTAATCCTAATGGTACAGTCAATACAGGGAGAATTGCCTCATGCAACACTTAATGCCTTTATTTTTTTGTAAAATCAGCAATCTCAGATTAATATTGGCTACGCAGAAATAGAGACCATAGCTAAATAATCACAAAAATATTTAAAAGGGCTGCCGGTGTCTCCGTTTAACATGAAGTTAAACATCTTGTGATATCCATTTCAAAACAAACTTTAAGAGTCAAAGTTCTGGTTACAATGAAATTTTACCCTGTGTAACTGCTTTAAGCAGTAAGCGTTTTTTGACTATTGTTCACAAAGCAAGCCCCAGACCCTGTGCAAAGTAATTAGTTCTGGAAAGAAACCCTGCAACAAGAGAGTTAATATTTTCTCCTCAAGGGTTTTTACAATGGTAATGGGACCAGTCATTCATTTGTCTGAGAATAAAAAAAAAGACTAATTTAGTCAGAATGTCTGGACTTTAGTAGTCAAAAGAATTCCTAGGACTAGACTCTTCCTTTGCTAAATGCTCTTTAGCATAGAAAAATTTATTTTATCCCTTTTCAGGATTTTTTAGGGCTCAGAGAACCTAAATTAAAACTTTGGACTTCATTTTTGGCAAGAACAAACCTCATCCTGCTTTGTTTTCCCTTTTACAAACAATGTAATGTATTTGTATTGTTTTCAGAGACAAAATGCACTGTGGCAAGCTTCAGTTACATGATAGTCATTCACCCCTTAGATAGCATTCAGAATAGTAATGGTTGCTTGTATCAAACCCTGTAGGCATTTTTTAAATAATTATTTAATAAGATCATGGAACTTTGTAAATTTAATTCACCTTACCAGAGAAAATAAAAACACTCACATAACTACATAATTTTATGATTTGGATTTGGATGGGACTATATTGTTCTTATTTGGACTCTTCTCTGGACCCTAAGACATCATGGGAATAAATTTCTAATCATACAATTTAAGGTCAGATTAGAGGTCTGGACAGCTACTCAGTGGACAAGCTTTCATTCTTAGATAAACTTGAAACTGACAGTGCCTTTTGTTCTCAAAATGGCAATTCTATTAAGCAGTACATACAAAATTTATATAAATTAAAAAAAA
>JAHXMQ010000807.1:32326444-32341905 GCA_020466415.1 Ammodramus savannarum pratensis
TTCCTCGAGCTAGCCGGACTTGGGCCACTTACACCCACCGCCTGCACCCCAAACCTTTACTAATAGATTAAGTTAATTATACTTTACTAGCAAAAAAAGGTGGAGGATGTGGAGGGAAACACTTTACAGCTGAGATAAAGATATTTCCAGCCACTCAAGTCCTCAGAAGCTGCTTCACGTTGTTTGTATACTGCTGCGCTCACAATACTTAGTGATTCCTCAATGATTTCTGAATCTCACTGCCTTCCTGTCCTTGTTCGTTGCCAAGACCCTAAGAGCTTTCTCCACCTTTTGGCAACTTTGGTTATTTCATGTACAGTCACTCTCCCCCATCTCAGTAAATTATTTCCCTGTCTGTTTCTCCCACATCTGTTAGGTAATAAGTCAAATCTTCCAGATTCACTACCAAGCAAACAGAAAGAAGAAATTGTGCCCTGCATTTTCTCAGAGCAGGGATTAAAATAATTTTAAAAACCCCTTGCACTGGAGACACACATAACCAACCTTCCTTCCTTCCTTCCTTCCTTCCTTCCTTCCTTCCTTCCTTCCTTCCTTCCTTCCTTCCTTCCTTCCTTCCTTCCTTCCTTCCTTCCTTCCTTCCTTCCTTCCTTCCTTCCTTCCTTCCTTCCTTCCTTCCTTCCTTCCTTCCTTCCTCAGCATGCCCTGATAAGTTCTTTATTTCCTTCCCCCTTCTTACAGTTGTCTACCCTATCTCCAAAAATAACAGGCAGGTCTAGATGAAACCCCTGTACATGTTGTCTCTCCTCAGCCAAGGTGGGATGACTAATTATGTACTTAGCCATATGACAATGTCTAGATGATGAGAATAACAAAGGGCAATACGAATAAGTAGGGCATTGCTTCCTCCCTCATCCCCCTTTTTTGAATTAATGATTCTTTCTCTTCTTGTCTGCATGGTTTGTCCTACAGAAATCTTCTAAAGACAACAATGATAGAACTTTGTAAATTACATTACCATAAACACTTATTTTTTAATGACCTAATAAATTCAACACAGTAACTAATTGTGAGCTTTCTATAAACACCAAATGTTCCACAACAGATACAAAAGCTTGGGAAGGTGTTCATCAGTGCTTCTGCTAAACATGTCCTGGTACATTTTAGGGGGCTTTTTCAGATGTCAGATTATAGACTTTAGGACATTAGCTTTGCTGCAGCACTCTGCATATGGAGTTGAATGCTTGGAATGAGCATAGAAATCTGTACAAATGAAGAAGGTTACAAATAAAAAAGTGTACATAAAGTGTACATCTTACATAGATATTTTCATTTCTGTAGTTAAATTTCAGATCAAGGGTGTGAACTCAGTGTGAAAATTAACATTTATTAAAATAGATGTATTTTATTAACTCATATTTTTAAAAGCCAAGAGAAATTCTCTCTTGTATCAAACTGGTTTTTATTTGTGCTAAGTCCTTATCCCTTTGTTTTACTTTTGCTTTTTCCTTTCCTGTTATTTCCTAATCTCTAGTAGTCTTTTTTACTGCCAAGCTTAAAATCACCTTCCTGGATGTCCTTATGTTTCATTGTTGCATCCTATACCTCATAAATTACATACGTTTTAAAATTAAGAAACAATTGTTTAAAAAATGCTATCTAATATGCCAAAACCAAGTCTGTTAATTAAGAAAAACAGCAGTTTTTCTTATGACATAGAAGTATTTAAATCAGTGTTTCATATGAAAATCATTAAATTTATATTACCTTCTGCTTCAAGTGTCCTTGCTTAAGTAAAATAGGTTATTAATAAAGCAATGTAAGACTAGAAAGAGCTCCTAACTCATTTGACACTTACAGTAAAAATTATAAGTACTGCTTCTGATTTTATATATCCAAATAAAGTATAATTTAGTGACAGAAAATGTTTTAAAAAATAGCTAACCTTTCTGAAATCTTGATAAATATTAACTTAAAAATGTCTAGCAGCACTTCCTCTTCTCTTTAGTGCCAGAAAAGAATTTGACATACTAAGGAAGGATTATCTATTTAATACACTAGATAAATTTAGATCCAGAAACAAATTTTGTAAATGGATTAAATGCTTCCTCTTGGAAGCATGGCTTACTGGGCTAAGTATCAGGACTGAAATCCCCACAATCCTTAAACAACAGCTCTGAATCTTTCTCACCCTTGTTCTTCTTCCTTCAAAAGGATGGATAGTTCACAGTTATTTCAGGCTAGGTTTTGGAAATCACTCTCCAGCTGAGGCCTTTGTTTGCACAGAACTCAAGGTTACTGATGATATGTGCTCTCTAGGATTCTCCTTTTCCTTTTCCTTTTCCTTTTCCTTTTCCTTTTCCTTTCCCTTTTCCTTTTCCTTTTCCAATATGATTTTTTTTTCATTTATTTAAATGATATCTGCAGAAGCTTAATACAAGTTAAATAGAAATATTAATACTAGTAAACCTAGCTCTAAACACTATGGAATCATCAGGGAATAGTAAAGTTATAATATATTCCTGATGTTTTATTTTTACAATTAAGAAGTTCTAAACAGAAAGGATTTGGTGTAGATACAGGTCTTTGCACAACAAAATTCTTGTTGGGAACTTTGGATTTGTTAATCCATTTAAATATTAATAAATAGTGGGAAGACATATTTCTTTAAAAGCATGGATGAGGGCACCTCTATAAAGGCAGAATTTAATTTTGAATTAAAGTTTAAAAAAGTGTCTTTATCTGCTGCCCAGGAGATTAAAATAATATTGTGAATATTCAGTATTTCAGAAAAGAAAAAAGGAAACCAAAGGAATGGTTATCGTATTTAATCTTCCTATCTTATTTAAAAATTAAATCATACTGCAGTAGGACTAAAAGTCAGAAAAGGAAAAGTGGTGAGCATTAACTGTTTTTCAAGGTTATTCAGTTTGGCAGTGCAAAAGTGCTAATTTGATAATTTGTCTGTACAGCATTCTAAAATACACTCCTTGTAAAGTGAAGACTTTTTGACTTATGTTTTTCTTCAGCTATTTAGGTGATGATAGAAGTGTATCATTCACAAAATGTGATGTGGCAGAAAACTTCCTGTAGGCACTTTTAGTTGGTTTTGGCTACTATTGCACACTAGGAGAAGGAGCAGCCAAGCAAACCTTATAGCTCTAAAAGAATGCCATAATCTAACCATTTTATTTTTACCACCAGGCTTGGTTATTTTATATCTCATAAGTTCTGGTAAAAACTGTTGTCAATTCTTTTACAAACAGCCTTAAATCATAGTCCTACCAGATGTCAACAGTAGAGTTTTGGAAAAAATGATAGCACATAATAGACACTACTAACAGCAGGGACACTGTGGGTAATGTTAACAAAATTGCCCATTAGTACTGCACACTATTCAGAAAGAATACAAGGTTCTTGAATATGTCAGTGGGAATCACTAGGTGAAATTTCTTAAAAGTGGTAAAACCAAATTCTGCAATATTTGAAATATTAAATCTAGCTTTTGAGAGCAACAAATTATGGTTGGCTGCAAGCATGAGAGCAACATAAAAAATAAATTTAAAAAGTCAGTTAAATTAGGATTGGATGATAAATATCATTGAATCAATTATCTTTGTGATTCTGCAAAGCAATGTTTACTTAGAAGTAATCTTTTTTGATGTCAAATTAATTTTTCTCCTGACAAATGCTTCATTCACTTATACATCAGTGACTTACAGATGAAAAGAAACACACTAACAAGGAGTTATGATTTTGAATTTCATCTAAAGTTAAAATGGATTTATGGCATATTGCTGTAATTCTGTGTCTCGACATAATTGATGGATAAGATGCATCACCATCATATTATGGGCTGTCCATAGTATCCCAAGACTACCATTCTGTGTTTTGTGAGTCTGTGCATTCATGTGAGACTTATTATTCTTGTTTAAGCAGTTATAAAGAATCAACTGGGAGTCTTGATAAAAAAATTACAACAGTATCTGGTAGCTGCCAAGTACATGCATTCCCTTCAAAGACATTTTCAATGGTACAAGATGTTTGAAAATTGTCTTAATCACAAATAGAATCACAATAGAGAAATACTGGCTTTCTCAGGAACAACACTTTGATCTGGATTCTGCAGTTGTTCTTGAGGACTCTGTGGTCAGCAGAGGAGCACCTTTAATGAGTGCCAAAAGCAACTATCTTCCGAAAATCAACACAAATATTGATTTAAATTGCTGTTGCTTGAATGAGACTGACAGAGTTGGATTAACTTCCTTCTTTAAAGTACTAAAAACAGTTTTTTATATTGATTAGCATATGCTATAGATGCTAGTTTTTTATGGGGTTTGAAGGCAAAAAAAATTAATCTATTTGTGACCTGAAAATTACAACATCTCCTCCCTTCTCCCTCCCCCTCCCCAAAAAAGCCCAAAACAGAACTGGAAACAAAAAGCAGAAGGATATTCAGGATAGTTGGCTCATTCTCTATTCTCTAAATAGGGTGAGACTAGTAGTGGTAATATTTTCCTAGGCATTACAGGGGAAAAAAACCCCAAGACTGTAAAAATGAGACTGAGGTCTGTTCATAGTAATAACATTTTTAACACAACAGTGTTCAAGATATAAGCTGTAAGAATCATGGCCTTGCAGATTAATTCAGATGGGCAGAAATCTCTGGAACAATCCCCTTGTCAAACCAAGGTCAACTTTAAAGTCAGACATAACTTCAAATTTAGATCAGATTCTTCAATGTCTTTTTGAATCTTGTTTTGAGTACCTCTAAAGGTGGATGTTCCACAGTCACTTTGAGTACCCACATGGTTAGAGAAAAAAATTGTAATTTATAGAAAAAGCTTGTAATACTTAATGAAAAGTCCCCTTATTTCCTTCTCCTTTATTACTGATACCATTTTTTGATACTATAGTAAAGGAATTATATTTGTTTTGTGTCTGTGGTTCCAGATACCTACATACTTAAAGATCATAGGAATGTCCAGTGTATTCATTCCATGGAGCTCAATGACCATAATTCTGAATTGCTCTTTTGAGAATAGTTTCCCTCATGCTTTCTGCACTCTTTATTGTACAGGACAAGAATGAGAAAGAGGAAGACAGCATAATCAAACCCTAAAAAACCTCATATGATAAGAAACTATGATTATATATTATACTGTCAAGTTCTTATTGATCCACTTAAAGGCACATTGACCTTAATATTAATGTGCTTAGCTAAAAATGTCATTGGAAAAGACTATAGTACTAAATGTTCAATGACATAAAATGTGCATGTCTACTATGAACAAAACCAGAGCCAGTGATGAAGAAATGTAACCCTAATAAGGTCATCTGCTTGTCAGGAAGCTCTCAGCATCTGCTGTTATGAAAAATGGCGATTAAGGGTGTTACCAGGCCAAAGGATACTATTCTTCATGGAAAGATATCACTCTGAAATGAACAAAAAAAATATTTTTTTGTTGCAGACAGGAAAGGTGGTTAAATTATACATGTTTATTTCAAAAAGATTAATATCAGGATGCTCTTGATATATAATGAGAAGTAACAGCATGATAGCTTACAACAGTAAACAGAAAAGAGTTTATTGATTATTTTGTCTGCCTGAGATGTATTTTCTTATATGATATAAAATCAGCTTAGAGGGAATAACCTTTATTCAGAGGAGATGCTGAACAGAAACACAATTATCTGTGCACAAACTAACTCCAAAACCACATTTTTCAAGAGTTAGGGACTCTGAAGAAGTGGAGATTTTTGGACTGTGCTGGGTGTGGGTGCCCAGGGTGCTGCAGGGGTGGCCTCCATAGGAAGAAGCCACAATATCCTAAGACAGCTGGTTCCAACAGAGCCACCACAGCGCACCACTGAGCCCAGCAGCCACCACAGCAGCACAATATTCAAAATTCAGCAGAAAACAGCACTTTCCACCTCCCTTTGGGCTGCACTATGACCTCAGAAATACTCATTAGGCCTTGGCCTTGATGAACAGCACCTGGGCTAAGCTGCTCTTGAGCTTTTCACAGACACTCTCTGTTCCCAGGAACTTGTGATGCCCAACAAGCCCCTTAAAACTTTTGGTCAGTTCCAGGACTAATTCTGGCAAGAGGGTCCATTCTGAGCTCCATGACTCAAAGGAGATTCTCCCTTATTCCCTTCTACCCTTACCGTTTCCTACCCTTACCTTTTTTCCATTTCCATCTTCTGCATAGATCCCTTTACATTGATTTTAATTTTAGATTGATTTTAGATTTTAGTCTGATTTTTCTCTCTGGGTCTTAAACGTGTAGCAAGTCATAGAGTAAACCTTGCCAATGAACTTTGCTTTGCTCTCACGTTAATAATACTATTATTTTGCTGATATCTTTACTGGTGATTCTTTGAGTGACATAAAACACTCATTTGCTACAAGGGGAGAAACAAAGCTACAAGGGAGGAAAACAAAAATAGTGAGAGAATGAGGAGGAGAGGGATCCACTGGAGCAGGTAAAAAGTGTCAGGAGAAAGGGGCAGGAAAGAGAAACTGATTCCAGGCTACTTAGCTGGGGGAGAGGTAGAGGAGTCTGGGGGGAACCTGATCTTGGGAGAGTGGGGAGGGCAAGAACATTGCTTTAATGTTCTTTTTCTTTGTCTTCATCTGGAAAAAAAAAAATTAATTGGTAATAAATTAATTTTGCCCAAATCTAGTATGTTTTGTCCATGACAGCATTTAGTAGGCCACCTGTTTCCTGTTCTCTTCCCTTGTCCCATTTAGGAGTGGCAGTGTGCAAGCAGCTGGTTGGGAGTTTGGCCCTTAGTCAAGGCCAACCCACCACACTGACCCATCACACTGAAGATGGGGAAATTAGGTTTCCCTTACCCAAAGTTTTCTCAGTTTTACATCAAAGATCAATTTTTTTTAGACTACACATAGAATACTGCTGTGGTTAATTTGCTGCTCCTAAACCAAAAGCAAAACCCAAAAAGGTGACAGCTCATTAAGTTGTAGTGGTACACAACAGATGCATGAATTTACTAAAAGAGCTCAGACTAAGAAACTGGATTGCCAGTACTGATTTGTTTTGGTTTTGGTTTCTTAAACTGCCTGTTATTTTATTTTTCTTATTTTGTCCTCTTCATATCAATGTATGGATAATTATATTAATATAGTCTGAGGTGTCAGTAGGAAGTTAAGGATATTGCAAATGACTAACATCTTATTTTGCATTACTGAAAGACTTAGAAAATATTCAGTTAGAAATGAAAGGTAGTCATTCTCAGTGATCCTTGGGAAACCCTTCCAACTCAGCATATTCTTTGATTGTGATGAAAAGAGGGAGAGGAGAGGAGAGGAGAGGAGAGGAGAGGAGAGGAGAGGAGAGGAGAGGAGAGGAGAGGAGAGGAGAGGAGAGGAGAGGAGAGGAGAGGAGAGGAGAGGAGAGGGAAAGGACTTGAACACTTAGATCAAGGCAATGAAGTAACTAGATTAAGTGCCAATGGCAGGTGAAATGATAAACAGGTACAATCAGATGAAATTATAAATAAGGTGAAATGTTAGGATACAGAAACTCACTTTGTTTGAAAGCTGGCATGTATGTCTTGTGGCAGGGTATCAAAAAAGTTGGCTGTGAGACAGTTTCCATTGAAAGCGTGTTGAATAATCCAATCTGCTCAAGTTCAGTTGTGTATAAATGTGGTATTCACAATCTGCATATACTTCAAATGACAACATTGATCATGTGGTTCATTTTTTGAAAATTATATTCAATGAATCTTATACAGAGAAGCTCGCAGCAGAAACATTTACCCACTTATTTTTCATCCACTCTTCTGAAATGTTATGTTGTATGATTGATAGACCTTACACGGATTACATGGAGACATCAAGTTTAAAGTAGCAAATATCATTTTCTCAAAGTAGTATCATAATTCATAGTCCATTATATGATAAAGTACAGAATGGAGCTGAACCTAGTGAAGGAAAGCTGCACAATGTAATTATCGTTATTCCAAATGTTTCTGTCATTTTAAATAAAGAAAACCATAGAGACTTGTAAAAATCATTTCATGATTTAATGATACCAGAAAAATCACAAAGTGAGCTCACATAAATTGCTGTAGTGTTTTCATTCAGCTTTGTTGAAACCCTGAATCTCTGATAAACAAATTTTCAAATAAAAGAATCAGAATGAAAATTATATTCATAAATATGTACAAGAACACAGTTCTATTTGCTATACTCAGTTATGCAAAAATTAGAATTACTGTTATCTTGTAACAGACAAATGAGGTTGTTAGGATGACCTATTAAATATGAGAGAATTGTTAAAGATGATTATCCACTTGTTAAAGATGCTGTGGAAGTTTGAAGTATTCTCAAGGATAATTTCTTGCTTTTCCTAAAAGGAGGTTTTCTCCTCTCTTTTTGTAGTCACTAAACCTAATAATCTCCATTCTAGGGATGGAAACTAGTTACACCCTAGAGTCAATGCTATACTTAAGGCACACAATCAGTGACATTATCATTACAGAAGATGCTCAGTTTTCCCACTGAGTTCAGTGAATTTGAAAATCCCTTCTGTTTCTCAAAAGGCATTTTCTTTGTTGCAGTAGATACAGCAGGCACTGAGCTTCTGGACAGCTTTGAAAATTTTGGACTGAAGTGTAACTCTTTTCCTATAGTCTTTCACATTATAATAATGATTCCTTCCCTTTCAGTGTAGCATTAATCAAACCACATCTGAGCTTACTGAACAACCAGAAGTGAAAAACATAGTTCAATCACAGTATTTGACTTGAAATTCAGTTGTATGGGGATATATCTGTGAAGGATGGGAGTTGGGGCAGCAGATTCACTTATGTTCATTCCATTTCTTCTCAGTCAGGATTAAGACATGTCTAGCTATAGAAACAGGACCAGAAAAAAAATTAGACATTGGTTTAAATCCATATTATTCATACTATACACATTTTATGCCTTCAATCAATTCAAGCTTCTGAATCTCATATGGAAAGTAAATTGGTGTACTATAATTGCCACTACACTGTGACGAAGTAAAGAATACTGGGAATGAGACATAGTATTATTTTTTCTCTATAACCCAAATGTCACAGTATGTGATGTGGCCGGTTTCAGTGGGAAAATCCTGCAATGACTTGTCTATTGTGGGTAAGGAGTAAATTCCTACTTCCTTTTCAAAGCAAAGAGCAAACAAGAAAGGAATAAACTTCTCTGAAGTTTAGTGCCTCCGATTCTTGATTGAAAATCCTTCCTACCTTTCATTTTAGTGATCTTGTTTCACTCCACACAACTTTTGATGTAATGATTCCAGCTACCATTTTTCACAGTGACTTTTAGGGAAAAGACACATGCAGTCACAGAAAGCACAATGTGAAGACACGTACAATCCACCTTGCAGCAGCCTAGAAAAGGTTAATGAAAACTTTAATTACAAATCCTTGCTATGAAAAAGACAATTAGAAACAATTGCTGTAAGAGACTATAGGAGGAGCAGTCTCAGGAGGAGCTGCTGAGATTTTAAGCTCTGATGAAAAAGTGCTATGAGATGAATATAATTATAGCTAAGTAAAATAGTCTGCTAAGTAAAGGAAGAAAATCCACAGAATTCATGGAAGATAAGAGGTAGAAATATACTTCTGACACTTATCTTGACCTCTATGACAAGACACCTGAAGAAGAGTAAAGCCTTTGTTTTTAACTCCAAGAGCTGTAGAAAGGATCTGGGGATAAAGACTGAAGCTGACAGATAGCTATCTTGCGTGTGTGAAAATCCTAACTAATTCTGTTATCTGAAAGAGAAAGGTCTGTTCCTCAGACAAATGGAAAGATCACATTTATATACTGGAAAGGCTGTTAGACCATACATAAAATGGCTGTAGCTCACTGCCATGTAAAAGTTGAGAACAGATCAAACATTAAAACTCCTATTGAGATTGTTGGCTAACGTGCATATACATTCAAAACAAATAAGGTACTGACCAATATTTACTAGCTTGTAATTAGACAACTTTTGTTGTCTAACAAAAGTTTTGTTCAGACAGACAAGATCGAGCATTTATTGTTGATTGATGGGATACTATTTTACCTGCTATCATTAAAAAATAAAAGAGGTGGATAAATAAAATAATTTCTGACTTTAAAGATTGTTTAGTGGGTGTGTGTAGAATTTAAGACATTTACTTTAAAATCAAGACTAAAACCTAGTGTCCTGCACTGACTCTTATTTAGCTTGAATGTTCATCTGGTCTTAATTTCTAATATACAGCAACTTTTACATCTTTGGCATCTGGTCTTAATTTCTAATGTACAGCAACTTTTACATTAACTTGTAAAACATTTTACAGAACTCTGATTCGAAGCATTTGGCAAACATTTAATAAGAATGTATTGGGAATGTATATCTGAATGCAAGAATCTTAAAATTAACAGATACAATCTGCAAAGCTCTTAAACCAACTTTTGTAGCCATAAGTTGCTGCAAATTTTCTAGGTAAATTTTCTGAAGTGCCTGGTTCTTTTCTGAAGTATTTTAAATTTAACTAAAATTCGAATTAAATGTTTTAAGATATACAACCCTAAAACAGCAGACAGTGTTTTTCAACATGAAATGTTGAAGTGTTCTAAATGAATCTCTAGCAGCAGGATACATGAAAATGTACTTATACAATCTTATGCCCAGACACAATTATCCATAAATTACATATCCACTCCTCTGGAAGCATGCCAATGGAAAAGTTGGCATGCTGACCCTCAATGTGCTTGCAACTTCTAAATTTCCTACTTTTATCCTGAAAATATGGTAAATATAGCAGTGAGTAATAGCAGAACCAGGGAATCCAAAATACAGCAGGGACTTTTGACCTGTTCCTTAATCTGGTAATTTTTCTGGATCATGAAGGGAAAGGGAGGTTTGTTTTGGTTTTTTTTGGTTTTTTTTTGTTTTTTTTGTTTTTTTTTTTTTTTTTCCTGCAAAAGGCTACAATTGATCTATGTTTCTACTTTGATAACTGAACATTATTTTTTATTCCCTGAATTTGGCCTTTCCTATCACCTGGAAAAATCACTTTGTAGTGATACCACACAACTGTAAAGATTTCAAAAAACCCAAACAGTTGAAATATATGGAAGTGCATGCTATATGAAATGTCTTTCTTTTTCAACTTAATGGGACCTGTGAATACTTTTTGGTTGATCTTTTATGATAGAAACTTAACATTAGTTCTGTTATTTTTTAGGAACAAAAGTAAATTTAACTAGTCTCTGATCTCAGAAAACTTTCTAGGGAATGTTATTAGACATATCCAGGCTTCAGCCTTCTGGCATCTCACCTGTCCTGCTGGAGCTCTGCAGGAAGTCCTGAAGGTTTGACAGGTTAAGCCAATTCTCAGAGTGACCTGCAGAAATTTTTCTTAATCTAGACTGCTTTGAAAATTTTGAATCTAAACTTAAATTTATATACACTTATTGATTATGTTATTGTCTAGTATTCCAACACAGAAAGATTATTTGAGTCCAAAAATCTTACACTCATTGACTCTCATTGTCAATTTTCAGTCCCTTCCAATAATCAGAAAACTTTGCTTGACTCTTCTTTTAAGATATTTACAAATAATATCTTCGCTGTATTTTCTCTGATTTGTATGCTGTGCTTCATGCAGAATTTCAGATTTTTCTTATTAAGCCTAAATATTTTTCTAAGTTTGTGTACTCTAAAAGCATATTTTAGAATCACATTCTAACCATCAGTAGGTTTCTTATACTCACTCTTGCTTGTGCTAACTTCTGTGACCTTTTTGTTGAACATTTTACAACCAGAGGAAAACAAGCACACACGTACTAGTTTTAGAAGCTGCTTCTTGATGTTATTGGAAGTAGAGTTATGGTTTCATCTGACAAAAATTTAAGAGTAATCTTGGAAACTTTTAAATGTCTTTAAATAATATCTAAATAATTACAAACAATGTAGAAAAAACTTTGTATTTTGCCAAAACCTAATCATAGAAGTAATAAAATTGAAATCAAATGAGTCCATGGAATATTTTTTTATTTGACTTTAGTCAGGCCACTTGAGAAATTTACAAGTTTACCTTTGAAGCAATTACCTGATAATTCACATAGCATATTTTTTTTCTCTTCTTTGTTCTTGATTCCTCTATCTTTTGAAACATCTTTAATTAAAGCAAGTTAGCCACTGGGATCTTAATCTAAAATAATTTCTTCTTATCTTATTTTGTTCAGAGTTGTCACACTATTTAAGATTGGACTCCATAAATACAGCCTTGAGGCAGTAGCAGCTGTGCCTCTTTTTCACCTCTGCCTAGTTTTTGTAAAAATATCTGATTGTGTCTTTAGTGTACCAAAAGTTGAGTGAATCTAGGTTGAGTCCCAAGAGTCTGACAAGTATCAAGCTGCTTGCTGAATTTTACAATTGCTTGACTCTATAAGAATACAGAGTTATCAAAATGGAGAAAAATGTATTTATGAGCATGTGGTGCTTCAAATTATCCTAAAAAGTAATGCTTAAATCCCTTCTCACACACTCCTTCTCTCTTTCTTTTTGTCCTGACAAGCTTACACCTAAATATAATTATTAATGTCATCAAGCACTTAGTATATACTTACTTTAAATTACTGTCCTGAAAGATTCAAAAGACAGAACCTCAGAGTTCAAGTCCTGGGGCCTCTGAGGATATATCATAAGACATCATAAATGTGTCTTTTTCTGATGTTAACATTTCCACACACAAACTGGTAAAAATAACTAATCCCACTAGCTCTGGTTCATCACAGATCTCCTGGCAAGGCTGAGGCATATTAGTACATCCTAAACTTGTGTTGTTACCAGAGATGGTGGAATTAACAGTTAACAGCCATGCAAAAGAAAACTTTAATGTGTTTCACTTGCATGAGAACAAAGAACAGTCACTTTGTGAAGAAAAGGTCTTTGATGCCAACTTTTGATTTCTTTGATTTTATTTTACAAGATTTTACAATATTTTACAAATTTACAATTTTACAAGATTTATCCACTTATATCTACTCCTTTCATAAATGCATATGTGCATGTGAACATTGTGTGAGACTCACCATGAGTCAGTTCAAATTTACTTTTCTTTGTGCAACAGAAGATCACTTTGCCACCAGTTACACTCTGACCCTATGTGCAATACATCATTTTCTGCCCAAACACATTTCACTCAGCCAGCCACTGTCCTTGAAAAGTCAAGTATTCACTTGTTTCTTTCTCCTTCACAATAAATAAAGAATTTTGACAATAATGTAGTGTGATTCTCAAGGAAAAAAAACATTAAATTTGAGATGGAGAGTTCTAAAATTGTTTTGAGTCAAACTTCCTTTTTCCAAAAGAAAAATTAATTATAGCATAAAATCTATCTTTAGCAGAAGGTGAAGTGCTAAAGCAGAAGCAAATCTTGACTCTCTGCCAAAGACAGGTAAAACAATCTTTTTAAATACCTATTTCATAAGGGTTTTACAATTTTCAAGACTGTTAATAGTGCAAGAGGTGAAAATAATGTGAAATTTCATGATGCAATAACTCAAAGGACATTTCAATTTTATTTTCTATTCCATCTTACTCATCACTAACGCTCTTGAATTTAAAAACCAGTACCTTTAATGTTCTGAAATTAAACATTCATTTCTATGATTTTTTTTTTTCAAAATATATGGGGGGATGCAGTGCTTACAGCAACTAATCAGAACAAAACAAATAAGTCACAGAAACAAAACACATGGAGAAATAAAAAAAAAAAATGAATACAGCACTGATGGTAAAATTTTCTTAATGCAAAAATTAATTATTATTTATAAAGAAACCAAGAATTAAAACTAAAGAAGACTCAGGCATAAAATTCTATTTTTTGTTATCATACATCTAGGACTTATACATAAAAATGTTTCAGAGCAGACATACACAAACACAGATGCAACATTGAATATATCAATAAAATAGCATATACCTATATAAAAAATATATGATATTTTTATCTGTTCAAACAAGTTGTAATGAGATATACTTCTCAGAAACCTTAATAGGAAGCTGAAACTGTTTTCCATGCAAAGAAAAATCTCGAAGACCTGTTATTCCTGCCTCCTGTCTCTGTGTACATCCCAGTTACTTCGTTGTGAGTTGTTACATGCCCCTAACATGATGTCCATGCCTCAAGAGTATGGCCTGATAACATGCAGTGCATAAAAATCTTTGCATGAACACTTAAATTTTGAATCCTAAAATAACACTTTCATAGTGATTTTGCTGTGGCAGTAATTGCATCTAATGACACTACTTACACATCCATAGTTAACTGTGAATAAAATAGTTAAGTCCAACAAGTGGAAAGTGGTAAGCAGCAATCAGAAATGTTCAGGTGCCAAGATCTGTAAAAAATTTGCCTTTCTTACTCAGAATTAATATGGTAGTAAGAATCCTTGCAAAATACTAAGTCCTTTTCATCCCACATTGTACTCTCACAGTCGATACCACTCTTTGTAACCTCCCTGAATGCAAATCTATCCTCAATGACAGGAAGTCGCCTTATTGTCTGTTTTTTTTTTTTCTTTCCCTCTCTTGCTTTTACATCTGTGAAACTTTTTTAATGACAATGAAATTGACATTGGCTTTAAGATTATCAGAGGGACTTGTAAGGATAACGAAGGCTGAAGTTTAATATAGTGATGAGATGGAGGTCAATGGAAGTTGCTCTGTGCTTAACAGTCATGAAACATTGAGTTTGGAGCTTATATTCAAATTACTCAACCCATTATAGTTGGTGATATTGCTGACAGACTTTTCTGTGTTTCCTGTTTTTTCCTCTCTATTTTTTAAATTTTGTTTTGCTTTGTTGATGGTTTTGCTTTTTGCTGGTTTTGTTTTCCTTAATAGTGTCTTCCTTAGTGCTGTGTCAGTTTTGTTTTCATTACAACATTGTGGAGGGAAGAAAGGGTACAAATTGTGCCAGGACAGAAGCTGATGCTGGAGAGAGAAATGACAGGCTCAGTATTTTACAGTGTGTTAAAAGTGGATCTAAGACTTTGAAAAAGTGTAATTAACTTTATTGAACATGTAATGAAGTCTGCATTCACTAGGGTTTTTTTTCCCCAACCAAAATGATGAATCAGTGGCTATTTAACATATAAACATATTTATCCTTGTTCAAAAGGCTGAATACTCTGAATTGAACATTGATGATTGCTGCTTTATATGGAGAGGCACCTCCCTACTGCTCTGATTTCTCAACAAAAATTTTTGAATCCTTCAGCAAGGGAGAAAGAACAATATCCTAATAACTCGATGGTAATTTACAAACAATTTATCTGCTACCATAGTTAGTGCATTTTAAGACTTTATAAATAAGCATCTTGAGCATTTTCCAAGTGTACCTAGAGCAGTCACTTTTGAGTACTAGGCTTTTCTTCCAAAGAACAAAAAAATAAGTGGATGAGGCAGAAGAATAATTTTAAGGTATTTCAAACTCTAACA
>JAHXMQ010000807.1:32350416-32372466 GCA_020466415.1 Ammodramus savannarum pratensis
TCATGGGGGCACTGGCTTTGTGCCAGGCTCAAATCATGACAATATATAACATCTTTCTACCTCTGGAGAAATGTGCAGAGATTCGAGGTGGTAAAAAACTGCCCTGTCATTCTGTCAAGGTATAAAATAGAAATATTTTTTTTCAGTCCTACTACTTCTGGTCTTCTCAAAGCTCTCATTGTCCCACCAAATTTTGGTAACTACCAATAGAGAATACTAAAAACAATATTGGATTTGAAATAATATGTAGTCACTCTTGATTAATATAGGAATGTACTGTTCTTGCAAGAGAGAGCTTAAATATTGAGAAGGAGAAAATGTTTTATTTCAAAACAAAGGCATCCCACTGCACCTCATCTAGAAAAATGTTACTATATAACAGATTCAACATTTCAAACCTATGTTTTTCAAATAAACATTTCATAAGTTTTACATGTGATGGTCAGAACTGAGAAAGCTGAAAAAAGTGAAGGATTGAAACTCTGCAGATGTCAGTAAAGGGAATAAGAACAAATGTTTTTCACTCTAGGTGTGTAAATTCTAATGCTTTAATTAAATAAGTATAAATAAATTCTCATTGACTGGAATTACAATCTAACTTCAGAGTTAGGATAAAAAGAAAAAAAAACACATATTTAGACATTTTTCTACCTTGGAGCTACAATGCTAATGTTAAAAAAGGCAAAACTAGATCTAAAGAAATATAGCTTGATCCCCATGACAGCAGAGTCAGGAGACATACATAAGATTATAAGTTTTCTTTTTCTGGGAATAAAATAAAACTATAAATAATATAGATAAGCAGCAAATCTACTTCATTTTGTGTTATCAGTCTTAACTCCTTGTCATTACCCTAGATGATGCCATTTTGTTCTTTTCTCTGTAATTTTGAGTCATTCTTACACCATGAAGTGCTGAGACTCCTCTCTGCCCTTTTCACTTCAGTAACCCATGCTCTGCAATCCACACCTGCCTCAGTGCGTGGTATGAAAGCTGAAAGGGAACTGATGCCATGACATCCAGGCTAGCTGAAGGGAGGCTCTGAGACCATCAGTTGGTGGTTACCTCATGCACCCTTTGGACTTTATGTTTTGTTGCCTTGCCAATGGAAATAGAAGATAGTGTTAGTGTAAAGAGGCTTTTCTTAGGAATTTCATCCTATCTTTCAGGGAACTGCTTTGTTTCGAAACCTGTCTTCTACTGCAGGTCAAGGAGAGAACAAAATCTCCAAATGTGTATCAAGTTTATCTGAAAAGAACCTCACTTTCATCAGCAGTTTCATTTTATGTATGTGTTTCCATATCTTCCTAGATTTGCCTTCTTTTATATTTAAAGAATTTGGAAGGGAGCAGTAAATAATAGTGTCATCCAATGACACTTTCATAACATTAATATAATTTTTTCTGCTTGATTGGGAGCTAGGTTTATATTTTAAAATATTTGTTGATTATTATGGTCTGAGTGAGTATCCAGAAATCTAGATCGTTTTGTTATAAATTTCAGGGGTTTAATTCCAGGTTGCATAGTTCAGTAGATCTTTTAGAGCTGAATCTCATTTGAAAAACCTGACGGCACTCCAGACCTCATTGGTGCTGACTCTCATCTTATGTTTCCTTTTGAAAACTGCTACTTTCCCTCTGCTATAGAAGCTCTATATTTCCTCTCACAAATTTCAAGCACAGCTTAGAGCTGAAGTTCATGATGCACTGAAGCCTCACTAGTAAGCTGAGCCCCTTTTGTAGCGACTGAAAGACTGATTTAAGCACTTTAACAGCTATTACAAGCCTTTATTGTATAATTTTTTTCTTGTCTGTTGTTCTAGGAATTTCTAGAGGTTTCAAAGATAATTTGTTTCTGTGCCTGACCACATTTAGTAGGATTATTTATTATCCCCTAAAGAAGAGAACATTTTAATTATTTTTTCTTGTTGATTATTAAGTGGAAGGTAAATACTTGTGGGCAATGCAACACTTAAAGCTGAGTTGCTGCTTAGTTCTCCCTATGCACATGATATACTTGCAGACAGTTTACCATAAAAGAAATTAATTATGATTGGAAATACCTGTTGTGAATTGTGAACTCAGAACAGAATGTGTTGCAGCTATGAGAACATGGCCTTCTTTTACTTTGCAGTAAATTTGATTTTTAATTTTGGTCATTATGCCTTAAGCTTTGCCAACATTTTTTGCTTTACTAGCAGGAAAAAAACTTAAATCAGCCCATCGAATACCTAACCTGTACTTCTTAATACCTATTTTTGTCTACTCACAAAATTACACCGTTATTTAGAGTTTAAGAGAACAGTGAAACTTTTAATTAAAACTGTGTAGGATGATTACTATGTTGATTAAACCTGGTTTTGAAACCAGCCAGTTTATCGGCATGAGCACAGCATGACTTGCTTTTTACTAAAATCCTCATTAAGGTTACATCTGCTTTCCTCAATTTCTACATCAAAAATGACCTTGTGTTTACTCTGTTTTATGACTACAGAAATTCTCAGTGAAAGTGCCCTTCAAATCTGTTAGCAATTGTGTCCCATGTCTCCTGAATATTTTCAAACTGGGTGCGTACAAATCACCTCAAGTCAGGATATAGCTCACCCCAAAAGTCACTGCTGACATTATCTACTATCTTTGCTTCATGGCCCTGGCAAAAGGAAATCTCAATCAATAGTAAGCTTTAAACTTTATCCTATTTTTTGTGAGAGCATGAGGATATAAAGAACAATGGGACTAAAACACCCTGCTGTTGTATCACATAAATCTCTTCTGTTACCCTTTAAAGGTTAGAAATTGCATAAAATTTAATATGACCATCACTGGTGTTCTAATGTATCCAAGAATGTACATTAACAGAAAACTTTATACTCATTCAGCTCATGATTTTTTTACATACTTTACTTCCATTGTTCAGAAAAATATCTGGAAAAATCACAGACAGCAACCTTAAAGCAGCTTAAAAATTTTTGCACCATTCTAATTCTCCTTGTGTCTTTCTAGCAGGAAATATGAAAACAAACCCTCCAGGATATTTGAATCTAAATATTAAGTACTGAGCCCACTCAAAGCGGGAGAGGTCTAGAAGCTGTTCAGTACTCTGGTTTGTTCGTTTGCAACCAACATTGTATCAACAAAGTAGTTATTAATTACTCCCTTAAGCAATCTATCAAAATCCTTTCATAGAACTTGAACTGTGTTTGTCGAGACAGTAACTTACCTTAGAATCTTTGAATAATTCTATCAGCAAGCTTGGTGACTTAACTTCTAGAAGACTAGAATTCCTCGTTTTGCTTTTAGAAAAATTATAAAGTCAAGATCATATTTGTTTCATCAAATAAAAATTAAATATTTTTATTCTTATTATGCTAATGTACAAACAGAAAAACTGGTTATGTTGTATTTTTCAGCTGAAAATATGCCTGAAAAGATCACAACTAAATCTACTCTGAGTTGGATGGGATGTCAAATAGCCAGTAACAAGTCCTGTAGCACTTGGAAAGAACATCCCTAAAGGCTCAGCCAAAGGAATAGGGTTGAACACTACACCAATAACAAGCATACCAAAGAGGATCTGGAAAGAATAAATGCTGTCATTTAAGAAAGTGTTTAAAGTATACCTTAAATACATAATTGCTTTAAATACAACTTAAGTCAGTTTCTGGGGCATTTTATTCAAAAGCAGGTCTTCTGTAGCAATGAAACCTGGGATGGAATAAAACATAAATTCCTTCAGACACAGTGAAGTTACGCAATGTAAGTATGCCAGAAGACCATACCTGGAAAAAAAGATCTTTGCTCCTACCCTGCTGTGAAATCCACAACAAACATATTCAGTTGTATTTTCACCTTGAGTAGTCCACAGTCATCTCTTCCTTATGACACTGTGATCCTCCTCTCAACAGTAAATTAAGGCATTTTTGTGAAATAATACTCTACAATCTGACAGATCAGCACTGTATACTCAGCCAGGGCAGTGTAAACAATTTGTATTTCAAAGTAACTCTCATAGTTGCTAAGCTCATGGGGAATATTACTTATAAATCATTGTACTAGATACCAATCATATGCAATTTGCTACTGCTATTGTAGACCAGCAATTTCAATTGTTACTGCAATTTTAAAGATAAACTTGGGGAAACTAGTAAATACAAGGTATTTCTGTTATTTCAGAGCAGCTTTCTCTGGCATAACACTGTCTTTATCCTTGAATAGAATTTATATTAAAATTTGCAACTAGACAGGGTAAGGAATTACTACAATAATGTAATTTTCAGTATACTCAGAGAACTAAGGTTTGTTAAACCCAGAAATATTTTCATGAAAATATTTTGTAGTAGTAGTACTAATAGGAATATCAACTCAAAATATGTTTCAGTCTTCTTTGGCAGAAAACACCAACTCCATTTTCTCTTCTCAATTCACCAGGAACTTCCAGATGATCACTAATCCAGATAAGTATTCTAACTTTCACACTATAAAGAGTATTTATCCACCTTAAATGTTGGGGATAAACAGTTTTGGTAGCTTCATTTTTTCCAAAAAACCTCAGCTAAAAGAAAGAAAAAAGCATAAAAAAACCAAACCAACAAACAAATTAAAAAAAAACAAAGCAAGTAAAAACCAACAAACTGAACTCAAAAAACCCTAAGACAATCAATCAATAAACCAAAAAATAGTCATAGACTCTAAAAGAATTTACTGGCAACCAAATTTTTAGGGAAAATATTTAAAATGTGCTTAATTTAATGAACATAGTTGATCATGGTCCTTGGGATTAGATGTTTTCTGTGAGTGGTCCTCAAATTCCTCTGTGCATAGTAATCTTATCTGCTACCATGCCAACATCACTGAACCATCAGTAATATTTTCTGAGCTAATCATGAAGTAAATTCACTGATAACACAGGTGTAAATAAATTGTTGTGTTAATATGTTTTGTGTTTATCAGCTGCATCTTTAAAGCTTATCCTTGTCAGGAGGTAGTAGTGTCTAGTCAAGCTATCTGACAGCACACCATAAAATACCTCTGCAATCCATTTCTCATTAAACAAATGAGGTATTTATGCAACTCATGTATTTAATTTGAGATTTTTTTATTATTTAACTTCAAGGAAATTGCATCAAGTTAGGTCTGGAAGAAAGGCTTCTTGAAATCATGTAAGAAGAAATTTTATACTCTTTCATGATGAATTTATTATTTTGTCTACACTGAATGGAGCATTTTCTGAATCCAACTGATCTTTGAACAAAATCCATCATGAAAAAATCTAAAGATGATATTTTATATGACAAAGCTAACTAGCATCAAACTATTAAATTGCTAGATCAACATCTTCAGACTAAAGATCTGGTCATTTCCACATGAGACTTCATAAAGCATCGTTCTATGAATGGGTTTTACTCGAGCTGGAAAACAGCTGTTTTCCCTTGAAAGAATGCTTGCAAAGACTGAATGGAAGAAACCAATATTATCAGAAGTTTGTGTTTAAAAAATAGTGAAATGCCTCTTGTTCTATTTAATTAGAATACCTAAATGCCTCTTTTTCCTATTTCTACTAGCAATCCCCTGTATGAAAATATTATTATTATGGGCATTATTAAATATATCTTGCTTAATGACCCAAATCTCATCTCTCCTGCTACATCCTTTTCTTAGATAGAGTCCAACAGAGAAAAAGAAAGAAAGAAAGAAAGAAGCAATGGCTTTAGCAAGGACAAAGTAGAGGAGATGTTGCCAGGGAGACAGAGCAGGAAGCTCTGAGGATGTTTACATGGAAGTGCTGGAGTGAGCTATACACACATAAATGGGGCACCTGAAGCACAGTATCCAAAACTATTCAGTGAAAGTGAACCTGCAGTTTTGTCTTTTTTGATAATTGCATGATTCCATTAAAGTCACACAAACCCAAATGCTAGCGAAGCTGGAAAATGACATGGAAATCTGCTTTTTCATCAGACAAAATTCAGGAGGACAGAAAGATTTGCATATTATTATACATTGTTCCTGTAGCCGCAGACTTTCAATAATTCAATTCTCTGCTGCATGTTAAAGGGTTATTCAGTTATAAAATAGAAAAAGATAGAAAATACATAAAGAACAATTATTGTAAAGCAATGCCTTTGTGCTGTACAGTATTGAAATGTAAATGACTGAGGAGTTTACCAAGTTTTTATTGATTTTCTTCATGAAGCAAACTTTGCAGATAAATAAGCTAGCTTTTGTGTAATGCAACTTCCCACTGACCTTCATCCAAATAGATCTTTAGAAGCTTGTAACTAGATATGTATTAAAGGAGCTCACCCCTCTATCTTCTGAAGTGCCACATGAGAAAGAATAGTGAAACTGGTCTAGTGCTACGTGATGTGTAACTCTAATTTCATTCATAAAATATGGTTAACTTTACAGAGACATCATTGTAATGATTTTCAACTGAATAATAAAGTTTGAAACACAGATTTATTTCTTATTTTACTGAAATAAATTTTGTAAGCTGCATTTCAGCTGAGCAGATTGTGCACACTGAAAAATAATGTACAAAACAGCAGGGTTGTTTAGCCTTGATCATTTAAAGTGAGTATGCATGTGTTATGATTTTGATATGCTAACCAAGATCATCCATTTGAAAACTGGCATCACTGAATTGAAATGCATGGGAAATCATAGGTCTGCTCCTCTTCTCATTTGTAGTATATTTCAAACAGGAATAGCATTTTAATTTTTTCATTCTGTATTTAAATTTAGTTACTTTTGGAACTTGCTGTCATGAGGTAGTTTAACATTGTCTGATTTTTTCACCTTTTCTGTCTGCATAAAATAAAACTTTCTGTTGTGTTCTCCACTCCTGTCTGTATAAAGCCTTTTAGGAGCACTATTGGTTCCGGTGCCTCCACAAAAAGTTTTTTAATAATCCAGGGTATCAGTCTGTATTGCAGTGGTCTGCTCAGAGTCCAGTATCTGTATGCAAAGTCAGAACACTCTTTTCCTTATTGAGTACCATTTCACCTTTACCATTTTTGAAATTCATGAGCCATCCCTTTGTTCAATAGGTCTATGGATTCCTCATAAATACCTCATTACTGGTGTCTACTTATTGAGTGTTGATTTTTAATTTTGGCCTTGGGAGTGTTTTGAGAAAAAACTTTTATGTTTTGTTTGTTTGCATGTAAACATACAGTGGGAGTTTGAATGTGAAAGGATTTCTGTAACTTTTCAAGGTAAATTGTTGGTAGCAACCTCAGATGCAAAAGTCCTTAATGTCTGGGTTTCCCTTCTTTAATGTTTTAAGAAAAAATGGCTTAATATTTTAATCAGAAGAATCTCTTTCTTTACTAATAAAACTACAAGGCTTTGAGTATGTTTGCCATCTTAAAAGAATTAGTGTCCCACTATTTGCAGTTAGAATTCAGTCATTCATATTGATTGAGATCAACTGAGATCAACAGATAAAGATGAAAGAATAATATACTAAGCAAAGCAGATTTTTTTCCCTTATTGAGAAAGGGTTTTTAAATCATTAATTATCACACTGTATAGCAGAACAACACTTTGCTGAAAGACTGAAAAATGTGGCGAATTTGTAAAAGTAAAGAGGTTTGAGTAGTCTGAGGTGTGTCTTCAGATCTCTATATTAAATACTTGAGCAACAGAAAAGACTCCTTTTCATTTAGCTGGCATATGACACAATAAGATTATAATGCATGTTCATCTTATTTCCAAGTAACAGCCTGGCACTTTTAGTTAAGTATTCTAATTAAAAAAAAAATAAAATAAAAATTAGGAGTAGATATTTAGCAGTGAGTGAAATTCTGGAGATAACTAAGTAACACAGGGTTTACATAATTTCCCAAACTGGTAACTTCATTTCTTTCTAAAGTGAATTCTCGGGTCCAGATTTTTGTTCACTAGTCCTGGGACGTTTTCCTCTGCTGATGGTCCACACAAGTAACACACCCAGTTAGGTATATGTTTGGAGAGGTAAGAGCATCTCCCTTGGGGCTGAGGTTTTGCATGGCTGTATAGTACCATGCTCTTATCTGTGAATCCAATAAGAATACTGTGTAAGGAGGGTAATTTTACCTGGTAGCAAAAATGGTATTAGACAACTTGTCAGAGTTCATTTTTTTTCATTATTTTGATGTCATAAAAGTCATCCTTCCTTCCATCAGAGATTCCCAGCAGATGTA
Organism: Ammodramus savannarum pratensis; assembly: GCA_020466415.1. NCBI lineage: Eukaryota > Metazoa > Chordata > Aves > Passeriformes > Passerellidae > Ammodramus > Ammodramus savannarum. The sequence goes on from JAHXMQ010000807.1 coordinate 32,358,602, forward strand.
GACAAGGAAAAAGAGCGATCTTTCAGGTCTGTCACCACCCTAGTTCTCTGAGCAGATGCCAGTAAATTGGACTCTGAACACCTTAAATACTGCTAGAGTTCCTTGAAAATGGGATATAGTTTCTTTTCTTGTGCTGGAATAAAATAGTGTTGGTGAAAGCAAAAATGAAATGTCTTTCTTCAGGGAAACTAGCATGGAAAGTTTTATTTTAAGAAATTCCCATGAGTCAGATTTTGATTATCAAGTTAGAGCAGAATTTTTGACTCTTCTGATTTTATTGAGTATTTGATTTTGAAGAGATTTATACTGCTCTATCTGCCCCAGCTGCTGAAATTGGATTATTATCTGAGAAGGTAAGTTTTCTTCTTTGAAAAAGAACTCCTGGATGACTGTTTGATTTGGGAAATAGCTTGACTAAAACTAAATACTCTGGCCCTATGGGAAAGTAAAGATAATCTAAGTTACTTATTTCCTATATCTCAAACCCATAAATAAATACACACAGTGTGAAAAATAATTTATTATTATTTTATAAATCTTTAGCAGTGGGAGAACAGGGAGAGAAACAATGTTGCAAATTTAAAGTTGACAGGTTTTTTTTTAAACCAGCTATAATTTAACTTGACTAATATTGAAGAAAATGAGCAATAAATTAATGAAATATTCACGGTCTTTTTAGCGAGGGTACTAAACTGGGGAGTACCATTCCTAAACAATTACAATTGTTTTAAGACACCAGTGAACTTTACATGAGTTGCTTACCTGGAGACACACGTTCTTGTACCTTGTGCTAGACTGTATGATTAGAAAATGCAATAATTTTTATTAAGTTTACTTAAATATCTGAATTCTCAGTAAATTTTAGGTCATTACTTAAAATGACAAGGCCACATGCTGGCCTGATAGAAGTATTAAGCTTCAAAAAGAAGATTAGGGCATGACAAGATGGAGGAATCCAAATAAATATCCTGCTCCAGCTGCCGGAGACAACTACACTTCATGTGTGTGTGTTTGTAGATATCACAGTAAGGGCCTCTGTATGTGCAGTATGTACACAGCTGCTTTTTGTGCCTGTACTCTACTGGGTATAATGATCAGCCTCACTTCTTGTTGGACCTGGGGACATGAAGGTGCACCAGCCTCACCTCCATTTGACCATCAGATTGACAACTCCTAAAAGTATCTAGCTCACTTTTTGCCTTTCAAAAATCCCCCCATAGGTCTATTTGATTTGATACAATTTTAATCACAGAAATAAACAGAATTTAAAAGGTAGGATCAATTCCCACTTTGCAAAAATTTTGGCCGCTGGTAGCGTCTCTATTTTATGAAGGCTCCTGAAAAGTTCAATTTGTGATGTGTGCACTTGTAACTGGCTTCAGACAAACTCCTAATGTTAAGTCCAGAAAAGCTTTTTCTATGTGAAAGAAAAAGTATTTGATTATATTTCTGACATTAGGAAAACCATAAAGGAGGAGAAAGAGGATGGTAGTAGGATGTAATTGATATCTCATTCACTTTTGTGAGCTGAGTTGTATAATCATCTAATCAGATTTGTTTCATATTTTTGGTCTGTGTGGCTACCCTGAAATTGATTCGAAATATTCTAACAAAGAGGCTCAAATGAGACACTTTATAATAAAGTCATTTTCATAATAGTCTCAAAATATTCCTGTCATACAGTGAGACATCCATTAAGCTGATTATCCTGGACTGATCTGCCCTATGCAGTACTGAATTGTTCCTGAGGCTTCCTGTTCTTCTGGAGGTGTTGGATCATTCAGATATAGCAAATGCTAGTAATACACATCTGTCAAAGTAATTTTGCCAGTTTAAACCATCTTTTAGAATATACTTTTGCTATTACTGAGACAGAATGATGCCAGGTGGGTAACTGAGGATTGAAGCAACCATTATAGAACCTTGTATCTGGAACAAATTCTGGGTTCTCAAATAACAGAGATGCTGAAAAAATATAATCCTCACTTGCAGTCCTGGTGACCATTTGGTTTGAATTCATCTACAGTGATATTGTCTGAAGCTTATGACAAATTCCATGAGTGTCAACAAAATAATTAAGTCAAACAAATGGTGTCTCCCTGTACTTGGGTAGAATGGTGCTGCTTAGAAATAGATCTCTTTTATGATGTTTCTATTAATAAGTAGAATTCATCAGACATATATTTAAATATTTAATAATTACCTGAATGGAAAGTGAAAGCAGCTGTAATCTATTTAAACTACTGAATAACTACTGGCACTGGTGTGCACCAGGAGGAAGTATGGGGACAAAAATTTGTTACTATCATGTAAAACTAGCAATCTAGAAATATAGTATTATAAAAAATTATCTGTGTGAAAGTAAATTCCTTTATACATTACAACAGAAAATTTAGTCACTTTAATTTAAAAGTGTACACCATTGAATAATAACCTTTTATCTCCCTTCCCTATTCAATTAGAGTGTTGCACTTGATACTGACAGAGCAAGATGTCAGCAAATAGCAAAATAGAGAAGTGTTTTGCTTCTCTGTTTTCTGTCAGTGGTCCAAACACAGATGCTGCTTACAGATTACACAGCCTTTACACTTCCTCCTATTCAGGCTAGTGTTTCTATATTACTGAAAACTCAGAAAACAAGCCTTGCATTGAATTGCACAGTTAGGTCATATATCAAGGTAGCAAAAATTGTGGTACTGTTTCTCAGCTCATTACATGTTAAATTACTGACACTCATGGTTGTGGACTTCACGCTGGCATTTGACAACAAAAGAGACTGGTTGCAGTCCAGGTGAGATAAGAGCTAGACAGTTGGTCCATTAATCAAGTGAACAATTTCAGCTTCAGAGAATGCTAGCCTCAGATGGTCTAAATTGGCTTAGTCAGTGGAGCTCTGCTGCCTCACTCCAAGGTCATGACCCCCATTTTTTATCTGATTTGTTAGTTGAGACAGCCAATGGGTTAAGCTACACAGAGAGAATATTGTATTTTAGTGCCAGACACCTGCAGTTGACTTCAAGTGATGACACAATTTTTTACATCGTTCACAAATGCCAGTATTCCTATGCTGGAAAAGCCTAATTTTTCTTGTAATACTGCATTATCTAGCCTGTGTTTCTGGTATTGGGACTAAAGTCCTATTGACTAAGACATGTCACCAAAGTAGAGATCTGAAGGAATGGTGTTGCGACCTCCTTCTTTTCACCTCTATTGACATCTTCATCCAGATATTTACAAGTTCTCAAAATCTAAGCTGTCTCTAGCCCAAACCCCTATACATACAAATCAGTAAGTGTTCAGCCCATTTCCTACAAATAATTCTCTCGGAAAACAGGGACAACCAGATGTGTTCTGCATGAGCCACTTCACGTCCACATCCAGGAGCCCTGCCAGGTGCGCTCTGCACTTGCCCCAGCAAACATTGCTGCTCTTCCTCCATATGTAGAAGTGTTCAGGCACAGGAGGAGGTGCTAGCATGGATAGAAGAGGATTTGGAAGGCTGCAAATCTCCTACAAAGGAGGAAAAATGGCCAGTTGACCTGTGCCAAGCAGCTGCAAGGTTGGTACATTCATTTCCTGCTGATTGTGGAGAAAGTCAGCTGCCGAATCAGCTTCTGGCTCTTAAATTTGCTGTGTGAAAACTATACCCCTGAGGTCTCCTCCCAGACCCTCTCTACAAGTCTGGAAACAGCATTAAAGCTCTTTGTTATTTCTCATTCTAAAAAGAAACATCAATATTAATGTCTTCTTTATTTAATAAAACAAATCCACAACAATGAATACCATGATTCCCATTTTCTAACACTCAGCATGCCAAAATTAGATATAATTCTCCCAGCGATGGACATGGCCAGCCATCACATTAGACTGAGTTTTTACATCAAGTGAAAAGCCCAATTTTTGTTTTTAAAATGAAAGAGTGTTATTTGATGAAGCACACTTTGGCTTTTCCTGCTACAGTCACAACATGACATGGTGAAAAGGCATATGATAAAATAAAACAAGAAATTACACCAGTTTATTTTGTAAACACTATTATTTGGAATTTCATTTCACATGGATAAATTTTTGAATTTAGTGGAAATTAGAAGGACTAATGTAAGTTCTATCACTATAATTGACATCCGAAGATAGTGCAAACAAAAAGTCTTACCTGGGGTTTTCTAGCTTTATATGTTTCTCATGGTCACTATAACAGATATCTTAGCTATACTGATATATTGTGTTAATGGCCCAGAATGGGAAATATATGGTTTAGAAAACTGAAACAGAGAGAGAACCAACCTGGCATCACTAACATCATAGTAACAAGGAAATAAACTGTGTCTCCAGGTTTCTCCTCTGCTTTATAATGGAGAACACAATTATTATCTGGACAGACTGCTGCAACTGTGGTATCTGCTAGGCCAGTGAAGTACCTTGCAGAAGCCTGCCTTAAACCTGAATTAGTCACATATTGCTGCTAAGTTGCTGGAGGTAAGAATTATGTGCTGCTTTTTCACCAGCCATAACAACAGGAGCAATTGTACTATTACTTGCACAAAACAAAAATTTCAAAATGTTGTTTTCAATATGACACTTTTAAACCCTGAGCACAGTAATAAGCGATTAATCTTTTTGTTAACCTCAGCATTGTCCACATTTAAAACAAAACCCAACAATAACTCACTTTAGCCTTGCTACAAAACAGTTAAAAAAATCCATTTATGCACCTAATTTTGTGCATAGTGAAGAAATACTGTTCTTTCTTTTCCGGTGCCAGGCTCCTGCAGGCCTTTTAATTGCAAGTGTATAGCTAAGAACCCTGTACACAAAGCTCTAAACCATATTCTTCTTCCCATTAACTAATGCAGAGTAGTAAACTCTGCCATTTCTAGAGATTTTGATTGAAAAATATCTGTCAGCTTTCATTGTTTCAGAACTTATTCATAAATTATCACTTTGTTTTTTGTTGAGAGGTAACAACAAGAAATTCTATATTTTGTCACTTTTAATATGGAGGAGTTATGTATGATGTGAACAGGAATGTAACTACATTTTTTCATACAGTATTCAATCATATAAATGGTGGAAAGAAAAATCAATTTTGCATATTAAACATTACTCACCAGCAGAACTTTTTAAGTATTAAATATGTGATAGGGGCTGAGAGGACACAGCAGTTACATTACAATTAACCATCACAAATACTTTCAGATATCTGAAAAGCTACTTGATTTCAGAAGAAATACACCTTTTACTCATTATGTAACTCTTGCTCTTTCCAGTGTATCCTGTAGTGAGATCCTAGAACATCAGGTAAAGTTTTATACTTATATGATTTTTATTTTTTATTATTCATCACTATGTGACAAATTCTGAATCTTCCTTGTTTAATTTACAAATTGATTCAATTTCTGTGTTTTCTTATAAAATGAAATTATTTTTGAGATGTGACAAAAATGATTTCAAATGAAACCTAAGAGAGTTAGCAAGGGGTGTACGCACATTGATGTTCTTCTGAAGTTTGATTTACCAGTATTTTCCTTAGCAAAAAATGTTGGAACACTCAGCAAAAATTACTTAAGTACTGGAGGGGTCTCACATGTATTGATGATTTGATGTATTGCTGCCGACAAGTCAATTATATTAAATGTCACAGATGAGTATTTTTACTGAAAAATGCACTGAATTAGGAAGGTATTCACTTAACATTCTTCAGTAATTAAATCCTATTTAAATATGAGATGACTTTCCACCTGTAATACAGGTCCTATTAATAATAAGCTCAGAAACCCAAATGAAAATTAATAATTCTCACTAGTTAAATATGCATGTGTCTAATATCATTGTCATTTTCCTGATTATTTGTGTGACAAGGCGCACAACTGGTGATGTAGAATTTTGATCAGACACTCAAGCATAATTAGAAAAAAAATTAATTATTTTGCTGTTGGTTACACAGTCTTAAGTAATAATAATAACATAATAATAAGAAGAATAAGAATAAGAAGGAGAAGAAGAAGAAGTTGACCTTTGCTGATCTGAACGTCTTGGCATCTTAATTCAGGAAGAAAGCATGATCCAAATTTCAGCCACCTTTTATGAGAAAAACTCTTGACTTTGATTAGAATCAATAGGAGTCTCAGCTAGAATGTTTTGGTCTACCAGTTTTAAAGATATGGGAAAGGTTAATATCTGTTTGCAGTGGTTACTACACAGCAGTGTCACAGAGAGCCTTGAGAAGATATAACAGAAACACCCTCATAGCCAGAGGCAGTTTGTCAGAGGACCAGGGCATAAGCCAGTTGCTCAGCTTGTGCTTGAGAGAGAAAAAAAGATTCAGTTTCTCAGCTTTTATGTCCTTTTATGTCAAGTTTCTTGATAACTGGGGAATTTTCTGTGCCTTCAGGTAAGCCCTTGCATCTGTTTGGAATAACAGAGAGCAGAAGTTGCTGTTGAGAATATACCTGGAGATGCTGGTTTTCAAATGCCATATTCTGGTAGACTGATGGAATACATCAGCTCACACTTATATCCAAGTGTGTGGATGACAGTCTTCCTGACACTCATATTAGATGGACAGAGACTGTTACCAGAAGTATTTTCATTAAGTATCCTGAGGTCTGAGCGAAAAGAAGTTCATTTTATTACAAATGAACGAAACCCAAAAACTGGCAAGAAAGATGAGTCTTTTATTTTTGAGGTTTTTTCTTATTCCCCCGAAAATAGTCAATCTGCAATTAAACATATCAATAGACAAACAAACAAACAAAAAAAAAAAAAAGATGACACACAGAAAGCAACAGAACAGAGTTAATATGACTTAAGGATTACAACAGCCTTGATTTTATAAATACGTTTCCCCAAAGTATGAGCTTCTGCTCAAGCCTCCTCAAACCCTATTGCAGATAATCTATAGCCCTTTCTCTCTTTTAGAACCATTTCACAGTGAAGATTTGATTTTTGCAGCCATTTTAAAGCCAATATCTGAAAACACAATCCCTTCTTGGGTTTTTCTTAATTTCATGAAGAACGTGATAGTATATGAAGCATAACCACCTATAAGAAGAAGGGAAGATTAAACTTCACAAGGTAATAACTCAACCAGGCCTCCCATATCTGAGAACCAAAATTACTCTATTTACAGAAAATTTCATAAAATGTAAAACTTTATTAAAGTTTATTTTTTTGTTGCCTTTATTCAATAGCTTTCCAACCAAGGAAATTGAGTTTGAGCTCAGCTCAGGTCTAGTTAATATTGAAGTGCAGCTGATGGATTCTACATGTACAGGCTTTGTAGCCTTGCTTTGGCTGGCAATATATGCATATGTGTGCAAATAGCTGCCTGAATAAATACATAGTGCATGTAGGCATAATTGTCCAAGTAGTTAGAAAGCCTTTGACAAAGAGAAGAATGAGAATAGGTTTTAGGCAGGCAAAAAAATTACTTTTGTGCATGCCTGCTACCAGGGCAGTCTTGGATGTGCCCCTAAAGGAGGCAGAACAGAGTAGCTAAAGGCTGGCATGATAAACTTGGAGAGAATAACTTACACAAACCAGTCGTTTGTGCATGCTTTGAGAGACACTAATTCATAAATATACTCTCAGGATTTCTAAGGATTCAAGTCTCTATCAGTGTGTGTAAGATGACTGTTTCATGATCAGTTTTTTTTTTATTTTTATCAGAGATTAAGACTTTCAAACTGGAATGTTCCCAGGAGCTCAGTATCAAATGATCTGCTTCCAAAGACAAAGCTGTCCTTTCATCAGAGCTATGCACTCCCTTCAGCAACAAAGTTTTCTTATTTGAAAAGTAAATTAAAATGGTCCTATTTTTGAAACTTATATCTATTTATTTACTAGCAGACGTTTTGCTACAAAAGTCTGTTGGAAAGCTAAACTAGGCTCCTTGCATGTATGACAAATATAGGCGGTGTGAACTCTATATATGTATATATAAAAAACTCCAGTTTGTATGTTTAAACTCTTGTTCAATGTTGTTGAATACTATAATGTACTTCTCTTTGGTGTCTATGTATGTTGATCATATTATGAAAGAGAAAGCATGAGAGAAAAAATGATAATGTCCTTGTAAAATATGTCAAACAAAGGCCAACTTACATGATTGCAGCATTTTTTAGAAAAGTTTTATGGTTTCTGGGCATTTTCTTTTATTTCATGTTAAAATAGAAGTATGCAGAGTCTGGTACTCATATTTTCACCAGCTGATGCTAATCCTAGCTAGGTTAAACATGCACAAGTTACTAAAACTATTACTAACCTGCAGAAGGTTAGGAAAACGAATGAGGCATTTTAAAACTGGTGCAAGCTACTCAGACATATTAATAGCTGGATGCAATTTACATGTAAATAAAATTCAATATTTGATATCAAATCTCAAAGCATGAAGTCTTCTACCATCCAATGCTAATTAAATTAATTAAAATGTAAACACAAGGGAGGGTGAAACTCAATTGGCACTGCGCTGTAACTCCAACGTGCATTGTTCTATTTGACATTTTCCCTCCTAGACCTAAATCCTGACAGGAGTGGGTGACAAGAACATTGTAATTTGTATCTTTTTTGGCCCAAATTGAGTACAACAATGCCACTGGGAATAAGGTCTTGCCCAAGGCAAGTTCTTGGGATGGCAAAACCCACAAATATTGCAAAAGAAGATAAAACCAGCATTTGAGCAAAATAAAAAAATCAGGTTAGGAAAGACTTATGAATATGTATTTATTATATAAAAGGGTCATTTTGTTTAACAGTTTCTGCATGGATCCATTATTATGCTTTTTCTGTTGAATACATATATATTTATAGATATTTAAAATTAGATTAAGTGTTCAGATTTATGTCTCTTGCTGTGCAGAGTCCATACAAGCAGGTGCTTCCAAAAAGCAGAAAGTAGTCAATTAGTCATTAAACTCTTCTTTCCAATCCCAATGTAAATAAAACAGAAGCCAATTTTGCTGCACAATATCAAAATTGAGGAAGTAAATGCTCTTAAAATAACACATATATCACATTTAGTCAATCCTTGCAGTCCAAACCAAATTAATTATTGTTGCCAGCTGAGGTCTTATAATAACTTCTGACAATGTGCTTATGATAATGTCATGATACTTGCTCTTAGTAAGTTAAGCACCTCTTCTCACAAAGCTTTCTCATGCAGGTTTCCACTGTGTGACTGCAATAGCAAGAAAATGTAAAATGTATTGATTGTTACAGTTTTTTTTTATTTCGTCAAGTGTGAAAGCAAAGCTAATGTTTTTAACTTCATGCTGCACTCTTTCTTAAATCCTGTATCATTTTAATCTTCTAAGTCATTAAAAGTGGTTAGACAAAAATCTTTATACTGGTGCCAAAATTCTTCTGAATAACTCTGCTGATATACAATTAAGTCCCTTAGATAAAAGAAAGATAACTGAACACTCCAGTGGAATTTTTGTAAGGAAAACTTTCAAAAGTTTGCTCAAGGACATTTCTGCAATCACAAAACAGATAAAGAGCTTATTTGGCTGTCTCCTCTTTAAGTCATAATCTTTTGTTTATGTTACAGTCTTCCTAAAACAGCTGAAATGGTGTCAGAATCACTACTGCAGGTAAAGCAAAATCAAACATTTGAAGAGCTTCCAAGTAAAGTTAGGGAAAGAAAAATATTAAAAACTCTACAATTTAAGAGTTTTCCTGACATTGTGTATGAGAAAACTTGGACTTGAGATACTTGCTGCAGTGCATACCTTTCCAAACAGGGAGAACAGATTTGCATTAGCATTTGCACAGATTTGCATATGCTTCCATTTATATTTTTGTGCATTTTTGGTATTTACACTGAATGGTATTTATCTACATAGTAATAACATTCTTTTCAAATTATTAAATACTGATAACTTCTATGGCAAGCAAAAGACATTAAAGTTTGAAGCTAATACATACTGACAGAGAAAGTAAGAAAATCTTCCAGTCAGATAGATCTGAACCAATCAAGTAGACCTGAACTTAAAAAAGAGAAATGACTGGTCTGTAGATAAAGAAAAGTCTATAGAACTAAGCCATCATAACATTATAATACTTTTTACTATTCTAGGCATACCATGCCTAAAAGTGTCCATTTATCTGAAAATTTTATTGTGAAATTGTATGTATCTGGTTGTCATAATATTTTCTAACTAGGTTTGGTTTTGGCTTGAAAATGCACTTTGGAATTCTTCAATAATGTTAGTAATTAAAAAATAATAAATGAATTTTTATTTTCTTAAAGAAAACTAAGCTCAATCACATAAAAATCTTTAGTATACTAGTTTGCATTTTAAGGATAAAAATAGATATCAGACTAATACCTGTGAAGTGTTATCACACAGATCCAAAAGCAAAAGTCATCTGTTCCTTCCACAAAATACAGTCCCATGTTGGAGAATTTTGTTCAGACATAACTTATAGAGTTTTGTTCAGACATGCCATAATCACATACAGCTGGTTAAAAAGTAAAAGGCAGCTGCAAGCAGCAAGTTCTCAGGCTTGTTCCTGTAAGCAGCAAGTTCTCAGGCTTGTTTTTTAATAACAAGTAAATACCTTGTCCTTGGTAAGTGATGGGAAAGCAGGGTGACAAACATGGAGGCCTTGAGAACAGTCAATAACAGGATGAGAAAAACAAGTTTTGGTCTCAATAGGAAACCACAGATATTGAAAACAAGAGGAGGGGTTGGTGTGTAATCTGAAGCCAATAATGAGCTCAGGTTTTGCAATATGTATGAACTTAATTAACACTACTATAAAGTGTGTATGCTGGATCAATAAATCGGAGTTTGATGTTCATCAATCGGATGGTTGTCTCCCTTCACTTCGTCAGTCCCAGAGACTTCTCCAGCCCGGGTGCATTCCACAGTGTACAGTCCTGCAGGAATGGTCCATGCTGCAGTTTTCTACCGTGGGTCACCTGCAGGCCACAGGTCCCTCCGTGGCATGGGCTTCTCTCCTTGGTTCACAGCTCTTATTAGGAGAGCTCCTGAATGGAATCTCCACAGGCTGCATCTTCCCTCAGGCCATATGAACCTTCTCTGGATCCCCTGCAGGGTGTGGCATGGATACCTTCCACAATGGTCCTTCATTGGCTGCTTCAACTGACTTCACCATGGTCTTCTCCAAAATCTGCAATGGCACCTAGACCCACCTCCTCCCCTTCTTCATTGATCTTGGTGTCTGTTGAGTAATTTCTTTCATATTTTTCTGCACTCCTCTCTCAAATAGCTGCTGCACAGTGCTTGTTGATAATATTATTGTCTTAACTGCAGTGAGGTGTATCTGGCCTTAGAGGTCAGTGTCCGGTTAGCTGAGGGTAGGCCGACACCCAGCTGCAATCCTGCCAGCACCCCTCAGCATCTAATGGCCTTGGGCTGTGCTGGCTGCGGACGGATCTTGCTGCTGCCAAGACGAGTAGGAAGGAGCTGGACACTCTCTGGGGGTAAAGTCGGGTTTATTGTAGATGCCAAGAAGCCAACCAGGGAGTGACCCCAGGGAGTGACCAAGAGTGGAGGGAGAAGCAAGGTTTTAAAGGGAGAGGGCGTATAAGGGAGGGGATAGCAATGAACCAATAGAGGAGGGCGAGGGGAGGAACATAGCATAACAGGCATCAGGGGGAACCCAACTGCTACAAAGTAAGGGAGGAGCCCTGGGACCACAGCCAACCACAACCCCCAGAGAGAAGAAGCTTCTGGAGAACTTGGTGGAGTGGGGGGTGATTGACTGGGCCCAGGGAGGAGAAAAGGCATACATATTAGGGGATAGGGGGGAGGAGAAATTACATAGCATAAAAGATTGACAAAACCAATGGCGGGAGTAACTATGGTAACAAAATGAGTGGCAGGGCTATGGTGGGAAAACTGGGAAGGGCAGAACCATTTACATAAAATGGGGGGAACAATACAGCAAATGGGGGAGCAATAAAATAAACTAACATAACACACTACAACATTAACAATAAAAACTTGTTTTTATTTGCTTGAAGAGCACTAACTCACACCAAAAGCATTAGCATACTGGCTTTTCTTGAGTATGTTATCATTCTTAAGTCATAACACACCCTTTATTAAATATGCTATCAGGGGCACAATCTGTGTCACCAGTGGTGGTTTTAGACAGTGGTGGGTCTGGTTTGAGCCAGCTGAAACTGGCTTTGTCTGGTATCTGTATCCTTGGTCTCTTCTCACAGAGGCCATCCTTGTAGCACCCTCCCTACGGAAATCTCACCATGCTAATACACCCTTCAAAGTGGTACACGTCTTTGAACCTACTGAGACAAAGGAGGGATCTGAAATAATGTCCTTCGTGCTCTGCCTTCAACCTCCAGACTGCTGCAAGAAAAATTGCCACTGAGAACACCAGCAGCCCAGCTTTGAACCCCGCCAACATGCTGGAAGTTAGATACAGGAATATATATCATTCCTAGGATTTAGTGGATTTATCTAACTAGAGGTTTTGCAGAGCTTTATTGTGGCTCTGCTCAGATTTGAAAAATTGAGCTGGATTTGCCCATACTTAGACCCTTTCCATGTCTGGAAAACAAGACTTGTAAACTGCCACTATGTGCAGTTTTCATTCTTTCTACAAAGATGCAAGAGCAAAGTGATTTTAAGGATCAAAGTTCTTTACTGTGATGCTGAAATTCTCCTTCTACTTCCTGCCTTCCGGAGCTGTGTCTTAGTCTGTAGGATTAGTTTCTTTTTTGTCTGGCCTGGATCACATTGATCCTGTCCTTCAGGGAGTACATGCCAAATTTAATAATTTTCCCCAGCTTTGCTTAGGATTTGGAGATGGGAGAAGCTTCTAACTTATTTAGTGTAACGCTTGGACACAAGCAAATAAGATAATCTCTTTCAAAACCTGTGACAAGAACAGCTTATAAACTAGCAAAATGTAACAGCAAATTGCACATATCCTACCAAATTGGAAGATATTTCTACCCTTCTGAAAAAAAAAAGGGAAGAGGAAGGAGAAAGAACTGCTCTAATTTTTGAACTATCATTTTTTCATTATAGTGGAGGAAAAAAAAAGGAACAAAAAATACAATATTTTTCATTCAGTAAAAGTCACCACTAAGACTAAGGAGCATAAATGGAAATTAAATATTCAACCTGAATATCTTTTTCTTTAACACATGTATAATAAAAGTAATAACACTCATTAATTATTAACTTTCCTCCCTTTTCCTTTTCCTTTTCCTTTTCCTTTTCCTTTTCCTTTTCCTTTCCCTTTCCCTTTCCCTTTCCCTTTCCCTTTCCCTTTCCCTTTTCTCCTGCTAGTCGAAAAGATTAGGATATAATCCATGAATTCTGTAGTTAATGATGCAAATAGGCACTTAACTAAGTGTCATTGGTTAATTTTTTTCATGTTCAAAGAAGTAGTAAATATAATAAATGATATAAATTTTCTAAATATTGATGGGAAATATGGAATTCTTGCATTATCTTGTACTCAATTATTATTATAATGCAATAATGTCACGGTTTGAGCCTGGCACAAAGCCAGTCCCCCCATGAGAATACCTTCTCCCTGGTGTCTGCTGTGAGATGTGACCAGGAATAAGCAAAGCAGGCTCCAGCTTAAACATAAAGAAAACTTTATTACCTATACTACAAGAAAAGAAGGGAAAAAACTATAAGGAGAAAAAAAAAATGGAAAACCTTACAACAAACACTTTCCTCCTCCCCACCACCAAATTTCCCAATCCAATACATTCCCTCAAATCACCCACTGCCAGTCTGGCACCACCCTTTAGAATACTCAAACTTCAGTCCATGAAAGAGAGGAGTCCTTCTTGCACCATAGGTTTTGCACACCACTGGAACCTCGTGTGCTTCCAATGTCACTCAGCACCGCCC
>JAHXMQ010000807.1:32372566-32392499 GCA_020466415.1 Ammodramus savannarum pratensis
TCCCAGAATTCCCACTTCTTCCTGGTCAAACCACCACAAATAAATACAAACTCTAAATGAGTTTAACTTGTACAGGCTTGCAGAGGGAATTAAAGTATAGTAGGAAAGAGATTTTATAAAGTATAGTGGGAAAGAGATTATATTTCAGTACTTGGGGGAAGCAATAATGTTAAGGGCAGTTTTGGGCCTCATTCCTATCAGCTCTGGTTTATACTTTTAACAGAGATCTCATACCCAGCAGCACAAGCATAAGCACAACCACTCCGAACTTCATCTCCATTCGTGGAAACCACTTCACAGTTTTCCTATGAAAGAATCCCAGCAGAGACACGGACCAAAGCACAGGGTGATTCCTTTCTTTTTTGGAAGGTTATAAGAGACTATAAACCTGTAATCTGACCTGCTATAAACCCCAGATAAATAAAAATTTAAGCAGGATTCTCACTTAGGATGACCAAGACGCTGTTCATTTCCAAAAGGCTAATTGCTATGACTTATAGATCTGGAAGTAAAAATGAGTAATTTTTCTATTATCTATATTATTGGCTTAAAAATGAAACTTAATAGAAGCATTAAAACAAAGAGCAATTTATTTGTAGTTATATATAGATACACATATTTATATAACTTAACAGAGTGAAGACTCCTAAATAACATATGTTAATTCAAGGAAGACATTAATAATTTTTATGATCATTTTTAAGAGTGTGGTGATATTACTGGTGAGAGTGAAACACAGAACACAATGACTTCAACCATGGGAGATTGAGAGAAAATGGGAGAGGTTTGACATGGGACAAAGAGTTGGAAAAAATGCACCTTTTCATAAAAAACTGTATTGGATTCTATCACTCAGCTAACTGAAATAGATACATGGAGCAGCTCTTTCAAAACAACCAGATTAATGAGAATTTTTCCTATTATATATTGCCTATGAACTTCAGAGGGCTAAATTTACTATTAATTCTATGTTGTCATGGCATATACTGAGAATCTTTGGACTCTGGGTGAAGATGCATGAGTCACAAATGAAGGGTTTCTCAAGCACAGAGCTCTAAAAAGACAAAATATTTTTTTCTTTTCCCCCAATGAAATTAATGTGTTACATGTGACCCAAGTAAACCTACCATGCAGAATGTCTTCTAAGGAACATCCTGTTGCTAGTTTTACTCTTGGTATAGAAAGAATAGGATTCCTTATTATGGCTTAGCTTGATTAAGTTGACCACATAAGAAACATTATTTTCAAAGAGCTCTTCAGCCAAAACTATTTAATGCATCCTTAAATACTTCAGAACTGACAGCTCAGTCCCAAGGAGTCTTCCCTGTAGAACAGAGAAGTCTTAAAATTTGAAGATTAAGCAATAGAGAACAGAGCTGGCAGACAGCTTTTTTTTAATAACATAATTAACAGCTCCCTAGGGTTCAGTCTGACAACATGTTATGTCAATTTTTACTGATGCTTGTCAGATGGCTATAATATTGCAGGAAACAAACTGGAAAGACCAACAAAAAACCCTTTATACTGCATGTGTAAGAAAATGCAGTGAAGCCCTCTTAACGTGAATAAAGAGGAGCTGGGTTGTCAAAAAAATGAATGCTTGCTGGTAGAATCTCTAAAGTATGTCCTGGTATGTCTTCTCACTTTTCACTTTTCACTTCTTTGGGGCACATGTTGATACTCCTGTTGCACACCTTGCCAGCCCAATGCTTTATCTCTGCACAAAGCCAGCTGAGTGCTAAATTTTCAATAATAAAGCCTTGTGGAGATAAACATGTGTGAACAGAGACCAGCCCTGGTGTTCCAGAGTTTGCCTCGCCATTAATCTGCCACAGTGTAAATTCACTCCTAGCTAAACAAATGACCAGGAAAAATGAGTTCTTGGTGTGAGCGCTGAATATGAGGAATACTATTTTCTGTGAGAGATTATATGAGAAACCAAAATGCTTAATACAGCTCATGATAATAAAAAGCTTAATAGCATCACCTCACCTGGGCGTCATCTCCAAATTCTAATTAAGCCAGTATTTTCCTTTTCTCATGGCATTTTCTACACAGTATCAGATTTGCAAGTTGAGGTATTATTCCTATAAAATTTATTCTTTACATAGATTTTATTCCAATTTACTAAAGTAGAATTTGGTGAAATATCTTTTTTTTTGCTTTAACTAAGACTCAAACCAGTAACTAACTACTGCTCCATAAATTTACACCATTAAATAGGAACTTAAATATTTCCTTATCCTTATTTAGAGGATAGTCTGAAGCAATTAACTTCAGCTGGTTGTGCTTTATACTTTTGAAAAAATGTAATATTTCTTGCACACAACTGAAAACTTTCTATTTGACTAATGCTTGAATTGACCTATTTTGTCATTAAACTTTACTGTAGACATTAGAACTTGAAACTCTTTGACCTTTCTTCCAATGCATGGTGTCTATGCAAACAGGTATTGGTATGAATACTTTTCTTTTTCTATGTCTCCCTGGGAAGAAAATACTATTTAAACATAGAATGAAAGAAATCCAAAGGAAGAAGTGAGCATACTTAGGATGCTTATTGTTACACATAAAATTAAATATCAATATCTTCTTGCTTGTGAGAAGTTCAGCATTAAGTAGGGACAGGTGCTCTTATAATCTGACTGCTTATTTTTTCAATTTTTTAGAGGAAAAAATGAGTACCCAAAATATTGTTTAGTTAGAACAACTTGAAGTTGTTCTAAATAGTGTTCTAACAACTTATGTTGTTCTAAATACTTTTCCTAAATACTTTTTTGGTAATGGTATTGCTTCCAGATGGTTCACAAGCAGATCTTCAATCTCTGTCCTAACCAGTAATATAATCTCTTTAAATTAAATTATTTCATTTACTATTAGGCATAAGTCTAAAAGATGACTAAGAACTAAACATTAGAGATCAACACCGGGGGTTTTAAAAGTTTGTTTCATTTGCTGCCATTCAGCAGTAAAGAAGAAAATAAAATCAAGTGGAAAAATAAGTCAAACTAATTTATTTCTGTATAACACTGTCTATACCTTGGGCAATCAGTGACTCAGTAGGAGAAGCTGAACATTGAGCAGGGAACTGAGTAATGGAGTGAGAAAAAACAAAGTGTCTCCAGGAAACTATTAGTTCAGCATATTGGCTTTGCAGTAGACAGTTACTGTGTAAAATTCAAAATAAACAGTGAAGATATTTCATTTCCAATCAAAGATTATAAATTCTTTTTTTTTATTTTTAACCCCATAGCAGTGACTCAGAACTTGAGAAAGTTCCTCAACCCCTTGGTGAACAGTATTCACTATCTACTGTGTAGATGCAGAGTCCTTGAGCAAAATGTCTGCTACAAGATGCACTCAAGAATCTCTTCATAATTTCTCTCTTGGCTTCTTTTTATTTAACAAACTTTAAATCTCTCTGTTTCGAGATGCTTTCTCATTCAATAATGGCATCAATTTCAAGAACAGTTCAAAAACAACGGTTTAAAATCTTTTCACTAAAGCATAAGAAGTGATATTTGAAGAGGAAGAGTTCCAAGCACCACCCATGAAGTCTAATGTAGCGTAAGAGAATACAGTAAAAGAGTAATGCCTGGGGTTAAAGTCACATAATATCATGATTCCTTCATTCCTTTTTTTTTTTTTTTCAGTAAATGGGAACTGTTCAAGGCTTCTTTCTCTGACACTTAATTATTTCTGAGAAAAAATATAGATAAACCACAAATAATTCTTCTTCTTCATTGGAAACTATGAGGGGACTTTTGTTTAAGGAATATTTTGAAAGTGCATTCAGGGTAAATGAACAAATCATATCATATATCAATCATAATCCTATATTCCTAATCCTTAGTTATATAATATTGATCTTTTCCTAGTTTTCTAACTTTTGAGAACTTCTATTAGGTTTATCTCTAATGAGATCTTGATGCAGTCTAATGCATTTGAAGATATGATGGTCTGAAACTACTAAGGTATTATGATTATTCCATTTAATTTTCTGCAATAGAAATCACACAGAACCTCATCCTATAATTGCCACATGAAAATCTCCTCATAAGCAGTGACAATACATGTGTAACTGAGAATGTGACACCATGACAATAGCATTTACATTTATAAATAAGGGTATAATTTTACTCTCAGTCTTCATTTCATGAAAGAACTGAAGCATCTCATTTTCATTCTCTTTGCTGTTGAAAATGATAAGCAAGTTTCCACCTTATGATGACTCTTTGTAGACAATTTTTAAATTTAAAAAGTAGTTTAAATGTCTCCATGTAACTGAGACTCAAGGAGTATAAAAAAAAAATTAAGAGAATATTTTTTTTGGCATAACTTTCAACTGCAATGTAAAAAGAGGTGGTGTTCCTGATGAGTGAAGCAATGGGCAGATGAATTTGATGTTAGCACTATTTCTGGTTTGTGCAAACCTCTTTTTCATAAAGAATGATGCAATTTTAGTTTTTTACCAAACACTTACAGGCTCTGTATTTTGGTTTTCATTGGTAGGATATGGGGAAGAGTAACATCACATGGGAAATCACATGAAGAACCTATATTATTAATGAAGTCAACTATTTGATGGATAGTTGGCGTGTCACTTTTTTCACCTATTTTTTAACCATTATAACACCACTCTTTTGGCATCAGCCCTGAAGACTGTTGCTGGCAATCTAATGTGGAATAATTTCCAATTCATATTTCCTGCTCTAAAGTCATTTATCTCAACATATTCATGTACTGAAGTACAACCGGATGCTAATTTAAAAACATTTGAACGATACATATTCAAAAAGCCTGGACTCAAGCCTAAAAAGAATTAGGTAGGACAAATTTGGCCTTTACAGACTGTGAGCTTACAACTAAGTGAAATTTTAAAACCAAGTGAATATGAATTAATAGACACCTCTGCAAATGAGGCACTTTCAGGGCGCCATACAGCAGAGGCTATACCACTGTTAATACCATAAAATTATATATTATACCAGTACATCTATGTGCAATGTTTAATTTAAAATATAAGCAAGCTACAGTACATAATTGGAAGATTTAGCATGTAGATTATGCTTCATGGTTAAAATTACTGACTAAACACACAACATTACTAACTCAAAATTTACACCAGCATAATGATAAGCAAGAAAATATGAAGAGTTAAAAAGAGTCAGCCCTAAATAATTTTCAATAATCAATATGAAACCCAATAGAAATCATTATTCCAATTTTTTCTGCTAGCATAGTAACATATTGCGTATGAAATTTCCACTAGATACAAAAGAACATTAACAAGATAGTTAGACATTTATTTTCTTAAATTTTTGCTCAGGTTTAAACAATACTTTGATAAATACTTTATTTTATTTAACTGTTTTTAGGCCTATAGGTCTAATCAATTGCCTTTAAAAAAATCATCCAGATATAATGACAAGGAAAAACAATAATATTCCAATCCAGCTTTTTGTATATCTAAAATATAAATGTTACAGCTCATTTTTTTCTGTATTCTTTATTTAACTTTCCCTTAAACATCAAGTCTTATCAACTTGGATTAAAGCAATGAACATTTCATTTCCTGCCTCTGCTTGTGTAGTAGTTCAATTAACTGATAGCAGTGTGAGGTCTATTTAGACGGTAAAGTATCCAAGTTTGTATCCTGGATTGTAAGATGGAATGCTGTGCTCCTGCAATATTTAGACACCTTTTTATTAAGATCATAGCTGCGCTCCAGATACGCTTAATATCTTAGATTTCTGTACCTGAAATTGCTCAAAAAAACTCTTTCTTCTTGAAATCATTTTTCTGTCTCTCCAGGGATTCCACTACCCTAAAAATTGAATCTTTTAATTCTTTGGACCTCTTTTCAACTACTTTGTGACATTTCAGTAATGTTTGAAACAAGTCCAAACTGCTGTTATAACAAACCCTTCCTTAAGGAAATAGAAAAAAGTAAAATCTGAATGCACTATGCTGGTTTCTGCAGTTTCATCCTGATTTTGTTAGCCAAAAAATGGCAGAGGAATGTGACTTCAGAGGGAACTTGTGAACCAACTTACTTTTGCTACTTCAAGTAATAATTTCATATAATCATTAAAAATAGTTAGCATTTTCCTGATCTCCAGAGAATCTCTATGGTGGCAAGTTTATAACCACTGGTTTCCTTGTCAAAGGAAAGTTCTTCTAAGTCATTCTCCCACTGAAGAAAAACTCTGCCTTTCCCTCCAGCTATGTTTGTGGGCAGCAAGTGTGCTCTGTTCTGCCTAAAATTTTCTTGAAACTTGAACTGTAGTTACCTCTTGGTACTCTACCATCATAATTTTTTTGGCATGATCCATGTATAGCTTTCTACTCAATTCATATGTTGGCTGTATTTAAAGTACAACTTCCTTTTCTCTGTTCTGATACTTGTTTTGACTAACAGGAGCCTGTCTGCACACCAAAGGTACTTCATTACATAGAATTATGGGGTGATTTGGATTGGAAGGGACTTTAGGTATCATCTAGATCCAATTCCCCTGCCATGGGAAAACACCTTCCACTAGAGTATGCTGCTCAGAGTCCCATCCAACCTGGCCTTGAATGCTTTTTTTTTTTTTAAACTGCTGTTAAATGTTATTATGAGTAGGATGAATTTGTTGAAGGTCTATATTTTTTCTTTTTTTACTTTAAAGACCTAATTCCAAAAGAAGCCCAGCAACATAATGCACAGTGTTGCTGTCTTGCTTCAGTTATTAATATGAGACTTTTCTTAGAAGTAATCTCCATATAATCCCCAGTACAGTCATTAGGGAAAACATGAAGCATAAGAAATGATTGCTTTTTGTTCATTCCTGAACAGTCTAATGTATTTCAGCACACACAGTGCAATCAGAAAAAGAGCAAGACCCACAAAATATTTGTAAATGTAAAACTGCAACCACAAACTAGTAATGAAGAAACCACACCCAGCAGGCTGGAGCTATTACTCAGTGCTCAAATTCCACTCATTGCACACAGACAAAAGGTCTAATTTCCATTCATCAAGCATTCAAACTTCTGACTAGTAGGACCTTTGCATTTGTAAGGGATGCAAGAGGAGCAGCAGGAAACCCAAATTAAGCTCCAGAGTAAGGTCTTTACTAACACTCTTAGAATGGAAAATGGACTGTAACAGCAGATGGAAATAATATAAATGGCTGAATGTATGAAAGGAGCTGAGATTAAAAGTCATCCTGATTATCATTTTTAAAAAAGAACAATTGACTTCTATGACATTATGAAATGTCATCTAACCAGCTGTGTTGAGAGTTGTGTAGGAAAAAGATTACACATGAGATACTGCTTGGTTCATGCAAACTTCTTCCCCAACAGTGCTGGAATCAACTAAAAATCCTTATGTACTTTTAGTGAAAAGCTGTAGACAATTTCATATAAATGCATGCATTTATATAAATTCCTAATGAAATCCCAGTGAGCGATATAGATCCTGCTGAATTCCTCTGCATCTGATTTCATGACCTTGTGTAAGAAAGTTCTTTAATATAACAAGCATTTGCCTGTTTTTGCTAGATTTCACATCAGGCTTTCTAATCATAATAAAATTGAAAACTCAGCAAATAATTAAGAAAGGAACTCAAGTCTCAAGCTGGGGTCAGCAAAGTCTATTGTACAGCAGCCTTTTAATATTAAATAATTAAAAGACAGTTAATCAGCAGTAGTGATGAGGATATTAATAGGGAAATAGAAATATTGTAGCATCTTTGGGACTATTGGTCACATTCAGTCAAATGGACAGATTTTCCTAGTTAGGAAAACTAAACATTCTGATTATATCAGGATTCCTTTCCCATTAAAGAAAATAAAATTAAAATTATTTGTATCTTGGCATTTTACTTGTGACCAAACCAAATATATGAATTACTTTAATTTATTTTATTATAAACTCCCTTGGTAAATGTGGTAAAAAAATATGTAAAATCTTAATTTCTCATTTACATGACTGAATTTTTAGGGGATCTTTTTGATTTTGGGGTTTTTAGTTTGTTTTGGTTTTTTTTGGTTTTAAAGATTTTTAAATCTTTAAAAAATCTTTTAAAGATTACTAAGAATATATTGTTCCTTTTATTATTTTATCTGGGAGAAATTCAGAGAGTTTTGTTGTAGAAAGTAGATAATGTAGACACAGACCACATCAGTTATTGTTTGCATCACCCATCATTGAAGTCCTCTGCATGGATATTAGGGAGCATTTCTGTACTGAATGGTTGGTCATGAAGTGAGATAGACTGCCTAGGAAGGTGATTGATGCACCAAGCCAATCAGTGTTTAAGAGGCATTTGGATAATGTCCCTAGTAATGTGCTTAAATTTTTGTTCAGTCCTAAAGGTCAGATGGTTGGACTAGATTGTCATTGTAAGTGTCAGCGAATTCATCTCTCCTCTCCTCTCCTCTCCTCTCCTCTCCTCTCCTCTCCTCTCCTCTCCTCTCCTCTCCTCTCCTCTCCTCTCCTCTCCTCTCCTCTCCTCTCCTCTCCTCTTTTTCTCCAACCTATCCAAATCTATGAGCACAAACTGAACTTCCTTTTGGGCTTGCACTGATTGACCATCTTAAAATGCAAAAATAAATTTTAAATACTTTAAAATTTAGGTCTTTGTATAGCCAGAAAATGTTAAATCTTTGACAGAAAGTAGTTGAAAATACATAAATCAACATCATATGTACATATCCATAAATATGTAATATAATAAGCATATATTTTATATCATGTAGTTGTAATCATTTTAATATTTGTTCCTCTTTAACTTGGAACTGATTAGCTTCCAATACTGGGCAGAAAACTCCTATTTAGCTTTGAGTGTTGCATAAATAACTAGTACATATGAATCATTACTATTTATCATGTTCAGTTTTGTGGGTTAAATTAATCAGTTATCAAGATAAGCTAAAAGGGTCTCTATTGTGGGAGCTAGAATATTATAGGCAAGAAATGCTTTCCTTTGAAACTATTTAATTTTAATGGAAAGCATTACATTTTAATTAAGAAAGAAGTAGAGAAACACTGATGTGGTTCTCCTTCCCTTGGAGCATAAGACACATGCAGCTCAGTTCTGCAGCAATACATTTTGGACATGCAAATCTTTCCCCAGAGGGGAAAAAAGAGAAGCTTGTATTCAGATTCTAGTGTCCAGTAAAATTCTGCTTTGGCTTAGTGTGTTCCCTTCTTTAATTTCTGAAATTATGTAAAAGAATTATGTAAATGATGTAAATTATGTAAAATCTTACATGTCTAGATGTGATCTTTAGATATACTCAGCCATATGGAATATTTTATTTTTGCCTTCTTATAAAGGCATTTCTTATATTCTACAGGCAGTGTGAGTGTAGGAAACACAGAAATTACAGAAGTTTTCCTCTCTTTCCTTGGAGAAGATTATTCTAAGAGGTATTAAAAGACTGAAAGACAGCACAGTCTTTGGTCACAGTCAGCAGAGGAACTGTGAGATGAATGCCCTCTTTTAGCACACCTGATTTCTTTTTATGACCAGGTAACCTACCTAGTTGTTCAAGGGAAGTCTGTCAATGTAATCCTTTTCAATTTCAGTTAAGCTTTCCATACTGTCCCTCACAGGATCCTTCTGAACAAAATATCCAGCACAAAGCTGGATAAACACATCATGTGATGGGTGAGCAACTGGCTCACAGGTTGGGCACAAAGGTTTATAGTGAGGAGGGACATCAGACTGGTGACCTGTCACTTGTGGGGTTCCACAAAGCTCCATTCCTGGCCCTGTGCTCATGTTCATCATGTTCATCAATCATTTGGACTCAGGAAGGTATAGTAAGCAAGTGCGCAGACGACACAAAACTTGGAGGAGCTGTTGACTCTCTCAGGGACAGGGAGGCCCTGCAGAGAGACCTCAGCAAATCAGAGGACTGGGCAAACACCAACTGCATGCAGTGTTGGATACTGTACCTGGGATAGGGTCACCCTGGATGTATGGATATTTTCCTCTGGGAAATAAAAGGCTGGAGAGCAGCTCTGCAGAAAGGAACCTGCAGGGTCCTGGCCCATGGCAAGTTGAACATGAGCCAGCAGTGCCCTGGAAGCCAGGAGGACCACCCCTGTCCTGAGTGGCATCAAGCACAGCATAGCCAGCCAAGCAAGGGTGAGGATTGTCCCACCCTGCTCTGCACTGTGGTCACCTCACCTTGAGTGCTGGGTCAGTTGTTGGTGCCACAATACAAGGATGACATTAAACTGTTAGGGAAGGTCCCCAGGAGGGCAATAAAAATGATGAAGGGCCTTGAGCCGTATGAGGAGTGACTGAAGTCACTTGGTCTGCTCAGCCTGAAAAAGGGGAGACTGATAGGAGACCTCATTGCAGTCTGAAACTTCCTTATGAGGGAAAGAGGAGGGACAGAAACTGATCCTTTCTCTGTGGGGACCAGTGACCGGACCTGAGAGAATGGTCTAAAGTTGTGTCAGGGGAGGTTTAGATTGGATATTTGGAAATGGTTCTTCACCCAGTGGTCGTTGGGCACTGAAAGAGGCTCCCAAGGGCAGTGGTCACTGCACCAGGCCTGAGAGACTTCAAGAAGCTTTTGAAGTATGCTATTGGGTACATGATGCTATTCTTGGAAATTGTACTGTCCAGGACGAGGAGCTTTACTCAACAATCTTTATGGGTCCCTTCCAACCCAGTCTATTCTGTAATTTTGTAATTCTGTGACACTTTTTTATTACCAACTCATAAACTTGTTTGGTCTTCATCAGTATTACTTGGTACTCAGGTTTTCCTTTGTTCATTTGGTGCCCAATTTGAATGTTATGTGAGGCGCAAAATTATGTCAGCTTTAGTCTGAGTTACCAATAGAGTTCCCTTAAAACACTTCTTATCACTTAACAACACAAATAGGTCTCACATATCCACAGTTAAATAGAGATAGGTTTAAAAGTATTAACCAACATCCCAGCTCATTTCCCCCTGAGTACTGGAAGGATCTTTTTTTGTGTATGATTGCCTGGTTTCTTATCTCTTGCTTTCGTATCATGCAACAAACAAATATTCCCTGAGGTGCCAGGAAGAGTGGTGTATGCCAAGATTTTTTGTGTTTTCAAAACATGGCATGTCAGTAGTGATATTGTCAGATCCTTAGAAGTATTTGCTTATTAAACAAATCTCTGTACCTTCATGTGAGATAGCAGAATGTTTTGATATTTTCCTGTCAGATTAGTATCAAAGATTATCATCTGACATGTCGTGTCAGGTCTTCTACCTGTCTTTCCTACTGCATTTGAGCCGATGAGGTTTCTTTTCTAATCCCTAGTAAGTATTTTATAAAAATTTGCACAGATAATTATGCAGTGAAATTCATAGAATTAACCCCCAAGTTGCAGGTGACTATAATCAGATATATTGCCTTGGAAAGATACTCTGCTTTTTGTCAGTTACTGAGCTAGAATAGAAAGAGAGGAAACCTGTACTCCTCCATCGAGCACAATTGAATGAAATGCCTTCTTTTGAACTTCTTCCTGTGCAATATTTTGTATATCAAGGCTTACTTCAGCTGTTAAGAAATAATTTGAAAGCTAAATGAAGTCTGAAGAATCTAGCAAAGGTGATTTTTTTCTTTTATTTTCATTAGATAGAGACATAACCCCTTAATTAAAGGATGCAAATAAATTCTAGTAAGAGAATATTAGGTAATTATAAAGTGACCCACCATGTCAATGAAAGAAAATAAGTTTCTTGGTAAAATGCAGATCTAAAAGTGTAAAAATATTTTATATTTCAAGTTTTGCATATGAATAAAATTTTAATTCATTGCAAGAAGAGGTAAAAAGTAAGGGGCTTTTGCTATATCATCTATCAAAAGCACAAAATTCAAGGATTTACAGAGAGAAGGAAATCTAATTTTAGGTATTTTTTTTCTTTAAAATTTGATTTCCTTCCATGAAAAATCCAAAGGATTATTTTGGCTTCCTCCAGTATCAAGATAAAGAATCAGTTTTCCCTATTCTACCTACATACACGCTGTTTCTCTGTGGAATTGACTTTGGCTCCAAAGAAGTTGAAGGAACTCCAAAGGCTAGTTCAGTAGTACCACTCTATGCCAAATTTGATGATTCCTGAATGATCTAAGCTTTGGCTTAAATCTCTCCCACAGCACAACTGGTTCAATACTTGCATGGTATAAGACCTTCTAATTCATTCAAAAACCATAGGTAAATGCACAGAAATTTTAAGTACAGGAAGTTAATCTTTACAGAGTAAAACCGATTTGCCCCTGAAATAATTATGACACTAATTCAATCAAAATGTACATTAAGAACTTATTATTTAAGATTAGTACAGTAATAACACATTCAGAGTATCCAATAGAATTCCTGCTTAGTCTTACATTTTCTTGTGTGTAGAAAGTTAAGTAGATTTTTTCTCACTCCACTACCCTTTTCTTGTTTTTTGCTTCTGTTTTTTGACAGGGAGAGTGTGTAAGAAGCTAAATTGCTTTAAAAAAAAAAAGGCAAAAAATCCCCCTCAAAAACATGGTATTTGAATATAAAAGCTCTGAGTTTCCTCAAATTCAATGCACAACCAAAAAAATATTCCATCTGTGGTATTGCTACTGATCTAGACTGTAGTCTGTGGTAAGTTATTTTGTTTTCATCTCTGATTTTGATTCCTACTTAAATTAGTTATGCAAAATGAAAATTCTCTGTACAGAAGTTATTTACTAAGAGCTACATTCATTCAAGATGAATTAACTTTCTACTCTTGAGTAAATGAAGAAGAATATCACTTTGATCTTAATTTTCAGACTTTTTTTATTGTTGGTGTTACCAACATCATTTACACATATTTACACTGTATCACTAGTAAAAAATCTGGCCTACTAAATTAGTTTATTTGCCTTTCGGCAAAGTCAAATGCAGTTTGGATTTGAAAGTAACATCAAATTCAAAAGTAACATCATCTATGATTAACTGAAATAGTGTTTTCCCGTAATTTACAAGCTACCCCAGATGTACAAAGGGAAAAATAAGGACCTTATGTCATCTTAAAAGTAAGTACATTTTAACTTTGGTTGTGTGCATATGCGTCTATACATATGTAAGCCTTGTTTTTCTATATCTCTATAGATATGGAGGGAAAAATGTATTTATACATATAGACTGTATCTATCCATAAAGCCATAAGCTTACATTTTCCCTGGAGCAGATAATATTGTTCTCAGTTCAGCTGACCTAATTTTCTTTCAGCAGAGATGAGCCTCTTTGCAATTAGCGCTGAGAAAAAGGTTTTTCAGAGATAAAATAGGCATCTAACTTGTTCTTTGAGCCCATGAAAAAATTCGTAGGGTACATTATTTCTGTACTGCACTCCATTTGGGTTGATTTCCAGCATCGATTTCAGTAAATTTTTATGAACCCAGAAAACATGCCCTATTTTCCACTGTTTACATAGGGTAATAGTATTGCCAGCAAAAATGGGATAGCGCTTGTGCACAGGGCAAATTTTACTTTGGCATAAATTGGCAGAAATCCATCAACCTTTAATATTTATGATAACCATCTCAATGTAGGCCAGTGTTGTCAAACAGCAGATGGAGGAAATTAATTATTAAACTGAGCAATAAATAAAACCTGTAATTTTTTATTAGTAATCAAATTAACAGGAAGGATTAATCCTGCCATATGAACATTTGGGTACCTGAGGGGAAAGAAGAATTTTCAATTAATATCACATTCCCTTGACATAACAATTTGAGAGAAGAAAGGGAGGAGGGCTCTTCTAATTAATCAAATACCAAAGAAGAGAATAATAAAGGAGATTAATTTTTTTTTTTAATTGTGCCTTGCTTTCCACAGTGGAGAGCCTGCTTTCACGCACATTGCTGTTCATCTTCCATTCTGAAGAGTTCTAGTCAATAAAATGCATTTTGTTTCTTGCAAGTAACAAAATTCGCTTTGACAAAATAGGTTAATATTCCCCTAAAACAAATTATTTTCAGTCACAGAATACAACTTTGACTTACTTCAACAGAAATCTTTGCCTTTGACATAGAAAAAACTCATCTGAAGAGGAAAGCTCAAGGTGCAGAAAGAAAATGAGTCCCTTGAACCCAGACACAGACTTCCATCCCAGCTGTGAACAGTGAGTGTGGTGTTAGAAATGCTGTCTTGCTACATTTATTGTTTTCTATCTTTCTGCAACCATATTAATCTCAATCATCTAAATATGGCATGTGTTAACATTGGCTAACTGATATCCAAGGTGATGCATTTTCTTTCACATTGTGAGTCACAATGCAAAAGAATACTGGTAATAGCATAATAGCACCAGTTAAAACTTTTTTTTTTTCCCCAGTTAATCAGCACACAACTTTGGAAAGAAAAACACCAGCACTGCAAGTCATGAAATTATCAGTAGAGCAGAACAGACTCCCCTCCTCCTCTATTAGGTTGGTATTGGATGAAATTGAAGAATGAACTAATTTCTCTGAAAAGCAGAACAGAACTTTCATTTGTGCTCGATAGGAATAATATACAATATGATTAAAAACACAAAAATGGTCACCATTATAATGATATTTATTAGTGATCTTTCTGCCTTTTTTGGATATATACATCCTACAGTTGCATACATACTAAGTTTTGAAAATGCAGCTTTAAAAGTGAAAAAGTTCTGTTTCCCTAAAGATACATCAAGGACCTCCATTTGTCCAAACTGCTATGACGTGATTATTTGTTCATTTAGTGTAAATAGTCCCATAAAAACAGAGTGTGGAGCAAAGGATTGGTAAAAAAAATACTTTCTTTTTCTTGACTAGAATTCAAACCTGTTTGGTTGTTTGGTTTGCTTTTTTTCCTTTTTCTCTGAGATTACATACAGATTTTCATAACTTAAACACCATTTTACATTATAAAATGGAACATTTTCCACACAGCATGGAACAGAGGAAAAGATCAAATGCTAAATTCTTCCTGCTGTGAAGAATTCTTGAAGGCTAAATTTCAACCTTCTGATCAGCTTAATGCAGGCATATGAGAGAAAGACTGAAAAGAGAGGTATATGAGGGGCAACCTCTGAAACAAACAATTGAAAAAATGTGGGTTGCAAAAGTTAATTATTTTCATTTTTTCCTCTATGTATGCTTACCATTTTTATTGACTTTTATTGTAAGCACAAATAATTGTCTTGCAAGCTCTAGAAGCTTGACTAGCTATAGATAAGGTTTAATTTTACTGCATTTGAAGAGTAGGAAGAATAAAATAGTTTTCAAAGCAAGGCATCCCAGGAAAATATCTTTTTATTAGAGAGCTTGATAGTGAAAGTAGAATTTAGCAAGAAGCATTATCTAAATTACTTTCAGCAGTTATTTGTACTGCACTGTTTACTACAGTGCTTAGCGACTGCAGTTGATTGAGACTTAATTATGTTGCTAAAATAATTATAGCAATGACCCAAATCACAAGTATCTTGTGCCTATTACTCGCTCTCATTTTCACTACAGTCTGAAAATTATAGTTTAGCACTTCTCTATAAAAGCCGGTAAGAAGGTTTAAGATCACCCTGAGAAAATGCCCAAAGATTACTTATGAGTCAAGATTTTGGGGTACTTTTTTTTAATAATTAATAACTAATGTAAAATAATTATGTCTTTAAATTTATATTTCTATGCACATTAGTTATCATATAAATAAATGGTGCACAGAAATCTTCTTTAAGCATAAAACAATGGTAAACAGACACATATTTAAACATTTGATGAGACTTGTTGAAAGGCACTTGTCTTCCATTTTCTATTTGCATTCACATTTCCTAGCAATAGGACTAAAAAGAATCAGAAGAACAGTAATTTAATTTTACCTGCAAAAATTGGACAAGAAACATTATTTGAGTGTATCAGGGATTTTTATTTTCTGGGATTTTTATCCTTCCTCAGTCTGCCAAGATTCTAAAAGAGCAGACTTTGTACCACATTTCAGTTTCAAGGAGAAATAAATCGAGTCTTTCACTATAACTGTAACTTTTTTCTTTATTTAATGAAAATAACAGCAAAAAGGATGCTTTTTTTTTTTTTTTCTGACAACATTTCTTTTCACTGCAAGACATAGAAAATGCCATGATCAATCTGAAATGACCAGAAGCTGAATACTACAAGCTGACTCTCTGCGTTACTCATAGTTCTCCTGTTTTTCAATAGTGATACAATAAATAAAAACATGCAGTGTGTCCGTGTATAACTGGAAGTCACACAGACCACTCCAAAGAAAGAGACCATCTGATTTCCTACCTCTTGTAGAGAAATGCCACCACTGCAGTGTGCTTTTAATGGATCTCAGATTATGGCATCAGTATTACACAGGCTCTTTAGAGCTGCACAGCCATCAAGTAGCCCATAATTGACTTCCATTGAAGACAGTGAGAGCTCTAGGGCTCGCAAGAGGATGGAGAAAGAACAGATGGACCCAGACTGGAGGCAGCCAACAGCCAGGCACATAATGAACAGCTCTCTTGCCAGGCCACGTCCCAGTTTCTCAGCCGTGGGACTGTAATATTAATTTCTTCTATCCTCATGAGCTACACAACTGGTTTGCCCAATATTTATGATATGTCTCCCAGGCAAGCTGCCTAAGTACCTGATAAAATAAAGCTTTCACGAGAAAAAGTTTCTGTTAATGCTTTGTTCCCAGCCTCGAGCTTGATTCATAACGCAAACTCTTAAATCACTTTCTTTGTAATTACATTGATTCTTCTTATGCCAGAGAATATGGCACATGGACTATGGTGACTGGTTCAGTGTTTTTTATGCTATCTGCTGTTAACACATTGCACCAGAGCTAGTGAGCCACTGGCAGTGGAGATGTTTGGTACTGAGATGGGTGGAGTCTTCCACAAGGTTTAATGTCTTGGAAAATCAAGGTAGTGACTTACTCAAATTTTATTACAGCAATTCCTACTCCAAAGGGATTTAGAGCAAGAGCTAAAGTTCAGCTGAGAAAAGCTGCCAGGGGTTTAAAAATCTCAGAAGACAAAGAGCTAATGTGTATGTGTCAAACACCTATAGTTGGATAGCCATGGTAACTGTTGGCAAGAAGATGCTGGGAGAAAAAACAGGATGTTGTTGGAGAACGGGACCATAGGGAGGTAGGGCAGCATTTTTCTGGGACAAACATCCTTGTTCTGGCTCCTGGAGACAAGCACAACACAGTACAGTGCAAGTGTAGGAGTGAAGCCAAGAAATGTAGCTCCAGGGCAGGGGAAACTTGTCTATAAAAAAGCACACCCATGCAACCCAGCTGGCACCCTCAGGACCCTTGACTCCCCATCACCTTGATCAGCACTGGAGCCAGGAATGATGATCCTTCTTCCTTTCTCCTTTTCTTCCTTTCTTTCTTTCTTCCTTTCTTCCTTTCATCTTCTCTTTGTCTCTCCTCTCTTCTCTCTCTGCTTTCACCCTACCCCTTATTCAAAACTCACTGCCATGTGCTTCTACTAGAAGATAAGGGAATAGCTTATATCAATTTCATCCTTCTATATGAGCGATCTTAACTATGGCTAGCAGCAAAATAATCCCTATTTACCAGGGTGTCTCACTGTATTTAACTCACTTTGTCTCCTGAAGAAATATTGTCTGACGGTTTTTCTATTTGTATTTATAATTATGTCACTGAATTTAGGAGAATAAGAGGTTCAGAGAAGAGAAAGAGAAAATTTGTGAGCCTTATGAAAGCAGAGGACAATAAAAGGTCTTAAAAGAAAAAAAAATTGTGACAAAACTTCATGAAAGTGATGACATGTCAAAATATGTCCTCATCTAGAATATAGGACTAAATTCAAAGTAAATTAAAAGTAAAATTTTAACTGGTGATATACTTCAACGGAAATTAATTTTTCAAAACCTTTAATTCATGTTCTACCATTTATAGAGTCATCTTTGTAAATTTAATCTCAAGCTCTCAGATAACTCTACAAAAATTGCTACTGACAGAGTTGCCTTTTCATTAGTGTTAAGCTCAGTCTCATTCCCAAACAGCATTTTTTCTCCAAGTGAAAAAAGGAAATTTTTTTCAAGGCAGCAATGTCTCCTGCATAAACGACATTTGATTACCATTTTATCAAGATACTTAGGGAAGAAAAAAAAGCCCCCATAAAAGCTTTCTAAACCTTCACAACCTCTTTGTATATATTTTTAGATTAAAATATTTGTCTTTAAAAAACAGGACAAATACATTACTTTTCACGTTTTTGGTATGAACCCAGCAGTTATAGGTTTAATCCATTGACAACCAGTTTGTAACCAATCAACTAAAACAGTCTTGAGGCAGAATGAAAAGCTTGTGCTTTAATTTCCCCCAGTTTAACACAGAAGATTATCTCCTGCTGCATTTACTCAGTGAATGTGGCTGGCAGATAGGTACATGCTGATGCTCACAGCTCTGTGAGGACATTGAACATGAGGTTGCCAAGCTACACTTTTTAAAAATATTGGGTTTGAAAGCGCATGATAACTATAGGGTACTTTGTTACTTTGCTTTCATAAATTATACAGCAGTAGAGGCATGCCATTTCAATTTAAACTATCTCAATACCCTCAAAGAGAATTGCTTTTCACCTATTCCAGCAAAATGAGGAATTGTTGATTTCAGAGTAACATTCAAAATAGCAGGGCTTCGTCTTGTGTGAACCAACTGCTTGGGCAGTATGCACTTACAAAATGTCAATATAAAATTAATCTTCACTTGTTTTCTAACCAAGGTTTCACATTGAGCTAATAGATTCTCCTACACCTTTTCTTGTCCAGTGTAAATCAGAAATAAATTCATTTATTTAAAATTATTATAATATTATACATTATGGTATGTAGTCTTTAATGAGAAGTCTTTCTAAAATCAGACTAAAATAGATAGAAGTTATAATTTTCTTTTTCAGTGGCAAATACAGAGGTAATTATTTTTGATGTGTTTGTTTTTTAGCCATCACAACTGTTCAATTTTGTAAGAGTATCACTGGAGTAACAAATATGCACAACCTCAATGGAAGATTGCTTTTTGTGCATCTTATTGTTCATGTTTAGATGTCCATGTGCTGCAGAATAGTTGCAAAACCATTTTACAGAAGACTAATTGCAGACTGGATTGATAAATCCCCAGGGAATAAACTGTACTTTGTGACCCTACAGGCTGTCCTTGATTTTGCTAGGTCTCTGTGAAGTATCCATTTTGTAGTTTATGTGCCTATTATTTTTGAAGCTTTTAAATGGTATTTCCTGCATTTTTTTTTTATCTACTATTTGTTTAATCCTTGTTATCCTCACTTTCCTCATTAGTCCAGTACTGATAGTGTTAACAACACCTCTATCTCTAGAAAATGTTTAAGTTCTTCAGCGTTTTTCTTCAACCTTCTCCTCCATTAACTCATTCAAAAAAATTAGAGAAATGTTATCACAGCATCCCCTGTGCACAGGTGCCAAAACACACTGTCAAGAAGTCGGTCAACTGTTACTTGTAAAATTAACATTTTGTAGAAAGCGATGCTCAGACACCTTGGTGGAAGCAGTTTGCAAACAGCAACTGAGAAATGCTACTTTTTTTAATAAAGTTTAAACCGAGGCAGCTGCAAGGAACAAAAGCCACCAGATGGCAGCAGGATTGGCAGCTTTCCCTTGGGAAAGGAGGATGCACTTCAGGGACAAGTACCTGGTTAGGGACATGCTCTTGTTCACCTTTACACACCAGTAAAACATTTCAGCTGCTTGTTGCTCTTTGCCTGCATGCTCCTGCTCACAGCAGAAGGAAATCCTAATGCTTTTTGTTGGAAAATATGTAATGTGAGATTGCTTTATCAAAAAGCACCAATCCCTTGAGATTACTGCTTTACTATATTTATCCTTCTTCTCTGAGACAGAAAGATCCTTAATATCTTATGCTGAATTTTGATTTTTTTTT
>JAHXMQ010000807.1:32392599-32443967 GCA_020466415.1 Ammodramus savannarum pratensis
TTTTTTTTTTTTTTTTTTTTTTTTTTGGTTAGAAATTAGAGTGGAGATTGTAGAAAGAAGGAAAATTAAGGGGGGAAGGGGGAAATGAAGCTGCATGCTGACTCTTGGGTCAGGACAGGGGCAAATCATGACCCCAAGGCAATACAGCATGGGAGCAGATCAGGGCAGATCTCTTCTTTCACTAAGTGGAGAGACCCAGCTGAAATTTGGGACATCTCTTTCCACCCTCTTTTTGCTAGAAGATTCTGGAAAACTGTCTCCCAAATGAGAACATTTAATTCATAACTCAAATAGTCTCCCTCTGCAAAATATGAGATGTTCTTTATATATATATATATGAAAAGACATTTACTGACAGCTTTCCATTCCTTCCTCCAACCTCTCCCCTCCATTCAATAGTGTGTTCCTCACTTTATTAAATCCTGCAGTGGAAAAACTGTCCACTTATTTTTGATGTCTTTGTTTTTGCATTTAATGAGGATGGCTGCTAGATGTCATTCTTTCTTATTTGATATTATGACACTTACTGATAGGTTTCAACAGAAATGTATATCCTACTGAGTAGAAGGACCCAGTTACAGCACACTGTTCACATGTCATGGCTTAATGTTGTCATTTAAATAAAACTGACCTATGTGTTAATGGAGCCATAACCTCTGCTTTAGTGTAAACTGTGTCTCAGTCAAAAATAGAGATGGAAAAAGAAAATATACTCTGCAGCACCAAAGGTGAAATGTTACTGTAGAAGGTAATAGTTTAGCAAAATGTTTACAGCTTGGCAAAACATCAAAGTACTTGCTGAAATTATGGTTTCATGTTGAGCTGGGGATTGTGGACAGTGTAAGTACATATGTATAGATGCCTTAGGTCAGATTAAAGATCCATCTTTCCCACAATCCTCCCTCTGAATGGGGTCAGCACTGCTTAAGGAAAACCTCCTTTAACAGCAGAGAAATGAAAAATCCTTGCAATTTGCAGCTTAGGGACTGCCTCAGCCAAAAGATCTGTTTTTAATTGCAGTTTCTAGGGTAATTTTCCCATGCATTTATCTAATCTTTTATGAACCTATTTATGCTTTTGGACTGTAAATATCTTGGCAAGGACTTCAACTGTTAACTGCTTTCTGATTGAAAAAACTGTCTTTTATGTGCTTCCAGCATGCTGTCTGACCCTTTTATTTGCTGTGTTCTTGTATGGTTAGAAGAAAAATTACCATTTTCTATTTGTTTTCACCCCACTACATAAAACTTCCCTAATGCCTTCTTCTGGTCATTGCTATTCTTGATGCAGTGTCACAGTCTATTCAATGTCTCCCAGTACAGGTGTCCCCTCAGCCCCTCAATCATCATTTATAACACTTTATAAACCTTTTTACCACTTGAAGTAGAGGGACAGAATACAAATATTCCAGACTGGGTATAATCTAAGTGCAAATAACAATGTAAGGAAATTTTCCTTTTTATTAATGTACGAAGTAATTCCTTCCATTCACACTCTTTTAACTGAAGGTAATTATTCATATCCAAAGTGTTTCATCAAACTAGTTACAAGACTTGCAAGGTGACCTTAAAGGAAAAACACCAGCTTGTTTATAGCTCATTATTTTCAGCATGTGTATCTACTATGTACAACGTTTTGCCTACTCTATGAAGATTTCTTTAAAAATTTTCCTTTCAATATTCTGTCATTTAGATGATCCACTGAACTGCAGAACCATGGTACCATTTTAGATACAAATGTATAAGTAAACTGAATGTATGCTTGGATATATCTGAAAATAAAATCCAGGTAAGGTTTTCATTAAGAAACAGTTTTTTAGTTGAGCAATTGATATATTTGGAAAAATTGACATATTCTTATGATAAGCCACACACTGGTTCTGACAGGTAGAGAAATAAGCAAATCCAAAACTAGGCTGTGAACATTAACCTGTGAATTATGGTAATCCATTATACACTCTGAGGTAGAAAATGACTTAGTGATAACATGGCATAATGGAATACAAACGAGCAAAAAGATGACAAGTTCAGCAGAGGTGTGGAAAAAAGCTTTGCATTTGTGAGGGAATGAACTTTTAGCAGCCTGTGAGAAGCAAGACTTGTGATGTCTCCAGTCAGCATCTTTTACATTGTCGTTTTTAGCATTTAATAGAATTTTACTCCCCATTTTATCTACTGAGGCTGCCCTGCAGATCTCCCTTAAAGATTCCGATTTTGAGGGTTGGGATAGAAGGCATAGCTGTTGTATGAAAACCATTGTTTAATTGTTCTTTGAATGCTTCTGTCCTTAATAAGTTGATTGCTGGAAGAATCTGCAAGTGGCAGGATTCCCCTACTAGTTTTCATGGATCCTACATAAGCATATAATTTTTCATCAGAAATGTGAATTAGCAAACAGACACTCAACTATTGAAATTGCTGTATACAACAATAATTTTTTACATACAACCTTAGGCATGCAGCTAGCAGTGAAAAAAATTCCTAAAAAATACATCTCCATTTTTGACCTCTCATTCCTGGTTGTCAAGGCGATGCTAACCCCTGTCTCTGTTGTTGTTTTGGAGAGGCTTGATGCTTTTTCCCCCCAAATTAATGACATTGTTCTCAATTTATACATAGCTGCTTATTTGATCTGTCTGTCCAGACCTGTTGAAAGTTAGAGGGCCTGAAAATTGCTCACTTTCACAACTGTACAACTGTATCAGCTGGTTTCTTAAAAAGACACTTCTTGCCACCTTGGTCATTTTAACTGCAATAATACTATAAACTGTTTGATTTGCAATTTGTTTGGATGTTTTTCAATCACAGCATAAAAGGCATCAAAACCTAGAAATTTAAAATTAAATCCTTAAATAAACTTCAAATGGGTAGTCCTAATAGAAAAAGCCTATACCTTAATATGCCATATATTTAAATGGAGTTCAAATACCAAAAAAAAAATTTAATCATATAAACATTGCCTGGGAAAAAAAATAGAGAAAGAGAGAGAGAATGAAAAAGTGGTAATGCCCAGTTTGCTGTTCACAGAGTGATACATCTGAATATTAAAAAAAAAAAAGATGAAAAAATTAGAAAATTGAAAGAAAGCAGAACAGGTCTATCCTAGCAACTGCTGTTGAGGGAAGTGCATGAATAAGCATAATTTATTTTGAGAATGTAGAAACTGACTTTCATGTAAACACTGGTCTAAATGCTTCATCTCACCATGTAATTTTTCAAGATTTCTAAACAATTACCCAGCTTACGATATTGATTTTCTTATAATGAACTCAGCCAAAAGATCTAAACTTCCTAATTCCATGAGAATAACTCTTTAGCACATTAGCAGTGAAATCACACTAATTCAAAAGTATAAAATTAAGGCAAACCTATAGAAATGGTGCCCACTCTGTTTTCTATAGTGTGGAAAGTTTTTAATTCTCGTCAAAGCAAATGGAAGTTTAGCAAACACAGAACTGCAAAGGAACAAATTATGAGTGTCTTTAAAAGGTGGCTGATTGTAGATTTGAAGTGAGGAAGCAATATAAGCTACATTAGAAGGAATGTTATTTCAATAGTTTGAAATAAATTTACAGTAATAATTAAATTAAATTAAAACTGCACCATCTTAAAGTAATATTTGAATTACTTATAGTTGATTTCTCAACAGTTTTCCTACATACGCGGAATCTTTGTATTTCAGTTCTGAATTTGAAGCAGCCCTAAAATAGAGATATTTTGCACAGAGATGGAAATGTAAAATGCAGGCAAATAGGTGATATTGATTTAAACAGTTCCATCAAAACGTTATTCATGTCTAGATTGATGAAAAGAAGTTCTGTAGAAGCTGGCCCTGGTCTCAGAGTTGGGGTTTTTGGTCAGGATGAGGACAGATGGAAGGACACTGAAATTTCTGCACAGGCTGACCAGAGCACGGCATTAGGCCCACATGAATAAAGAGTCATTCACTGCTTGATTTGTTTCCATTTGCCAATTTCATTGCTGATGTTTGGGTAGGTATCGTGATGTTACCAATAGATAAGTGTTCTGTCTTCTGGTGAAAGGAAAGATCTGGGGAAGGCATTAAAGGATTCAAAGACGTGCCCACCAGCCAGAGTCTCTTGGAACTACATTTTACATAAAATATATCACTCTTCCTTCAAGATTCTGCTTTTCTTTTAAAATTAAGATGCACAGCAGAAGGTTATTTCCTACAAGTAAGAGAAAGTTAGGTACTAAATACAGCCTCCCTTAAAATAAAATACCTTCCAAAATATGTAACCTTCTTTTATGTCACTTCCACACACACTGCTGGAAATGCTTAGTGCTAGGTTTGAGCTATATTCTACTGTAAAAAAAGATCTTAAATGTATGGGAGTTTTTTTTCCCTAAAGATGATTGAATAATTGAAGTATGAATACCAAAAATAAACTGAAAATGCTAAAGCAGTGACATAAGTTTAAAAATATATGTGGAGATTATACATATGTGGAAACTCTAAGGATCTCCTGCTTCTGCCTCCTCCCTTCACCTCCGTAATTAGTGGAAACATCTATTAAAAAATTACTTCAAATTCATAAATACTTCAAGACTAGGAAATTGGCCATGAGACTTCTAAAATTGTTTAAAAGTTAATCTGTATGTAATTCTTTGCAGAAACAGGATGAATAATATAATTTTATTTCTTCCTGTTTGACCTACAGTTTGCTATAACTTAAAAACTGGAAATTATTAAAAACTAAATCAGAAAGAAGGTGCAAAAAGCAATCGTCTAAACAGCATGTTCCTATATTTCTTTTTCATTCTAATTCGTCTTACAATGTCTAAAAGTTTCAAGAGACCTTTTCTGGTCTATTCTTAATAGTATA
The DNA here is from genome assembly GCA_020466415.1 of Ammodramus savannarum pratensis. Taxonomy (NCBI): domain Eukaryota; kingdom Metazoa; phylum Chordata; class Aves; order Passeriformes; family Passerellidae; genus Ammodramus; species Ammodramus savannarum. The sequence goes on from JAHXMQ010000807.1 coordinate 32,397,446, forward strand.
TTCCTGTTAATGTGCTATATAGTTATCCTATAAATAATGGCTAAAGAAAGATCCAAAAGGTTTGAACAACTTGCATAATTTACTTTCATAGTTTACTGCCATGATGTAAAAAGACAGCCATTGTCTTGGAGTTCCAAAACTTAGTGCTCTAATTTATCCACTAAGTACAGAGTTTAAAAGGGAAGTACTAATTAGGGTTGTAAGCAGCACAGTAAAAGCAAGCCAAATGCTGTGGATTTGTGGGTTTGAGTTTGTTGTGTTTTTTTACAACAGTTCTGACAAAACAAGCAGAAAAAAGCTATAACACCTTGTGATTCAGAACGGGGCTTTTTGTCTGTTTTTATATTTTTGTCAGGTCTGTCTCATTTCTGCACACAATATTCATAGTTACCATCCAGTCTTCAGATTATCTGCCCAGCATTCCAGAATGCTAAACAATCAAAGGAAGTAAAGCACAACTTTTCTGCAGTGGAAGAAAAACATCTTTATTCCAAATAATGGACAATAAAATATTATGGAAGAAAATTGAATTACCTGTGTTTTCAGATGGCAAAAAAGCTTTCAACTTGTTTCTGATGAATTTAAAGCTGTGTATGGTCTGTAGTCATAAAATTAAATTTCTGCTGCAATGTCAATAAACATTGTATTAAGAGTCACACAATGCTTCTGGAAAAAATTGGTTAGTCATTAACATTTTAAGCATAATGATCATTTGGTATACAGTGAGTGCAAGATAATTGCAAACTATTTCAAATAATTGATCAGTTTTCAAGATCACTAAGTATCTTTGCAACTGTGAAAACTAACAAATAAATAGCAAATGTCAAAGTATAAGATTTGCACAAGCTGGTAAGAAAGCTCAGTATTCGCTACTTGAGGAGCCTAGGAAAAAGATTTCAAAGATGTTATCAGTTTTCATCTGTGAGCAAGGAAATGAAATCAATCATCATGTGATAATCATCAGGGCATTCCTTAACTGACAACTGCTTGGAAAGGTACAAGACAAAGTTATTATGGTCTGTTTGACTGATGAAGTTGTAGAGACATGAACAGAAAATCAATCAGCCTTCTCTTCTGGGTACAGTACAAGTGATATAAATTTTCTTGAATAGCAAATGTAGGAAAAAAACCACGAGCAGAATCTAAACTTTATTACAAACTTTGTTACTCATGAGAGCTTTGAGTCTATGGGTGGAGATGGTCTGCATATGATGATGATCTTATGTAAATTTGATGATCTTATGTAAATTTTTATGATCTTATGTAAATTTAGCTACCTGAACAGTCATCAACGTCTTCAAATCCAAAACATGTGTATCCCTAGTCAAGGATGCTTACAAAATAAACTTGCAATTTCAAGCACTTGCTATAGCAAATGCACTTAAATTGGGCAATCTATTAACTGAACACTCTTTCACATCATGGTTACTGCACAATCACATTAAAAGAGTAACATAATTAGAACCACTTGATGACCAAAACTGCACAGTGATGATGTGGCAATGTAATTCAGAGGAGGAAAGAAACCCTGTGGATTACTGTGTGGAGGATTCTCATGATGCAGCTGAAATATCATAAAAGCTATCATAGCATTAATCTTGCATCATATAACAAAGCCCAGCTCTGTACTGAGGATCCAAGACCCATTCCAAATGCCACAGCTCTGCTCTTTAATGCTGATAAATTCTGAGGAAGCACTTGAGGTCATAAGTAATTTGAGTTCTGCACAATGCATAACAAAATAGGAAACCAGAACATTAAAAAGCAAGTGTTCAGTAATATGTAGTTTTACCCATGGATTGTTCAGCATATTTTGAAATTGATGAACTCTCTAAGTAAAATAGCCAAGGGAAACAAGCAGCAGTTTGCTCATTACTTCTCCTGGAGTATTCTTCCTCAGAGTGCATAAGTGTATGCATTAATGCTGAGTGGCTTTAACAAAAATCAGTTGAATGCAGTTAAAGATTAAATCTCCATGCCAGTTATAGAATGGTTTCAAATCTATGTCAGGATTGAGTCACTTATCTCCTCAAAGAGTTTGATTAACATAATTTTCCATTCAACTTCCAAGAATATCAACTTCTGTACTCAAAATTCTGCATAATCTCTCCTCCTTTCCTTTAACTCCATTATTCATTCCAGAAATCTCATTCTGGATGTCTGTTGCCTCAGTGTAATGCATTTTGTTTTCCAGTACAACCTTCTCTTTAAAATTTTCACATAGTCTTATCCTAGTTTACATTTCCATTTTCACTTCCTTTTGTGACTGTCACAGTCCCAATGGTCTCTGCAATCTTCCCACCTTATTGCTTTGCTCTTCTTTATTCATTTTTCCTTCTGGCTTTTGAGAAGGTGCCTGTCATATGCTATCTGCCAACCACTCCTCCTTTAAACTTACCTGAAAATAATTTTTTTGTTTGCTTTGGGGTGTGGGAATTTTTGGTTCTGGTTTTATTTTTGCTTTATTTTGTTTGTTTGTTTTAAATATTGGAGGAGTTATGGGGGTTGGGGTTTTTTGTTTGGGTAATTTTTCTTTTGGTTTGATTTTTTGGGTTATTTTTGGGTTTTGGTGGGTTTTTTGTTTGTTTGTTTGTTGTTGATTTTCTTGTTGTTTTAGGGATTTTTGGGAAGTAATTTCATCTCTGGTAATTTTACTAAAAGCATCATTGTATATTGAATTCACTAAAGTGTTGGGATGCTCAGATCGTTTGTGTGATGTCAGGTCATTATTATTTGAACCTAATGAAAGCAATAAAATATCTTTTAAGTACCTGAAATCAATTATTAGTCTTCTTTCTATTTTTTTTTTATTTGTTTTCTATGAGTTTATTAAGGATAGACCATTGTTTTCTCTTATAACATGCTAATTTATATTGATATTAGAATAAATAGTCTGATGAATACCTTAGTCTGATGATACATTAGTTTGATGAATACCTAATTGTCTTGTTCAGCACTTAGGTACTGCTTTATAGCAATAAATTCTTATCTTTTGAATCTACAGAGCAAAACTAGCCCAGATGCCAAATTTAAGGTTGTAAGACTACCTGGATCAGGATTTTTTAACATGAGTCCACTAATTAGCAGTGGGTCCTTAACATCCTGGTATGCTAAGAAAGAAATGTTTACTGATTTTGCTGTGTGTTACTAAAGTAAAAAATGAAATTGTTGCTTGTTCAATGCTAGTGCAACAATTTTCTTCTGATTTTCCCCCTTGATGAAAATCAGACTTGGAAGTGGATACCTGAATAAGTAGACATGGCCTGGTATATGAATCAGCAATTCACAATGTACATCAAGTAATTGCCAATCAGTTTGATGTTGCCTAGCTCTAAACTGATAATGATGAAAAGTTCTGTACTTCAGAATCATCCCCAGGCACTTATGATTCACGCTTACACAAATAGCCTTGTAATAGCAAATTTCAGGAATATTAAATAATACACCTTTATGTTCATGGTATTATTCTATTACACAACTGCAAAAACAGAGAGATATAATTTTTAATTTTTTAAGTGTTTAAAAAAGTTTATCAAAAGATTTTTATACATGGAAGTAGTTCATGTGTAGATGTGTTTTGCTTCATAGCCTGCTGTCACCCAGGCATTCAAGAGAAAGCCAGTGACTCTGCTGTTGAGTTAAATGAAATTAGGAGAGCTCTGTGTTAAAGATCTGCTTGACATTAGCTGAAAAATCTAAACAAACTGGAAAAAGAAAGACTTTCTTTATTGATATCTATTGGTCTATATTTTTATTTAATGTTTGAACTGAGTTATTTGTCTCCTTTTTAGATTAAATACGGAAGAGCACCAATTTGCTCCTTAGTGCCAACACTACAAGAATTTTGTCTTTGTGTAGTTCTGTTTTGTGGAGAAAAGAAGAAACCTCACAACTTTGTTAAAGTTGTAAAGCTTGGTATGTTTATTACAGCGCTGGATGCATGCGGAGATTGCTCTCCTCAAAAAAGGCATGCGTACCTCTGAGAACTTCAGGTCTCTTTTTATCTCTCTCTCAAATACATATGCATACAGTTTCACAACAGGTTCATACATATTCATATGTATGGGTTTCGTGTGACTTTTACCACTAGTTCATTTTTATCAGAAAGAATTCCGAGGTCAGGCTGACTTGCCCTTACAGCAGTCCCTGTCTCTCTCTATCATCTTCTGTCTCCTCCCCTTTATCTCTGTCCTTCACTGAAGTAACTTCACTGAGCTTAGGCCTTGCAGTCTGGCTAAATAACTACAATTTCTAACCACAGACTCAACTCAAAAATGTACATTTCACTTAAATTAAAATGGATTTCTATCCTGGAAAATTTTCACTTTGCTTCAGTTCTCTTGGAGAAACACTGTCTTTTTTGATAAACTAAGAAGCATTTTTACTTCAGCTCTCACATTCATTCACACATTAATATAAAGTCATTAATAGGATTGATAACTTTATTACTAATATACCAAAAGACATTTCATTAGTTATTTATAATACAATCACATATAAATACAATATTTAATGTTTTACAAGAGATACACAATAAAAAGTTTCATTCATGTACTTTCAAATTTTTTAAGGATAAAATGGAATCATTCTTTTTAGATGCATAACTTCTCACATTGAAGACTGAAGGACAGTTTCAAGGGATTGTTTCTTTGAAGGATAATTGTCTACAATTTCTCCACTTTGTCCATAATTGTCCATAATTGTCCACTTTGTTTCCTTATTTTCCCCTCTCTAATTCAAGCTGATAAAAAACAGAGGAATGCTACAGTTGAAGCTATAGCTGAAGAAAAAAAAACAAAAGTATAAAAATTTCCCTCTTAAAGACCCCTAAACCTCAGGAGATTTATTTTCACTGTTAATACTCACACAATGCAGCAATGACACTCTGCCCAAGTACACATAGAGACATTTTCCTAACAAATTTATTCTTTCTTTGTAGTCTCATTTGATGTAAAATAACAATAATCTGGCCTGTAAGTACATGTTTCCCCAATGTGAATGGAAAACAGCAGCAGCCATTACTGCTTATTTTAGAGAGAAACTAGCACTTTATAGCCTTTTCCAGCAGATTGATCTTCTTTCTCCTTTAATTCAGCAGGAAAATTGGCTTCTGTTCCCTATGAAAAAAACAGAAAAGCTACTTGGTTTAGCCTAGTAATAAAAGCAAAGTACTACTTATAGTTTTCTCTTTAATGCATCTCTTTATTTAAGAAATATTAATTTTGTGAAGAGCCATGTATTAAGGGGAAATGAGAATCAGTAAAGTATAACAGAAGGGGAAGGTATAAAGATAATTTTTGAGATAGATATATATAGATGGAAGGAAGAAAGTGAACCCTAGAAAAATGACTAGTACAAAAATAACATCAGATGTCAATCATCAAAAACTAACACAAAGAGTGTTTTTCATATCTACACATTTTCCTTGTAACTCCTTTAATCACGAGCCGACTATACATGCCACACAAGCTATAATGGTTGAAAATATCCTATATGTATTAAAAAACAATTTAATCCTACAAAATCATGCTGATTTTGACCCTTTGCAAAACAAGACCCAAAATCTCTATAAATTTAATCAATCTGTCTGACCACTACAGACCTTCAACTAATCAATAACAATTTGTTTGGTGAACACACAACAGGTAAAGGTCAATTGTAGTTTTGCATTTAGCTATAGCTGCTACACAGCTTACAGTCTGGCTCAGTACATGTTCACAGATCTGCCACTTTTTAACAAGAATCAATTTGTGTTATTACTTATTGCCTTTCTTGTTTGAAAAAGAGTTTTCTAGAAATGACAAGTAGCTGCTATGAAGCCCTCTATGGTGTCAATATTGGTAACTGAATTCAGCTGTAATAGTAGCAGTATGAGATCAAAGACAAAGCTATATTGGAAATTAAGGCAACACCTACATGTCACTATTCTGTCAAGAGTCAAAGACTTTGAAACACAAATTCATAAGTACAAAATGAAAGATTTTGAAAATTTATCACCTCTTTAGAAAAACAGAATGGTTGGGGTTGAAAGGGACCTCTGGAGGTCATCTAGTCTAACCCCACTGTTAAAGCAGGTTGCACAGGCTCATGTCTGGATGGGTTTTGAATAGTCTGTTGCAGTGCTCTGTCACACTCAAAGTAAATATGTTTGTCCTCATATTTGGGCAGAACTTTCTCTGTTTCAGTTTTTACCTGTTGTTAATTTTCGTGTCACTGGGCACCACTTAAAAGATTCTGTTCCCATCCTATTGACAGCTGCCCTTAAGGTATTTGTGGAAATTGATATGATCCCCTCCCAATCTTCTCTTCTCAAGGCTAAACAAGCCCAGCTCTCTCAGCCTCTCCTCAAAAGAGAGATGCTTTATTCTCCTTTTTATCTTTATAGTTGTCCTCTGGACCCTCTCCCTGGCCACTACTTGCTTATCAGGACTCCCAAGTCTTCCTCCACAGAGCTGCTTTGCACCTGTCCTGGTGTGGGGAATTATTCTTCCTCAGGTTCAGGATCCTGCCTTCCCTCTGTAGAACTTCACTCTGTTCCTTTGCACCCAGATCTCCAGTCCAGGTTTTGCTGGGTAGCAGCAGTGCCTTCTGGTGAATCAGCCACTCCTCAAGTCTCATACAACCAGCAACCTTGTTGAGGGCACACTCTGTTGTTTCATCCAAGTCATTTGACAACAAATTTGAAGACAGCCGCACCCAGTACAATGCCCTGAGGAGCACAGCTAGCTGCAGGCCTCCAGCTGGACTCTGCACTGCTGGTCAGGACCCTCTGAGCACGGCCAATCAGCCAGCTCTCAATCCACCTCACTGTGCTCTCATCTAACCCACCCTAACTGAGTTTGCCTGTGGGGGTATTGTGGGCAACAGTGCCAAAAGCCTGGCTGGAGCCAAGCATAAACTGCTCTTGTCTCATGCACTCAGCCACTTGTGCCATCATAGAGGGCCATCAGAATGGTCAAGCACAATTTCTCCCTGGCAAATCCATGCTGACCACTCCTGATAACCTTCTTTTGCTCCACACACTCAAAGGTGACCTCCAGAATGGTCTGCCCCATCACCTATCCAGGAATGAAGGTGAGGCTGATTGGCCTGTACTTTCCTGTGTCCTCTTCCATGGCCTTTTTTAAAACTCCAGTGACATTGGCTTTCCCTGAAATCCTCATTCTTGCTGTCCTTTATACCCTTTGACAGATTAAGGTCCAAATTAAATCCTCATCCTTGTCGCATCCTTGCACATTCCAACAGCTTTCCTGTGTTACTCTCAAGTAGCCTGTCACTTTTTCCACATGCCATACACTTCCTTTTTCTGTTTGAATTTTGCATTTATTATAAATAATACCATTGTTTAGAAATCAGAGAGCTGATACTGCATTGTGCTGTGATGCTAATAGAACTAAAATCTATTTTTTCATTGACTCTTTTAAATACTGAGTATACTATAGAACTTAAACTTAGAGGGAGAATAATTTCTTTTTAAAATTCACTTCAAAATGCAATTTATCCGTATTTTTGATAATCACAAATAATTTCTAAATTGTCTATATTTTAAAATGACAGATAAAGAAGCAAGATAAAATACCACTTGCAAGTGGTATTTTCTGTTGTCGCTTGACTCTTGTTTTTCATTAACTTTCAATGAGATAAATATAACTAAATGCTAAAGTAATGTCTGAAAATGGTTCTAAGAAACATTTGCCAATGAAAGGTTTTAGAAACTTGCCCTGCATATTTTTAATCCTAAATTCTCCTAATCTCTGAGCAAATATGAACTAATTCTTTACAATAAACTTATATCTTCTAACAGAGAAAATTAATTTGGCTCCAAGAAATCATGCTGAACTTATTCCAAATATATTTCTAATAAATTTATATATGAGTTTGAGTAGATTTAAAGTTCCTTCTGGACTGGGACAAAGTTCATGGAATTCATGTTTCTGCACATTTATTTGTAGGGGGAAAAAAAATGAAAGAAGAAGAATTTAAATCCTTGTACCTTAATAATGTTTTGCATGTATGATCCAGATAAGTTGCTGTTTTAGTTTTATGTGAGTAAAAGGTATTTGTTTTGGATTTAATAGAATGGTCTTCCATCTTCCATTTTATAGAATGGAAGATGTTCTTAAGCATCTGTAGATATATGATAGGACTGTGCACAGTGGAATGGGGTATCTTGCAAAATAGTTTTGAATACACATTGGGTAAAAGAGTTGCGTGCTCTCTAAAGTGCTTGGAGACTTATTTTTATAGGCAATAGAATAGTACAGAAAAAAGATAAGGACAGTAATGCTTCCATCAACTACTGTCTTCTTTTTACTTTCCCCTTAACTGAGATAAATTCCGCAATGTGACTGACGCAGGATCTCACACACTTGGTTGTGTGTTTGTGATTCTACACAGACACAAAACTAGAGAGGCACTGTAGCAACATGAACACATCTGTGATCGGAGTAGACTGGCAAAGGATCACAAAGTTCTGTGTTTATAGATCTGATAGGAGACAGTGAAGAGGAAGCCAGACCTCTCAGCAGCACTCATTGGCAGGACAAGGGGCAATGGATACAAACTAAAACACACAAAACACCATCTGAACAGAAGGTGTATGAGAGAAACTAGACACTGGAAAAGGTTTTCCAGGAAGGTTTACATCTCTGCCTCTGGAGATACTAAATATTTTACTACACGTGGTTCTGAGCAATCTGTTCTAGCTGATTCTGCATGAGCATGGAGTGGGAGATAGCCGGGGAGATTCATGGGGAGGGCTAGATGACTTCAGGTAGTGCTTTCCAATCTTAATGTTATTTTGTTACTCTGTTATTCTCTAAGAACACTTTTCCAATATTTTTCTTTAGAGACCAAATGGCTTACTTCAAATTATGTCGTGAAACTCTGTCAAGATCTCTCCTCAATTCAAGATAGGTGCCATTCACTGTTTATTCCCAGTCCATGGGGTCTTCTGCCCTGCCACAGAAAGAAATTAGATTGGTTTGACATATGTTGGTTTTGACAAATCCTTCTTGTCTGCTACTAATTTCCTTCTTCCTTTCCAGTGACACACAATTAGGGGTTTTTATCATTTGTAGTAGAACTGAGTGTTGGTGGGCGTATATTTCCTCCTTTTTCTCTTTTCAAATAAAGAAAGAAATGTTCGCCCATGTCCCCTTCAAATAAAGAAAGAAAAGTTCTTCCATTCTCCTGGGACCTGAGCTGTGTGAAAACTCAAAAATAACCCACAAGGCTTATGAAGCTATTTCTTGCATATCCTGGGATGGGATTTTTCCAGACTTCTTCATTTAAAAGCATATTATCCAAGCACTCACTATGCTTACATAATCTTCTTTACTAAAGGCTGAGCCCTTCAAGTTCTAATGGGGAAATTTATTCTATAATTGATCCAAAATGACCATTTTATTAAGGATTAATGAAAAAAAGGTCATTAAATTTCCTTCTTATCACCTGTAGAGACTATACCATTCCTACTAACTTATAAATATGAACATCCAAGCATTCCATTTTTTCTCTATGTTTCTGCTGTTTACAGTCACATTTGACCTATTTTCTGCTACAGGTATCTTACTTCTTGAATACGTTCTTTCTCTCAAAGTCAAAGAAGTCATGGTTTAGTCACCTACCCTCTGTCTATTTTTCTTCTGCATTAGGAGGGTGTGCACTTGTGACCTCAGTATCATTTCTCTAAGAACCTGCCAGTTCTCTTTTCCCTTTGAAACAGATTTTCAACTGAGAGGCTGCCAGCTTTCAAAGTTTATTAAAGTCTGTCTTCCTCAAATCTATTGGTTTTTATTCTTCTGTTATTACTTCTTCCTTTCTTAAAGAATACAATATCTGCCATTTCATAATCACTTTTGCTCAAGTTCTATTGTCTGGTTCTTTGTTGCTAGTTGGAGCCTGCCCTGAGTGTTTTACTTATCATTAACTAGGTGCTGAAATTATATATGTTTATGTGGGGGTGTGTGTGCACAGAGAGATAATCCTAAATTTAAAATGAGTCAGGATAAAATACTGTCATAATATGACTGATTACCAAAAACATTTACATTAAAAGCATTGTCAAATGGATTATGTAATTAATTCCTGACCTACCTCTTTCTAGATAATTGTCACATCTGAGTCATATCCGTTGTCAGTGCCTCACTAAAGTTTTACTTGTATTTCTGCTTTTGTCTTCAGCATAATGTTTTGTAAAGTCCTGAAGCAGAGTCTATGGTAGTCCTCTCAATTAGAAAATAGATTATCTAAAATTGACAGCACTTGTAAATACCCACCAACTTGTTATCTGTAAAGCATCGTCCATATAGCCCCTCCAAAGCAACAATGCTATGCTATTATCCAGAAAAGTTAATGGGAAGCTTTATCACATTTCATTTAATTGTTACATTGAAAACTGGCAATGTATGGTCACTGACTCATTAACAGACAGCAAGCACAGCGAAACTATTGGCAGTTTCTCCCAAAAGAATGTACACTTCCAGAAAAAAAAAAAAGCAAATCCCAAATTCTTTGGCTGTCTGGCAATACCTGTGTGATCTTCATTGTGAAAAGTGACACATCAATCCAATCCATGGTTCTGGTATGGCAATATCCAAAAGATGGAAAAAATGAGCTCTTGACATATTGGTTTGCAATATAGGCAGATCACAGGTAAGCCTGGCAAAGTTTCTGATGGAACCATGTACAGAGTCAGGTATTCATGATGCAAGAATTCCCTCTGACACCTATCTAGAGGGTAAGTCTAGACAGTGAAAACTTCAAAGCTGTAGGGAAAATGAAGGATAGGTCTGTGTTTCCATCTTGAAGGATGGAACTGTGCTCTCAACAGTAATCTGTCACAGCATATGAAGAAAAAACTTCTAGAATTAGTGGTTGTATTATGAAAAGAAAAATATTTTGGTTCCCTTCATTCTCTTTTTCCTTTAGTGACATCACTTTATCTAACATTGGTAATATATCATTGCAGTTAATCACCCAGTTCAACATACATGAAGAATCATAACATTTATTAGAATTATTAGAATGATTAGCAGCTTTTAATTAGAAATACAAGGGTCTGATACCTAGAATTTCAGTACTCAGTATTTAAAAAGACCTGAATTTCCTTGGAGGACAATTTAACCATCTTTATGGTAGATCTTAAAGAAATGACTTCTAAGTATTTGAAGTCCAGAAAGGTTTATGCGCTATAAACACAAGCTGTGGAAAACAGTTTCCAATTTTCTACAGCCACATAAGTTCAGAACAGAAGTGGAATTTCAGATGCTCTGTTTCCCATCTTTTCTGGTTTGCTGTGACACTTTGTTAAATATATGAATATTTCTATTTAACAGTGCAAAATTCTCCCATCTAGCATACAGATTTAGTAATTTCATGAGAGAATGCACAGACACGAATTCAAACAGTTGACATCCTGAACTTGTTGGAGATAAATAACGCTTTTCAGCAATTTATATTCAGACACTTCATTAGTGTAGTAGAAAACAATGACATTCTATATGACATTACAGGAATGTTACGTTACATGCACTTGTGATTCCAAAGAATAATTAGCTATTTGAAGTGTTCCTTATCTGGTATTTGTTTGTCTTTCACCAGGGACACTAATCAGGTAAATGTCATTTAGGTGTTTGCATGCTATTTGCAAAACGATTCTTGGTGTATTTTTAAGTATTTTAGTTTTGTCTACAATGTAATTTGTTGGCTCCATGTACGATGCAAACAAGGGTTCATGGGTTGAATGACTTCACCTCACAGCCTAATGATTGTTTGGTCACTAATTGTGGACTAGTTGAGCCAAAACCAGACTGAATGAAGCAGTACATTGTTTGTATGACCTCCTCCTAGCCTAGCACATTTATTTGTCCAGTAAATTGTATGACCTGAATCAAAGTCCTGTGTCTGCCCAGGGAGATTGGAACTTCTATCTCTAATTTATTTAGTGAATGCCTTTAAACTTAATGCAAGATGAAAAAAAGGGAACATTTTCTTTCAAGGCTGATATTGTGTTAATCAAGGAAAATGTTGTAGCCAGAGAGAAATAATAAAATCCAGTCAAGAAAGAATAGGATTACAGCTGCTTTCCTAGTGCTTTAACTCAAAATTGGACACACAACTTTCAGATCTGCTTCCAAGATTTGTTGGTTGTTTGGTAGCTGCCTACTGTAGCAGTGTGACTCACTCAAAATCCAGACAAAGGAACCTGACTTTGCTTTCTATCATCACACCGTCACTTTTGCTTTCCTTCCTCCAGCCCCGTGACCATCCCCAAATGTGACTGTGCTTCAGGAACCAGGAAACTCAAAAGGACACTCATGTCCAGAAAAGCTACAAGCCCAGTGTAAGATAACTGTCAATAACCTTGACAGTTATTGCATGTAGCTGTTAAGCACATATATTTCTGATTCTATTATTCCTTTGTTTGAGTTGGGAGGTAGAGCAGACAGCAGAGGTAATTTTTCGCCAGTCTTCTCAACTCTGCTGCACAACAGAAGGATTTTTGCCATTAGATATATGGAACACTATGTTCATTGGCTAATTCAATTAAAATGTTGAGATAGAAAGGCTAATGCTGAAAGCAATTGCTTACTTTTTTCAGTATATTTGACAATGAAAAATACTTTGTGAATAAAGAATGTAATCACTACTAATGCATTTCAAGGGTGTGGAAAATACTTGTCAAAGAAAACAAATTGTATTGATAGAAGACATTTCACTGAAAACCTCACTTTTGTTGTTGAAGAACACAACAAGGAAATAAACTGTTGTAAAGTACAATTTTACAGGAATTTTAGTCTTCTGTCTCAGCTTCACTGAGTGAGAATTGCATTTCATTTTCAAAGAATGGGCGATTGCTTACGTTATACAATTTTTGCCCTTGAAAACTGTCAGTTGCAATATCCAGGATAAAAATCTAATTTTAATACCCAGAGACCATGCAAGAACATGCTTTTCTATATGAACTAAAATGAGGATGCCACCTGGATAGCAGTAAATATATAGAACATATCAATTCTATAACATAATATAATTTGTTATGGCTGGGAAAAGATTAAATAAATACTATTTCTTCTACTAGAAGAGTCTATAATTTCTACAACAAGATGTAGAAAGAGATTTATGGTATATCTACAATTAGGTGCACGCTTCTACTCAGTAATAAAATAAACTAATTAAATGTACATTATTGCTTGCTTGCTAGAGTTTTTGAGAAGCATCTGAGGGTTCTAGTCCTTTTTTAATACAACAGCTTGTCTGTAACTTTTTGTTAAGTTTCTGCTAGAAAAAAAAGATTAATTGATTTCACAGGCCTAACCCATAAATGCCATGTGTATGGAATTTTACATGTGTCAAACTGGAAATTATCAGACCAACATAAGAGGGAAGTTAAACTCTGCCTGTCCAAGTGTGAAAGCCATTTAACACACAGTGGCACTGCACAGCAGTCTACATTAGGAGAGCAACTTGACAGAGCAGCTAGGCTTTACCAAGACCATAATTTTATGGTCTAATTTTTATAATTCAAGGAGAAAAAAAAAACTGCCTGTGGGGAAATTTGTCAAGAGCCTTTTAAGGATCAAGTTTGATCAGAGTCCCACCTTGGTCCTCATGGTACTCACTGACAAACTCACTTAACAGGTATTTCAAGTAGATCTAACAAATTAAGTGCTGCTCTTTCTGATGTTCAAAATGTACAGGGATACTGTGTGCTGCAGAAAGATGTCAGGAAAAGCCAACACTGCTGAATCAGACACTTGAACCCTGTGGTATTTTATTGTGTGTTACTCTTTCCACATATTCTTTCACTAACTTTCACCTGTCAAACTGTGCTGGCCATTCTGAGAATTCTGGCTTCATGCACTTGAGCTCCTTGGATGATAACAGGAGACCAAGGACATTTGGGAGACCTAATGGCAGCTTTAATGTCAGCAAAGTAATGTGTTGGCATGGGGGTGTGCACAGAGCAGTTCATAGGGATGAGAAACTCAAAAAGAGAGGTTTCCTCTGAAACAAAAGAAAATTAGCAGCAACTGAGTCCTGTTCAGCAAGTCACTGAACAAATATTAAAGTCCAGAGTTTTTGTATAAAGATATCTGCCTGATGGATTAGGAATGCAATGGAAGCAACCCTATAGCATATTACAATAGTATCTCTAAAGAAGTCATTCATCTCCTTAGCTATGACTGTTTACATGGTAAGAATCAAAACTGTAGAATACTAGGAGATACTTTTCTCTTCAAACCCTGAAATTAAGAGCAGTTTGTCTAGGTCCAGATGAGGTGAACACTCTCAATCGCATTTGGTTTGTAGTCCTATTGTCACAAAGACTTTTTCTTGCTCTCCCTAGACAGGATTATCTTCTAAATATTAGTCTGGGCTCATAATTATGATTTGCCTACCATTATAAAATTGATTTCTTTACTTGTTTTCTTGAGTCTTTTCTTCTACCACACATGCATAACTACTACACCAACAGCTTTCTTATCCTCTATCAAATTTACCTGATCTTTCTGCTTTCTTTTTGTTCCTATGGAAACAGAGATTATTTTTAAGGATACAGAAAGAAATGCAGGCCATAATGAAGCCATTCTTCAAGGACAGACATCGAGAGATATTCTAGCTTTGTTTAAGAATTCCCAGATTGCTTTCCCCTGAGATGCATATTTTCCCTACACAGTCCTGATGGGTCTTCTTTTTGCATCCTTCCATTTATACAGAAATTAACACAGCATCTAAAAGAGTCACAACCTAATTAGGCAATGATATACTATACTTTCATCTGAATAAATAATAATATGAAAATCTTTATGCTTCAGTCCTATTCACATGCTCCTACTACATATAAAAGAAGAGCCCAGATAACTTCAGCTAGGTGCTGGGACAGCTAAGAGTTGAGCACCAGATTACGGATACTTACAACTTTGGAAGATCAGTTTGGTAAAAGTGCTCTAGTGCCAGATCTTCCAAATGTGGAGCTGCCAACTTAATTTCTCCATCCAAATTTACTTAATATTGTTTTTTAAGTGGGATGTTCAATTCCTGTTTTCTTATTACTTTCAGCACAGACCTACTAGACATTTCTTTCTGTGACATATCTTGATTTACATTCACTGGAAATTAGGACATCAGGTAAGAAGAAGGTGGGAACAGATGGGGAAAGGTGATGTATCTTGACCAGTCCCATTATGCAGTCTGGATATAATTAAGCTGCACTTGCAGCCTGGTATGTTTTCCTGGAAGCTGTGAAGCCCTGGTGAGTTTTACAGCTTGAATATGGACTAAACTTTCCAGAATCCTGGGGTTTTGTCAGCAATAGGGATGTGTTTACCCTCCAAATGCCAAAACCAAAATGTTTCCTAGTAGGTCTAAATTAGACAAATTTGTGACACAAATATTCATACCTTGGAAGTAAGGGTGCTCTGCCATTTTTATTGTTCCAAAATTCAGAATTATCAGGATTAAAGACTGTATTTCATAAAGATATGCAAATCTGTATGTTCCTATTGGATGCTTTAATGGCAATAGAGGATGGTACAAATTGCAGCCCCTGCTTCAGTTGTTCTCCTCAGTGCCCTCTCAGACTTTTATATTTCCACATCAGATGCTCATGATGTGGCTGCTAATAGTTTAAAAGTTAAAATACTAATGTTAGAATTTTTCTATAAAGTAGCATGCAATTTTTAGTAATTCCAAAAATGCTAAAAAAAAACCCAGAAAAGACCAAAAAACAAACAAAAACCCCCAAAAAACCAAAAAACTCCCAACAATAAATGAGACCTCTATTATATATTACTCATAATGGGAATTATTTCAGTTAATTGACCCTAATTAAAAGTTTTTTTCAGTCGGTAAAAAACTAAAACCTTGTGACAAGGTGGGAGAATGTTCAAGATGTGAGATTGGCTCTTCTAATGATATCCAGCTATAAGGGAGATCAAGGGAGATTTGTGGTCAGAACCCTTGTATATATTAGCTAAGAAGAAAGAAATGCCTTCTGGGCAGAAAAATTGCAGGCAGAGAATTTCAGAAAAAGAGAATATTCTGTTTGGAAGGGTGTTCCTTAAAAATTCTTAAGCACTATTCTTGAGTATCACAGCAGACAGCTAAGTGAAAAATGCAGAATGCAGTTAAGAAAATCAGCAAAATAATAGGTCAGGAAATTATACAGACATTTTAATAGAGCTACAGAAATATATGGTAAGACCTCATATATACTTGCAGCTTTTCATACAGTTTTGCTGCATGAGACGAGATTTAGAGGAGGGTATATTTTTCAGAAATGTAGTCAGAATAATTGATGTCAGGAGAGAAAGTGCATCTTCTTAAATTATTTGTTCATCTTGTCACCGCAGGCCAATCTCTTTAATTTTCTGTGTGCCTAAAGCCAGTGAACTGCTGTTACCTGGCTCACTGTCACCTTCTGGTGTCCTGCCCTAAGCGTGTCAGATGGATGTAAAGTCACTGAGAGTTCAGTTCTGCTTCTCTGTTTCTTTTCTGTGAAGATCTAAACCGTTAAAGTAGAGAAGATATGATTTAACATTTTGGGGGAAACCTCTCCCATGAAAATTATCTGTGCTCACTTTTTTCCCCAGCACTTAAAAGAATCATCTAATAGCTGGGCATATTCAGACAAGATGTCCCTTACTGAACAGTACTTTCTGCTAGGCTTGACCCCATGGCAATGAAACAGTGCTGTTTTAGGAAATGAAGCTGCTGGCACACGTGATCCCTGTGATCCCTCTGCTTCTGTAGCTGTGGAATGAAATGGCACAAGCGAGATAAGAATTCTGGTAAAGAAAGAAGGGTCTTATTTTTGAAGCAAATGAATTCTGAGCGAAGAACTGGTTTCTTTCTGTCTTTGATACCTTTCTTTCAAGGCCACTGAAACATATGCAACCCTTTCTTGTATTAAGAGCAATTTCTTTCTTGGGTTTCTAAAATTAGGTCATAGTGGCTTGTTTCCAAATTTCCAAACGTGCATACTTGTGACTGATGCGAGAGAGTTCTGCCCTGAGCACCTGCAGTTGTGGAAACTGTTAAACTGTCCTGAAAGACTGACACCAATGAGAGTGGACAACTTCCACTTCTAATCACACTGTCTTCAATATGCTGTATGCAAGCATGGATAATTCCTAGTGTTCTTCCAGTGTCTTATGGAAACAAATGGGTTAGCATTTTGGCAGTGTTCAGACATTACAGTAACGGAGAACATCAGAAACCCCAGGAGATGTAATAATTCTGTCTTCAGAGTGGATTTTAAGAGCATGCAGTAAATAAGACATGAACTAGATTTTGAATGATGAGTAAAAGAGAAGATATTGAATAGCTAGCTGTTCATTAAGCACTGTTCATTTTGTGCTTTGAATAAGACAGGAGGCCTCTGTAACAAAGCAGAAAGTCATAATATAATTAAACAAAGATTTAGGTGTGATCACAATATCGATCTGTTCATTTGACAAGAGGATTTTTTGGAGTTTGGAAGTTTTATTTTCTTTAGTTTTATGGTATGGGAACTTGTGATTAATGCCTATGAATGCAATGAAGAAGAACAAAAAAGCTGAAAATACATGTAAGAAATATATATTAGAGAAGATAAGTTCAGAGTTTTTACTCTATCTTACACTCTAAAGAGATAGGGCTGATCAACAAGATTGAAATACACCAAATCATGTCTTGTTTTAAAAGTCTGAACAATGAATAATTGCGCAACAAAATGAGCTGGAATATCATGACACTGACACAAAGAATGTATCAAGTTTCAAAGGTAAATTGGACATTGATGTAGGTAATATATAAAGATTTGTGATTCAATGTTAGATCCTGTCTCAAAAGGGGTTTAAAAGTATACCTTTCAGGTAGTTGGTTCATAAAACAGCAACAAAAAGATATCAAAATTTTGGTGCCTCCCTTTACCCATCAACAGATAATATGTAAACTTTTTGTGACAATTCCATTGTTAACTTATTTAATTTTTAATTTCTATTGCAATAAATTACCTTTATCTTCATATACTTTTGAATTTTTTTTTCTGTCTTCTTTCTTTCCTGCTCTATTATCTGTTTAATACTGACACGGTAAAGGAAAGTTCTGTGATGATTTTTTACAGGTGTTTAAGTTATTTAACTCAGTTAAAAACCTTAGAACTGAACATCCTTTAATAAAAAATAATGTTTTATTTGGAACATCATCTGGAGCACTAGGCTTCTTTTGATTCTCTGACTTATGGGTTTTTTCTTTTCAGATTCATATGAAGCATGTTCCTTTATATTTATTCTGTGCTTAAAGCTCATAATTCAGAAAGGGTGATTTTTATATGAGCATTTAAATTGACACAAATAATATTCAGTTGTTGTAAGTAGTCATGGAAATTTTACAGTAGGTGAGCTCTTACAGTAGACACATCTTCAGACCTATTAAGTATTTAAAATCTTTCATTAATAGTACCACCATTAATACTATTAAACATCTTAAAAATATCAGTTAAAGTCCTCACAAATGGAGCTGTCACAGTACTTTTTACGTATGGGCTGCAGCTCAGATAAGCAGGAGAAAATCTAGAAAATGTCATTGTATCATTAAGGCTGATGTAAGTTTGACAACAGCAAAGTGCATCTATTCTTTAATTCAAAGCATAAATTAAAGCACCTTACAGAAAAGGGGGATTCACATAAATTTACATACTTGTGTCCACCCTCTTCTACTTCATAGCACAAACATTTGTGATTTGCTGCCTTATCTGCTTTCATTGCAGGTGGCATAAAAGAAAAAAATGTGGTTTAGTTCCCAAGCAAAGGGGCTTAGGAATAGATAGGGGAAAAAGCAATACAACTTATTAATTAATGAAGTATACTAATGAATAAATGCTCTCCTAGAGCAAAAGCCGAAAGAATTTGTCTTTCCAGCTGTCAGTCACTCTAAGTGAGCTTGGAATCTATAGTAACCATACTTAATGCTTTCCAAACTGCCTTGGAGAGGTGGGGAAAATAGATATTGATTGGATATAAATACAGAGCATTCCCATCGCTCTGTATTTATCTGCTAGTTGCAGGTAACTAACTTCAAAAAAGGCTTTGAATTGCAGAATGGCAGAAGATTATTTTGTCTCCTTCAACATGTTGGCATTTGTGACACCATGGCTCTGCATGGAAAGGGAAAATCTCCATGGGCTGCTGCTGCCAAAATTCTCTTTTAGTGCTCCCACTCTTGCTAACCCTGGGGACTGGAAACAGCAGCACCCTACAAGAGTTGATGAGAGCTCGAGTTTATTGTGAGCACCATAAAAATTTAAAAACCATCTACAGCATAAAAGCCTTATTTTCCTAGCCCATTAGTTTTTGGTTTATTTTTATTTTTTATGTCTATGTTTTTCCACAAGCCAGTGTGTACCTTTGCTTAAGAAAGTAAATAGAAATTAAGACAAAATGGTGCTTGAAAATAGCTGGGTTCATAGCCTCAGAACCAAACATGAAAAGTTATGTCAGAATTACTAGCACTTTCACTTTTCCCTTATATGCCAATTTATTTCTTAGCCATGTTCATTTAAAGTTTCTATTATAAGGACTTTGATGTTCACTTGAATAACTGCTCCCATTCAGGTTTGCTTTGAACACACAAAAAATAGTAAAGTTAAGACAAAATAATAGCTTGATACTTGTAACTTACTCCTGGGATTTCAAGACACTGGAGATATTAATTTAGCCAAAAGCCCGCTGTGCTGTTAGAGCTGCTCTTAGCCATTCTCAAATGAAAATGCCTGTAACACACCATAAGATGGTGGCATGAGTAGGTGATTTAGGTACTGGCTCTCTTTCCACATTAAGATTCCAGAAGGTCCCATTTAGGTACTGGAAGACTGTTCTAGGCTCTTCCCAGGGCCTTCTCGAGGCTCCAAGTCTCTCAGCCTCTCTTCATAGGAGAGATGCTCCATCCCTCTAATCATCTTGGTGGCCCTCCTCTGGACTCACCCCAAGAGGTAGTTTTGAACAATTGTTGAGTGAGCTGTTACATTATTGCATGTTTTTAACAATTTAGGCAAGAGAAGATTTACAGAGTAGTTGGTAATAACATTTTAATGTGATTACAAATGTCATAAAATCATTTTGTACTCTGAAAAAAACTAGTGTGATTGAATTTTCCTTCATATTTCCAATGAATTTACTTATCTCCCTAGATGAGTAATTAAAATACTTTGATAATCATCCAATGGGACCAGGGAAAAAAAATTCTTTATAAAATTTACTGTGATTGCATGTTTGTTATTTCATATCCCAAGTCTGGTAAGATAGCATACTTATCACAGCCATCTATGGTATTATTTATCTTCTGTCCCAATGGGACAGAAGACTTCCCTGAAACTGCTCCCAAGCAGATAACATAATCTGTTCCATCTTCCAGAAGAGTGAAACAGAGCCTTCTAATTTGATATATCCAAGGGGATTTAATGTTTCATGCCCACAGAACAGCAGGAGAGACCAAACTCAAACTTCTGTAATTCCCCATAAGAAAGGCCTGACACAATGTTTCCATAAGAGAAGACTCATTGTGAGTCTTGACAGTAACAGCGACATTTGAAATGCAAAACCGACAAGGCAGGCACAGCTTTACTGCAAACACATTAAAATACCAGTAGACAGGGATAAATTAAACTAATGCCTTGGTTCTAATTAAGCCTTTGATTTCTGAGGTGATTTTCTGTTAATACACAGGAAAAGGTCTCCAAGGCTACGTCTATCCTACTAAATTAAACATGCTCCATATTGTCTTCTGGAATTGAGACAAGCTGGCATTGGGTAGCCCTCACACATATCACTATACTCTTTCCTTCTCCAGAACAGAATGATGAAATTCTGTCTCCTTGTGGTGGATGACCCTGATCAGTGCACACTCTGTAATCCCACCTGGAACTGCTTTGGAGGCAGCCCGGGCCAAGGATGTGCCAGGGAACATTTTAATCAATCATTTACAACATAAGTAGGACATAAGAATTGAGCAGTAAAAGTTGTTCAGTTCCAACACCCAGGAATTCTCCCTAGCATCACTTTGCTCACATCGCCAGCATCATTTCTTACTGAGAAGCTATGTTGGCTGGATACCCTACCATCTAAGCTGGATATCTTTTATATCACTTCATAATAAATGTCTAGAAAACTAGAGGCATTTTTTCTAAATACTGAAAACTTGAAAACAATTGAATTCCCTTGAAGTCAAAGAATTGACATGTCTTCTTTTTACGAGGGAGATGTGACAATATATGAAGTGACATCAACTATCAGGTTTGCTTGCATTTTGGTATAACATTTTGATATAGCATACATGTACATTTTGATATAAGGTGTGTATCAAATGTATTATCATAAAATTTTACTGTCTAGATCTATTGAAATTTTTCTTTAAAAAAAAATTTAAAAGAAAGAAAGAAAGAAACAAGTAGTTTCACAACACTGTCTTTATAAATTTGCAAACTCATTTTTATTGTTATAAAAGTGGTGCCCCAGCATTTTCTGGTAATGATCCACTTACAAATAATTTTTATTCCTACTTTGCCAATATGTGATCCAATGATATACTTAGCTAATTAAATTGATTTTGTCTCAAAATAAAATCCAATTGATTTGAGATTTATGATCCCACATACATTTTTCAAGTTGGAGCTGAGATCCTTATCTTGGGAACCTGTCTTTGGGATCAACTTTTGTAGCCTTGGTGAAGTAGACTACAGAAATATTCTTGCTCAATTATATAGTTTGCCAAAGACAATAGTAAAATATGACAATTGTTTTTGTATCATTTTGTTATTACATATGCTGTTCCATATATGCTGAAAACCATGGAAAAAGAAGAGCCGTACTACAATAAGATTTATCAGTATTCTACAACAAGTGCTCACTAATAACATTAGAGGTTTACATGGAAACATGCACACCACAAAGCACTAGATGCAGAAAAAAAATAGCTGGTTTTTACATAATGGTAGCCTTTTATCCACAGCTCAGGGAGCATTTCTTTTTAGCCAAGAAGCAGCAGTTTTATTTTTATATTGCTGGAGTTTTGGTGGTTTCAAAATTTACAATTATACTTTATGAGGAGAAAGCAAGGATCCAAATTCTTCTTTCAACCACTCCTCACATTGTCCCTTATCTGAGATAGCAACCCATCCTGGCTGTTTAGGGAGATGCTGTATGCTAAACTTTTAGGATCTTGTCCTGTAGCTACCATCCTTGTTTGACTCTCACTGACCTCTACAAGATTGATGAACTGATTGATGATTTTGAACATTCTCAAGATCATATGCAAGACCAAAGTGAATCTTTACATATAATGTTGAATTTTGGCCCCATTTCTGGGTTCTACAATGATAATTTATACACATTTCTGAGCAGATGCAGAGTTATTGATCTCTGCTGGACTCATCAATGCATTGTTGCTGCTGTGACTCACCTAGAGCTACTCTAAAATAATTTGATAATTCTGTAAACAGGCACAGTGGTTTCTATACAAATACTTTGACTTAAGTGCCTCTAACTTGGAATTGTCTGCAATGGGTCAAGCAGAAAATATATAACTCATGATAGCCCACAGATGAGTCAGTAAGAGATAATGCCAGAACTATTAGATCTGATACCTTTGGCCTCTGCCAGATTATAGAATTGGTTTAGACTGAGGGGGTATAAAAGCCTGCCAAAAAAAACAAAACAAAAAAAAAAACAAACCAAAAAAACCCCAGACAAACAAACAAAAAAATCCAAACAAACAAACAAACAAAACAAAAAACCCCAACAAAGATAACTTTGTGCTATTCAAAGGAACACTGTCTGGGGCTATGACTTGATATTCAGACTGGAAAGAATCTGCCCAGATGCATACAGAAAATTAGTAGTGTGAGTGTGTGAGTGGAATAGTTTCTGCCTTCTCATGACCTACTGTGCTATGTAATGAGCAGAGATTTCAATTGTTGTAATTTGGAAAGGCCTGAAATTAGAAAACTGGCATATAAATTGTTTTCTTTTACCTTGTAGCCCCTATCTTTTATCAAGCATCTCAGCAATACCACAATAAAAACACTTTGGTTTTATAATAATGTTGGATTGGTGATGAAATGATTTGCCTTTAGATTTGCTAACATCTAGGAAGCTGCCATCTTCCCACAGAGTAAAGATTTCCCTGGCTATCCCTATCTCTTTATGTTGCCTAATATTTTTTATTTCCTATTAGCCTTCTAAGCACTTTCCAGCTTAATTTATCTTCTGCTCCACTATAAGTTACAATATCAAGGAGTCAGCTGAGGTACCTGAGAAGGAAAAAAAGGCTATAAGAGAAAAACTATGGGAATATTTACTGTTAATTTAAATCAAGCCTTTTACCATCATTATCTGGCCATACTTCCAGCATTGCATTTACAGAAACTATGTGAACATCAGCTTAGGGTACTCATGAAAAGGATGACGTGAAAAGGTCTAAATTTTGGGCCCTTGACAGATGAATTCTAAACATGTGAATAGGATTAAGTAGAGGATTTTAGACTATAAACATACACACATTGTCAACATATTAACTGTAGATGCTTTTATGTTTATAGTCTCTTTCCAGTCGAAACACTTATCTGTTCTGGGATCCTCTGGTATTAAATTGTTGATAAGAGCAAGGCTTTAGGAAAATACAACACAACATTAAAACAAACAACCAAGTGTTAAAAGAGGTTCATGCTCCAGGTAAAGCTACTGCTGAAAAATATTAGCAAATAGTGCCATCCATTTAAATAGCTGTAGGAAAAGTCTTTCATGAAAATATCATACCGTAAGTACCAGGGCCCAGAGACAATTTGAGAGAGCACACAGAAACCAGAGACGTTGCCTGGAGAGATTCTGAAAGCATGAGATTTGCAGCATTTTTTTTCTTAAGGAACTTAAGATTTCCATCTGGCCATTCAGTACTGGAATTCATAAGAAAGCACACTTTTTGGGTTAAAGCAACTCAAACTTCCTTTCACAACCCACATACGTTTCTCTGATTACATGTTCACACA
This sequence comes from Ammodramus savannarum pratensis, assembly GCA_020466415.1. NCBI lineage: Eukaryota > Metazoa > Chordata > Aves > Passeriformes > Passerellidae > Ammodramus > Ammodramus savannarum. The sequence continues at coordinate 32,421,474 of JAHXMQ010000807.1, forward strand.
AAATTTAATAACTGAAAAAAAGCAAGCATTAGAAATAAGGCGAATAACAATAATTTTGCAGCTTGATTTGGTCTCAGCAATCTTCACATAGAAGTCAATACTAGATAAATGCATCTGTAACCTTAGGGAAAAATTTACTTAGCATATACAAAAAGTATCAGAACTCATAAAAGAAAATGCAGTCCCATCAACAATACCTTTACATATTGTATAAATTTTAAAAAATCAAGAATTCTTATTTATAATTTTAGAGAAATCATCAATAATTTTATTTGTTTGTACTGAAACACAATCTATCTTCTCCCTTGCCTCCTCCCCTTCCTTTCTTAAGCACTATTCATAATGTAACAATGTGAAATTAAACCAATCTAAACTGAATGTAGCATTTTTTTCAAAAAAGTGAATGGAAATCCTGAAACTACTGAAGGCATCTCATAAAAAATGTGGGAGAACAGAATTGGGAGCCGGCAGATACATGAGGAAAAAATATGGAAGAATCATGATATCAATACAGTAAAGAAAATTATTCTAATAAAAATATTTGCTTTATAATAAAACACAGAATACTTTATTCAAGCTACAGACACTGTAATCACAGTATTAAAGCTTAGCATTAAACAGCAAAGAATTTATAAAAATACCCTCTTCTGCTCCTCTCATGCATCAATTGAATGAAGACCACAAATGCTGCTAACCCCAGGGTTATCACTATCTATCATAAAGCTGGGGAATCATAAAAATAACAATTAGGGAAAAAAAAATATTATACTCTTTTATTTATTAATCCTCTCATCTGGAGCATGGGAGTACAGAAAAGATGTCCTCCTGAACTAGCCTGACACTGGTTTTCTCTCATCTTTACTCAGTGTTGTGAGGCCAGTGATTTTTTCTCATCAAATATTGGAAGAGAAGACAGAAGTCTCTCTCACTGAGATTAGAAAGGATCAGATTAACACAGATCTTTTTGTGAAGGACAGAGTAACAGGCCTGCCTTCCTCTGAGCAGCTTGAACCCATGGACTACAGACTTCTCATGAGCCTGCTCATGGGCTCAGCTGCAAATCCTCTCAGCAGCCACTGGCAAGGGGTAAAAGACCACTTTAAACAGTCATCTATCTTCTCTGCAGCACAGCCACCACACTGTATTTGATTTAAGTTTAGCCAAATTTATGCATTTACTATGAGGCAGTCTGACAATTTATGTGTCAGGAGTTTGGTTTTTTTCCTATAGAAACAGCTCATAACTCATGGTTTAAAGCTAACACTGAATATATGCATAGACTTAAAATATAAGGTTTCTGTTCATTAAAACAAATGTTGTTTTGCACAAGCTTTCAATAACTTAGATAACTCCCCGACCCCAGCTGAAGTTGATATTTGCAAATAATTTTTTTTAAATTTTGTACTAATTTGCACATCTCTTTGTAAAAGTCATTGAAGCTTATCACAGAGAGGCAAAAAAAATGATTTATACACAGGGAAAAAAAAAAAGGAAATTATTTATACACAGAAAAAAAAAAAAAGGGAACGACATTGATTCATTAAGTTTCACCTGTTCATATTTAAAAAGAAAACAGAACAGCAAAAAAAAAATTCCCTTCCCACTGAAGAGTTAAAATTCCTTATAGAGTTATCTGTGTTCCAAAAGATCTGCTCACATAAAGTGGGAATGGGCTTTGAAAAATGTAATTTCTCTGATCAAACAAAAGCAAGTATATAGAATATAGTGTTGATCTTGTCATTGGAGTTCTGTCCCAACCAAGGCTGCTGAAATATAATTCAGCTTCAGGGGGTCAAAAAAAAATCACTCAGACATAAACTGTCTGATTACAAAGATGGAACAAGACTTGATAAATGCTAGAGATATTTTACCTCTGGTAAACCATAAAGAAAAGGTTTCCTATGTGCCTTTCATTCTTTCTCCTTTGCCCTTTTAAGGGCTTTTTATTTCCTTGTATTTAGTCATGGCTGGAAGTCAAAAGATGTGGAAAGGGTAGAACTGGCACATAAATCCTTTAACCTGCCTGTAAGAAAAAGAATCTGCATCCAAATCTGCATCTTTACCCTGGCCCCCTTTGGAGCTGTCTCACAGAAAGCTAACTCTTAAAATGATGGCTCATCTCTCTATCCTTCCCCATCCCCATAATGCAGGGGGGAAAAAAAGAAAAAGTCCTAGTTTATGTTCTGGGTGATAAATGGACCTGTTCCCATACCCCATCCTCATTACTGATGAGCTGAGAGCTGATCACAAGACTGGAAGAGCAAGTGGCTCCATGATATACTAGCTTTGCACAGGATGCCTGTGAGTCACCGGTGTGATGTAGTCACAGAAATAACTCATGCTACCAGTCACAGTCTCTGCAGACAGTGACAAATATTATGGCCATAGGGCAGGACATAAGGGAGATCATATCTGGACCATGGCATAAGGTGCAGGAGTAGTCACAGTCTGGGAAAAAGGTAGAATTTGGAAGAGATTTAGAGTAAGGCTGCATGCCATTAGGATGGTGTGGAAACAAGCCAGAGAGCCTGATTAGCGAATGTCTGCACTGAGCAATGAAGAAGAGCAGTGCTGAAAGCCCTGAGCTGCCATGGACTTTATCTGCTCTAGAAGCAGTACATCACAGCATGGTGCTGATGGGCTGTATTTATTATCTCAAAGTGCATTAAAGTGGATGAACTGCTTCTGGCCTTGAGCTGGTCTTGCTGCAGCACAACAGGTAGACAGATCAGCTGGAGTCAGCAATAGCTCAGGATTCTCTGCACCAAATTTCTGCACTGCATCGACATCTTCTGTATGAGCTTGGTTTGTGCATTCAGGCACAATGAAAGCTGTCAGGGCATATGATTGCTTGCTATAAATATATCAAGAAGAGGAGGGGAGATGGGGGAATGATACTAGGGCTGGAAAAAAAATTAAATTAGGGGATAACACTGGCATGAAGTCATATAGATAAAAACTGGTCACAAATAGATTTAGGCTGGAAATTGGAAGACAGTTTCAAATCATCAGAGCAGTGAGATTCCAGAAGGCTTTCCAACAAGAGGAAGAGGGCCAAAAAGCCTAATTACTTTTAAGATTAGGTTTAAATATTTGTGAAAGGGTTATATGACATTGCTGCCTGAGGAAATTGGATAAGATTCAGCAGCCAGGCAGCACTTCCTAAATTCATACTCCTCTGAACACTTTCCTGCCATTTGATGAGCCCCTTGGCCGTTCATAGTCGTCACAAGATTGCCCTAATTTTCTCACAGAGTTCAGATCTCCCTAATACTGCACCACCACTGGGGCTCTCAAACTTCCTCTCAGGGGAGAGAGCTGTGTGTGCCCGTGTGGAACTGCTTGCAGTTGCATGAAGCACCCAGACATGAGTTCTCATTTTGCTTTTGAGTTTCCATGCTAAGTACAGCCTGAGCACCTGACTCTTGTGAAATGATGAAAGGCCTCAGATTCACATTTCTTTCAAATATTTGTCTTCTGGTGTGAAGAGAACCTAAATTGTTTGTGATCTTTCCCCAGTAGGACCCTTTGCTGCACTTGGTGGAACTGCAGTGCAAAGACCACTATCTCGCTTCCTTGCCTCAGTGAAGGGGTTTGACATTTCTGAGACCTTTTGTCTTCCCTCGCTGGACTCTTGAAACAAAATGAGAAAAATAATAAAGACATCTAGCCAAAAGGATTTTGTATCTGTTCAAAGGAGAAAGGTGAGAGTTTGGATCTGTCAGCATAAGAACTTTCACTGAAACTGGCCTCAGAACTGGTCTCCTCACTGCAGCTCATGGTACTTGATGGAGCGTTTTTTTTTTTTTAAAAAAAAAAAACAAACCTTTTTTCAAAGCCTTTTTATAGATATAGCTTCACATGACAATCTCAGCATCTCATAAAAATCTTTCTAATCTTCCACCCGGCAGCAAAAAAAAAAAAAATCTTAAAAGGTTTCAGGTTGTGCTTTATGTAATCCAGAAAAACAAAAACACTACTATCTCCTATGCCCACAATTCTGCAAAGCCAAGTCAGGGAATATGGAGTGGCAGTGTTTCCACACAACCTCTTCCAGCTGGGGCTGCTTTTATGCTGTGTAATTTAAAAAAAAGAATAAATCCCCACTCATGGCCTTAAGTTTTAAATCATCTCCAGACTGGTGAGGAAGCATTTTTAGGCTAGTAAAAATTTGCTCTCAGTGTTAAGGAGTCCAGGTCTGGTTGAAATCTGTGCTGTACATGACAAAGAAGAAAGGGCTGGGAAGAAATTCTGCTCAATGTGGTGAGAAGAGTGTGCATGCAAAGTACACAAAGCAAATGGCCAACAAATGCCAAATGAGGAGTGAAATCCACCACTTTTCGGAACAAATATATAGCAATAACAACCATAGCACTACAGAGAATAAATTATTTTGCTTCTGGTTAGAAAATTAAAAGGATATAATTTTCAATTTATAAAGGGGACTGTGTTTTAAGAATACTTAAAAAAACCCTACTACTTGATAGGTAAATGTAATAACTTCTGTCCAAAAACTGAAAAAGAAACACCAGACAACTAAAATTTATCATTGAAAAGACACAAATATTTTACTTTTTAAACTGTTGTTGCTCAGATGCATAGGTAAATAGATCATAATTTCAAATGTTGCAAGAATAAACTGTTGTAGGGCTTGGAGTAAAAGCATACTAGCTGTGGAACATAATAAACATGAAAATTCAAGAATCTTATTCAAGGACTATGTCTTAGGAAATTTTGATTACAAGAGCTTTCCTTTGAGGCCAAAACACATGAGGAAGATGTAAATTATCTTTTAAGATAATTTAGAAGATAATTCAGAAGAAGACAAAAAGATAATTCAGAAGAAGATAGAAGATTTCCAGAATAAACAAACCTTTCAGTCCTATGTGAGTTCATGCTCTTAAAACAAAATATAGTTCATACTTAATGTGCAAATGAAAATGGTGGCTATAAGAGAATTCCTGTACATTTGGAATATATGTACTATCAAGGTATTCCAAACTGTAATATTCTAAGTTTCTCTTCACCTCTTTTTTAAAGACCTCACTGCCCTCATTTTTTCTGCCCTTTCACTTTAATGAGGTATAAACCCAAACTTTAGACAGAGGAAGCTAACTGATCTGGCAGAGCTATGCATGTTTGCTGATCCAAAACAGCCTAATCACTTCAGGGAATGAGGACTGAGAATTTTTTTAACACAAGGTATTCATCACACTTAAAACTAGTTCATATTTTTTCCTTCTCTTCAAGATGCTGAAAGGGCTGGGGCCACCAAAGATTCCCTTGGGTAGAGGGCTGAGGAAGGCAGCCCCAGTCGCTGGAGAAAGCCTTGGGAAATGCTTTTGGAAGGGCTGAGAGAGACAGGCGACAGCAGCGCTGTTGTAAGGGAGCTTACCTGGCCTTCCCACACTTGGAGCACAAAAAAGGCATCAGAAATGTGCATGTGAGATGCGCATTGCAGACTCCCACCCTAAATTGACAAAAAAGTACAAATGGGCCTGTATAAAAGCAGGGACTCCCCATCTCCCAGCATCTCTCCCCCCAGTCAGAAAAAAACCCAAGCAAAATTAAACTCATCAAGGTTGTTTCTGCTCTAGTAGTTGCAGGATCATTTGAAAACTGTTTGGTTTCAAAGATCTTCCAAAATACCTTCAGGCACTGCAACATTGGGCCTAGGTTAATTCCAACCAACTAAGCACTTTAATATCAATGGTAAAATAATCTGGTGGCTGGGTGATAGTTGTAGGGTGAGCTTCATAGCCAGGGAAGAGTGGGATATTTCCAAAGTCCTAGTCAGGCGTTAAGTGGGTGACAGGCCTTGTAGAAATGGTCATACTGTCACAGATATCTTTTCATGAAAATCCTTTCCTTAGGAGTTTTCCTCCTGAGAAGCGGAGAGGCCTCAGGAGCAAAATGTAAACAATGGTTATCTGCTGCTGTGGAATGCAACAGGTGGGTCTGTGATTGGCCCATCTTTATAATTAATGGCCAATCCCAGCCTAGCTGGCTCGGACAGAGCCAGAGACATCTGCCTTTGTTATCATTCTTTCTTTTCTATTCTTAGCTTAGCTAGCTTTCTGATGAGAACCTTTTCTTCTATTCTTTTAGTGCAGTTTTAACGTAATATATTTGATAAAATAATAAATCAAGCCTTCTGAAACATGGAGTCAGATCCTCGTCTCTTGCCTCAACATAAGACTCCCGTGAACACCGTCACAATCATACAAGTAAGGAATGGTCATTATTTCTATTAAATAAACTGTTTTTCAGAAATAACTTTACCACCCCAGATTCTTCAAATACTTTCTTGATTTCCCAGGCTTGGCTTTCAACAATATAAAACTCATACACTGTATGACTGAATGCAAAATATTAGTTAAAAAAGTATTTATTTTCTATTTTTTCTGCTATGTTCCATTACAAAAAGAAGCATAACAAAAACAAAACAGAAGATAGCATTTTATTAGTGGTACATTAATGAGCTTAAACAACTAGGTGACTTATGCTTGTCACAAATACATATTACAAACAATCACAAAACCTTAACTAAAAATGAAATAAATAATTTGAATAGCTTTTCTTATTTTTTTTAATATTTATAAAATATATAGGACTTTCTATTACATTTTTTCAGTCATTTTAATCCATAACAAATTAAAATTTATGACATATATTGCAAATATGCTAAAGGGATAGGAATAATTAAAAAAATCTTTAAGTTCCTGGAGGTATGAAATAATAAATCTGTTAATGTTTATCAGTTTATTATCATATATCCAGATTGTGCATACCCTGCAAAAATAGCCATTTCTTCAACTAATATACATATGTTTCTTTATAGTATTGTAAGTTTTTAAATATAAAGCTTAATGGATGTCTGCTTCTGTTGTACAGTTGTGCCTAATATGTAAATTTCATTAATATATACTGAATATATTCCATTAGTATATACTAATATATAGACACATTCCCCCACACATACACACACACACCCCCACACATACAAACACACAGCATTATATATTAGTATATACTGAGTAGCAAAAGATTTCTGTATCAGCTGGGATTCCTGTGGAGAAAGTTGTTGAAAGTGGAAGGCATGTATAGCATGGCGAAAACTTACAAGGAAATGCAAATGAAAGCATTTGTTTGCACATTGTTCAATATATTTCAATAGATTATGCAATGTACTGTAATAATATACAGAATCTGAACCGGAGTTTTTTTGTTTTGTTTTTCCCAGCATTCCAATGTATTTTTCTTTATGATTTCAAGAGGATATGAACCACTGCCTCTGCTAAACTTCCTGAAAATGGAGCCAAGCAAGTAGAAATGTGTTGACATTTTAGAACTTATTCCAGGAAAATAAAGTAATTCCACTTAATTTCCCTCCAAGTCAGGAAAGCACTTAAGCACAGATAAGACTTTATTTGCTATAACCTGAAAGTTAATCACACACTCAAGCACTCTTATGCTCTTGCCATAAACCTTAACTCTGTCCCCTGGCCCTGTACAAGGTTTAGAGGCTCCATTATGGAGCTAAAACCAGTTTGGCATCTGTCTGAGCAACAGGAGTGAGGGAACATGGAAGTGCGCCTGGGGACCCCAGAGCCAATATTCAGGGGTGTGTTTGTGGCAGATGAGGAGAAATATGCAGCAGGGGCAGAGGGCTGACCAGCATGGGGCAGCCTGCTTGCGGCCAATACTGGTGTGGTGAGGGAAAAAGTAATGCAGAATCACCTGCCTGGGCAGCATCAGCCTTTTTCAGCTTCATTCTGCCCCTTGCTGCAGCACAGCATCCCCTTCCAGGCACTGAGCTCCAGGGGGTTACACTGTGAAGCTCAGCTTTTTTAGGCTTTTTTAGCTTTTTCAGCTTTTTCTCCATGGCGCATGAGCAGCAGCTGCCACAGCCCCAGAAAAGGCTGGCACCAGGACCTGACACTCTTGCTAGTAGCATCTCAGAGGATTTTTTCCTTTGGACTCATTTCAGTTGGGTCTGAAAGCCCACCAGGTCCTGGAACTGGGATGCTTGCTTAGTGTCATCTTGAAAGAAACAGCTCATGTGCTTGATGACTGCTCTGTGATAAGAAAAATTGCATGAGTGGCTGTAGGCAGGAGCCTGGCTTAAAAAGCACATTCCTGATGAAATGAAAACACTAAAATAGAAGCACCTCTAGTTCCTTAGAGAAACAAAGAGAAAGAGACACACACACACACACACACACACACGTGCACCTTCAGAGATCTTAAGCTATATTCCTACCCTGCGTTTCCCTTTTGAAGTGCCTGAGGTGCAAGCTCAGGCATCTAAGACAGGTACTTAAATTCTGGGATCTTAAGTGAGTCTTTCATGTTTCCCATCATACTGAACCAGTCAGAGGTGTGAGCTCTAAGCTCAGACTCATAACTGCCTGAGACAGAACTTTTTAAAATCAGCTTTAACTTTTTTTCAGACACTAGACTTTTTCAGAGACCAAACCACCACATAAAGAAATAGAAAGTGAAATGTAAGGCTCAGTGTTTTCAATCTTAATAAAATTTCAAAAGCTTTCTTGGAATTGTCAAGAAAGAATGAAAACTGATCTGAATTTCTAAGGGGAACAGTTGTACATTCTCAAGACCTCAAGTCTTTTTTAACATTTTGGCTGATACGAGAAACATCTTAAGGCATTGAATAAACCAAATCAAATTTAATGTGACAGGCTGCAGTGTTGACAAGTACAGGTTTAATCATGCACTTTGAGGTGTTTTGATAAGTCTCTGCATTTAAAATAAATAAATATAATTTTGTGGCATCAAGAACTAATTTAGAAAACAAGATTTTCCATTATTCTTTTCTCAAAGCAAATTGATACTGTATATTATTGGATCACATTCTTAATAATTCTAGTTTGAATAGATAAAACTTTAAATGACTGGTTTAAAAGAATAGCCCTCTTACAACTAGCTCTTCTCCATTAAGTTCTTGATGTACTTAATTAACATGATAAAATTGCCAACAGCTAAATATATGCTGATTTTTTTTTTAAAGGTGCCTTTGTGCTACTGGAATGCAAAGGTCTTTTGAAAATCTGTAACTGTTATTTTTAAAAAGATTTAGAAAATGAAGCATATTCATTTACTAATAAAATCAAGAATAAATGTATTCGAATTTGTAACACTTCCATAATAAAATTATGCTAACACTATAACCTATGATTAGTTCTGTGAAGACCAGATAGTCTAAAATTCCCATCATAAAGCAAACCAAATCAAGCCAAATACATTTAGTTATACTTAAGTTTACATATTTGTTATACTATATAACATCAATAGGCACAGTACTATAAAGAATTTTCTTTATTAAACTTACTTGAAAATATCATGACATAAAGAGAACAAATTACGTATTATGCTATGGATTGGTTTGTTTACTCTTTCTTGTTAAAATATTTGCTATCAGTTGCATATAGATTTTTAGCAAAAGCTGATGGCTCATTCTAATTCTGTCTTTTCATTGTCAATAGGCTGTGTTGACTTAAAAAACACTTGTATTCATTATGCTCTATGTGTGAAACGACAGGCTGAAACACAAAGCCTGAGTTTTGACATATGCATATGGAGTTCACTATGCTTTAAATGTAGGCATTTAAATGCAAAATGTAGCCATTTAATATGTTTGTAAATTTTATTTTGATATTTCAGGATTAGTTACAACACAGAATTTAAAATTTTGCCTCTTTGGTTCAAGAGTGAATTTCTGACCAAGTTGCTCTACAAGGGCAAGGCTGGATGCAGAGTCACCTCTGAATATTCTGTCAGGTCACTGCACAAATGCCTGCTGCACTTCCAAATCAACACTGACCTGCAGTTAAAGCTATGACATCTTATATTCTCTCAATGGCACTTTTCTTCTTGAAAATAAAAGTATGAATGAAGCCCCACCGGTTTACCTCTTTGGAAAAACAACAACAACAACAAAAAATTTACAGGCTAATGTGTTTCTTAAATATTCTGTATTTAATGCTCAGTTGCAAAACTCTCAGTGATGAATCCAGGTGTTCTATAAAGAGAATTCTTGACAGAGATCTTCAGGGGGGCTTTCATATTCCTTCATCTACAGAAATTTGCAATGGCATATTTTGTGTTGGTTTGGGTAAATTTTACGCTCATTCAAGCATGACTCCTAAACACCCCTCAGATTCAGTGATGCAACTGCACATCACATGAACAGTTGAAGAGAAAATATTCAACCAGCAGCTGACCAGTTTCAGATTCTGCTATTGCCAGCAGAGGTGGTAGCACATGGCCACACTGTTGTGACAGTGCCACAGTAATGCACTGAAGTGGAGGAGATTATTTGGGAGCACTGAGAACTGTCATTAACAGGTATCAGGCTTCTCTTTTCAGCACTGTCAATGCTCTGACAAAATTTGTGTTTCCTGTATATGCTTTCTAGACCAGGGCAGTGCCTGAGTTACCATTGTCAAACCTCTTAAACTGTTATAGCTTCAGATCCAAAATATCTGGGGTTTGTGTCCAAGCTCAAGATCGTTTGGACAGCCATGGTAGCTTTATCTATCCTTCAGATGTGACCCCCTTAGTTAGGGACAATTCTTATTAAAAAGTTCATGATGGTGTCTATGAAAACATTTAATTTTGATGCCATTTAGAGTGGCATTTAATAGCTGGATTATTCCATCATTCCACTGAATTTAAGATAGAAAATAAATGTGTAGCCCTTGGAGGTGTACTAATAGGAAATACCTGTGTACCAGAAGACCTTTGAAAGTGATAAAAGAGTTCCCCTCCCCCAAATATTTTCAGATTATTTGGAACTAGTATCAAAATAAATCAGCTATGGTACAAAACTATGTTACTCTCACACATGTAAATCCAAATATTTCTAATGCAAAGCAAAAAAAAAACAGAGACATGATTTTCTCCTTAATTTCATTCATCTTTTGTCCTTGCCTTGCCTTTTGAATTGTTCCCATTTGCATAAGTTCTCCTCTGGCTTCACTTTTGAAGTATTGATCATCTTAACCCATAGAAAGGGATGTGATAGAATTACTCTTCCTGCTACACAAGGAAGATGGTGGCCCTATCTCATAAGTGCCACTAACAAGTCTAAGGGGAGGGGGGAAGAAAATGTAGTTTTGATTTCAATACAATAAATAGAAACCTCAAAAACTACTGAAAATGTATACCTTTTTTCCATCATCTTCACTCGTGTGTCATAGCACAAAATTAAATTTTATTATAAAATTGCAATTAAACAAAGTTATTAATTTTAAACTTAAAATTCTTTATATTTAATCATTAAATGATACTCTGAAACTAGTACTTGATCCAGAGTGATGTAATGGTCTTAAAAAACAAAGAAATTATGTGTTCTGTAATGCATTCTTTATAGCTTATTCAATTTATTCCTGTCTTACTATCAATACAATTATTAAATAACTTGTTAAGAATTCAAAGGGTAAAATAATTTTTCAAGCATAATGAAAAATGTCTATTTGTTGAGAGTTTAAATGAAAACATAAGTTCTACCTATGATGTGAAATCAAGATTAGCCATGTAAACAATGTATTAAGTGAGTTGTCTGAAACAATTTCATACTCTTGTGAACAAAGACTGTTAGATTTACAATATTTAATTCTTAACAAAAAAAGGAGGAAATAAATAGATGACACACTATTTTTTGTACTTGCCCTTAATTTATAATTAAAATTCAATTCATATGCCATTATTTTTACTTGAAGAAGAGGGACTTATCCATGAAAGTGTTTTTTCTTTTTGTGGCTTGTTTTGTTTTGTTTTAATGTATCAGATTTGCTGGTGTTCCTGTTAGATGAAGAGAACAAAATGGAAAAAGCAGCATGATTCCATGTATGAAAACAAATATGAATGTACAGCAGTGCTTAAAGTGCTTTCTTATTTGAGGAGGTACGTACACAAATGTCTTTTCATGTTTATCTCCTTTGTCACCATGTACTGTATGCTTGGTCTCATTTACAATACAATGATAGGGCATTATGTTCATACTCAGAGTTTAGCATATTGTCATTAAAAAACATCTGAAAAGAGGAAAATGAAAATTCTATTTGTGTATTATTACAGTAATTTGAAAATTTTATTAAATACTCAAGTGCTTCATTTCGCCATTTATTCCTTTGCTTCCACTGTTGCTTAAAGCACTATGTAAGTACAAATAGATAATACTAAAAGCATATCCATCCTATTCTGGGGTTTTGACTAGGATTATTTACTGATGTCTTGCAGAACCGAGATGAAATTATGATCCCACGTGACCATTTATCTGCTGATGCTGCAAGATGTCTTGCCTCCAGGATTGGTTTCCACATACATGGTTCACCAAAGGTCTAAATCTTATGAATATTTATACATTTTTATGACTCCTTGTTAAGTGGCAGTGCTGTCATGGGGATGTCAAGTAGAATACTTTAATTTGCCAGTACCAGAAGTTGTGGGAGCAGCAGAAGATGTGGCTTGGCTGCCTACATACAAAGGGTCCAAACAAGCCACTTTGGCTGCAAAGAATGAGTGGATACAGTGAAGGACTGCAAACAGGTTAGAAAACTCCAGCTCCTGGAAGTGAAAAAAAAAAAAAAAAATTAAACATGAAATGTAAAAATACCCCACATGCATATAACCAGGAATAAACCACTGTTACAACAGCAATAATTTTAATATCTTGATGTAATTCCGCTGATGTGCCTTACAATTCTCCATTATAGAGACTTAGGCATTGAAAATTGAACATTCTGTAAATAGTTGCTTGGAGGCTAAGATGGACAAATTTCTGGGTTAAGTGCCTCATAGAAATATGAGATCCTACTAGCTAAAGGGGAAAGAAAGTGACAGTACATAATTTTTATTTTGCTCAGGTTAATGCACATTTGGCACTTTTGCAGGTTAATTTAGATAGAAACTTTATGGCTGTGCTGTAACAGTCTGCACACCTATGGACTACTACTATTTAACCAATGTGCCCACAAAAATTAGTAATGTTGAGTTCCACATATATTACATTTGTTCATAATGTCTCCTTCCCACTATTAAACAGCTATTTTCTTACCTGATTCTTTAATACATACATATTAAAAAAAGAGAGGATATATTTTCAAAATATGCTACTATCACACAGTGATCATTTGGATTTGTTATTGGGCCAAAAAATGAATACATTGCATGTTTTAAATTTATTACGAATATTATAAAAATTCCTTATTTTTATGCTTTAATTTACATTTCTTTATAGCCCACTCAGTATGTGATTAGACTAGCTGGGATTTTTTAGACCACACCAGAGAAAAAATAAATAAAAACTACATTTTTAAACATATATAAATTTGCTCCCTTATGTCTAATTGATCTTATCCGATCAATTTTTTAGGTTATTTTCAGTATGTATTTTTGAAGCTGGTATTTAATCAATAAATATCTGTTGTATTTGAAAGCACTTACTGAGGTACTTCAATACCTCAGTAATTCAATACTTCAATATAAGTCTAGGGGAAGCAGTACAGATTTTACATTTCTGCTTTGATTCACTGTCCATACGGATTTTTTCACTGCAACATGAAGCCAATAATTGCTATCTGTGGTATATTCTACTTGTCTTTCTGTCTAGCATTGGTATTCCCAGGCTGTATAGTGCCAGGGTTTTGCTCATTTGTTTAGAAGAATATTGAAAATGTTGTAAATTCAACAAAAATTGCTAAATCTCTCAAAGGACATCAACCTGCAATTTTCTGCCTCTTGAGATTTCCTGGAAGACATTGCTTCACAGAATACATGGGGACATTCACAAAGCCCTCATGGGTGAGGAGCAACAGCGTGAAAGCAGACAGCTGGATGTGCGAGTGTCCAGTGATGTACTGAATGGGTGAAGCTTTGTTCAGATCTCCTGCAGCCTCAGCACATGTCCTTCAGACATGCTCACAAACAAACTGATGACATCCCATGAGGTTCTTTAAACTCCTCTGATGACCAATTTTCAATAAAGAAAAAATTTATGCCAAGTTTCACAAACCTGCCAGCTGTGTCTATTTAAAAGACTAATCCATTTAGAGGCATTCTCAGTTTTAAACCCAGAGGATGGAAATTTTATCACTACATCAATGTGGATTTTTCCTTCCTCAAATTTTAAAATAAGAAAATTTATCATAAATAAGAAAACAATGGTCATTCAAAGATGAGGAAGCAAGGAATTATGGAAGCTATTTCAGAATAACAATTATGAGTCATTGGAATTAAGTTGCTTTTCAGTTAACTTCATTTCATTAATTTATTTTTTTACCTTTTTAGTACTATAAAACACACCCTAAGCTTTAGATAAGAGAATAAATATTTAGTGGAACTGTGAAATATTTTTAATATCAATTGCATGTATTATCTGTAGAAAGACTGCAATTCCCCCTATGTCTCAACAAGATAACCATATTAAAACAAATGCTACAGTTGGAGAATTGTTCAAGTCAATTAGGTAATGTTGTTACTATCATAATTACTGGACACTGAATTTTCACAGAGCATAAGTATAATTATTTCCAAGAGTTATCACAGCTTTCTGCAATAGTAACACATCAGGAGTATCCACTGCTCAATTGACCATCAAGGGAAATGGGTGAGGCAACAGAACATCCTCTGGATGTTCCAACTTGATAAATGTTATCAACTGCAATGACACAACATGGAAATTACCTTGACTGCAAAGAACAGCACTGAGAAATCAGCAAATGCTCAGTTATTATTTGCAATGAAGACATGCATTTTTACCTAGAAATTAAAGCACCTTGAAGCACAGTAGGCTGACTGGTATGTGGCAAGAACAAGTGGGTGGGCTGCAACTCAGTTCCCAGAAGCCTGATTGATTGGAACAGGACTTTATCAGGAACAACACTTTTCAGGCAGATTAGCCTAATCACAAGAAAACTTAACAAACAGATATGGCTCCATTTAGGGCTGCTGACAGGAAAAAACATGCCCTCACTTCTGCTGGGAATTTGCCCCTTTGGGCATCTCCAGGTTGGCAATGCTGCCGGCAGACAGAGGGGAACCCACAGGTTCTTGTGCACCCCCAGCCACCCTGGTTGTTTCTGTACACAGTTTGTCCTCAGCCATACTTTTGTCTGAATACACTTTCCTCTAGGCAGGGTAGTGTGTACTGCATACATGGGATAGATGAAGTTTCAAGTGAGCAAACAGATAAACCCTAAGAAACCTGAAAAAAATATGCAATTAAGCCCTTGAAGTTGGTACCAGTAGGGAAAGTCACATGCTCTGAATCCCCCAAAAAGCAAAGAAATCCTAATTTAAGCCACTTCTACTTGTCCATGCACAAGTACACAATTTACTATTATTACAATTTCCAGACTGTTGCCCGTACAGCTCAGCTAAGACCCTACTCTCTGAGGAGTATCAGTGTACCCTCTGGTCTTCAAATTGTCTTTCTAAGCTGTCTTTTGATTAAACTGCTCTCATCTTACATTGCTGTCATTACAGTAGATTGTTAATGAACATGTGCACTTCCTGCTGAGGACAACACAAGTGGGCAAAAGGGCATGTGAGAAAGATGCAGTCATTGAAAATGTCAGAAGTATATTGGTATATTGGAATTCTAGTAGTTTTCACAAAGAAAGTCTTTGCAATTGAACAAAGAAAGAAAGAGAAAAAAGGGAGTTTTCCCAAAAAAACCCCCAACAAACCTCAGCAATCTGTTATTGCATTGTATGATACATATATTGTGTAGAACGATAAAACTAAGTAAATAATACATTTACAAAATCCAGCAATTTTATTTTGAAGTACCCTAGGTATATTTAAAATTTTTTTCTCTTTCATCCATATATAAACAGCTGACATGAGAAGATATTTGTTCATCAAAAGCGGAGTTACATGGTCTCTCTATATTTGCATAGAATCTGATCTAAAATAGATATTAGACAAATAATCCATATGCAAGACATGGGGAAACTAAAAACTGAACCACAGAAATCAACACAAGTCAGAAATGTGAATTCAAAAATTCAGTAACTGCAACTGAGCAATCACTCTATAAAAATCTTAAGGCTGTATACTTATAACCCATTTAAAGATGATACTCTAAATGTGAAGAGCACTGTGATGCTCACCGAAAAACCCTCAAGGCTAAGAACAAGGATTAATTTAAAATTGCATTTTGGAGAATAGACTTGAAATGAGCAGAAATGTCAGCCTGGAAAATGATGCCAGCACCCATCAAGTCACCTTGCAGCAGTAGAAAGTGGGTATTTTGTTCACAGTAATGTGATCAGTAGTCATTCAGGATATTTAGATTAGATTTCTTTACAAGATAATTTCAAGTACTATTAATTGGCATTAATTAATACTAAGATAGTATTAATTAATAAAGAGATTAATGTTGAATCCTTGAAGTTTAATTTCTTCCTTAGCTGATACCATATTTGTGCCTTCTTTGGTTTTCCATATTCAAATAGATTAAGACAATTGACTGGACCTTCATCTTGATAAACTTATTTTTGTACCCACTTCAGTTTTGTACTGCTCAGCTTAGGAGTTCAGCCAATTTGTGAACAAAAGCTCACCTGCTGCAGTACAGCAATGTGGCTTTGCTATTTTCTGAGAGAACTGTTGTGCTGCAAGTTGGGGAGGTGAAAGCACAGACTGAAGTGCAGCTTTTGAGTCATTTGTGTTTTACCAAGCACAGAAAGACCCTCAGTTCTCAGCTTCATAAAAATTCAATAATGTAATAAGATGCTGATTTTTATACACATCATTTACTCCTATGTTTGGAAGCATATGTTTATCTCAAAACAGGAACTCTCAAAGATTTCGGATACTCTTCTGTTTTGTCCAAAAAGTCTAATAGTTAGGTTGTATTGAAGGTCACACCACTCTGAATTTGTTACAGTCCTTAGATTGTGTATCACCTCCAGAAGCTGCTGTGATACCATTGAGACACCAATGGATCATTAAACTATAGCTAAAAAAATAAGTAAACAGATAAGTATCTAGATAGGAAGCCTTACAGATGCAGAAAAAGCTTTGCCCTCCTGTGCTTAGTTTTTTGGTTTTTTTTTTAACCCAAGTTAGTTTTTTTTAACCCAAACAGCTCAGTAAGAACAAATACAGGGACACATTGGCTCCGCATTCTGTCAAGGTGACAGCTCTATTTTGTAGCTCTCACTCATAAAAATTTTGTCTCACTGAGCAAAATTGTGCAATATCTCCTGCTGAGTGACAGCTGGGAAATAACCTACAGATTGGAATGTCTAAGGGGTATCAGTGATTAATGCTACCTTTAAGTGGTTTTCTTGTCAGAAATCACTTAGACCTTGCCTTAGATACCTTCTAAGTTAGGTGTTTGCTTTCAGGCCCCCTGCCATAGACCCACTGCTGTGACTTATGGTAATTATTGTTCAGATTTTTAGACTGGAACTGCTTAAATCCATGAGGACACATTTCTTTTATTCTACATTATATATCTTTACAATAACATAATTTCACTTAGAGAGAAGCCAAAAAAATAAGCATGAGTACAATGTCTCTACAGGAAAGAAAGGCAGTATTTGAAATGTTTAAATACCTAAAATTATTTTAAAGCTGAAAAGAACAATACCAGGAAATAAGTCAAACTCTAACTAAATCCATAGCACAAGCTGTATGTCTTAAGGCATGCCATTTTGAATTTTTTAAGTCAGGCATGAAACACACTATGAAAAATGTTGACAGTATCATAAAAATCTTAGCTCTTCAGTGTCAGTGAAGGACTTTCTTTCACTTAGAAATATAAACTCTGGTGGCAAGTGTTTTTCCCAACAACAACAAAAAGCTAACTGATAACCACCAGTTACATGGTGCTTGACTTTACTCCAAAATGCATTTTTCCTAGATTTTTCTAACATTAATGTTGGTATCTCAGTATATTCACCAGAATACAAAAAAGGTGCTAGACAATTATGAAGATAGTATGATAAAATTTAAAATGCAGATGCATACTTATTTTTTTCCCAAGAAATGTATACCTACAATTTGGAACACATTTCTAGAATAATACCAAATTTGTCTCAGTTTGGATCAAAATTCAATAAATGAGCATTTTGACACTCTTGATTCTGCAGATCATGAATAAGTGTTCTAAAGCTAAAGGGTATTATCACAGAGGTTCAACTTGCCATAATCACACACATCTGGGAAAGCATGAAATACACAAAATGTTCTGCATTATAAATGAAGGAAGATGGGAAGATTTGGTTTTGATAACTCATATTTTTCTGTGAAGCTATTGTATAGAATCATATAATCATTTAGGTTGAATAGGATGTTTATTTAGTACAATGGCTAATCCAGCACTGCCAAGTCCACCACTAAACCATGTCCCCAAGTGCCACCTCTACATATCTAGATCGTCCCTTTGGGGATGGTGATTCTGCCACTTCTCTGAGCAGCCTGTTCCAATTATTAACAATCCTCCTGGTGAATATAGTTTTCCTAGTATCCAAACTATACCTCCCCTGGTGCAACTTGAGGCCATTTAATCTTGTCCAATTGCTAGCTGCTTATGAGAACAGGCTGACCCCACCTGGCTACAATCTCCTTTTAAGCAGTTGAAGAGAGCAATGAGATTCCTCCTGACCCTCCTTTTCTCCAGGCTAGACAACCCCAGCTCCATCAGTTACTCCTCATCAGACTTGTGTTCCAGACCCTTCACCAGCTCTGTTGGCCTTTTCTGGCCTCACTTCACCACCTTAATGTCTTTCTCTTAGTGAGTGGCCCAAAACTGAACACAGTATTTGTGGTGTCTGGAAAGTTACCTGCTATGCCCTGCTTCCACATTGCTGCTTGGGAATAAGTAAAGAGCCCTAATACATTGCTGCAATGGCGCCTCAATTTTTGGTTTTTATTCCCTGCAGAGTTCTCCTTTCACCACATTCTGATTACTCCCCCTGTATTATAACTTAGGGAAAAAAATAACAGAATCATTAGGAAAATGCTGCAGCAGGGGGTCTTCAGGCCAGCTGCAAAACAGGGCTGCATTTAACAGGTGATGATAGCTGTGGCATGAATATTCATCACAACCTTTAACAGATGTTTTACAAAATTTCCATCCTCTGATTTCAAATGAAGTCTGCATACAGTATTCATGAAATCTGGCATTACAAATATTTCTGAAAATCTGATTAACATTTCTTAATGACTCAACAGTTCCACAAATAGCTATACTCCTGACTCAGGAATGTAAAGCAAGAAAATAGAGGCTAGACTGTTCCACCTCTCCTTACGATGAATAGTGCTTTAAATCTATGAAAGATTTAAAGGATACAGAAGGGGCTTATCCACAAAATTGTAAGGTAGCCAGAGCTGAAAATATATGACTCAGAACCTTCACATTCATTTTACAGACACATTTATCTACATTTCTTAGATTAAGCAACATACTTAATATGTAAACAAATTGGAATAGATAGAATTGCTTATTATAAATGCCACAGCACCTTCCAAAGAGAATGTAACCTGACATCTTTGCATGTAGTTGATATGCTTTGCTCACCAAGAAAATAAATTAAATAAATAAATTCTTATTTCAAAATTGAGTAATGTGAAAGTTTAAATTTATAGTAAAGAGCAGCAACCAGGGAACAAGACAGCATATTAATAAGCATGCTAGCAGGTTTGTATAATACCCTGGCTTCATAAGGTGTAACGTAGCATTTCTACCTTAATAAAAGTTTGGTAGAATTTTCTAAAACTCAATTTGATTGGGAATAATAACAGGTACAATAAAGGCACAGGATATCTCTAAGGCTTGTGTATGTCCAACATACTCATGTATCTCCAAGTGATTTATATGACAGATATAATTTAAAACTTTAAAAAACCCTATTTTTTCAAAATCTATATTTTATTATTTGGGGTTTTTTTAAATGTAATTCAGTATTAAAAATACATTCTAATTTTACCAGGTAAAAAAAAAAAAAGGAAACTAAAACCCCCAAAATCCCCACCCCAACAGTCATTCTTGGACTCCTATGAATTTTTGTTAGTGCTAAAATAATGTGTTAATATGACAGCAATAGCAGACAGATATTAGAAAAATAATGACGACTTTCATCCTTCATCTGTACATAAGAGCAGGATAAAATTTTACAATTAAGAGAAAATCATCCTCATGACATTAGGTTAAACTCTATTGTCTTATTAGAGCTGAAAAAAGTTCTGCACCACTAAAAATGTTTCTGAAGGAAATCAGAAATAAGAAAATATTTATCTTTGAGATGCAGCAGAACATGAAGGTATCAAAACCGTGGTCCCCACATTTTATTGCTGTTGATTTAATGGGAATTCTTACATACCTTTATTTTACTGCACTTTATTTGAGTAAAATGCTCAAAATCAATAGCTGCTGGGTTGAAAATAACATGAAGCATAAAGAGACATGGAGAAAGATGCCTAATGTAGCTACTGGCATTTAAATAGATAACTATCCCCAAAACAATGCATTTTTTTCTTTACATATTTTATAATACTCTACAAATTTAGCATTTACAGACAATTTATTTGACTATTTCCTTTTTGCTCATGGAACTGTTTTGTTATCATGTTCATTCAGCAATTTTGTCTCCAACACGGTCAGGAAAAGCAGTATAGTAAATGCTTCAAAAGCAAAGCTTAGACATCAACAAGAAGTCAGTCTTTAGGTTTATACTAAAATTTGGATTCTAGTCAAAAGAGAACTTTGACCCAGACTCTAAGGCAGTTACAACCACTGCAGACCTTGGGAAGATCACTGCTCAAAAACACTGAGACAGTAAATGGCCGTATTCTCAAAAGACATAAATTGTAGCAAGCTTAAATCTGTCACAGCTACTATTTTCATGAATTAACTCTTGAATCAAAAGCATGCCTGGCAATACAGCTTTTCTGAGTTTGCACTAGATACAGACACTTCAGGCTTGGGAAATATGTATTTAATCCACACTTTTTTTTTTTTTTTCCTCTGAGAAATAAAAACTGATTTTTAACCTTTGCTGAGTTTTTCTCCCTGGTTGACTTAAGGATATATTTTCCATCATTTCTTCATGATGCAATTATAGGGCAATAAACAGGGTATACAAGCTCTCAGATAGCTTTATCACAATGACAAAGAGGAGAGCTGGAAAACATGCCTAAACCCATGTATACCATACGTCCTGTATTTTATTATTTTTAAATCTAATTACACATTTAAAAAAACTTCTAACTGGATGAAAGTAATTTGTTCAGTTTTCTTCAATTTCATCAGTTTTCTTTGCATTTTTTTGTGCATTATCTAATATTTCCAAGTAACTTTATTTACTATACTTCCCCGCTCCCCTAGATGCTTTGAAAATTGTATATTGCCTTTATACAAACAATGTATTGTTTTTACCTTTGCTTCAATTTGTTTAGTATCTTGGTTTTGGAACAAAAATTTGATTTTGCTCTTTCCATCATCTGAAGAACCTTTGAGCTGGGAAAACTTGTACCTCCAAAGCACAGCCTAAAGGGGGGAAAAACCAAACCAAAATATAAAAAATCATGCACAAATAAGTCAATGTAGTTATCATTGAAAACTGTATTAGAAATAGCTGATCTCCTTTCAAGGCAAGTTTTCACACCTCTATGGTACATAATTAAATAAATGTAGTGTTTTGTGGTCAGATGTTCCTTTAATCATATAGATATGTTACACTTAGGAAGTGCTTGAATAACACCTGTCAGACTACATTTGTGAAATTTACCCTGAAATTCCTTTTACTATTTAAAGAAAAAAGAAGGATTTTTTTTCCACTTATGATCTGTGGATTTGCTACTCTATCTGAAGTGTTGATCTGACATACAAGACCCTTCCTTCCATACTAAAAAATTCTAGTCTTAACATAAAGGGCATATCATAGTAAAAACAAAACTCTATTTTTAAAAGATAAAGTAACAAAAGAAATTTCTTTAAGGAGAACATATTTTGAGTTTATTTATGAGAGCTCTAGTGAGGAATTTGAGCAAGTAATTAACCGTATCAGTGGCCTTTCAAGTAATTGTATTATGAATCACATTGCATCTTGTTGAAAAAGACATAATGCTTTACAAAGTAAATATACCATTAATAAAATGTACAGATTTCTAGAAAAACATCTTTTTATAATTATATTTAGTGTGGATTTATGGAGACTAAAACAATTTTAAACTACTTTGCTTAAAAATCGAAAAGAGCTTTTTTTGTTGTCTTTTCCTCCTCATTTAAAGACATTCCCCACCATCCAGATATTTTTGATTCTAAAAATGTTTCACTGTGATTCCAGTAGCATTTCACATAATTAGGAGGTCATCATCACTTACATTGTTCTACTGCTTTGATGAACATTAATTTACAGGCATCTGAAAGCACAGAAACTTAAAGCAACCCTTTTGTACAAGGGTTTGTAAATTACTCCCTCTCAGTGGTGTAGGACAACACTTCCATCTGTGCCC